>OY728163.1:631276864-632526864 GCA_963277665.1 Viscum album | reverse complement strand
ATGATTCTATCATGAACTATGATTATGTTGTCAAACCCTTTTTCACTTCTTATGCTCATTGATGGCATTTAATTATTATTTATTATATCTAAACTTACAATGAATTTGAGCTCACACATCTTATGACTCATTTTCCACACATCGTAAATAATGTGGTTGAATGAATTATTTCCATAAGTGATTTTAGAAGGATGATGTTGATGACCTAATGTGAAATAAGAACCCCTTTGTTAAATAATAGAAATTATTATTTAATGTCATGGTTGTGTTTATGTAGGACTTTTTACTAATTCTCTTAAACTATAAACCTAAAAGGTCCATGTATATGTAATTGATGTAATATTTACCTATGAAATTTTATATTTTTATTGGTGAAAATTTGTTCACCTTATTTGGTATTATGTTTGAAGATGTACTCTTTTTAAATTTTGTATAAGATCCAGAAGTGTGGGTTCTTGGAAATTAAATAATAAATCATAGTAAGGTTAACATAACACTAGATAATATAATGTTTTAATGTAAGGATTTATTAAGAGTTATGGATGCCATAATATGTTTATATTAATCATATTTTTAAATTTTTAGACACCCAATTTGAGGGTTTTATGTTTTAAATTTTTTTAGGCTACTAATGATATTTTTGGATATTGTATATTTGGTTGGGGTATTTATAACCCCTATGATCAACCAGATGTGTTATTAAGGGAGGTGTAATTTTTTCATTTTAAAGTAAAAACAAGGAAAACTTGAAGGTTGGGTGAAAACATGTTTCATCTGAAAGGGTTATTGGGATTGAACCTATAATGCCCCGATATTTGATGAAATTTAATTTTAAATAATTTCATTTCTCTGATAGCTTTTGTTTCAAGCAATAGTAAGTTTAGATTAACCAAAAAATTCTATATTTCTATTGCAACGATGCTATCAAATTTTTGGAAATTAATATGAATAAAAAAGTTATAAAGCAAGTATAAATTTTCAACTCAATATGAATTTATTGGTTTGATCTTATAAAATTGATCACACACTTTTTAGTAAGTCGCATTATTCTTAAATAAAATTTATTTTCTTTAAAATTGAGTTTTTCTTCTTATTATGAGTGAATATTAATTTCTATAAGTTATAGAAAATTTATTTTAAATAATTAATTTCATTTTTTTAATTAATAATGTAAAAATTATCTTAAAATTTTTCTTGATAATTTTCTAAAAACATTTATTTTTCAATAAATATTGAATGTACTAATTTTAATTGAAAGCCATATTTTCATTTAAATTGTTCAAAAGTTAAAATTATTCATTATATGTTTTTTAAATTTAAATTATTGCATTTTTATTAAAAATAATCCAACTATGGTTTTTTAAATGGTCTTATACATGAATATATAATAAAAATATTTTAAATTTACCAGATCATTTTTCTGAATGAATATTTTTTATTGTGTTCTTTCAGTTTTACATCAAACTAAATTCTAAATCTTATATTGTAAAGACATGAAAATTTCCATGGAATTTCTAAGTCTTTAAATTCTCTCCACCTCAGGGCTTTACGTCCTCATAAGCTACAACTCTAACTAAGGGAACAAATGGGGGTACTAAGAATGCATCTAAGCCTCCCTCTCCCATGTGCTCTCCTGGAGGTTCCTGTTCTGCCAACGAATATGCACCAGAGGTATTGACTATAGACATAGGATCTTCTCCTATCGATCCTAAACCTCCATTAGAACCTCCATAAAAGTCACCCCATCCTCTACGTCCAGCTCTCCATGGTCGATAATGTGAGAAGGGTCGGGCACGTATCTCCTCAGTTGGGATATGTGGAAGACGTCATGCACCCAGTGCAACTGAGGTGGAATAACCAGGTGGTAAGTCACCTTTCCTACTTTACTGAGGACCTATAAAGGTTCGATGAATCTCAGAGACAACTTCCTCCATCAGCCAAATCTCCATAGACCTCATTGTGGTGAGACCTGTAGAAAGATGTGGTCACTATCCTTGAACTCCAGAGGTATCCATATCCTATTAGCATATGAGTTCTGCCTACTTTGTGTAGTCTTCATCCACTCTTGGATGATCTGCACCTTCTCCGTGGTAGCTTGTACTATCTCTGGTCCCACTTGTGCTGACTCCCCGAGGTCAGTCCAGTACAAGGGTGATCTGCAAGGTCGACCATACAAGGCATCAAAAGGTTCCATCCCGATGGTGGAGTTATAGATGTTGTTGTATACAAACTCCAGCAAAGGTAAGTGATCCTCCCAACTGCGACCGAAGTCAAGGACACAAGCACGTAGCATGTACTCAAGGGTCTGAATGGTCCCCTCGGTCTAACCATCTTCCTAAGGATGGAAGGCGGTGCTCAGACGAAGCTTCGTTCCGAAGGCCTCCTGCAACCCCTTCCATAGGCGAGAAGTAAACCATGCATCATTATCAAAGACAAAATAAGAAGGTACTCCATGTAGCCACGCAATCTCCTGTATGTAGAGTCATCCCAAGCTCTCTGATCGGTATGAAGTGGGCCAACATGGTGAGTCAGTCGACGATCACCCAGATAGAGTCATATCCCCTGGACGTATGTGGTAGACTCGTCACGAAGTCCCTGGATATCCCGTCCCACTTCCACTCTGGGAACTCTAAAGGTTGAACTAGGTCTGCTGGTACATGGTACTCTGCCTTCACTTTCTGACAAGTGAGGCATCGAGAGACAAACTCCACTCTTTCCATCTTTATACCTAGCCACCAGTGCTATCGTGGAAGGTCCTAGTACATCTTCACCACTCCTGGATGTACCGGTAGAGGGGATGTGTAGAACTCCCTCAACACTTCCTCGTGAAGTGACACTGGTACCATAGTATATCCTCTAAATAGGATGACATGCTCCCCACCTTCATAAAATATATTATGTGCTTGCCCTATGGATATCTGAGAACGTCATGTCTCATAGTTAGCATCCCCATACTGATCCTCCCTGACTCGCTGAAGAAGTGGAGGAGTGACTGTAAGAGACTGAAGAAAATCCTCTCCATGTCTATCCACAAAGGATATCTGTATAGAATCTAGCTGCTCCGTCACCTCGCCTAGCAGCTATATACTAGTTCTCCTGCTGATTGCATCTGAAACAACATTCTCCTTCCCAGGAGTATAGACTATCTCGAAGTTATAGTCCTGGAGTAACTCAAGGCAATGTCACTGTCTCAGGATAATGTTCTTTTGAAAGAAGATATACATGAGACTCTTGTGATTAGAGTACACGGTAAAACATTCTCCCATAAGATAGTTTTGCCACATCATTAAGGAGAATACCAATGCTGCTAACTCCAGATCAAGGGTAGTATAGTTCTGCTCATGCTATCTCAGCTTCTGAGAATGATACACGATCATTGCTCTCTCTTGGATCAGGATACACCTGAGTCTGGTCACTGATGGATCTTAGTAGACTACGTACCCCATGCCTTCCTCTGGAATCCTCAATATGGGGCACTAGTCAGCCTCTGCCTCAACTCCTGAAAGATCTACTGGAATCTCTCTGACCACATGAAGGGTTTCCCCTTATTCTTCAAGGCTGATAGTGGTGATGCAACTCTAAAGAAGTCGAGTACGAACCTCATGTAGTAACCAGGAAAACCCAGGAAACTTCATACCTCTGTCACACTCCTGGGTGGCTCCCAAGCAAGTACCAACTCTATCTTCAATGGATCTACTATAAATCTAGCCTCTGAGATGACATGACCTAGAAATTGTACCTCTCAGATCCAGAACTGGCACTTGAGAGCTTACCATAAAGCTTGTGCTCTCGGAGTGTGTCCAGTACTACCCACAAATGGTACGCATGCTCCACCTCAGTAGTCGAGTAGATCAGAATGTTGTCGATGAAGACTACGGAAAACCGATCGAGTTATGGCTAGAAAATACTTTTCATGAGTCCCATAAACACTACTAGAGTTCTGGTTACACCGATAGGTATAACCAAGAACTCGTAGTGGCCGTACCGACATCTGAAGACCATCTTCTGCACATCCTCGTCTCAAACTTTGAGTTGGTGATAGCCGTATGTGAGGTCTATCTTCAAGAACCACTGTGCTATCTTGAACTGATCAAAGAGGTTGTAAAATCTCGGGAGTGGGTACTTTTTCTCTACAGTCACCTGGTTTGGGAGAAAATAGTCAACACAAAGCCTCAAGCTCCCATCTGCCTTCTTGGCGAACAGAATCGGGGCTACCCAGGGAGAAACACTGGGCTGAATGAATCCATTCCCCTGCAAGTCCTCCTGCTATACCCACGGCTCGCAAAGATCAGAAGGAGTTATTCAATATGCTGGTGTAGATGTAGTTACTATCTTGGGGTACAAGTTAATGTAAATGTCCACCTCTCTAGGAGGAGGTAGACCTGGGACATCATCTGGGAAAACATCCGCATACTGGTCCACCACTACAAGATAAGTCGGACTCTCCACATCAACTACTCCGAGGGTAAGGCATGACAACTGATTAGTGATCGACTGCACCCTCCTCCAAGTAAGTCTATCCTATGCAGCAAAGGCTCCCATCTCACCGGTGAAGGTAAACCTAGTCCCATCCATGCTGACACACCATACTTTGTGCCTAATACAGTTGATCTGATCATGGACTGTAGATAACCAGTCCATACCCAAGATGACATCGTAAGGCCTGGACACCATTAGTAGGAGATCCCAGATGAAGCTCTCGCCTCCTAGAGTAAGCTCACATTGCTGGCACTAGTGCGTAATCATCGAGTCTGCTCCCGTATGAGTCTCTAGACATAAGGATCGAGCTAGCGGCTCCATCAAAATCTCCAAGCTCCGAATGAGGCAACATCTATGAAAGATTGACTGGCACCTGTGTCTATAAGAACTACATCTATGGTGGAGTATACACAGATCATAACTCGAATCATCTCCAAAGCTCCATGATCGTAAGCCTTAGCTTCCTGGAGCTGAGATATTTCTTATCCACCTACTCCCTACAGTCGGGGTGGAACTCCTAGTGGTGGTGGTGGTAACACCTCGTAACGTCATCCACTGCCAGCTGCATGACCATCTCCACTTCCATGTTTGCCTGCTCCCTGCAGACAGCCTTGATTGAATCTCTGTCTCTTCCTGGGAGATACCTCGACCGTCTACTGATCATCTGAATGGCAGGTCGAACAGTCATGAGGCATGTGACCATGCCCGCCTCATGAGTAACACTATCCACTCCTGTCATGTTTGGATCTATCTCTACTCAGGGTGCCCCGCACAACCGATTCTGAGTAATGAGGTCATCCACCTATATGTCTGGTCCTCTTGGACCTCTGTGACATCTATCTACTGCAAGCTGCAGAAGACTCCGTTGCATGCTGACTATTTGTAGGTCTCGCTACTAGAGACTGCTTAGTAAGGAATATCTCCACTAATAGGGCTTGATCCAACACCCCTACCTGTGTCGGGATGCTGAGGGAGATCATCGAAGCCCTGATCTCTCGCCTGAGTCCCTAATCGAAGGTCCGGGCCCTGAAGAATGTGTCTCATATCATATCTATGGAGTAGCGCGAGAGGTCGGTGAACCTCACTGAGTATTGTTCCACCGCATTTCTACCCTGCTATAGATGTAGTAGCTCCTGTATCCGCACCGCAAGTAGGGTGGCTGGGACAAACTCCACCCAAAATAGGCTCACGAAGTCAGCCTAGAGTAGCGTCATCTTGTCGTTCACCTGGACCATCAGACTCCACCATCTGCTTACTGCTACCTGAAGGAGAGTCATGAAAAGGATCACCATGAAGAAGTCTGGTGTCCCTACCAGTCTAAAGACTCTCACCATAGCCTCCAGCCAATCCTCAGCTGCCTGCGGGTCCATCTCTCCCCTGAACCTAGGCGGCCTGTGGCACTAGAACTTGTGTAGTGTACTCAAGCGGTGTGCATCGTTTGCGTCTGGGGCTGGTGGAATCGGTGGCCCAATAGGGAGTGGTACCATTGGTGCCTCTACTAGAAAAAGGCCCTGCACCGAGGCCTCATCGCTCGGTGGGCTATTTGTGTGTACGACTCTTGGGGCTCTAATTGGTCATCCGCGGGGAGGCATCCTGAAGGAAATAGTTGCGACACAATCAAAAGATTATACCTGGTGAGCTGACCTGGTTGAGCTGACTTAAAGAAAACTTTTGACAACACACATGCAATAAGTGTTTTCATACACTCAGATGGAAATCAGAAGTCATGGTCCTGGTGTATGGATATGTCGGCCGCCACACCAACACTGGACTCCCTGAACTAAAAACCACACTTAGTACCCTTAACACTATTTCTTCATAGAAAATATCAGAGTCCAAAGTTCTGCGGTAGAACCGACGTCCTCTAATACCAATTTTTCATGACCCATCCCCCGGGGGTCTGTGTTGTGACTATCCCAAGCCCGCCTTCCATAGGCTAGGGGCTTGCGACTAGTACCGAAGGCGTAAATCCCAAAAACTGAGAAGGCATTGCCTTTAAAAATTCTAAACACACACAACAGAGTAGCTGGAAGTAATACACTAAGTAAAAATGTATACAAAAGAAGTGCAAAATAGTAAAGGGGCCAAAAATACAAGCCCAAGTGTAAGTACAAGGAAATTGAAAGTATAATGAAAACATGTACAATAGAAGAAAGGTGAAAAAACTGCTAGATTGTCCTCCAGAAAATCCAACATGAAGGGTGGGTACAGATAGATTCCACAACACTCCACATCTGTCCATCTCCTCTATGTACCATCATGCCGTGTGGTCCACCTTCGGGTACCGCCCAATCTTCGTACACTCATACTCAGTTGGCGCTGTCTGTCATCTGCATCCAACACAATGAGGTGCGGGCATAGCTAGTGCAGGGGTGACTATAACGATACTTATTAGGGACCCCGAGACCCTCAAAGTCACACAAAATCCAACAAGGATAAACCAAAAAGTAAGAAATCAACAGATAACCACACTTAGGTATATGCCCATATAGATACCTAAGTTATCAAGTAATCATTCTCAATCATGAGGTAAACTCAAAAGGTAATGAATCAGCACAACCAGGATTTTTATTATCGAAACCACGACTACTGGAGAACTCTTCCTCTGTCGAGTACAGTGGGCCTGCCACCACAACCAGGTGCTTCTAACTAACCTTAGACTGCTAAGGTACTCATCCTGTCGAGTATCGTGGGTCTGCCGTGCTCACACAAAGGTGCTCCCCACTATGGGTCCGCAGCCAACTAGCAGGCACTCCCCCTAATAGCCTGTAGAGGTCCTCCTCCAATCGAGTACTGTAGGACTTACACTAACTACTAGGAGATCCTCCTCAGTGGGTCTACTTCCAACAACTAGGCGCTCCCCATTAGGCTAGTCGAATCACTCCGAGTTGAAATGGTCAAGCAATTATTAGGTCTCATCCAACTACTAGGTCTCCGTACTCCACTCGCTCATCTTCGGTAGGGTCCGCTCCATGAGCTACATGTCAATACTTCAACTATCACAAAGTCCCATGTAGAAGTATCTAAAAGGTCCGCCTCTTTATTCAGATGTCGAAACCACGAATTCTGGAGAACTCTTCTTCTGTCAAGTACAGTGGGCCTACCGCAACACCAAGGATGCTTCCCACTAACCTTGGACTACTGAGGTACTTCTCCTATCGAGTACCGTGGGTCTACTGCATCAAACATAAGCACTCCCCACCATAGGTCTTCTGCCACAACCAGGCGCTCCCCCTCATGGACTGTAGAGGTACTTCTCCTGTTAAGTACCACGAATCTACCGCCACAACTAGGCGTTCCTCCACCGTGGGTCTGCCACCACAACCAGGTGCTCCCCACTGGGCCATCTGAATCACTCCAAGTCGATCGGTCAGCATTCGTCAAGTCTCATCCAGCTACTAGGTCTCCACACTCTGTCTGCTCGCCTTTGGAAGGATCCGCTCCACGAGCTACTGGTCGATACTCCAACTGTCACAAAGTCCCAGGTATAAGTATCTCAAAGGTCCGCCACTACATCACCCCTCATGGGAGGTTATGCTCGCACGTGATTTGGAGGCCCAGTTTGCCCAGAATCAATTTCTGAATATTTGTTCAGGTACGTTCAGTAAAGGTACGAGCGGGTTTTTATAACTTTTGAACGGGTGCTGGGAATTGAAATACGAGGGCACAGTTGAACTCGTAGTGCCGATATTATCTTAAGGAGACATTCACTTCAATGGTAGTGGGTTGAGTTTAAAAGATAGTTTTTGGGTTTCGTGGAAGGTAATACAATAAAGTGAGTTTATACTTTAATTTATTTGAGCATCCATTTGGTGTATGGTGGCGGAAACCTCCTCATGGAGGTCGGAGGTGGGACCACCGCACCTTAACTTCCCATGAGAGTTTATGGTAGTGGGGTCCACTCCAGCTCAACCTCCCATGACAGGATTAAAGTGGTGGGGACCACCCAGGATTTTAACCCTTGAGACTCCCCATTAAAGTGGAGAAAACTCTTAAGCTTCACATTAATTTTGGGGAGCCTCTGCACCTCCCCTAGCACTTAATTTTAACAATCCTCATCAATTAATGGGGAGCCTACCTAATTATTTATCTAATTTGAATTATTGTTCCATCAAAATAATAGAAAAACTTATTCTTCTATTATTTTTACTTGGAATTTGGGTGGAAGTTGGGAAGGAGGATTATTAGGAGAAGAGAGAATTCTCCCAACGAAGAATGAAGAATGAAGAACACATTCTTCCAACGAAGAACACCGGAGACGGTCCTTCTCCGACTTCTTCCTCGGACACCTTCCGATGTGGAGCATCTTCCACGAGCCGACGCAACCTGGTACTGGAAGTGTGCATGGTGAGCACTATGAATGATGATTCTCCTTCATCTCCTTCCCGAGACTTCACCGAAAATGACCATCAATTAAAGGTAGGGGGTTTACATTTTTGTTTTATTCCTTTTCTTTTCTCTTCATCGTTTGAAAAGAAATCGTTGCGTGGTTGCAAATATTTTTTGTTCATATTTCCTACTTTGATGAAACAATTGATACAACCATAAACGCGGAGGGTGCGAGCCAAACCAACGTGGCCCGACCCCTCCGCCGACCTTGTTTATGTTGAAATTTCAGTGATGAAGTGGAAACGAGGCAACGAAGGTGGAAATGACAAAGACCGTGCCCCACGGTGCTCCGGTGTTCCCATCCAAACACTGCCGACCCGCGTCGGCCCGAGCCGCTCTGAACCGGCCTGCCTGGCCGCCACCCGGCAACCGCCCTGCCTGCCCGGCGCCCCGCACGCCATGCCCGTTGCCCTGCCAGCCTGCCCGCGCCCCGCGTGCCTAGCCTGTGGGCTGCCCGTGCCCCGCGTGCCTAGGCCATGGCATGCACGTGCCCCGCGCGCCCAGCCTGCGTCCTGCCCGGCACCCTGTGCACCCGCCCGATGCCCTGCCGGCCTGCCCGCGCCCCACTCGCCCAGCACGCGACCTACCTGGTGCTCCGCACGCCCTGCCCGGCACCCTCCTGGAATGCTTGCACCCCGTGTAGCCTGCCCGCGGCCTACCCGCGTCTCGAATTCCCTACCCACGCCCTGAACACCCAGCCCACGATCTTCCCAGTGCCCTTACAGCTTGCCTGACGCCCTCCCGACCTGCCGGCCTACCCGGTGCACTGCCCGACTGACATCTGGCCACTGGAACACCTGCCCGCAGCATCCCCCGCAACGTCACTGGCTGAACCGGCTCGGACATCCGGGAAGAGCCGCCCGAGCCGCGCCCCACGTGGTGCCGGCCAAACCGGCCCCTGCCTCCATACCGAGCCGCCTATGTGGTGACCTCTAAGCCGAACCACCCTCATAGTCCGTTGGGATGGGCCCATCGGACCGAGCCGAACCTAACAGGATGGCCAACCCAATGGGTCGGGCCAGACCCAACTGGTCAGACCGGGTCGACCCAGACTGGGTTGGCCTAGACTGGGTTGGGTCGAGTCGGTCCGACCAAGTCGGACCAGACCCAGGTCTACTACCGACCCTTTACTTCCTTTGGCCATATCTTTGGCACCAGACGACCGTTTGATGAACCATCAGCGGTGCTGTTTTTCATGGAGCACGAAGGTACCTTTGAGTATACCCCACTAGATTTTGGGGTAATGATGAGATATGATAAGTTTGGATCTTACACGAATACAACAAGGCCCCCGAGACTAAAAAGTTTATAACTCATAGACCGGGCGTCCGATTAACGCGCCGTCTGTTGCTTTGATACCCCTATGACGAGGCAGACCTTTGAGATACCTCTACATGGGACTTCATGATAGTTGGAGTATCGAACTGTACCTCATGGAGCAGACCCTCCCAGATATGAGAAAATGATGTATGAAGATCTAGTAGCTGGCTGAGACCTGACGACTTCTTGACCATTTCGACTCGGAGTGATTCGACTAGCCTAGTGGGGAGCGCCATGTAGTTGGCAACATACCCACTACAGAAGAGCGCCTGGTAGTTGGTGGAAGCCCTGTGGTACTCGACAAGAGGAGTACCTCTGCAGACTATTAGGGGGAGCGCCTGGTAGTTGGCGGCATACCCATAGTGGGGAGCGCCTCTGTGTGAGCACGAAAGACCCACGATACTCGATATGGTGAGTACCTCATCCATCCAAGGTTAGTGGGAAGCACCTGGTTGTGGCGGCATGCCCATTGTACTTGACAGAGGAGGAGTTCTCCAGTATCCATGGTTTCGATAATAAAAATACTGGGTGAGCTGAGTCAGTAACTTTTGAGTTTACCTCATAATTGAAACAGATTACTTGATAACTTAGATATATATATGGCATATACCTAAGTGTGGTTATATGTTGATTTCTTACTTTGTGGTTTATCCTTTTTGGATTTTGTGAGACCTAGAGGGTCTCTGAGCCTCTACTGGGTATCGTTATACTCACCCCTGCATGGGCTATGCCCGCACCTCGTTGTGTTGGATGCAGACGATGGACATCGCTAACTCAGGCTGAGTGTACAAAGACTGGAAGGTACGCAGAGGTGGACCACAAGGCGTGACAATACACAGCAGAGACGGACGGACGTGGAGTGCTGTGGAGGCTATCTATACCTACCCTTTAGGTAAGATTTCTTAGAGGATGATCCAACAGATATTTCACCTTTCTTCTGTTGTACTTGTTTTCCATATAATTTCAGTTTCCTTGTACTTACAGTTGGGCATTTATTTTCAGCCCCTTTACTTTTCATCACATATTATATATAATGTTCTACTTAGTGTATTACTTATAGCTACTTTGTTTTGTGTGTTTATAATTTTTAAAGGTAAAGCCTTCCTAGTTTTTGGGATTTATTCATTTGGTTCTAGTCGCCAGCCCCTGGCCTTTGGAAGGCAGGCTTGGGGTAGTCAGAGCACGAGCCCTAGGGGATTGGTCGTGACATATATGTTATAAAGTTTTAGAAATATATTCCATATTTTAAGTCACATTTTCCAATTTATTAAATAGTTATTCATTTTTTGTAAATATAAATAGTGACTTTGGTAAATTTTGGTACCATGGTAAATTTTGTAATCGTTAATTTAGTATAAAAATATAAATAAAGACTATAAAAAGGACTAAAAACTTTACCAAGATTTATTAGGTGAATATATTTCAACCCTAATCACCTGACAATATAAATATTATTTTTATTGGACATTTTCCATGAAAATGAATTATAATATAATTAAATCAAAGAAAGTAAAAAAATATCCCTTTCTTGGTCTTAAATATCTCATATGTGTGTTCATGAGGAAAAGGGTAGGTTGTTAATGAACATAAATGTTATTTTTTAACTTAATAAACTTAGTTTCGAGATATAAATTTATTTAGTACTCTTGGGTCCACTTAGATGGTATTATATCATTTTTAATATTTTATTTTTAGAAACATCCAAGAAATCATACTCATGATTTTAATAATTATAACATTTTAATATAGTTTTATATAAAATATAAATTATACTATAAATAGTAATATTAAATATAAAAGATTTATCTACATCATGTAATTTATTTTTATAATTTTCTATAATGAAATTTTTTCCTTAAATAATTACACAACAATAATGTGGTAATTATTTTATTGATAACAATATCTAATAAATGATAATAAGAATAATAAAATAAAAATAAATTTTGATAATTATTGTCTTAAATAATTTTTTTAGATTATCTTGATATGTTTTTGATATTATTATTTTTTGAAGTTATTAGGTAGTTTTGTTATTTTTAAATGTCAGAGTAACGAATAGTATCAAAACCTTAATTAATGATATTTTAAAATAATTTAAATTTTATTAAAAGATATTTCTTTTAAATGTTAAATTTAGAAATTTTATTGGGATAATATTTGATATTCCATCAATGTTTAATTTCGGGTCCTTTTGGTATTTTATTTTAAAAACACTGACAATTAATGAGTAAAATATAGGTTGTCATGGTAAGAGTTAAAAGGGATACATATGTGTTAAAACTAAATGATAAGGGTAATAATGTTACCTACAAATGTCTAAAAATTATTAAACGAGAGGATTTCTAAAAATACCTATCTTATGTTCTAAATAAATCACTTTTGTGGCATATTTAATTGAAAATTAAATGAAAATTAATTTAATATTTTGAATGTTTCTAAAAGTGCCCCTCACCTAAATTATAAAATAAAACTCCTCCCTCAATTGTTGACATCAAATTGAACATTCTATATCCACCATCCCGTGAGAATTTCTATTTTTAAATTCCCTATAAACATTATATTTATATTTTCTTCTAAAAATACCAACCCTATAGCCCTTTAGATGAGATCAAAATGAGACGGTTCCACAAGGAGGTAATCTCTCTAATAGATTGATTTCTTTTTCCACACTTTATTACCGACTATAAATATATGATGCTTATAATAAAATAACAACTTCATTATCCTAAATATTGAAAACCATTACAGTGACTATATAAACGCCATTATAACCCTTTTTTCTACCAATCATCAAGTGAATGTACCGCTTGTGTGTACATACAGCTTATAGTCTCCACATTGTGATATGATTCATTTTTCATAAGAATATTATATGGATGTGTATAATGATAATATTATTAATTAAATATTATATTTATAATATAATTATACCTATATAATGATAATATTGTGTCTATCTTATCATTTACTAATCTTTTGATAATGGATAATGTCTATCATGTGTACGTATGTACAACCATCTCCATGATGCAATTTGATTAATTTTCACTTATATTTCACATATATGGAAATAACTATTATTTTTATATGATATATATATACATAACATAGCAATTATTATAGAAATTTATTTCATTATTTACCTTTTTTTAATTACATTAGATGAAAAACTGAAACAAAAATCATTAGTATACATGGCATACTCTCTCTAAGAAAATCATAATTCATTTTTCCATATCTAAATTTTAGGAATGATTATAAATATATATATAATGAATATATATGATGTGTAAATAAGGACTAAAATTATAAAAATTATGGGACCATGATCAATGTATAATGACTAGGACTACCAAACTGAAATATCCATTGAAAATGAAGTAGTTATCTACTAGAATAGTTATTTTAATAACAAATAATTATCAAAATGGTGTTAATCTATTTTAAATAAATTATTATTGGTCTGTTTGAGTTAATATTTTTTAATACATGTATAATAAAGTCACATATATTATAAATTATTTTTTAATTGAAATATATATATAAAATACCCGAGTTAACAAATGTTTTACCTCTATTTACATTCATTGGGATATTTTTTCCATCAATTATGAAATTATAAGATTTAGAGTCAAATGAATTTTTTATTATGTTATATTTTATTTCCAATTTTTATGTGTATTTACAATGAATACACATAATCAATTAATTTTATTATATCTCACTTCAATGATATGATATTTATAAGGTTTTATTTTACAATATCATCTTTATTCAGGATTGTTTATGTTTCAGTATCCACTAGGGAAAATTTATTTTCCTTGTTAAAGTTTTATATAAATATTATCAAAAAGTAATTTAATATTATCTATGATTGTTTAAAGTCATTTTTACCCATGTTTGAATTATTATGAATTCATTTAAAAAAATAATCATGTTGTTTTCTAAACAAGGTACTTTATAACTATTTTGATAAAAATGTGAATGAAATGTATTTTAACTTATATAACATATGTGGATCTTTTCTCCATAATGAAACCTTAATTAATTTAATTATATTTTACAACACTAGAAGGTTAAATTCAAAATAAATGATTTAAAAATGAAATTTATTTTTCAAGAATTATATCATGTGATCTTTCAAAATTATTTTCCACATAATATTACATTATTTGATGAAATTTATACTTTACTAGGGGTATTATTCAATGATAAAATCCTTATTATTTAATATTTTATTTATTTTTATGATGGAATGATGTTTATAAATTAATTTTCTTTTCGCTAAGTTATTTTATGATGAAATGTTCATGAAAACAATTTATTTTCATAGGTTATGTTATGATGAATGGTTTATATTCTATGGAAGACATATATATTGTTTTAATTATGTGATGGTTGGGACCTATATATCCCTCCAATCCATTGGTTAATGATTTTTATCCCATAAGATAGACACGAATTGAATGGGGAATAAACCCTGTTTAGTAACACATGTCTAGAATGAGGATTGATCATAGTTTATTAAGGGAGTTTTTCCACTATGATAGTATTGGGAATAAACTTTGGATACTATGAGTGTTTGGGGAGTAAACCCATTCCACTATTATAGTCATATAAAATATCCATGACTACTAAGGAAATGATTTATTATTATTATTTATTTTCCACATTTCTATGTCTTATTCCCATATTATGCTACTATGGCTCATTTTTATTGACTATATTATGATTCATGTATTATTAAATACCATTATTTATTCCATAAATCATTATTATGGTCTCATATATATACGGTATGGTTTTCAAATGTTATTTTCAGGTTCACATACCCCTATGTTCATGTTATTTTTATTTATCTCTTATGTTTACCCTTATTGATAATTTGAGCTCACTGATTCTTATGTTTCACTTACAGAGGTTATAAAGAATGGTTTTATATAAGATTAATAAAGAGGAGAGAATTTTAGGTAACATTTATAATCAATCACCATACTAATGTTTTTTGATCCATGTTTCCAAAGGAACTGCAATTTTAAATTCCTTGGGAATGTGTTTGTGTAATGTAATGAATATTTATCTAAAAATACGCAGTATCCAAGTTTGAAGAACCTGGATTTTAATAGATAGTATCAATGAAAAGGTATTTTCAAACATTGTAAACTAGGATGATAAAAATTATTAAGATCTCTAAGAATAATTCTATGTATAGGTTATAATACTGTTATTTTAGTAATACTCACATATAATCTAGGATTAAATCAAATATGTTATTGACTGAATTTAATTTGAATTAGTTATGTTTTTTTACCACTATGACCGGTGTCACTCACAATATAATTTTTGTTTCAGTCAGTGGCTAGAACCTGAAGGAACCACATTAGTGTTGATTATGATGGGAAACGAAATGATTGTCATCATGAGGAATTGAATGTTATGGGAGAAGGTATCAATTTTTTTTTTGTTAAACAATTTTCTCAATATATGATTCATAATAGACATCAAAATGGACTAATGATGTAAGATGATTCTATTGATTCACCCGTGAGACATAATTTACCATCTTTTAGTGAGGATTTTGATCTACAGGTTGCTGAGAAAAAGATCAGTTCCACCAAAAAGATATTTTCAATTCACCAATGTTAAGAACATGATAAATTGATTTTGTAAGTATATTTATTGGATGGTTATGAGGATTAATGGTGGAATATTCTCAATAATATAAGGCAATTATAGGAAATTGAATCAGTTGAATGAGATGATTTCAAGAACTTATTTTTCAATCTGTACTTTTCTCATATTCATTTTATGATGATGGATAAGGAGTTCCTTGAGCTTAAGAAACAAGATGATGATTCTATTAGTTCCAATGAGGATAATTTTACAAGAAATACATGAAATGATTCAAATATTATCGTCCAACTTGAAAATAAAGATGTCATATTCATTAGTGTCCTAAAACCAAGTATTTGAGTATCATTATCCATAAGATACTTCGATATATTTGAATAAATCATCTAATGTGTCCACAAGGTGGAAATAGAGGATGGAGTTACATATCTATCTCTAATTATTGAAAATAATAGTAATATGAAGTTTAAAGATAAATATAAAAACCATAGAGAGATGAAGATGAATTTTCATTTATTCTAAAAGTGTTGGAAATATCATGGTGGAAATTATCTTATAGGGGATCATAAATGTTTTATGTGTGGGAAAGAAGGTCATTGAAAAATTAAATACCAAACTGATGGGAAAGACATAAATAATGATATGAATATAGATATGTTTGGAAAGAATTCATATCTCTCACATCAATTATTTAACTGTAAGTAAAATGAGAACTATTCAAATAAATTCCAAAATAAAATGGTTAATGATGATTATCGATGTTTGAAACCCATTGAATCCAAAATCAAACATAAATGACATGTAATCACTATTGGTGATGTGGAGTATGATAATCAAGTAATGGAATTATTAAGTGTTTCTATAATGGAATTCAAGAATAATGTTATATAAGTACTTTTATATTATTATGGAATAAACAAAAATATATGGATTGGTTCACTATAGTTCTTCCTTACAGATTTGAGAGCATATGTTGATTTATGATTGAGGGGGTGTTTCTAGATTATACACGATTTATATAAGGATAACCCTTAATTTGTGAATAATGTTGGGATAATTAATTAAAGAGATGTTTAATTTTGATAAAATAAATGGGATAATATTGATGACCTTAGGAATGATATGATGACAAGGTGGTATATGATATCATGGATTGATTTTATAGAATTTTTATTTATGGATGAAGAATGAGTTATTATTTTATTTCATGCATGTTTTGATTCAGGATTTAATGTAATTTATGGTATTAACATGTTTCAAGAGAATATATGATAATGTATTCCCCATGATTTTGGAAATTAAGAGATACATAAATTATTTTATATGACTAATGATAATTTTATTTTTGAGATTTAGTGAATTTATTGAATGTTATTTATTTAAATATTTTATAAGGTTTATAAGTGTAAAAATTTATAAAAAAACATTAAATTTAACATTGGAATAGGTTTTAGAGGTTAACGTAGTACACCACCATATGAATATTTATGCATATCGAATAAATTTTGCTAAATATTTTTTTATGATAATAACTTGAGACATAATTAATGACTTATCATCCCATTAGGGGTCCTATGATCCTGTAGTTCATTAGGCATTAAAATTTAAGAATCATTTATTTGAATAAGATATGAAGTGGAAATGGGTTAAGTTACAATCAAATAGTGATATTCTACTTATGTCATAAAATAAAAAAAACTTATTTACTCAAAGGATTTTGAAAAAAATCTCCTTTTATCATCATTTTTTATTATACCAATGAACTTTTCTAGATCAATTTGTTATAAGGTTTTGGGGTCATTATCCATATCTTGACCATGTTTTTTATCACTATTATTAGTTATTGGGATTTATTTTTACCTTTTAAGTAAATATTTTAATTATTTTCTTATGAATAAACCTAGTTATGTGTTACTTTAGGCAACCTTTATGTTTATTATTTCAATTTTTGAGGGATGTTTAATTATTAAATTTTGTGATGTAGTTATTTATGAATTAATTATAAAATTTTAAGACAATGATAAATGAGATAATTTAAGGGATAAATTCATTTTAAATGGGAAGAATTTAACACCCAGATATTCATTGATTTTTTTAAAATAAATTGATTTCTCTAAAATAATTCATCATAGGCATAGAATGTTTAGAAGAGCAATAATATATTATATTTTTTTGTTACCTATAAATTAAATTTGTGGAAATAAATATGAATATTAAAATTAGGAAATAAGTATAATGGTCAACTGAAAATGAATGTATTGTTGAGTGCTTAAAAAGGATCACACAATTTTTATTAAGTCTCATTATTCTAAAAAATACGTTTTCTTTAAAAATGAGTTTTTCTTCTTTTTATGAGTGAATATTAGTTTCTCGAAGTTATAAAAAACTAATTTCATTTGGGAATTCAAAATCTAATAATTATCTTAAATTTTTTTTTATAATTTTATGAAAACAAATATTTATCAAGGAATGGTTTAAATACAGATTTTTATAGAAAACCATATTTTCCTTTAAATTCATTACAAGGTGAAATTATTATTTGGATTTTTTTTAATTTTAATTAATTAATTTTTATTTAAAATAATCTTTTTTTAAATGATTTATTACATTAATTTTTTATAAAAACATTTTATTATTAAAAGGGACATTTTTTCGAAAAACCAATTTCATGGGGTTTTCATTTTTTAATTTTAAATTATATTATGAAAACCATGTGATTTTAATTTTAAAAAATATATTCAATATTTGGATTCATGTGGTTCAAATTTATTAAATATGTAACTTTTATGATTTTCAATTATGAATAATAATCATGGTAAATGTTTTCACCATGATAAAGGGGCAATTGGGTAATTTAGGGTAAAAATAAAATAATAATAACTGTTATATGATCCACAAAATTTCAAAAAATTTAATTGTATGAATGTAAATATAATATTAGAATCTAATTATTGAAATGGAGTTTTTTAATGGATATTTTCCAAGAAAATTATTATATATTCCTAAAATTAAGGAAAGTCACAAAATGTAACTTTCTTTATCTTAAATATCTCATATGTTTCCTCATGGGGAAAAAGGTTTTTTAGAAACGAATATAAATTTTTAATTTTTAATTATCAAACCTATTTTAATGGTATAAATTTATTAATGAATTTGGGGGCCACTTGAATGATATTATAAAATTTAAAATATTTTTTAGAGAAATGTACAACATGAAATTTTAATGATTTTAATAACTATAACATTTTTAATATGGTTTTATCAAGCTGATAAATTAAAATATAAATAATCATTTGAAATATAAAATAATTATCTACTTCATGTTAATTTATATATCATTCATAGTTAAAAAAGTACTTACCTTAAAAAATAAAACCACGATGTAGTAATTATTTTATTAATAGAAATAAAAAAATCATATTTAAAATATTAAAAATAACATTATTTGACAAAATTAATTTCATAAAAATGTTTTATTGACTTCTTTGACATGATTTAGTTATAATAAAATATTTTCTTTGATGATACATTGTTTTTTATATGTGTAAATTTCTAATTAATGAATAATATCAATATTAACATTATAGATATTTTTAAATAATTTATATTTTATTAAATTATATAAAATAATTAAAATAGGAAAATCAACCAAATTATTGGGATAGAATTTATTATTCCATTAATGATCCAATTATATATCTTTTAAATATTTATAGTAAAACTATTAACCCATCAGGAATAAAATTCATGTTCTCATGGTTCGAGTTAAAAGAGTTAAATATGGGATAAAACAAAATGATATGGGTAATAATGTGACATCAACTTGTCTAAAAATTATTTAAATACATGATTTTGACCCATAATCATCTTAAATTCTAAATATATCACTTCCGAGCAATTTTTAATTGAAAAGTAATTTATATAAATTTGTTATGGTTATAGGTTCCAAAAGTTCCGCTCACCTAAATTATAAAGGGACACCTCCTGCATCACTTTTTTACATCACATATAGCATTTATCTTGACCATACATACCCAATTTGTTTATCAAAATTCCTATTCACATTATATATGTTTGGTTATTCTCAAATAGAAAACCCTAGATCCCTTTAGAGGATATCCAAAGGAGATATTTCAATGAAGAGGTAATCGCTTTAACTAATCACTTTCTTTTTCTAATATTCCTTACCTATTATATATCTATTATGCTTATCATAAAATAATAAATTAATTATTATAAATATGACTAAATGTTATTTTGATTATCAATACCCCATTATACACAGTATTTCTCATCAAACGTGAAATGAAAGTATGACTCGTGCATATGTATGGCTTACCGTCTCCACGTAGAGATACAATTAATTGGTCATTACCATCTTATATAGAAGGGTATTAGGATGTTATTAGTGAATATATATGATATTTATAATATAATTATACTTTTTTAATGATAATATTATGTCTTCTTTATCATGATATTATCTTTTCTGAATTGATAATGTCATTTTTTATACATAAAGACTACCATCTCCACGATGTGATGTGATTCATTTTCACTTATATTTCCCATTGATGATAATAAAAACGACTTTTATAAGATATATATATTTATATAAAAAAATAATTATTCCATAATTTTATATTATTATTTATCTTTCATTCATTCCATTATATGAAAAAGGGAAAAAACATTCATATTTATGTACAACCTACTATCTTTATGAATGATGTAATTCACTTATCTATATGTACCTTTTATGACTAATTATAAGTATATATATAATGAATATATATGATTTTTAAACCATTATTAATATTCTGTAAATTATGTTATGATGATAAATGCATAAGGATTGGGACTAACAGACCAAAACATGCTTGGAAAATGAAGCAGTTATCGCCCTAAATAGTGATTTTAATAACTAATTCTTAATAAACGGTTAGTAAGATATTATAAATTAATAATACATGGTATACTTGAATATTTTTTTGAATAAATATATATAAAAAATAAATATATATATTATATAGGAGGTTTTATTGTGAAAAAATAATTAAAATACATAAGGTAAAGAAATATTACTCAATTTATATTCATTAGTTTAACCTGTTATTTCATTGATTATGTCATTCTATGAAAATGAGTGAAATTTGTTTTGATTTTATTATATTGTATTTTACTTATATTATTGAATATTTGGAAAATAATCATAATAAATTAATTTTCTTAATTCTAACTTCAATTAAATGATATTTGTAATGGTTTATTTAAAAATATAATTTTTATTCTAGATTATTTAAGTTTAAGTATCCCTAAGGGAAATATTCTTTTCCTTGTTCATGTTTTAGAATAGTTTTTTCAAAAATATTCTTACTATTTTCTATGATTTTTTAAAGTCATTTTTACCAATGTTTGAATTATTACCAAATAGTTTTAAAAGACTATTTTTGTTGTTTTATAAACAAGGTACATTATGAAATTTCAAGAAAAAATATGGAAGGAACGTTTTTTTATCTTATAAGACATCAGATAATTTTCTTGGTGTTATAAATATTTATTTTCTTTATTCTTATATAAAAAATATAAGAGGATTATTTAATATAATTTCTTTTTCTTTTATAAATTTGTGGCTCTTAAAAAATAAATGATTTTAAAATTAAAATGATAATTTTAATGATTTTTTCAAGTGATATTTCAAAATTATTTTGAATTTAAGATAAATTTATTTGATGTTACTTAATCTTTACAGAAGATATTATTTAAGGTGACCATCCTTATTCTTTTATAGTTTTTTTATTTTTATGATTGCATGATGTTTAGGAATTCAGTTTCTTTTCCATGAGTTATGTTATGATGAAATAATTATTAAGGTCATTTATTTTTATTGGTACTATTATAATTATTGATTTAGGTTTTTATGAAAAAACATGTACGATTTTAGTTACATGTTTTGTCGGACTTATATCTCTATCCAATGAATTTGGTAATTACTTATATCTCATGAGATAGACGGTACTAGAATGGGGAGTGAACCCTATTCAGTCATATGGGGATGAAATGAGTAGTGAAATCGATTTAGTAAGGGACTTTGTAAACTATGATAGTCTTGGGAGTGAACCTTTACAACTAAGATGGTTTGTGGTGTGAACCCATTACAATATTATAGTCTTTTCAAATATCCTTGAATACTATAGAAATTATTTTATATGCTTATGTGTTTTCCACAATTCCATGTCTTATGAATATGGTATGCACTTATGGATTATATTCTTTGATTATATTATGATTTATGTCTTATGAACTACAAATATTTATTCCATGAATCATGATTATGGACAATTCTATATAGGGTATGGTTCTCAAATTTTATTCTCATGTTCTCATTACCATATGTTTATTTAATACCTATATATCTCTTTTTTTACCCTTGTATGAAATTTGATCTCACCCTTTCTTATTATTCCCTTCCCATAGTTATGAGGAAAGGTTTTATATATGAGTAATAATGGAGAGGATATTTGAAGGAAACATTGATTATCATTCACCATAAAATAATTTTGTGTCCCATGATTTCAAATTCATTAAACTATTACATTACCAGGCTTTTGGTTTAATAATGTAATGAATATTAAACTAAAAAAAATGTATTATCCATGTATGAAGATCCTAAGTCTTTCTATAACCAACAATTGAAGGTAATAAGAGTGTATCACGTACCACTGACGTATGTGATGTCATAGTCAGTATAACATAATTATATGTAATTTTTAAGTTTATTTTTGAAACATATGGTATTTTAATTGATTAATAATAGTCAAATTATCTTGGAGGAATATATTATATGGTCTTTTTATTCCTTGGGTTTTGAACTGATTTAGTAAAGTATTGAATAATTTTATGAATAGTAATTTATGGAATGATTTGGAACAATTATTGGGTATTAATATTTAAATTTTTATATTAATGAATGAAGTTTTATATATTATTGGAATTATCTTACCATGTTATATCCTTAAATGGTTTTGGTTAATGTTTAAAGATAGGAGAAATATATTTTTATCCATTTTATTAAGACGTGGTTTCTAAATTTTTTATTTTTTTTTATTTTTGAAGGAATGAAATATTCATCATGAATACACATAACTATATAAAAATATGATATTGCAGTGTAAATTGATTAAAGGATGAAATTTTACTCATTAAGAAAGTATATTTCCATGTTCTCTTAGTCTATATGATAATAATATTCCTAAAATATAGTAAAAGGATCAAGAAACCAAATTGTTTTCCTAGTAACATAAATTTTTATGAATCAATGTCCTTTTTTATAAGAACAGGTTTATGGTTTTGAGGCCCTTAAATTTTCATTGATCATTCAATTTCTTGTGATCAAGGACCTCAATCACCTTCTACAATTATTTATGCTGTTTCTCATGTCCCACTTCTTTTTATCTTTTTTGGTAACCTAGTAATGTGTTTTTCTGAAAAACCATAATAAGTTCTTTTATATTTTATTAAGATGTTTTTTAATAACACTTTATAAACTTTTATTTTATAATAAAATTGTTTTCAATTTACAACCTTTTTTTACTGAGATAAGGTTCAAATTATAGGGATGAAATTTTTTAATTGGGGAGTATGTAGCTCACGATTTTTTTCTAAATAATAAAATTATATTCCATAGGGTAAAGGGAACCCAACTCCAAGTTTATCTTATGATATAAACAATAATTATTTTATCAAATACCTTACATTACACATAACTCTCAAATTATCTAATGTAACACCCAATGCTGATATTTCTATGTTTGATGGTGTATTCGAAACGCAACACCAAACATAAATGCACCATCATATATATTATGGTTATCACCTAGCAATTAGAATGGATTTTATGAATAATATTAACTCAATTATGAAAATATGGTTTACTCATGTACATATAATTAATTCTTTGGTGAATAATTCGTTATAAATTGAAATAAGTCTTTTTTGAAAATAATGGGAAATATTTTTCAAAAAAAATAATTTAAGGAAAACATCTTTGTTTTATAAAAATAAATTTAAAAAATCACCTTTTTGTATTATATTAATTAACTTCTTATATTATATATTCAATCTAATTTTTAAAATTTCATATTATTTATTTTTTATACATTATATAAAAATACATACAATTTAACGCTTAAAATATTATATTTTTACAAATAGTAGTTTTGTCACATTTTTAGTGAAAACATATCTTAATAATAAATTTTAACTCATTAATAAAATTTATTTTAAATAATAATAATAATTTCTTAATCATAATATCATAATTTACTTGGGGTAAAATTTTGTGATTGTTTGGAAAATATTATTTTTTCCCTGAATAGTGAAAAATACCATTTTTGTTAAAAAGAGTTATATTATCAAAAAAACTAAAACATTTGTTTTAAATATGATTTAAAGTATCATAAGTTATATTTAATTAAACTAATAGCTTTTAGTAAATTTATATTGATTATTAGTATAAGTTTTATTTTGGGTTTAAAAACAGTTTTTTCTAAAAACAGTTTCAATAATGCATAATATTATTCCATTTTAGTTAATTAAAATAACCCATAATGGAAAATGTTTTAAATGATATTTATAGAATATATATCAATAAATATTAATCAAATTTAATAATATTATTATAATAATTCAAAATTTTAATATAGAATTATCTTTCTCTAAAAAAATACTCTTCTTGCAAGCCAACTCTCTCACCGAATATATATGACTAATATTTTATATAGTTTTACCACTTATTTGAATTTATATTTGGAAAATTTTATAACATATTTACAATTAGTTTTATTTTCTAAAAATTAAATCATAACTTTTTACAATTGTTACTAGTGAAAATAGTTAATATTAATTACAGTGATTTAGGTAAAAAAAATGAGTTTACAATGTTAATAAACAATAAACATTTTAGGAAAAATGACTTAAAAACTAGTTAAAATACCTTTTTATTTCCATATTACTACCTTATACCATATATTATCTTTATTGGTTCATTATTGGGGCATGATTATATGAAAAATATGTGGTTTTAATTCAATCTTTCAAAAATAATTATAAGTGTGCCACTCTCCTCACTAAAAAAATGCCACCACCTATCCTCTTATATTCACACCCCTGAAGCCATTTGAATAATCCAATACTTCCTAAAATAAATTCTAAAATACAATACCCATATACTAAAATATTTAATTTATTTTTAAATCCAACCAAGGGAGTATTTTATTGAAATCTAATAGAAGATACCCAAAGAAGAGGTAATATTCATCAACACGTGTATTTTGTATTATTTATTTCTCCACATTGTTTAACTCGTATAATAAGATTTTTATATAATAACCTAAATATCCAAAATATAATGATTTTTTTATTTCATAGTTATAACATAGAGCCACACTAACTTCTATTAAATTAGTAACAAACTCGTCGTTTCAGTGTAGGGATAACTACCACATCACAAACTGATGTCATTAATTTTTTTTATTAACACATATCAAGGTTTGTAATAATGATGTATATAAAGTTTATATATTATATTCATACATAATTATTGTCACAAACCAGCCCAAGTCAACCCTGAACCAGTCACCCAGGATAGCCTGCAACAAGTCCCAAGAGGCGTTCCTAATCCTCTCGGGATGGAGACAAGCACCAAGGTCATCAATAGAGTACACAAGGGAACGATTTCCCCCATACATAAACAATAAAAAAATAGCGGAAAGAAACGGATAACCCAAAATACATTTAAATTAAAATTGATCTGAACATTATTTGTACAAGAAACTGAAAGTACAACTAAACCAAAAAATCAACTGACCAAACCAGTTAACCAACTAACTCCATGTGACCCAGTGGGTAACTCTCCAACCAAATGATCACACGTCTCCCAAGGTGATCAAAATCGAGCTGAAACCTATGGAAGGGCTAAAATTAGAAGAAAACTATAGGCGTGAGTATTAAAACTCAGTAGGTTATCCCAATATTCTATTCCCAATGGACTTACTTTAAAATAAATGAAACATAAATTTATAGATTTAAATACATGATATAAAAGTATGTTTTTTAAATGAGGTTCCATGCTATAATAATTATCAGAGAAAACATGCATGTTTAATAAAAACAAATGCAAGTAACAATTTTTTAAAGAGGTACAACTTCAAAATGAAAATAGTTTTCAATATGGATGCTTCGAAGAATGTAAATTTTTAAATAAATAACACACACTACCGAATTTACCAATCAAACACACAGTATTCCGATGGTGAGTACAAAATATCTAAAGAGAACAACTCATGGGAACACCCCTAGGCACTAGCTAGTTGTGAGCCCCAGGTACCTCGTATCTCGGTGAAAGTAACCATAATAAATATTTGTTCTTGTTCACACGGGCCAATAGTAGGGAGAATACCCATAACCTAGTGGTCCCCCAACATTATCATCATCATAGTTTAGTTAGTGTTGTCATCATCAAGCTTACTACGTGAAACAGGGGCCAAACCCCACAGAATCACTAGCATACTAGTACACGCCCGCCCACCTAGATAATTGGGATTCCCTTTAGTTCTCAATCAAGTAACACATATTATCAAATAAAAATTTCACATCCAAATTACATTCCCAAACCATAAAAACACTAACAGCCCATAAAATTTCTTTACATTTCTTTCACGAATCAACAAACCACTACAGATTTTCGTAAAACAATTTCAAGGAGTGTATTGAGGCTTTACACATAAAACTCATTCAAAAACACTATTTTAATTATAAAAACAAAACAAGACCATACCCAAACATATTTGGTAACCCTTAAATCATTTTAGAAAATCATTTCATGGATAATAAAATAATCCCAATTGACACAACATGGTATATACAAGTAAGACACCCACTCTTCATTTTTAAGAAAGGCCAAACATGCCTTTAAACATTTTCCCAAAACTAACATTTGAAAAATGTTATGCATTTAAATTTTTTTAAGAGGTGTATCAAAACCATATACATCATCAAACCACATTCATAAATACCATAAAACACTCAGATTACATATTCAAAACACAAAAATTTTCATAAGAATGTGAAACATGCCATTTTCCGGCAACTCGGGCCAAAACATGTTGTAAACCAAAACCCATTTATTTTTAAAACCAAATACAAATTTTAAAGCCATAAAAGGATCCCAAAATAATTTTTTATATTTTTATAATGTATTTATAAATCCAAACAAATCAGTTTAAATTTCTCTAGACATATAAAAGCAAACAGGGCAATTTACCGAACACGTGGCATGTACTTTTTAACAAAAAAACTTATCTTAAGAACTTAAAAAGGTATAAAATACCATTTTAATTCCATAAAGTTATTTAAGCTATTTAAACATTATCAAAATACCAAAAACCAAGTGCATAGTCTCATGGAATAATTTATCAAACAAGTGGAGTGCACATTTATACCAAAACAACTATATTTTTAACAAAATAAGTCATAAAACATAATTTGCACACAAAACCTTTAAAACCATGGTTTCAAAGTAACACATATCATATAAATAAGGTTATAAAATTATGATAATCATGAAACTTAAATGATAAAGGCTTGTTCAAGGGACATCCTGCCTCAAATCATTGGCCTAATGAAAATGAACACCCAAAATCACCATCCGAGGGTTTACAAACCCTAAACCTATGGTGGACAGACCCAAATGAATAAAAAACCCATCAAAAATCATGTAACAATAGAACCGTAGGTCTAACATGACTATGGGAGATTATAAAAGCAAGAAATAATGAAAGGAGGAAGAAGAGGAAGGATAAAGGAGAAGGAATCTCACCTTTTCAACTCTAAAACGCTTCATATTCCACTAGATCTTCACCTTTAGATAAACTTTAATGGCTTGAAAATTCTTGGTGAGACTCCTAATGTCTGGAATAACTAGGGAAAGAATATTTGTGGGCAAAATAGTAATAATAGATTGATTTATTAATGATACAATTTACCTTGTCAATTCAGGATGATTTGAGAGACATTGAGAATGTTTCCCCACTCCACGACTATTCTGAGCCTCAAAGTGGGAATATCGATAATGGTGGTGAGGATAGTGATATTGGCTTTGGGTGGGAGGTATAATCACCAATAAATAATAAATATTGGATTAGATATAAAATAAACAAATTGTTTTTTTAAAACTGGAAATGGGCCTATGGGCTGGACCAATGCCTAAATAATTAACCCAAATTCACCATGATTATGAATTCTTAAGGGGTAAAAAGGATATGTTAGTTTGAATATATCAGTTGAGGACATATATTAAGTTTAATGGGTGATAAAGGTTGAAAAACAAAGGAGTAATAAAAGAAAAAAATTTGGTTTTGAAAACTGGAAATGGGCTCACGGTTGCCCCAAATCATAAAGTAACCAACCTTTCTCCAAAAACTCTTAAAAAAGCAATGGGGAACCCAAATTATGGTGGTTAGAAATATATGAAACTTAAAAACACAACATTAATCTCAAAAAAGACCCAGGAAAAGTATCGGGAATTCAAATGAACTGGATCAAAACAAAGACATGAAAAACCAGGAGTGACAATTCTCCCCACCATTAAAGCTTTCCGCCCCCGGAAATCCATAACACTTTCCAGCTGAAAGATAAACACCTAAGGATTCCTTATCAACAAGATACAACCTATAAATCTAGTGAAATATCATTTTACAACAATATAACTAAATACTCATTCCCAAACAAAACACCAACTCATAGCCACTATGTGAAAATCAACGGAATGGTTAAGCCACCACCTCCACAACCAAGCCAAGAACCCGATTATTGGGCCTTCTACCAATGAAACAAAAAATCACACAAACTAAAGTTAACTCAAGAAAACCAATGAATATTGGGGAGTACAGAATAGAATCCCAAAAATTAATAAACAACTAGCAGTATATAAGTTCATTGGAGGAAAAATAAACGAGACCTGTGGTGGGTCTCCCCACCATTAGAACCCAACTAGCAACGAACAAAAAACTAGAACTCAACATTAAATCACTTTCAGAAGTCCAAAAAAATCTGTCCCACAACAACCCACCAACCCAAGTTAAGAGGGTTACAACATGAACATATAAAACACCCACTTCTGAATAGAGGGGACATGAACATGGCCAACACTTTCAGCATGGATCTGGACCCCCACCACTCGGGGAGGGGAGGGAAGGGGACACAATAATTTTCCCACTAAAACCACAAAAGAAACCAAGGAACTACCCAAAAATCTCCACCAACGAATATGTAACACCAAGACTCCACCATATTTACAGAGGCGTTCCACAAAGGGACATTGATTGGAAACCCGCATCCATGAAGGCATAACCATAGACACGGTGTGAGAGGTAAGTCCACCACACTTGTTTTGACAAATATAAATTCACAGTAATGAGGAACCAAAATATAGACATAGAAACTACCTTCCCAGAATGGTGGAGGTTAGAGCCTGGTCAAATGCCCCACACCTCTGTATATTTCTTTACTGCGTGAAAAGATTCACTCCGAGGCCTATGGCTGGAGCCCTAAATCATGAAGCATATGCTGCCCCACAGTCAGGTTCTATGTATCACACCACTCAACAAATAAATTCAACTTCTCAAAAAAAAAACACTTTCATCTAAATATTAATTCATATATGCATATCAAAATTCTATCTCACTTGGAATGAGAAGCAGAAAGGAAAATGAATATGGAAAAAAGCATCAACAACAATGAACACAACTGCTATGTTCACAAGAATTATCACGAACTGGAAGCACTTTAAATCGATCCCAAACAGATCTCTATTTAAACTAACGGAATGTGGAATTATTTTAGGAGGTGGATCTAGCTGGTGAAACATGAGAATGAATCCTTAGGTTTATCAATTGGAAATCATGCAAACATAGAACTATCTGTGGCCACATCACAACATCCAACGCATCTTTAGAAACCCACTGAACATTACTCCAACCCTGAGCCACCAACAAGATCCCATCTCAAGATGCAACAAGAGTATGAATTCTAGATCATAAGGGATAATAATAAATATAAAACAATACTAATACATAAGATAAACCATCCACACAACCGTTGGTTCAAAAAAAAACCACAAATTTTCAGCTAAAAATACTTTAAAAAAACCAACTTGGTGGATTTTCATGTTCACTAATATGTGTTTCATCAAGTCTCACTCACATGAACATTTACGTGCCACCCTAGTCACTCAGAAACCATGACATATAGGCCATACTTCTAGATATCAAAAAAATCATTCATGTGAGAGCCCATGAAAACAACAAAGGCTAAAACAAAACAACAACATTCAAAAATCATGTACCATCCAAAGGAACACCAACCACCAAGTCAAAAACACTTTTTATATTCCAAAAAACAAACCACACTTCACCAAGAACCATTTTATTAAAAAAATCCATTTCATTTAATAGAACTTACAAAAACAACCATTCTATTCCAAATATCTTTTTCCCATTTTTTTAAAACAAAATTCAGCGAAGTCTCTTTTCATAATATGACAACCACAAAAGCCAAAACCCCTTTCCATAAAAACACCTGTAGCACAAAACAAAATTTCCAAAACTTATTCATCAGATTCAAACACTATTCAAAAGCCCAAAATACCCCCTTTAAAACAATGTTTTGTAATTTCTTTAAAATGGTTCACACTTTCAAAACATTTTATTTAAACAAACCACAAGTTTAGATTAGAGAAAATCCAATCCTGTTAAATCATTTCCACTTCCTCCCCAAAATTTGTTTAAATAAATACAACCATATCAAAACCATTCTTATAATTAATTTTTGAAAATTAATTTTATAATTTTACAAATCCAATCCTTCCTTTAAAACCCATTTCCATAATTCTCACACAAGGATTTTAAAAACAAAAATTCAGAATTCATGAAAGGTCCAAGAAACCCACAAAAGGGAACTAGTGTTGGTGGTTGACTTGACCATATGGTTGGTGGCTATATGTCAAAAACAACACTAACACATAGAGACTTATTAGAACCATTCTCGGACTCCACATGGCTTGCCAGGCCCTGCGAGCTCATAGATTCCATTAGTCAAACTTCCCTTGTCATATCCCAGCATCAAACAATCAGCAAGAACAAAGGACACTAATAAAACCAGACATCCCATGGAGACTCGAGGATCAGAATGAGCAAGAGTTCGTGATGCTCTTCCCGCACTTACCCCTTAAGTCCCAAAAATCCTACTCCATCTACCTTGAAATCCCCAAATAACAAGGGAACTCTAAAAAGAATGGTCTTCTAAGAGCTGACCTCCTCTGATACCATTTTGTCACGAACCAGCCCAAGTCAACCTAGAACCAGTCACCCATGCCAGCCCACAACAAGTCTCGAGAGGAATTCCCGATCCTCCTGGGATGGAGACAATCACCAAGGGCATCAATAGAGTACACAAAGGAACAATTTCTCCCATATATAGACAATAAAAAAATAGCATAAAGAAATGGACATTCCAAAATACATTTATATAAATATTGAACTGAACATTATTTGTAAAAGAAACAAAAAGTAAAAATAAAAAAAATCAAATAACCAAACTCGTTAACCAAACAACTCAATGTGACCCAGCTAGTAAATCTCCAAAAAAAATATCACACGTCTTCCAAGGTGATCAAACTCGAGCTGAAACCTGTGTAAGGTCTAAAAACAAAAGAAGACTCTAGGCGTGAGTATTAAAACTCAGTACGTTATCCTGATATTCTATTCCCAATGAAATTCATTTAAAATAAAAGAAACATCAATTTATAGTTTAAAATACAAGAAATAAAAGTATGTTTTTCATATGAGTTTCCATTCTATAATAATTATCAGACAAAAATATGCATTCTTAATAAACAAGAATGCAAGTAACAATTTTTCAAAGAGGTGCAACTTCAAAATGAAAATAGTTTTCAAGAGGGATGATTTAATGAATATACAATTTTAAATAAATAACACACACTACTGAATTTACCAACCAAAGACATTGTATTCTTATGGTGAGTACAAAATAGCTAATGAGCACAACTCACGGGAACACCCCTAGGCACTAGTTAGTTGTGAGCCCCAGGTACCTCGTATCTCGATGAAAGTAACCATAATAAATATCCGTTCTGATTCACATGAGCCACTAGTAGGGAGCATACCCATAACCTAGAGGTCCAACAACAACATCATCATCATATATTAGTTAGTGTTTTCATCATCAAACTTGCTACGTGAAACAAGGGCCAAACCCCATAGAATCACTAGCATACTAGTACACGTCCACCCACCTAGATACCCGAGATTCCCTTTAGTGCTCAGTCAAGTTACACATATTATCAAATACACATTTCACATCCAAATTCCATTCCAAAACCATAAAAACACAAACATCTCATAAACATTCTTCACATTTCTTTCATGAATCAACAAATCACTTCAAATTTTCCTAAAACAATTTCAAGGATTGTATTGAGGCTTTGCACATAAAACTAATTCAAAAACACTATTTTAATTATAAAAACACAAAAAGTCCATAGAAAAACATATTTGGAATCCCTAAAAACATTTAAGGAAATCATTTCATGGATGATAAAATAATCCCAATTGACACAACATGGTATATTCAAGTAAAACACCCATTCTTCATTTTTAGGAAAGGCCAAACTGGACTTTAAACATTTTCCCAAAACTAACATTTGAAAAAGTTATGAATTTATATTTTTTAGAGGTGTACAAACACCATATATAGCATCAAAACACATTAACAAATACCATAAAACAATCAGGTTACATATTCAAAACACAACAATTTTCATAAGAATGTGAAACAGACCATTTTCCGGCAACTCGGGCCAAAACATGTTGTAAACCAAAACCAATTTATTTGTAAAATCAAATAAAAATTGGAAAGCCATAAGAGGATCCAAAAATTATTTTTTACATTCTTCTAATGTATTTATAAATCCAATAAAACCATTTTAAATTGCACTAAACACGTAAAATCCAACTGGAAAATTTATCGAACACGTGGTATGCACACTTTAGCAAAACAACTTACGTTAAGCACTTAAAAATGGATAAAATACCTTTTTTCATGCCATAATGTTATTCAAGCTACTAAAAAATATTCAAAATACCATAAACCAAGTGCATAAGCTCAGAGAATAATTTACCAAACAAGAGAAGCACACATTTATACTAAAACAACTATATTTTTAACAAAATAAGTCATAAAACATAATTTGCACACAAAAACTTTATAAACAAGATTTCATAGCAGCACATATCATATGAATAAGGTTATAATAGTATGATAATGATTAAAATTAAATGAGAATGTATTTTTCAAAGGACATCCTACCTCAAATCATTAGCGTAATGAAAACGCACACCCCAAATCACCATCCGAGGGTTTACAAACCCTAAACCTATGACAACCAGACCCAAATGAATAAAAACCCCATAAAAAATCATTTAATAACAGAACCATAGGTTGAAAAGAACTATAAGAGATTATAAAATCAAGAAATAATGAAAGGAGGAAGAAGAGGAAGGATAAAGGAGAAGGAATATCACCTTTTCAACTCGAAAACTCTTCATATTCCACTAGATCTACACCTTCAGATAAAATTAAATGGATTGAAACTTTTTGAAGAGACTTCTAAGGTCTTTATGAACAAGGGAAAGAAGGTTTGTGTCCAAAAGAGTAATAATTGATTTATTTATGAATGATACAACTTACCTTGTCAATTATGGATGATTTGAGAGACATTGAGAATGTTCCCCACTCCGAGACTATCCTATGCTCCAATGAGGGACAATCGTTAATGGGGGTGAGGATAGGGATATTGGATTTGGGTGGGAGGTAGAATGACTGAAAAATATTAAATATTGAATTACATATAAAATAAACAATTTTTTTTTAAAACTAGAAATGAGCCCATGGGCTGGCCCAATGCCTAAATAATTAACCCAAATTCCCCATGATTATGAATTCTTAAGGGGTAAAAAAGGATATGGTAGTTTGAATATATCATTTGAGGCCATGTGGGAATCGGAATGGGTGAAAAGGTTAAAAAAATAAGTTATAAAGGAAACAAATTTGATTTTTCAAATTGGAAATGGGCTCATGGTTGGCCCAAATCATGAAGTAACCACCCTTTCTCTAAAAACTCCTAAACAAGCAATGGGGATCCCAAATTAGGGCGATTAGACCTAGATGAAACTTAAAAACTCAACATTAATCATAAAAAATACCCAATAAATGTATCAGTATTTCAAATGAACCAGATCAAAACAAATACATGAAAAATCGGGTGTGAAAATTATACATCTAAAGTCAGTATATCCTATATAAAATTTTATGTTTTGTTCTTTCAGAGATACGATAATGTCACTCATGTATATACAATACTACCACCTCACGAACGTATTTTATTTGTTTTTCAGTAACATATTAAATGGAAATTAATAAAGGTAAAGAAAATAAATATATTAGATATAAATGAGATATTTATTGTATTAATGATATGATTATCATTATATATACATAATAAATCATTTTTTAACCTTATCCTCACTGGAAAAACCATAACATCCTTTGAGTACATGTAGACCATCACCTCCTCAAGGCAGCGTGATAATTGTTTTTCACCCCACATCACAAGGGTGATATATATAATTATATATAATTAGACGATATTGTATTTATGATATTATAATCATTATATAAAGATAAAATATTACTTACCTTATTTCTATAATGATCATGGAAAATAATGTAACCCTTACACATGTGTACGTATGACCTACCGTCTCTAGAATCATAATGTAATTTCATTTTTCATAAAACTATTTCATTAATGTTTCAAAAGTATTATTTATATCAAAATATAAAAAATATTTCATTATTATCGATCTATAAATGTTTATATAATGAAAAATTTGACCATAATCAACCTACGAATGTCATTTTTGACACATAAACCAAATATAGTAAAAACAATTGACATAATATTTATATATTATGTAATTATAAATAAAATTATAATAAATGAAATAAAAAAATTGGAAAAAAATTCTCAAGAAAGTAAATAATTAACATAATTTTATTATTCAGTAATATAAAAACACACATAACAAGTTGGACACATGGTAAGGGTTTTTCTCATCTCACTTTTATTTTCATGAGATATATTCAATATTCACCACTTATATTTTGTAGTTTGGTGTATATAATTTCCAAGAATTTATTTTATTTTTATTATCTTTAAATTTATGAGTATTTATATATCAATTTTATGATCTATCTTTTATGGGGTTTTTGGTTTCAATGTGAGCAATGTAGTAAGGGACACCAACTTAATTTCCTTTTAAAAATGGATATCTTAATTTTATGATACCTTAATGTTTTATAAAATTTCAATAAAAATAACATTGAAATTTTATATCATTAATTTATTTATTCTCATGACATTTCATGTTTTTGTAAAATTTATTCTTCAATGAGTTTTATTATTCAATAGTTTCCTATGGGATACAAGAAATTTCTTTTAAAAAGAACAACCGTTGAAATTTTGTATCTCAAAATATCTTTCTCTTACATATATATATTTTAGAAGTGATTTTATTAATGTTTTTATATAGAAATAAAATATTTATAAATTAAATTTCATATCTCATTACATAATTTTAATGTATTTAAAAAATTAATCTTTTTTTTGTTGTATATGGAAGGTTTTGAGAAATGACTAAATGGATATTCTATTATTAATCTACATGGTGGAAATATATTTTATGTTGTAGTTATATTATTTAATTTCAGTTTTACTTTGACATATTACATGTTTTCTTAAACTAAAACCCCTCTTTAACTTTTTTTTGATATTTTTGTATTGAAACAAATATCAAATAAACAGAAGTTTTCATAATGAAATTGGGTTTTTAAAGGAAATGTTTTTGAAATTGTTTTTCTAACGGGGTAAAAAGATATTTTCAATTGTTATTGTGATGAATGTATTTTATTCATGATATCTTAGAAGAGAATTATGTGAAATAGGTGGGACTGGTATAGATTATCTGAAGGGTTGATCCCTATTATAGATCACAAGTGAACTCAATATAGCTTGTATGAAAGGTTATGCCCCATTACACCTCTTGAGAAAAGGGTGAGCATGGTATAACATATACGAAGGTTTTTCCACATTATTGCTCATAGGTTACACCAATATAGTTTCTAAAAAGTTTGATCAAAATTATATATCTTCAATGCATTTGAAATGATTATATTAAAAGTTGGTCATATGGTTATTCCAATTAAAAGTATTTTGAATGGATTATAATACAATTAGGCTCTAAGTTAATTAAAAGGTGTTCTAATTGAGTGTTAAGGGTTTATAATGTTTTTTATGACCACTAATGATATCATGTGGCCCATGATTATTTATTTTTATGAATATAGGATTTCCTACGTTTTTATTTTTGATTATCCATGTATTTATTGGTATGAGTTCGTTTATGATTCTCTTATGCACTCTGATTATGTCCCAATATTTTTATGAACTTCTTATTCTCATTGATGAAATTTAATTATTATTTCTTATGCATACCATTAATGAGAAGTTTATATCACCCATGTTATGTTTTCTTTTCCCTAGTATATAAATAATGAGGTAGAATTAATTACTTCTATAAGGGATTTCACAAGGATGGTTTTGATGACCTAATGAGAAATATGAAAAGCAAGGGTAAAAGGGATTAATGATCATTAAAATACAAGGGATTTGTTAATATAAGAGTTTTTTCTAATTTTATACAACTCTAAACCTAAATTTTTCATGGGTATGTAAATGATCATGTATTTTTTTTAATGTTTCATGTTTTGATTAAAGGGAATTGGTTTACCTACTTTAGAGTCAAATAAAAATATGTAGTATTTATAAATTTATCATAGGATCCAAGAGTGTGGGATTTGATATGTTATATAATGTCATTTTTATAGTGTATTGTCTCCTTTTAGTTGAATATTTTCTTATTGAAAACTACTTTCTTTCCCTTATGGTCAAAAGCAATGTTTCCTTTTACTCTAAACACGTAAAAATATCATTATCAATAAGAATGTTCCATAAATATTCATTAAACATAAATTAAAAGATGAAAATTTTACATCTTCTTTCTTCTATTTTTATGTATTTCCTTTCTTAGAGTTATCCACCATGATTTTCATATATTACATTCTTTTGAATTCATAACACTTAAATTATTTATTCCTTAGTATTTATAGCTTTTGATAATATGTCCTCATATAAAGAGAATGTATCATAGTCTAGTTTCTTTGAATTTTTTGTATATAGCCACTAATGATCTAGTCATTCTTTCTCTTTGAATTACATACATTGTTTGAAACATTTTTTGACAACCTTTTATTGTTGGATTCATATGTAGAAACATTTTAATATTCTTTTTTTCTAGAGGCATGAATTTTTTCATTATATCCCCTCACTTCATAGGAGGAAAACATTTTTCCATGAATGGTACATTAAAATACTCTAATTATATTCTTTCTTATTTCCTTCTTATCCTTTTTGTTTTGAATAAATTAAAACTATTGATCTATATTCTATGAAATATGATAAACTAACATAACTACCTTCTCCCTTTAATTACATCACAATGAGAGAAATATATTCTCTAAAGAGCTTATCCATTTTACAGGAACAATTAGATTTATAGTTCCTTTGAATGATAGATGTTTTTGACACAAGAATCAATATCACATTGAATCATTTTATTGTGGATCTATAGTTTGATCCATATAATATATGCTATTGGTCATAACAAGATTAAGCTACCCAAAAATAGTTATAAATTTTTCAGCTTTAGTTTCCACTATATCTCTAGCATCGTTAATCAAACCTAGAAAGAAATACCTACATGAATTATTTACATTGATATGATTTCTATCCTTTATATTAGGTTCCATTTCAAATAAATTTCATTCACTAGAAGAGATAACAATAATATGATTCATAATGTATAATTTAAAAAATAGTGAAAAACATAACATAAAATAAAAATTTTATACATAACTAATCTCAGAATCATAACATGGTTTCTCTGGAAATATTTACAAATATAAATTATTTCAAATCCTTCATAATGTATCAAAAAGGAAATATTAATTCACCAAATAATATCCTACCATTAGATTCAAACTAGGTGTAAAATGAGGCCCATTCTCATGAACCATGTGAAGATAGACACAATTCCCAATTCACCCCTTACCCGAGTTATTACCCTTAGGTACAACTATTAAAAATCCACGACCACTTGTAGTATCTAGAAATGGATTTGTTTCTAGGAAACCCACATAATATATACCTCTACATACCTTTATTATATCATCCTATACATAGTCTTATCATAAAATTAATTTATAAGGTTATATTCTATACATTTGGATTTCCAAAATCTTATACCCATGGTTCTAATAAGTACCCTATGACACCAACTATAAATTTATTTACCCTAGTTGACTTTATTTGGTTGCTACTTTTTTAAATTGGAACTTGATATATCATTTTTCATCTTGAAGTAATAAATTTACTCTTAGTCCAGGAAAACTTGATATATACTTTAGTCTCATCTTACAATTGACAACATAAAATAAAACATAGAATTTTCTTTTATTACACCATTATTCCCCTTATTGTAACCCTTACTATCAATCCTAATACACATCCTATAATCATAGAAAAATAAAACATAAGAAAGGGGTGTGTGCATATGCTTAGTAAGTGCATTCATATAAATGAATTTATCATGAATAAATATGGAATTATCAACCATAAAAGGAAAATAATTGAAAACACATGAATTTTACTCACTACGTTGGTTATGGAGAATAATATGGAAATAATAAATGGTGATCATATAGTTCCTTATAAATAAACACATGAGCTTCAAAAAAATCCATGGATATCAAAACTAATCAAATAATTAAATGGAAATAAATAATTAATCTCAAAATGAGGTAATGAATAATGTTAAACATCATTAACATACCTTTACTGACTCATTCCAATACATCTTACATAAATTGGTAAGGTCTGGGCCAAAAATAAAAACTTGTTTGTATCATGAGACAAAATAATGCATCGAGGGGTATTACTAGGCCCCAACCATAACATAAAAAGTCCAAATTATTTCCTATATTATAGGGATGAAACATAATCAATATAAAAAATCTTATTGAAAAATCAGTACACTAAATCTTAATAATTACCCCAATCAAAAACCATAATCATAAATCATCCAGATTAACATTGAGAATCAAATCCAAATAGTACATCCCCAATCACAATGATCATTAACCATATAGATAAAAATGTGGATTCTATCATTATCTTATATCCCTTGAATAATATTCAACAAATCATGTTGATAAGGATAAAAATATATTAAAAATTTAACAAAATATTTTTTGGTGAAATTACACTTTTCTCTTTAAAATAACTTATTTAAATTCAAAAATATTTAAAAAATATTAAGGATTTTTTTTCAAAAAAATTACAATTTAATATTTTAACATAATTTTCAATTTAATTTTTTTCATGATTTTGGGTATTACCTTTACACATCATATATATTAAAAAACATTCCCTCTACACTATTTTAAAAAAGTTTAAAAGTACCTCATTTGAAAAATGACAAGATGATTCCTTTAAAAACATTTTATAAAAATAAAAACATGGGTAAAAATAATTTTTTAAAATCATATTGATAATGTTAAAATCATTCTTCCAAATATTTTTAGGGAACATAGATGTGAATGAAAATATATTTTTGATTGAATAGAGAAATAATGTTTTTAAAAAAAAAAATATTTCCTCGATAATATTACGTTTCAATGAGAGTAAAATGGATCTATTACATAAATATTTAATATATAACCATAGGATAATAAATTAAATTTTATTTTGTATAAAACTATAATATATTTCCCCCAAGGGAGACTTAAACATAAATAATTTCAAATAATGATGATATTGTGAAACAAAACATAACTGTAGGTTTGAATTCTATTATATGTGTTCAAACATCAAATATAATAAATATATACTTATTATAAATATATTATAGAAAGATACTCATATATATCATTCAATATATTATTTTCTTATAACATTTTATCACCAATTTGTGTATAATTATTTCTTAAAAGCTTTTTTTCTGGTTAATAACTTCACTGTTTTACATATATGATCTGGTTTAGTAGTTTCAGTCCTTATACTATGAACATGGTCCCACAATATTTATAATTTTAAAAATTATTAAAATATAATTTATAATAATTATATATGTATTTATAATAATCCATAAAAGTTGGAGATTGAAAAATAAATAACATTGTTCATGGAGATAGTTAGTCGTACATACACATGAATGTTGTTTCCATTTTTTAACATGTTAAATGTAATAAAGGTAAAAAAAGTATAATTTATAGAATAATTATTATAACTTATATATCATATATAATCATTAAATCTATCCTCTTTATCATCCATGTCAAAATAAAATTAAAATCAAATCACATCACTTCGTAGAGATGGTATTCCACACATACACATAGGCGATGTTATCATTTTCCCTTGGATTAAAAGATAATTGTGTATATGTGATATTATAATTATAAAAGAATAATAATTGCATAAATATAATATATATAAATTTTATTCATCCTTATTTTCAGCCGTGAGAAGTGGTTACAGGAAAAAAATACATTAGTTTGTGAGGCGGTAGTCCGTCTTATATATGATTAATAGTTTTGTTTCCCATTTGATGGAAGAATAAGTGGATATAGTTTATTAAATTAAAATAATAACATATAGGTATGTTTTATATACTATTGTTTTTATTTTATCATATTATATGAATATTTTCAGTAGTTACAATAAAATATAAAAATCAAATTCATGATTATGTGCCATACCACTTATCAGAACACCGTCTTCAGGTTTATACATAAATCCATTCTAGAATGGATTTAAAATCAACCAATGGAATCTTGGTTTTGGTTAGTGATGTAAATATTTTTTTTTCAAGTATTGGATGAAATAAATGAATCATTATGTGTGGACAAGATAGAAGAGGCGATATCCTTTTGTAGGTGGGGATATGAAACAAATGGATTTTTTGAAATGAATAAAATATACAAACAATATTTATGAAACAAATAGATAAAAAATGACCCATTAATGAACCATATATGCTATAGTATCTTAATATGGCCATAAAATATAAATTAAACAACTTTATAGGTCATTATAACCTTTATTATTTTTGTTTAACCCCTGGTAAACACATTTAAACCGTAATAATGGTAATTAATTTTTATCATTATTACAATTTATTTTAACAAAAAATTAATTATATATTAGTATATTGTATAAAATATTCTGATTCTAAATATGAAGGCATATTTTGTAAAAATTAGAATCATAGAATTTTCCCAATTTAATTTAAAATTATACACACAAGCATGTTGAAAAAATGGTTTTCCAAAGTGAACATTTCCTTATGTAGAACAGCTTTTTTATATAATCAATAAACCAAGAGTTGATTAAAATGAACTAAATTGGATTAGTTATAATATAATTGAACTAATTATAATTTTAATACAATTTTAGAATAGAATATAACTTTTTCAATTCAGTAAAATAAATGGTAGTTTCAATAAATATCAGTATTTTTCAGTATTCATCAAAACATTATTTTTTTAGAAAACTCACAAAAATTTACACTTAAATATTTTTGATATTATGATTTCATAAAATAATTTTGTTTTTTCAAATAATTTTAAAAACATCTGTACAAAAACATTTAAAATAATTATACAAAACGTTATAAAGCCATTATTTAGAAAAATAAATTTTTAGGCATAAAACTATATTTATTCTAATCATATTACTAAAATAAATATCAGATAAATGGTTACACGTTTGATTCAATTTATATTATATAAATTTAATTAAAATTATTCATTATTAACTGATTTAATTTATTATTATATAAACACATTGGGTATATAAAAATAGTCTCTCAAATAATAGTTCTTTTAATTTCAAATGATTTTTATTTTTATTTATAATCAATTGATTGCCAATGAATTTATTTTATAAATTTATAAACCTTATTCTATTAAAAATTTACTTGGTATAATTCATACCATCAAATTTAGCAACTCGACTATAATTGTATACGATATTATGGTTTATTTATACCCTGGTTTGTGTATACTACAAGCTATTAAAGATATTAAATTTATTTAGAAAGAAATATATTGTAAATTATAGGGGTGTTACAGAAGTGGGATGATGTTACTATGTATTTTTTGGTTATTCTATTTAGGATTTATTAAATGAATGATGTTTTATGGATGATTGTTGATCAGATGAAAAAGGCATCACATTTGTTGCTAATCTGTGAGACATTCAATGTCCATGTGTTGGGTGACTCATTTATTAGGGAGATAGTGTGTGATTGCAGGGTGCCTCTGTGTATTGTTTCATACCATGATCCACATTTTAATCCCTGAATCTAAAAACCATTATAGAAGGAACTCTCTATATAGTAGTTTATCTTGTACATCATACCACCACAAAACGAATAGAATTTCAAAATGTACTATTCAAGTTTTAGAAGATATTCTAAGATCTTATATCAAATATTTTTTTGATAATGAGGGAAGAAAATTGAACATTTTGAGTTCTATAATAACCAATACTATATTACTATTTAGATGGAACCATATGAAGAAATATATAGTAGGTCATGTTATCACCTTGGAGATAGTTACAAGTAGGAGAGTCAATGTTGTTAAGGTTGAGTATCATGCATTAGACATCAAAAAAGACTAGTTGATCTGAAGGCATATAGATAAAATCTAATGTAATTATAATTCATTCATATATTGAAACCATCAATCTCTTTCCATTACAACATGCGTCCATGTGTTATTTTGAGTGACATTAATATTGTGTCTCTTTTGGATTTGAATGGATGGTAATTTGGTACCTAGGTATTCGAGATTGTAGAGAGGATCAGACTGACATCATAGCAATTTAGTCTTCCAATATTGTATTGTTTTTTGTATGAAAATTTTCATGTTTCATATCATTAGAAGTATCACCGAAATCCTTATCATGTGGTTTATTTTTATGACATTGAGAATGAGTTTGTTGCATCCATTATGGAGAATATGATTCATATTATTAACCATAGTGTAAAAATTCATCATGGTAAGACATTTCTATTTGATCAAGTGTTGTAGTAGCATAACCATGTTTAAGAAGAAATATTTCAATGAGAACGTAATATATAAAACCTATATCCATTCCATCTTATAATTGGGGATTATTGATACTTTAAATTTCACTTCAAATAAGAGTTGTTATATATTGGGGATATTTTAAGATCCCAACACTTTTATGAGGTATATTTCTATTAAATTTTTGGTTAAAATCCTTTTAAATTAAATTTTTATTATTAAATATCTGAAGAAAATATTGAGGGTTTTGAACTTGAAAATTATGTAAAATTTATCTTAGAGTGCATGGAACATGGTTATGTAATAGATAGTTCTAAATGTTCATTTTGACTATGCAACATGGTTTTAGGGGAAGCATATTTGTGAAAATCATGTGTGTTAGCCTGGAGACCTTGTGGAATTGTTCTATTTCAATTAACAAGTATTAAAAATGTTTTTAAATCCATGTTGGAGGCCGATGATAAATTTTTATTTGAGTACTCTTCATATAGATAATATCCTAGAGTTGGTGCATCGTTGGGAAAATTATGAGTCCAAAATGCTACCTCATTAAGAGTTTCAACATTTCGATTTTCCCTTCTAATTTTATATCCATCATCTATAGTTTTTTACCTCATTTTCCTCTGAATATACTTGGGTGTGAAACAAATTATTCCACTTATTTAAAGAGTCTATCTACATCAATTCATTGGTATTTAATGTTTTGTTTCTTATTCTTAGAATCACCAGATAAGAATACAAGTATGTTTCCTTATATTTGTAATACAATTCAAAACTGGGTTTATCATCCTCATCTAGGTCTCATGATGCCTATTTCTGACCAATATTTTTTAATGGTTGATATCAATTTTTATTGAATCAAAGGCCTTAGCATGATTAATAATTTTATATGAGAATATGGTTTGTGGTCAATAAAATATTCCCACATAGACATAATGTTGTTAAGGTGTATATGGTATTTGATATTACACTAACTTTGTAAACACTTCTTCCCTTTTATAATAATGATATATTGTGCCTTAAAAAGTTTTTTTAGACCATTCAAAGATCTTTTTGGGTTCATTGATGACATTGTAAAATTAAATTTTTTATGATATGGTAAAATGAAAGAAGTAGTAAATAGTTTAAGGTGAATTTTAATACTATTAAATTGTTTTAAAGAATGTTCCATGGGTTTGTTATATGAATAGACGGTAATGTGGTTTAACGATGAAATTTTATCAAGGATGTTGAATGTAATATATCATGATAATAACAATAATTAAAATGGGTGAACCCATATTATAGATACATGTTAAAATGTCACTGATAGTGAAGCATAGAAAATGTGACTAAAAATTTGGGTTAGGATATCGGACTAAGGATCATCTTATTTTGGTTTGGCCTAACTAATGCTCTAAGAACCATCTATGTTATACATGTCATGATTTCTAGAAAGATCCTCCAAACACTAATGGTTTGATATGATGTATCTACTTGGACTTATTATCTTTGATATGTTGAATTAATTTTATCTAATTAATTAATAATCTTATGTTACATAAAAAATATAACCCCTATAGAATATTTTTCAATTGACCTATGTTGGGTGAAGAATGTTTTGTTGGATTGGGTGTCACTTAGTATATGAAGGCTAATGAGGTTAATCAAATATAATTTATTTTTGAAACATTTTTTCATTATGAATTTATCTATTAATCCTATCTATATTTTAATAAACAATTTTTGAGACTGAACATTACATTAGACACTGTTGGTTGTGGTCTACTGAGTTTCACTCTCTCTATAATATAGTCATTATTAGTACCCATGAAAATATCATGGTTGAGTATATTTATAAGAGAAACTTCTATAAAGTAGATAGCTAATATGTGACCTAGGATAGAGCATGGATAATGGATATGTACATTATATTGTGACACATTTTTTAGATTTTTAGTGTGTCTTTATTTTCAGTTTCCTTTGAAACATGAATCTATTATGACATGGAATGTTTATTGAATTGTCTTGTGTTCATTTGACCAATTTTGGGATTTGGATATGTGATTTATGGTTATTAATGGATATTGTTTTTTTATTATATTATAGTTATTTTTGTTGTTTATTAACTCTAATAAAAATTGTCTTGTCCCCCTATGTTTTTCATTGTACCCTCACAACTAGTCAACAACCTCTGGCAAGAGAGAAGGCACGTCTAGGGTTAGGTTGTGAATCAGTTCAACTAATTTTTAAGAGTGATTTGGTCTGGTATGTTACAACATACGAGTCAAATGGTAGAAAATTATATCCTAAATTACATGTTATATGAATGATTTCATAAAGTGGTGATATAAATAAGATAGAATCATAGAATCATTGGACCATATGAATGTATCAAAAACATAAAACATGGAATTGTAATCACAAGTCAATGATCATGGACAGTCATTAAACTAGGTGTATATTGTCTCATAATTGATTACTCTTAGTCTCTAATCCAAAATATACATCTCCTGATATATAGACATCACCCAATTCATTAGAGTGATATCTACGCACACCCATAATATCTTGTACAACAATATATGTGTTGAAAAGTAAATCAAACATAAAGTATAATAATATGAATTAAACACAGAAATAAATGGGTTACATGATCATGTCTTATATCATTACAAAATTAAATATCATAATGGCCCCTAGGAAATGAGGTATTGAAATATTCTTTGATATTCATAGATTAAAAATAATTTTAGTCCATTAAAAATGTTTTCCAAGTGAAATTAAAACATGAAGATGATTGTATAAGTAATATAAAATCCCACACTTTTTATTCATATATATTACATCTTGATATATAAATATTCATTGCATAACCAAAAAAATCCATTCCAAAATATTATAAGTCTAGTGTATTTGGAGACATGGATACATAAATAACTAGTTCATAATTTAACAACCTCATCTCCAACTATGTTATTTATAACTAGAACTATTCTTAGTCCTATTATACATAAAACCTTTATTCATAAAATAAGGAAGTGAATCATAAGAAAGGGTTATATTAGATTCCCAGTAAGGTTAAACAAGGGATATATCAAAATAACATGAGCATAAGGGTATGAGAACATGATATTGACACTTTTAAACCATACACTACATTTCATAGATTATAAACTAGATTCATGGAACAAATCATTATAGTTTATAGGACATAAATCACAATATAATCAAAGAACCAATTCCATGATATCATAACACTGTCATAAGACAAAAATTTCTTGAAAAATAATCTGAATTAAAAATCATTTCCAAAGTATTCAATTATTAGTTAGAAAACTATCCATGTGTAAGGGTTTTAATTTATAAACCATTATAGTAGTCAAGGTTCACTCCCAAATCAAGAATATCTGAAAACATCTCATTATGAAATGGGTTTGGTACCCATTCCAATCATGTTTATCTCATTAGATATCAATCTTCAACCATTTAATTGGAGTGATATAAAGTTCTCACCCATCACATAATCAAAATTAAATATAAATGTTCTTAAACATTAGAAAAACACCACTAGAGGATGGTATTGACCTCAACCACCATTAAAATATATAGAACTAAATATCATAAGATCCTTTATTATTTCAATTGTTCTCTTAGACTGTCCAACATTATATATATGATACTATGTGTTGAAACTAAACTCTATATGCAAAGCCTGGTAAAGAATTCATCAAAAACTCAATGTTAACTTCAGATCTTTAACAAATATAATAAATTGTGGTGCTCCATGGATCCTTACCACTTCCTTTATGTATATCCAAGAGATTTAATCTAGAGATAAATATTCTCTACTAGTAATGATCTAGGATTAATTTTTAAGGATATTGACAACAATTCATAGAGAAAGGTTCCCTTTTGATGTTTTGGTTGGTCCTATGAAATCATTACTAGTGATTTTTTCCATTTCCAATCAGTTATGGGTAACCATTATAATTACCCCTTATAAGTTTTTCTCTAATACTTAATGTTCTCAAATACTAAGAAAAAATTAAAAAAATTCAATTTCTCTATTCATTTCTTTCCATGAGATATAATCTTTCAAATCACTATATATCATTTTACTTTCAGGATGAATAATGAACGATGAACTATGAGAATCCTCTAACAGATCCATCTTCAAAATGAGAATGTATAGAACAAATACAACATTCCTAACCCTTATGATTCAGTTATAATCATGGTTTAACTCATGAACATTTCAGACCATCTTTATCAGTTCCACATCATCTTTTCCTTCCTCTTTGGTCTTCACTTGGATAAATGGTTGAACACTTATTTGAGAAGGATAATATTTTACCTACAGAAACACATACTTTTAATATATATGTACCACATAATATTAGATGAATATTCATTATAAAATGAATTTATAAACACTAGAATCATATAGGTCAAGTTCCTTTAGAAATATTAATAGACAAATAACATTTTCAAAATTAAACTTCATCATCTCCCACTTTGTTCTTTATAACTGGAACCCTTCTTAATCATATTATACATAGTAAATATCTTCATAACCTAGGAAATGAAAACAAAATAAAGTGTGATCTATAATGCCCAGTAAGGGTAAACAAGGGATATATCTATGATTTCATAATCATAGCATGAGAATAATGGATTGAGAACATGATCATAACATTTTAAAATAATTCCCTACATTTCATAGATCCCAATATTAGGACATGGAATAGAGCTTGGTAGTTGATAATACATGAATAATAAAGTAATAAAAGAATGTGATGTATGAGATCATATAAATGGAATATGACATGTATTTTTGGAATATACATATCACATAAAGACCGTTGTCAAAGATACCCACCTATACATTCATACTTAGTATGTTTTGGGATAACCACACTTGTAACTAATTCGAGGATGGGATAACACATCATGTACCATCTTTTGGGATTGGGATATAATCTGATGTAAACTTTTATCTCAAAAAACTAATAATTACACAATTAATTAGAGGGAGATATAGGTACCACCCATGCCACAATTACAATCCAACATATGTATTCCACAAGATCATAGAACATCCATCGTATCAAAATAAATAAAAAAATGGGTTTTGTAATCATGTTATCATTTCACCATATCATAGCTTGTGGAAGAGAATCAAATTTCATAAACACCATGTTATCATAAAACATCCATATTATGAGTAATTAGGGTATCCATGGATGATATTTTTTGTAAATCATAAGAAACATTGAAGGTTATTATCTTTGATGAATCAAAATACCATTAATACATTCTTGAAGAAAATAATCATTCCATTTTGAAATCACTTATTTAAAATCAAAAAATATTAAAAATATAATGGAAAACATTTTATTTAAAATTAAACATGGTAACATTAATGTAAGATTCAAAACATAGAGAAGTAATTATGTCATTAAATTTACTTCATTCCATATAAGTTGAAAAAAATATTCCTTCCATACTTTTGTTGAAAAAGTCACACAGTACCACATTTAAAAAATGAAAAGATGATTAATTTAAGACAATTATTTAAAATGTATTTTTTTTTAAAAATGACATTAAACCATCATATAAATTCATTTAAAGAATTTGATAAAACATTTTTACAAAATATTGATATGGAATAAAAGTATTTTCCAGCCAAATATAAAAATAAATTTGATTATCATTAAAATATTTGGTCAATATCTTGGGTACATGCATTAATGAAAGTGAAATTAAATATTAATTTTTAATAAAAAAACATAGGATAATAAAATTCATGAGTTTATTTAAAGTTATATCATAATTTTTCATCATCAACAACTTAATCATAAAAAATAATGATAAACAATGAGATTGTATCCCAAAGCCTTTAACAATTTTATAACTTTTGAATTATAATGCCCATGAAAGAAATAAAATTATATTGATACATAAATCCCATAATTTCATGATAATAATCTTAAATGTAATTCAGGGATAGTATATACATGATAGAATAAAATAATTTGTGTATAAGGATTGTGTCCCACATAAATAGTTGTGATTTAAAAATCGATTTCCATAAGTTCCACATTCTTCAAAAGTCATCTAATATCCAATATAATAAATTTATATTTATTATAATTATATAACAAAATAATATACATTATTATTATATCGTATATTTAATCATTATATCCATATATTTAGAGTTATCCATAATGGTAGATATCGAAAATGAATTATACAATTCTTGGTGACAGTATTCGTACGTATGAGTGAACATTATTTTCATTTTTCAACAGATGGAATGGAAGAAAGTTAAATAAAAATAAAAAACAAAAAAAATATTATTATATAATATAAATCATACTTATTCATCAGATAAATTTTACTTACCATTCATGTAAAATAAAAAATATAAACAAATCACATTGCTTTGTGGTGGTGATAGTCAACAGGTATGTACAAGCGGTGTTATTGTTTTACATAGGATTATTCGGAAAGATGATAGATATGATATTAGAAGTGTAATTATTTTATATATATTATATGTAAACTTTAAACACATCATAATTACCATCAATGAAATATGGTTATGGAAAATTAATTGCTTCACTATGTAGAGACGATAAGTCCTATGTACACACAAATGATACTATGACATTTAAATTGATATAAAGAATGTAGATAATGGTTGTTACATAATAATAATAATATTTAGAATATTTTAAATCATTAAATTATTATTTTTTGAATAATAATATTGATTTATAAGAGTGAACTATGATTAAAAAAGAATTTTACTGGTTAAGGTGATTACCTATTCCTTTAAATGACAAATTTTGATCTCTTATTTAGAGATCAAGGGTTAGTATTTGAGAAAAAAATGAACCCCTAGAATGTGCATAGGGATGTGTATAAGATAATTTTGTAGATGATGGTTGAGGTAGATTTTTCATTGTGGTGCAAAGAAAAGAAAGGAGGGGTTCTGTTTTACAATTAAGGGGATGGACACTCATCGAATATCTTAAAATGTAATATTAATATAAATTAATTTTGGATCAAAAGGCTCAAAATTGATAAAGTAAAATAATAACAGGAGCATGTGTAAAAATAATCTAATCCAAATAAATATTTTTAAGTTTGGTCAAATTTTTCCTTCTTTTTTTAACCCTTCTTCGACTAGTTTTAAATGGTCCATAATACTAAATGTTTATACCATTTAATGGATAATAATGTTCATATAAAATGAAAAATGACCCATAAATGGAATCTAGATGATGTTTGAAACCATATCCCATTATAAAGGTAGAATAAAATATTGTTATTAATTTTATATAATTTAATATGTAATTATTTTTTATAAAAGGTCATTAATTTTATTTTTTACACTATTAATTCAATTTGACATTTTTCCCGCAAAATGAGATTCTGGCCAAAAGGGAAGGTATCCAATATAATTTAAATAAATCCCATATTAAAGAAAGTGTAAATATTATAAATTTACACTTATTTCTCATAAAAATATTTAAAAGAACATCAGAAACCTGATTATATCAAGGAAAGATATTACTATCATTACCCATGTTTGGAAGACTGTCTACAATTGAGTTTTTCTCCCTATTGATATGAGTGACAATGTATTGAATTTAAGAAAGATAGTACCTAAAAATTATCCTTAGAGAGTTTAAATTCTATAAATGATGCTAATAAAATTCTCTGATAACCTAAAAAGAAATAGATGAATAACATTCCCACAAATCAACACCCCATCCAAGAAGTAAAGCACATTCAATGGACTCAATAAAACAAAAAAGTTATACCTCAAGTGAGGAATCAAACCACAAGAACAAAATGAGAAGCCTAAAGAATCTCCATGATAATTTCTAAAAATATCCTCATTACTTGAAGGACCAATATTACCCCTTGAAGAAATCTCACTGTTGATTTTAGTCCACCATGTGAAAGGTGAGTTCCAAAATACATCAAACGTTCTGTGAAGGGGACATAAGTTACCACTAATATCAAGACACCGTAAAATAGAGAGATCATGGATAGAGTTAATGAAAAACCACTTTTGGAATGAGTTATATTCTTTAGTAACAACCAATAATTTAGACAAATATGTTTGAGAAACAAACATATCCATATGTTGTATCCAGTTATTATAGGAATTCCAAATAAGGAAAATTGAATCCATAGATAGAACCCAAATAATATTCATCTATTGGGGAACACAAGAAGATATTTCTGACTTTTAGTTAAACCACAATCATAGTATATATAAGGTCGAGGGATCTCAAACAAAAAATAAATATCACACCACATAGACAATGTTCTAGAATAACTCATGAAAAAGTTGTGGACAACATCCATGTGTCTATTGCAGAGAAATCCAAAAGAACACAAGAAAATACCATAATTACATAAAAAATGATCAGTTGGTAATATGTCATACAACAATCAGACTAGAATTTCTTGTGAAGGGTTAATAAAGCTCTTAAAATGTTTCCCCAACCACATGATGTTTTAATATAAACAGGCAAGATGATTATAAAATCATTTAAAGTCTATATACTAATCAGAATGAGTTCTCAAATCTAAAATTTGGTTTTGGGTGAGAATTGATATATGTTGAAATTAGTTATTATGTTTTTTAGAAGATCATTTAATTTTGTTAATTGATATGTTATTAAAATAATTTTTTTTGAAATAATATCATTTTCTATGTGGGATTCCACTAGAGGGTCTCTTGTCTATTTTGAAGTCCAAACATTCATAAAGGATTCTATAGAGACCAAACACCTTGAATGAAAATCAATAGTATAATATATTGATTTTATGGTAGGCTAAATAGAGGAAGTCATATGAATAATATTTAAACTTAATATAGCATGAAAATGCATAATGAATAAATTTAAGCCACATAGATGTACAATGAACCAATCTATAAATTAAATGAGAATCCCAGGTCTGTTAAAAAATGTAGGTTTTTTACAACAATACCCCCAGATCCTTGAGGCTTGAAAGAAATTTTTAAAATCCATAATAGCTAATTTTGTTTCAAGAATACAACCTCTCAATATAGATTTTTAATGGTGATGAAAATATTCTTAATAAGTGACACTATACATTTATAAACCAAAACCGAGTAAACAAAATTTGAGGTGATAATGAATATCACTAAAAAAGTATGACCAATCATGGAAAGTGACATGTCATTCCATAAATAAATATTTGGCTTGATCAAAATAATGTTATCATCAACATAAAAAGCCTTTTCCCTGACCTAGATCATATGAACACGAAAATAAAAATGAAAAAACCCACAATCTTATGCAAAAATTACCAATAATTTTGATCTTTTTGGCCACAGAGGTCCCCTACTAAATTAAATGAAATATTTCTTCCATATGAAAAATTGAACCAAGTATTATTAATAATGTAATAACTCATTCATAATTTTTCTCATATTGGTATTATATCTTTTAATGAAGTGAATAATTTCATCAGTATAACAATTATCGGAGGGGGTAATGATTGCTCTTCTGACATTAATAGATTTAAGTTTTCCATTATCAAACATGATTAAGAAAAGCCTAATAATACAATCCTAAAAAATGGTATCATGTTTAAGGGAAATATTTCTATCTCTAATGGGCCTCATGAGAAAATTAACACATTCAGAGGAAATAACAAGGCAATAATGAGTGGTCCTACCCTTGATGAAACCAAATTGATTGGTAGAAACTATTTTATTTTGATATTGATACTGACCTGTTAGCCTATACATTTTTTGATGATTTTTTAAATTGTGTTGACCAAAGAAAAATTATTGAATAGATGAATTCCATTAGCATTGTCCACATTAAGAATCTATGTAATAAATTGGGAATTCAATCCTATTGGTAGAGAACCACCCATTAGAAAATGGGGGACAATCCAAAAAACTTCAACAAGAATAATATTACAATAGGATTGAAACATGAAATTACCAAAGCCATCCAAGCTAGAAGGGATTTCCAAATTAAGACCAAAATACCATCCATTAATCTCTAAAATTGAAGGGATATTAGTGAGACGAAAATTATCACCCTGATTGAAAATATGTGCAACAATACCACACACTTGTTCATAAATGATAGATGAATCATTCAATACATTAGTATAATAAGGACCTACATAATCAGAAAGATCAAGTCTATTATCTATAATTCAATCACCATTTTTGATAAGTGACAGAGGCCTAGAAATACTTCTACCAAATTGAAGGGAATTAAAGAACTTATTGTTCCTATCACTATCTTTGAGACATTTATCTTCCAAGTGATTCATTTATAATGAATATTTAATGTTATGATGATGTTTATATTAATAAAAACATTATCCTCTTTCAAAAATACTCTCAGTGAAGTGATTAAAGGTATTTTTCTATTGAATTTGTTGAAGGGAAGCTTCAAGGGAGGATATAGAAGAATCAAGAGAACTAAACCATTCCTTACTCCAATAATAAAGCCTTTTTTTAACATTTTTAATTTGAGAATATAGGTTAAAGAATAATCTATGAAATCAATAGTGGTCCAGATCTCTGGAATGATTTTCCCACAATCGGAATAAGACACCAAAGCATTATTGAATATAAAAGGTAGAGCTGTATTGGATGTCTTGTTCACAAGACCTATAGAAATTGAATGATGATAAGAGTTAATCCTTGATAAGGTAGTGTTGGATATAGAGTCCCAAGTATCCAAGATATATTTTTTAGTAAATGATATATCATGTATACTAGAAACCATTTCGTTGAGATGTTTTTTATATAAGATATACTTAGATCCAACCATATCTATCTCAATAACATTATTGCTTTTAATGTAACTAGTAAATTTCCTATAATAAATGGAACAAGTTATAGAACTGAATTTCTCATAAGGATTCATAATTGATTTAAATTCCCAAATCAGGAACCAATGACTAGAAATAACTTTTTTCAAAGAATCAATCTCTAACCAAATTATTCATAAATCTTGATATCTTTTTTGAGTATAAATAATAAAGGAACACTGTTGAATTCCCAATTAATTAATGGAACATGTGACATTTTGATCACTAAAGGCCAGTATGATAGGATTAACCAAAGAGGTATGAACTAAGACCCAAATAGTTTTTACATCAATAGACCATCTATTAGATTGCGATAAATGAACACCAAATTTTCCCTATTGGCAATAATATGAGTGAATTTTTTTAAGTTAATCCAACCTAATTAAAAATGGATTATCTTTCAGAATATATATATAAGGGACCTAGTAGTCTAATTATTCCACATTTAGATTATTTAGAATGAGTTCCAATCATCCAATGTAATTTAGTTGGGTTTTATAGTTATTTTATAAATTACATTATTTTTAACATTAATTACTTGATTTTCCCTCTACCATTTTAATAAATATTGTAATGTACATATTCATAATGTTAGAAAATAAAAATTACCTATTTACCAAATATGGACTTCATAATTCCAAATATAGAATCCATTTTATCAAATTCAGTACCTCGATGTTGGAAGCAATTTTAAATTATGCATGCAACACGTGATGAAAACAATTTTTTAGAAAATATATTTTCAACCACAAAATTGTGTTTATTCTTATCCCATTATTTGAAAAATAAAATATTAAATGAATATAAAAACATTTGATTAAATATATAATGTAATAATTTCATTTATATCATTCTACTATAGTGAATGATTTTATTTTACTACGACAAATATTAATTTTTTCATAATTGTTTTTCAGAAAAGTATTTATTTATTTTTCAAATGATTTTTGTTATAATTTATAATCTATTGATGACTAATGATTTGATTTTATACATAAATACCCATATAGTTTTCATAATTTAGTTATCCCTATTCTTACCCACAATCCAATATCTAGGTGATAACGATAATAGTTAATAATGATATTTTAATATTATATCGTGGTTCATCTAAACTCAATGTTGGGTATAAAAAATGATACTAAATAAATAAAATTTCAATGAAAAAGAATTATTTCATAAAATATTTGGATGTTACATTCTAATCCCTTAATATTAATTTCACCCACTTATTTCATCATTTATTTTATAAAAAATGAAAAAATATTTTTTTTAATTGCATCGTTGGGTTCCCATATTGATTCTTCTATTTTTTCTCTCGAGAAAACATTCCCTCATTGAGTAGTCTTTTTATGCAGTAAGTTATCCCTATGATCTAATATTTCTAAAAATGGTTCTATAGTGGTATGACAATTCTTGTCAGTACATATGAAGGATTAGGTTTTTACTTTATAATGAGAGATACGTGGAACACTTCAAGAACCTGTGAGTGATTCATTGGAAGTTCCAATCGATAAGCTATTTTCCCAACATGATCATAAAAATAAAATTGAATAATATAACAAGGGATTTCCCCCTTTTATAAAATATCATAATCTTATTCTAGCGAGAAAATTGTGGTAACACCTTCTCACCAACTTGAAATTCGAAATCATGTTGATGATTTTCCACATAATATTTTTTCTGACTCTAAGCTTTCTTGATGTGTTGTTGAATAGATCTAACATTATATATCATTTCTCCATATATATCATATCATAATAGATTTATTTTTCCAAATTAATCCTAGAACATTGGATTTCTACACTACCTTCCATTTATACCTTTATAATGAGACATTTCAAAACGTGATTTTAAGATATTTTTATAAGAAAACTCGACTAAAGGAAGTTATTGATCCCAAACACACTTTAAATTAATATAAAATGATCTCAAAATATCCCCTAGATATTTAATAACACTCTCATATTGATCAACTATTTGGGGATGATAAGATATATTGATACTCAAAATTATATCTATATATTCCTAGAGGCTTTCCTAGAACTTCGAGGAAAACCATGGATCCTGATCAGATACAATAAAATGTGGTATTCTAAGGAATTATAACACATCCTTTATATCTGACAAATATGGTATAGGTAGAAATAGTTTCTAATAGAAATTAATTATGATTAATCCTTAATGAGATCCACTACAACCTGTATAGTATTAGTCCCTTTATATGTTTCTTGAAGTCTAGTGGAAAAAATACATTATTATGTTTTCTCATTTTCCATTATGGTATAGATATTGGTTTTAACATCCCCTTCGACTTTTTACACCAACCCATAACTTTTTGACATACCAAGAACTAAGATACAAATTCTGTAATATCTCTCTTCATGTAATCCCACCATACATATTCTATCAAATATATATATCTATTAGTACTTCTATGAATAATAGAGAATGAAGAGATGTGTGCATCCTCCAACATCTATTTTTTTATATATATTATGGAAATAATAAATACATGGTCCCTTAATCTTATCATTCCATAATAACCAAGGTTAAACATAGGATTTTTTGTTACCGTTTATGTAGTTTGACATTTTATTTCTAAACCTATTTAATCATTACATGAATAGATAGTTGAACACTCATTTGATCCAAAAACTATTTATCCTATTAAAATAATATTTCATGTTATAGACTCTAAAAATAAAAATAAAAAATTGGATCTTTTATGGTCCACATCATAAATAATCATTCATTGTATATTCAACTCAAATCATCATCCACCTTGTATTAATTCTCAAGGTGATAATGTATTGAGCAGTCATTACCATTAATCAGATCGAAAAATCTTTTATGGGATAAATTCAACTCTTTATTTTTAAAAATATACTTTAAAATTTTATGATAATTATATATATAAAAAATTTAACTATAAATATGATACCTCTATGTCTTTAATTTAAAAATAATTTTGTTAAATCCAAATCATGAGTTGGGTATTTTTTTTCTTGATCCTTCAATTAGAATGAAACAAAATCTATGATTATATCATTCTACATGTGGATGTATCCCAATCCCATATGTGAAGAATTTATATAACTTATAAACCCTTTTACATGGTAGGTTAAGGTAAGAATATCATATTTGACTAATCAATGTTTTAATGACTAGAAATTTTCTTCACATTAACCAGTCTAAAGGAAACCATCTCTTTTTGAGTAATCATGAAGGGTGGATTAGATAACCATGATAAATTATCCATGAAGATTCAATAGTACATAGAAAAATTTGAAAAACTAATGAACTAAGTCACAATGGATGGTATGGGTCAAATTTTAATAACATATTCATTTGAATAATATACAGAAATATCCTCACTTGAGATTACATACCTAATGAATAAAACTATCCAAATCCAAAATTCACAGACAGTAATTTTTTCACACAGTTTCTCATTCCTTTGGGTTTTCATGAAATATTGAGATGATCTTAATTTTATTTATTTCTCTTTAAATGGATAAGAGAATCATTTATAAATACTATCACTAACTTATCACGTTAATATCAATAGAATATATTCTTTAAATCTATTAATATAGTGGGGGTATTAGTAAGACCGAATATAATCATTATAAATTCTAAATGTTCATACCTTGTATAAGATTTTGTCTTTGGTATATTATACTACATGTACCTAGATGGATGATATCTAGAATGAAGGTCAATCTTGGAAATGTATTTATCTCAAAACAATTGATCAGAAAAGTCATTAATACAAGGTAGATGATACATTTTCTTGATAGTGATATTTTTATGTTCTCAACAATCATTTTTCAGTCGTATCACACCATATTTCATCATAAAAAAATATGATTACCCAAAGATGGGGCCCATGGATGAATGAATCCCTTATTTGTATGCCCTTGTAGTTTTATCAGCAATTCTTGCTACTAAATTGGAGATATTCTATAAGTGCTCTTTGAAATAGGTATATCACTATGTTTGAGTTCTATTGAAAACTCAACATCACTACTCAGAATTACACTAGAAAATTCTTCCAAAAAGACATCAAAAAAATCACACACAATAAAAATATCTTAAATGTTTAGTTTCCCCTATTCATATGATATAAATGACCCTTTTTATATGAATCAAATCCCATAAAGCCTATTTTATTTCCATATAAAGTTCATATTTATCATCCTGTAGATAAATGTTCATAGTTTGGGTTATAGTATCAAATTTGGATTTCCCTATTAGTAATTTTTTGTTTTTGTAGACAATGAAAAATACATTCGAAAAATAATTGTACTTGTAAGAAAAACATTACCATCGATAATAAACATTCAAAAATCACAGACTAGGGATACAATAATCATACCATTAGTGGTATTTCTACTAATTCCACATTTAATCCTCTATGTGATACTATGATACCATTTAAAAATTATTTATAAATATAAGATTTGGTAGATCCATAATCAAATAACACATTATAAGTTTTGGATTGTACGATAATTATACCTTTCACAGCGTTGTTATCACACCATTCATCAGAAATAGCAATCACATGATATATACCATTATATTTAAGATTAAAAGGTTTTTAATGTGATCATAACCATTTACCTTTGGATTGGGGAACCAATTAGCATAATTTCAATACTCTCAACATTTGATATAATTATTTGTGTGACGTCCATTCTATGGAAATGTTTTCTTACTCAAATCATTAGATAACATAACTATAATAAAGCATCCTATTATCCATGGGTTTTTCAAAAACAATGGCTATAGAACTAACATATATCAAATGATTTCAAAAAATTGTGTATATATGTGTTTATAGAGTCTGTAGATATGGTTTTATGAAACTGTGGCTATAAAGTGTACATATAACCACAGTTTTTATAAACTATGGATCTAGGTTTCCCATGAAAGTGAAAGAAAGAAATTACCATTAGAGGGGTGTAAGGGACCAATAAAAATTGTTTATTTCAAATTTCTTTGATTAATAATAAATTATATTAGAATATATATATATATATATATATATATATCATAAAAGGTATTTAGTTCAGTGGTAAGGTCTATGGTATTTGATAGTGTGGGTAAGGGGATCTAATCCATCCTGTGAGATTTCATTCTAACCCTATAGCCATTGTATAAAGGGGATATAACCATGGTTGACCACCACTGTAATAGACTATGTTGAAGTGGTATAATCCCCTGGAAATAGTCTGATCTCCATTTTTTACAATTGATAGGAATACTACCATGCTAGAAAAGAACATTTTAATAGGATCTGTTGCCTAGATATTTCCTTTCCCTATAGCCATGAATATATGATCCATGGAAAGCTAGAATCAAGGTCAATAACCTATATCCATGATTTTTACCACAATTTCCGTGGATTTTATTTTTTTGTATATGTTAATTTTATATTTTTTCTTATTTCTATATCATCAGTACTCTAATAGTCATGGGTCTTCCTTTACACCCAAAAAACATGGAATAGTCCCCTTAAGACAATTTCTTCCTGGTTTCCTTCTACAAATTTATCATAAGAGAAGTCTCCATTTCTTTAATCTATTTTTTTTATAATTTACATTGAATTCCATGTTTACTTTCTTATCAAAACCATGATATTGTTCTGTTAATGAAGTCTCAATTTCTACCATGATATCACATCTAATGATTTGTTTATATCTATTGAATTACCATATGGATAACTCTCATTGGACACTTTCTTTTAAGAATATGATGAATCAATCAACCTTAATTTTAGGTTGGATGAAAATACCATAAGAAGACCTCACAAGCCTTTTAAAAATTTACTCATAGGTACCAATGGAATCATCATCCATCTATTTCATATCAGGGAATTTCATCCCCATTTTTGTTGGAAGAATATGAGAAAAATAAATATTGAGAAATAAGTTATTAAACACATCCCACAACATGGATTCTATTCTTCCTTGTTCCCTTGAGAAATTTATGACATTGAACAATTTATCTGCATCAACATCTAAGAGATAAACATCATAAATATCATTTTCATTACCCTAACACTGAATAACGTAATTTATATTTATTTATACTAATCCATTTCATAGAAACTTGTGGAATAGTAGAACCACAAAAAAAGTTGGATGTTTCTAATTTAGGGACTCAATAAAATTTTCTTACCTATATTTCTCATTTCTTGTCTTAGTGTGATTTAAACCTTTTTGAAGTCTTGTAAGCATAAAAAATATTTTTAATTCCATATCCCCAAAAATTTGGTTTCTTTGGTGGGAAATCATTACATTTTTTCATCACATTTACGATTAACATGATTTCATTAGGTTATAACCAACAAATGGGAACCAAAAAGCATAGTGTAATAAAAAAATATAATCAGAAACTACCTAATCATGAAAAAATCATTTATAGGATGTCTAAATCAAGAAACATTATTTTAATCCCATTACACATTATGTTTAACCTAGTTAATTCATGGTTATCACCCAAATAATTTGATGTTATCCTATACATAGACACATATATGGGGTTCTTACTAAAATTTTCTCATCCTAGTTTCCAAAAGAAAACTATTTTTTTTGATACTGTCACGACTCGTCCTCGGGGCCCATGCCGTGATTACCCCAAGCCCGCCTCGCACATGCCAGGGGCTGGCGACTAGCACCAAAGGAAAAACCCTGATAAAAAGGGAAGGCATTGCCTTTAAACCTATAACACACACAGTCTGAACACAAGTAGTTGAAGTAACATGTACTAATATAGAAAAGAAAGGTGTTCTGAATGTAAGTGGGCCAGCATACAAACCGAACTGAACAACAAGTACAAGTACAAGTAAAAGGGAAAACAACTCCTCGATCGTCCACTGGGGAATCCTACGAGAAGGGTAGGTATAAATATCGAAAAACTCATCCCTGAAGTATGTCTCATCTAGTCCAGATCTGAGCAACCTTCCATCTGTCACCCTTAGCCTCGATCACTGCTGACCATTGTCTGTACATAACACAACAAGGTGCGGGTGAATCCCGTGTAGGAGTGAGTATAACAATACTCATTAGGGGACCCCGATACCCCCATAGGTCTCTCAAAATCCACTAAGGATAAACCACATTAGTAAGATACAATCACAAAGTATCGACTATCCTTACTTAGGTATATGCTCATACATATACCTAAGTTACCAATCACAAATCGGCTCCAACTCTTGAGCCCAACGACATTCTGTTCCACATGTGTAGAAACACTCCATAAAGAAAGTACATCACAAGGTGTATCCCATAGGTATATCTCACATAAGAAAGCCACATGGGCTTCACCACAACACATCCACAAAGAAACATCCATGAAGAAACATACACAAAGAATCATCCATGAAGAAACATCCACCATTACTTAAGTATATGCCCAAACATATACCTAATTCATCATGAGTACACATCTCATACATGAGGTAAACATGAAGGTAATGACTCAGCTCAAATCAGGATTTCAGTGAAGTATTGAAGTACAGATGATTAATCATGAAGCTAGATCATCTTATTCTGTCAAGAGGCACTGGTTCTGACCATACGGAGTCTGACCCACACAGGATCAATATGTACCAACCCCCGTAATGACCCAAACAGGATCTGACCCACATAGGATCAGTATGCACTGACCCTCACAGGATTGCTGAGTGCTGATCCACACAGGATCTGACCCACATAGGATCTGTATGCACTGACCCACACAGGATCACTGAGCTCTGACCCACACAGGATCTGACCCACACAAGATCGATATGCAATGACCCACATAGGATCGCTGAGTGCTTACCCACATAGGATCTGACCCGCACAGGATTGGTACGCGCTAGACCACACATGATTGGTGAGCACTGACCTCCGTATGATATGTATTCAACCTCCGCCTAACTATCAGCCACTTGTTCATCTTTCACTGTCGAATAGAAGATATCCGTAGAAACCTAAAACAACTGTTTGTCAAAGCTATCGATCCTACATGGGATCTCGGAACAAAAGTCATAGATGTCGAACCCACTGAGGATCCAGGACTAGTCTCATCACTGTCAAACCCATGGACGAATCCTGGTATAGTAGTAGGTCCATGTAGAATCCTATCATCTCATTCGTAGCCAGCCATAGGGTTCCACACACAACACACTCGATTCTGGGAGGGTCTGCTCCTCTAGCCAAGCCTTGATACGTTAACTACCACGAAGTCCTGGGTTGATGTATCTCATAGTTCTGTCTCATCATAAGGAACCCAACACGTGGACGTCACGTCAATTGGATGCCCGACCTGTGAGTTATTGGCGTTTCCGCTCCAAGGGCCTGGTTGGATTTAGGATCAATCCAACTCGGCCATACCCCAACTATGTCCAAACCTCAAGTGGGGTATGCCAAAAGAATCGTCTCGCTCCAGGCCTTCCATCGTCGCATGCAGTTCATCAATCGGACATCTGTAGCCCAATATAGGGGCGAAATGGTGTAAACTGGCCAAACGGCTCCGGGTCCGGTCAGACCCAGTCAGACTAACCCGGACCGACCAGGTCCGTACCGGGGTCCAACCCGGTCCGTAGGTCTGAACCGGTCTAATGAAGTGGCCCAGCCCGAGGGGGCGGCCCAGCCGAGGGAGGCCAGCCGAAGGCGGCCCGGCGGAAAGAAGCCGGACGAGCGGGCGGTCTGCGTCGCCAGACGGCCACTGGCGGACCGCGCGGCCGGTGGGCGGGCTGGCCCGGGAGGCCGGCGGGTTTGCCGGCTAGGCGTCTCAGCTGGCCGCATGTGGGGAGGGGGGGGGGGGGGGGTGGTTACACCCCCCAACATTTTCTCAGAATCGATGCTAGGTGCCGGTTCAGGTAACCCGCGGGACCCGAGGGGTCCCCCCTTGTTTGGCTGGCCAAGCGGCCAGCCGGTTCCCCCCACCAGCGCGGTGTGATGGCTCCGCACCCCTCTGCCGCTCCCCTCCACCGCGCCCTTCCGCCGCACCCCTCCGCCGTGGCCCGCCTGTCCACAACTTCCCCACATGTGCGGTGCGATAGTGCCGCGCCGTCTTCAACCACCACGACCCTCATGGTCGCGACCCCTCTATCGTGCGACGCGACAGCACTGTGCCTTCTTCCGATCGACGAATCCCCCTTCCTCCGGCGCGGTGTGACGACACCGCACCCCTCTAGCACTGTCGCAGCCCGTGGTGGCCCCGACCCAACTCTTCACACAACTCCGAAGATGTGGTGGAAAATGCGCCACCGGTTTCTTTGGCGGCCATCTCGTTGTCGGTCGCTGCGTATACCGCCGCAATCCATCGGCCACGACCATCTCCTCCAGCAGCGCCTTTGCACCACCGCCACTGTCAACCAATCAAGAACAAATGGTGGGACGTCGGGTCATGTTTGTTCGGCCCGCACCCTCCATGTTAGGTGATAACAATTGGCCAACATTGAACAATAATAAAAGATGAGGAAATAGGATTTAATTCAATCAAAACGACCCCTACCTCGCTTGTCAACGATCATTGATGGAGTCGCGGGAAAAAGGCTGGCGTCGATTCATCATTCGCCGCATTCATCACGCACTCCCAAATCTCAAGATTGTACATTAGAAAGTGTTAGGAGGTGACGATGTCGAAGATGGAATTCTTCACGTTCTTCTTTGGAGAGTTCTCCTCCTTCCCCAATCTCTACACAAAAGATTATGCCAACCAAAATAAAATAATAGCATATCCTCTATTATAATGATTGGCATGAATTCAAATGGATTAAATTAATTAATTCCAAGGCATAAATTATTTAATTGAGGGAGTTAGCACATTTAAAATAATGGGGGAATGTGAAGAGTATTTATCCCACGTTAATGGGATGTGAAAGGGGGTTCAAAGCCCGTGTGGGCCCACATCTTTGATTGTAAGAGGTGTTAAACTTTGGGTGGGCCCCAACAAAAAACAATCCTCCCAAGGGACGTTATGTGTGGGTGGGACCCACCTATAACCTTTACTTGGAGGTTTTAACCACCAACAAATAAAAATAATCACAACTTATTTTTATTTAATTTTATTTAAGAACCCCAAAAACTATCTTCCATTCTCGACAGAACGCAATTGATGTTAAGGTCTCACTAAACAATCACAGACGCTACGAGTTCAACGGTTCCGTCAAATTTCAGTTCCGGGCACTGGTTCAAAATTTAGAAAATTCCGCTCGTACCTTTACTTAACGTACCTGAACAAAACTTCAGAAATTGATTTTGGGCACACTGGGCCTCAGATTCAAGCACCGTAAATTTTCACGGACTCGTAAAAATTCCATGAATTTATGAATAAAATTTCTATGGAAATTCTGGGACTTTAAATTCTCCCCACATCAGGGATTTACGTCCCCGTAAGCTATAACTCGAACTAAGGGAACATATGAGGGTACTGAGCATGCATCTGAGCCTCCCGCTTCCATGTACTCTCTTCGAGGTTCCCGTGCTACCAGCGAACGCGCACCAAAGGTATCGACTGTCCACGCAGGACCCACTCCTGTTGATCCTTAATTTCCACTACAACCTTCATGAAAATCGCCCCATAATCGATTTCTAGCTCTTCATGGTCGATGATGTGGGAAGTTTCGTGTACGTATCTCCTCAACCGAGATATGTGGAAGATGTCGTGCACCCAGTGAAACTGAGGTGGAAGAGATAAGTAGTAAGCCACCTTGCCTACTCCACTGAGGACCTGGAAAGGTCCGATGAATCGCGGTGACAACTTTACACCTCATCCAAATCTCCATAGAACTCATTGTGGTGAGACCCATAGGAAGACGTGGTCGCCATCCTCGAACTCCACAGGTCTCCGTATCCTATCAGCAAATGACTTCTGACTGCTCTGTGAAGTCTTCATCCGCTCCTGGATGATCTGCACCTTCTCTATGGTAGCTCGTACCATCTCTAGTCCCACTAGTGCTGACTCCCCTAGGTCTATCCAGAATAGTGGTGACCTACAAGGTCAACCATACGAGGCCTTAAAAGGTGTTGAACCAAGACCACTGGAACCTGGTGCTCCACCTTCACTTGTTGACAAGTGAGGAATTGTGATGCAAACTCTACTATTGCCTTCTTCATACCTAGCCACCAGTGTTGTCATCAATGGTCCTGGTACATCCTTTCCACACAAGGATGTACCGCTAGCGGTGATGTGTGAAACTCCCTCAACATTTTCTCCTGAAGAGACACTGGTACCATGATATGTCCCCTGAAGAGAAAGTCATGCTCTCCACTTACAGAAAATCCATTAGGTGTCTGCCCTATGGATACCTGTGCACGTAGAGCTTCACATTCAACATCCCACACCACTGTGCCTCCCTAAATCTCTAAATATGTGGGGTTGTGACTGTAAAAGACTGTGGAAAGTTGTTCCATCTCGATCCCCAAAGGATATCTGTAATGCGTCCAGCTGTTCTGTCGCCTCTCCTAGCATCTGAATGCCTGATCTCCTATTGAGAGTATCTGCTACAATGTTCCTCTTTCCAAGAGTATAGAAAATCTCGAAGTCATAAACCTTGAGGAACTCAAGCCAACGTTGTTGTCTCAGGTCCAGGTCCATCTACGAGATGGCACACCTGAGACTATTGAGATTAGAGTAAACCGTAAACCGTTCGCTCAACGAACTATGGGTGAGACTAGCCAATTTTAAAGAACTCATCTACACCCTTATTTTCCTACGTCCTACAAGAGATGCTAAGATTTATCCTTTTCTAAAAAGAGAAATCCGATCTCATCCACTAGATGAACCACATCCTTTGCCTAATATAGTCAATCATGACATGAACGGTACTAATTCATGCCATGGACGACGTTGTAAGGCCTCAGCGCTACTACCAAGAGATCCAACCATTACTCTCAACTACAAGGGTTGGGTCACACTGTCGGCATCAATGTGTGGTCACTGGGTCTCCTCCAGTAGGAATCTCAAATGTGAGGTCCAAGTTAATAGTTTTAACCGGAACCTCTCAGTATCAACCACACAAAAAGGAAGGAAACAAAACGTCACAAGGACAAGTGTCTTTTATTAATGAAACTCAAAGTATATAGACAACAAGAAACAAAAAAACAACATCAAAAAAGATAGAAACATCATGAAAATCAGCCTCTATGCATGGAACTAGTCTCTCTCTAGTCTACCTACTCTCAGAGCTCGAGGTGAACCGTCTAGGGGTGGTGGTAGTAGTGCTCGATGACTCTGACCCCCATCCGCTGAAGGACCTTCTCCATTGCCTCATCCACCTCTTAGATGATGCTCAAGATCTTACTGCTTCCTCTATCTTGGTTGATCCTCTAATGCCTGCTGATCAACAATGTGGGGAGTCAGACAATCACACGCACTGTGACCCAGTCCCCTGCAAGAAAAACAGACCATTCTCCATTAAAAGATCCCTTGGACTCGGGTTCCCTGCACCCCCGATGCCATAACATGGGGTCTTATAACAGTAGATCAAACCCGCTTGTGCCCTCATGTCATCTGCATACTGCCTGCTTCAGATTTCTCGGCTTCTGTCAGAATGCCCTACAGAAAGTGCAGTAGCTCCTGATCACGCACAGAGCGTAGAGTCGCTGCTACAAACTCCGCCCTGAAAAGACCCTTGAAGTTTCCCCAGGTGAGGGTTGCCTCTTCATAAAACTAGTGCATCAGGCTCGACAACCTCTCAGCAACTCCCTAAAAGAGTCTAACAACTAGAAGCACCATCAAGTCAGCGGGTGTCCTAACTATGTGAAAAACTCGTGCTACAAACTCCAGCCAACACCCAACCGTCTGAAAATATGTCTCACCTCGAAACCTCGGAGGCCTCTATCACAGGAACCCATGAAATGCGCTCAAGAGGCATGAACCCTTTGATGATAGGCCTAGTAGAAACGGTATCCCAGCAGGTACTGGTATCACTGGTGCCTCCCCTATGATGGGGCCCTGCATCGAGGCCTCATCGCTCGGTGGGCTACCATCACACTCTCCACACGGAACCCGCACAGACTGACTAAGTTAAGACATCCAAAAAAGAAATAGGTGCTCCATGATCAAAATTATACCTGGTGAGATGACTCAAAGTAATCACAAAGAAAACTTTTCAAAAGAAACACACACGCAATCAGTGTTTTCATGCACTGAGTTAGAAATCAGAAATCAGAGTTCTAGTGTATGGATATGTTGGCCGCCGCACCAACACTGGTTTCCCTAAACTAATAACCACACCCAAAACACTTAACACTATTGTTGTTAAAAGAATCGGAGTCCATGTTATAAGGTATAACCAACTCCCCTGATACCAATTTGTCACGACCCGTCCTCAAGGCCTGTGTCGTGACTACCGTAAGCCCGCCTCCCATAGGCCAGGGGTTGGAGACTAGCACCAAAGGAGAAACCCTAATAAAAAGGGAAGGAATTTCCTTTAAACTTGTAACACAAACAGTCTGAACAAAAGAAGTAGAAGAAACAAGTACTAATATAGAAAAGAAAGGTGTGCTAAAAGTAAGTGGGCCAGTATACAAACCCAACTGAACAACAATTACAAGTATAAGTAAAAAGGGAAAAAAATCCTGGATCGTCCACTTGGGAATTATACCTAAAGGGTAGGTACAGATCTCGAAAAAATCGTCCCTGAAGTACGTCCCGTCTAGTACAGCTCCGAGCAGCCTTCCGTCCATCACCCTCAGCCTCGATCACTGCTGACTGTTGTCTGCACCGAACACAACAAGGTGCGGGAAAAGACCGTCCAGGGGTGAGTATAAAAATACTCAGTAAGGGACCCCAAGACCCCCGTAGGTCTCCCAAAATCCATTAAAGATAAACCACAGTTGTAATATTCAATCACAAAGTATCAACCATCCTAATTTAGGTATATGCCCATATATATACCTAAGTTACCAATCACAAATTGGCTCCGACTCTTGAGCCCAACCACATTCTATTCCACAAGTGTAGAAACACTCCACAAAGAAAGTATATCACAAGTTGTATCCCATAGGTACATCTTAGAGAAGAAATACACATGGGGTTCACCACAACACATCCACCAAGAAACATCCATGAAGAAACATCCACGAAGAAAAATCCACGAAAAAACATCTTACCTTACTTAGGTATATGCCTATACATATACCTAAGTCTTCATGAGTACACATCTCATACATGAGGTAAATACGAAGGTAATGACTCAGCTCACACCAGGATTTCAGTGAAGTATATAAGTACAAATTATTAGTTGTGAAGCTAGATCATCTTATTCTGTTAAGAGGCACTACTTCTAACCATACGGAGTCTGACCCACACAGGATCGATAGGTACTAACCCCCGCAATGACCCACACATGATCTGAACCACCCTAGATCGGTATGCACTGACCCTCACAGGATCATTGAGCGTTGACGCACACAGGATATGACCCACACAGGATTGGTATGCATTGACCCACACAGGATCGCTGAGCGCTGACCCACACAGGATCTGACCCACATAGGATCGGTATGCGCTGACCCACATAGGATCGTTGAGCGCTGATCCACACAGGATATGACCCACATAGGATCAGTATACACAGACCCACATAGGATCACTGAGCACTGACCTTTGTATGATCTGTCTTCAACCTCTGCCTCACTATCATCCACTGGTTCATCTTTCACTGTCGAAGGGCAGATATCTGTAGAAACCAAAAACATCAGTCTATCGAATCTATTGATCCTACGTGGAATCTCGGTACAAAAGTCGTCATTGTCGAACCCAAGGAGGATCCTGGCCCAGTATCATCACTGTCGAACCCATAGAGGAATCCTGGTACAGTAGTAGGTCCACGTAGGATCCAATCATCTCAGTCGTAGCTAACCATATGGTTGCGCACATAGAACGCTCGATTCCGGGAGGGTCCACTCCTCGAGCCAAGTGTAGATACATCAACTAACAAGAATTCTTGAGTTGATGTATCCCGTAGTTCCGTCTCATCATAAAGATTCCAATGCGATGGATGTCGCGTCAATCAGACGCCCGGTCTATGAGTTATTGGCATATCCGCTCCAAGGGCCCAGTTGGATTTTGGTTCAATCCAACCCGGGTGTACCCCAACTGCACCCAAACCCAAAGTGGGGTATTCCAAAAGAACTGTCTCACTACAAGATGTCCATCGCCGCAGGCAGTTTGTCAATCGGACACCCGTAGCCCATGATAGGGGAAAAATGGTGTAAACTGGCCAAACGGGTCAGGGTCTAGTCCGACCTAGTTGGACTGACCCCACCCGACCCGGTTCATCTTGGGGTCTGACCTGGTCCATGGGTCCGACCTGGTCTGAGGAAGCCGCCTGGCCCAAGGGGGTTGGCTCGATCCCAGGGTGGCCTGAATGAGGGTGGCCTCACCAAAAGTGGCCCAGCTAGCTGGCGGCCTAGCCAGCCGCACATGTGGGGGGGGGGGGGGGTTACACCCCCAGCCTTATGCTCAGAACCGGCGATAGGTGTCGGTTCAGGTAACGTGAAGGACCTGAGGGGTCCTGCCTTGTACGGCTGGCCGAGTGGCTAACCGGTTCCGCCGACCGGCGCGGCGTGATTGCACCACGCCCCTCCGACGCAGCCTACCCTGGCTGCGGTTCTGCACCACCGACACGACCCAATGGTGCCGTGCCCCCCCCCACCCCGCCGCGGCCTACCTAGCCGTGGATTCCCCACTTGCGCGGTGCGACGACACCACGCCGTTTTCGACCGCCATGACCCGCATGCCCATGACCACTCTACCATGCGGCGCGAAGGAGCCACACCTTCTTCCGATTGCCGCTGCCCTCCTAGCCGCGACCCCCTTCCTCCAGAAAGGTTTGATGGCACCACGCCTCTCCGGCACCACCGTGGCCCATGGTGGCCACGACCCATCTCTTCGCATGGTTATGGCAACCCGGTGGCAAATGCGCCACCATTTTCTTCCGCAACCGGCTCATTGTCGGTCGCTGCGTATACCACCACGGCCCATTCCTCCAGCAGCGCCGTTGCACCGCTGCCACTATCAGCCAATCAAGAACCAAGGGAGGGACGTCGGGCCAAGTTTGTTCGGCCCACACCCTCCGCATTAGGTGATTACAATTGGCCAACATTTAGCCACAATAAACATCAATGAATGAGGATTTAATTCAATCAAAATGACCCCTACCTCGCTTGTCGACAATCGTTGATAGAGTCTTGGTAAAAGGAATGCGTCGATTCATCATTCGTGGCATTCGTCATGCACTCCCAAATCTCAAGCTTGTGCGTCAGAAAGTGTTCAGAGGTGACGAAGTTGAAGATGGCATTCTTCACGTTATTTATTAGAGAGTTATCCTCTTTCCCCAAGCTCCACCCAAAAGATTATGCAAACCAAAATAAAATAATAGCATATCCTCTATTATAATGGTTGGCATGAATTCTAATAGATTCAATTAATTAATTTCAAGGCTTAAATTAATTAATTGTGGGAGTTGGTACTTTTAAAATAATAGGGGAAGGTGAAGAGTTTTCATCCCACATTAATTGGGGGTTAAAGGGGGTTTAAAGCCCGTGTGGGCCCCACCTCTTTGATTGTATGAGGTGTTAAAATTTGGGTGGGCCCCACCAAAAAAAATATACTCCCAAGGGAGGTTATGTGTGGATGGGCCCCACCTCTAACCTGTACTTGGAGGTTTTAACCACCATCAAATAAAAATAAGCACACCTTATTTTTATTTAATTTTATTTAAAAACCCCCAAAACTATCTTCCATTCTCGACAGAACGCAACTACGGTGAAGGTCTCAATAAAAAATCACTGACACTTCAAGTTCAACAGTGCCCTCAGATTTCAGTTCCGGGAACCGGTTCAAAAGTTATAAAATCCCTCTCGTACGTTTACAGAACGTACACAAACAAAACTTCAGAAATCGATTCCGGGCACACCGGGCCTCGGAATCAAGTGCAGTAAATTTTTGCAGACTCGTAAAAATACCTTGAATTTATGAGAAAAAATTTCTACGGAAATTATGGGTCTTTACAGATACAAAATACAGTGAACCAAAATTTTAATAAATAATTTTCACATATTATTAAATGAATATTCTTTAAATAACATGAAAATACATTCTATAATCATATAGGTATAGTGCCTTTGTATACATGGACAAATAAAAAACATGTTTATAAATGAACTACATCATCTCCACATAGTTCTTTGTAACTCGAACTATTTATAGATAAATAATACATACTAACATTTATCATGAACTTGGAAAATACAACATAATAAAGGGCGGACTCTAATGATCATTATGGGTAAAAAGGGATATATATATGATTTCTTAATCAAAATAGGAAAATAACGGTATGAGATTATGAGAATAACATTTGAAAACCCTAATTTACATATCATAGATTATAATATTGTGTCATGTCTAAAGACCCAAATTTTCCATGTAATTGTTTTAATTTTATGGAACTATTAAGAGTCTGTGAAAATTAACGGAGGGTGATTCCAAGGCCCGATTTTCCCGGAATGAATTTCGAAACATTTATTAAGTTCTTTTAGTAAACGCGCAAGTGGTGTTTTCTAACTTTTGAATCGGTGCTCTAGTTAAAAATTCAAGGGCACCATTGAATTTGTAGTACTAATATTCTCTTAATGGAGGCTTCACTTTGACCGTAATAGGTCTAGAAAAAATTTAGGTTTTGGGACTTTTTAATAGAATATATAATATAACTTGGTTATTTTATTTTTTTTCTTGTCCCCAATGGAAAAATGGAAACATGGGACTAGCGATGTGTCATGATAATAAATGGCTTGACCATTCAATCCTATGTAACTGCGTCATTGGAAATTAGGAAGGTTCATAATCAATGAACCCTCTATAACTCTACGAGCGTTAGACACCCTCCCTCTCTTTTATTTATATAGAACATGGGGAGAAGAGTCAAAACTACTTAACCAAGCAAAGAAGTGCTGGTAAAGTGCCACAACACCAATCTTTTGGAGGACAGAGCCGGTTTTAGCGGGTAGTGAAGGGTGACACAGAACAACAAACCCGAAGGATGACGTATAAGCGATGTCGTCGTAAGATTGTTGTGGGAAATTCAAACATTAACCCACATATAAATAATGTGCGTTATCCATCATTCTTGAGGTAGTGATTTGATTTTTTCTTCATTTCATGTGATTATTAAATCGTTTAATCATATATAATTATTACAAGTTTACGCAGAGGGCGTGGCCCTAATGAACCCGAATCAGACCCTCTGCTACCTTACAACCCTGGTGTTAACAACGGAAGTTCACCAGCACGGCGATACCGACACCCATCGCCAAAAGAGACCAAGGCAGCAGCTGGCACCAGTTGGCTGTGAGGGAGGAGATGGATCTCCCATCCAGCTGGGGGATCCGGTCATGGATCGTCAACCACGGCGGTCGGAGGAGGCAGCCGACACAAAGGTCGGCCGCAAAAGAGGAGGGTGGCATAACAAGTGCACTGCTGGAGGATGCAGGCCATTGATCATCAACCGCGGATGTCCGAGGAAGGTGTTCAGCACGCCGGCAGGCAGCACGCAGTCGTGTGCTGCTAGAGATGGCGGCCAACATCACCTATCCACGACGGGAAACATTACCCTCTCCAGCGGGTCCCGTATGCCACCTGACGGTCCCACATGGTGCCACCACTATAGAAGAAACCAAATGACCGTCGCGACCATTCGAGAAAACCGGTGGTCTCTCCTCTGGGTGGAAGCTAAGGCGAACCCACCACAGCGGGCCGCTCCGCCCAGCTAGGGGTCGCACATCCCACGACCGGGCCACACGCACAGCAGGCCGTTTACCCATATGGGTTGGGCAGGACTGCAACCTAGCAGGATGAGCTTTCCATGACCCAGCTTGGCCTGGTCAGACCCGGACTGGGTTGGTTTGACCCAAACCGGGTCGTGATGGGTCGGACCAGACCCGGACCCAACCAGGCCCAGTTCCGCTTAAAGGTCCATATCATGAGAATCGTATGTCTTTTTGAGTAACCGTCTATAGAACTGGGATCCTATGATCAAGAAGGTCATTTTGGTATACTCCAATTGAGTTTTTAAAACATTTTATGTATGGATGGGTTGGATTGAACCGAAATCCAACTGGGCCCTTGGACCTAAAACGCTTATAACTCACAGACTGTGCGTCTGATTGACACACCGTCTCTCCCGTTGGAACCCTTATAACATGGAGGTCCTTTGAGTTACTTCTTTGTGGATCATAGTGGTGGTTGAGGTACGACTGATATCTTGAGGGAAGATTCTACTGAACTCGAGAGCACCAGGTGTGAGGAATCTTGTGGCAGGCTGTGATGCGAAAAAAGAACATTGATCCTATGTGGGTAAGCATCTATTGATCCTGTGTGGGTCATCTTCTATCAGATCTTGTGTGGGTTAGTGGTCAGAGATCCCGTGTGGTCTAGTGTATACCGATCATGTGTGTGTCAGATCTTGTGTGGGTCAATGGGAGTTATTACCTATCGATTCTGTGTGGGTCAATAGTAGTGCTTCTTTACAGAATAAAATGATACAACCTTACGACCAATCATATGTACTTATATAGATAAGTTATACATGGTGTGAGCCGAGTATTCTATCTTCGTGGTGTCACATATTTGGTAGTTCTACCTTTATGGTGTTTTCTTCATGGTTTAACTGGTGTGGTACTTCTATCTTCACGGTATTGTCTTTGTGGTGATTCTTGAATGGAACTTCTATCTTCATGGTGTTACCTATGTGGTCCTTCTAACTTCATGGTTTTGTCTTTGTGGTGTTACATGTGTGGTAATTTTATCTTTGTAGTGTTACCTGTGTGGTATATCAACCTTCGTGGTGTTACCATTGTGGTATTCTTCCATTATGTATAAGATGAGTATATCTTGAAAACATAGGTATATGTATGGGCATATATCTGAGTAGTTCTGATGTCTATCTCTTTGTACTTTTACATTGAGAACTTGATTTTTGGGTTTTCCCTTATGGAACTCTGGGAGACCTAAGTGGTGTTAGGGTCCCTACTGAGTATCTTTATACTCACCATTTCACTATCTACACCTGTACCTTTTTGTGTTGTGTGTAGAATACAGACAACATTGATCAATGTTGAGGGATCCTGGACCAGATGGTGCTCATAGGTGGACCATTTGGCATGCCATGACACATGGACTACTGATCATGAGCTATACCTACCCTTCAGGTAGGATCCATGGTGGATGATCCTGGAGATGTTCTTCACTTTTTAGCAGTATTTGTACTTTTCCGTTGTACTTGTGCTTTTCAGTTGGGCTTATATTCTATCCCCTTTACTTTTAGCACACTTATACTATAGTAGTTTACTTTGTTGTAGCTTTTTGTTGTGTTTTTGGAATATGTGTTTGTTTCGATTAAAAGGAAATGCCTTCCTATTTTAGGGATACGCCTTTCTTGTGCTAGTCACCAGCCCCTAACATATGGAAGGCAGACTTGGGGTAGTTGTGGCACGAGCCCTAATGGATAGTTTGTGACAAAGTGGCAGCAGAGGAGTCGGTTCTATCGAAGAACTATGAATCTGATATTTTCTATGTGTAAATAGTGTTATGTGTTATGAGTGTGGTTTTCATTTTGGGGAATCTAGTGATGGTGCAACAACCAACATATCCATACACCGGGGCCCTGAATTCTGATTTCCGATTCAGTACATGGAAACACTTTTTGCGTGTCTTTTTGAAAAGTTTTTCTTGTGATCTCTTTGAGTCAGCACACTAGGTATAACTTGTTTACCGTGGAACAACTGTTTTCTTTCCGGATGTTTCCACATAGACAAACATCCAGGATTCTGGAGAGAGTATGTGATGACGGCCCACCGAGCGATGAGGCCTCAGTGCATGGACATATTATGGTGTTAACACATTTGGGTGGTATACCAGTATCACCACTACACATTGGGAAGACATTTCCACAAGCACCACAAGCATAGAATAAACACTGACTGAGCGCATTGCACAAGTTTTAGCAGTATAGGCCTCTAAGGATCTGGGGAGAGATGGACTCGAAGGTGGCTGAGGACTTCCTGGAGGCTGTGGCCAATGTTTTTCACTTAGTTGGGACACCAGCTGATCTGATGGTGATCCTAGCTTCCTGTCTTATCTAGGCAGTAACTGGGAGATGGTTGAGTCTGACACTCTAGATACACGATGAGGTGACCCTCATCTAGCAGACATTGATCTCCTTTTCAGGGAAGAGTTCATCCGAATTACTCTACACTCAGTGTGTATACATGAGTTGTTTCACATACAGCAGTGAAGTATGATTGTGGCCCAATACTCAGTAAAGTTCAATGATATCTCCCTCTAGTCCACCGACATGTTACATGACCCTTTATTAAGGAAAAGTCTTTTGAGTATGGTCTCCTATAGGAGATCAGAGCATTGATGATATCACTCATCATTCTGATGCGGGATGGGGTGCTAGAGCGAGAACTTTTAGCAGAGTGCTTCCTTGTTGAGAAGTCACCGAAATCAAGAGCCACCACTGTATGTCAGGTAGCAGAGTCATCTGACGTAGGTAGTAATAGGATGATGCAGGGACCCAAGTAGGGCAGGCCTTTTGGTGGACATCATTAGGATACAGGGTTGGTGGTGCGGTGCTCATGGGAAAAAGGAGAATAATCGAGGATAAGGCAGTGATACTCATGCGGTGGGTAGGGTCACATAGCTCATGACTGCCCAACCAGCCATAAGAACGACCAGCAGACGGTCGAGGGACTGTCAAGGCAGAGGCAGAGGCTTAATTGGGGAGGTCTGTAGGTAGTAGGCAGATGTGGAAGATGAGTCATCCATATAGAAGGTGGTGGGATGTGATTCTATGTTCTACTCCCACCACCTCCATGTGGTCCACCCCTACCACAAGGAGCAGGTGGACAAGGACGACCTCAGCTCCAGGTTGATGAGGCCTACAACCATGGCACTCTATAGATTATTAGAGGAATGATCTGTGTCTACTCCACTTAAGCTACACTAATCGTAAACATAGGTTTCAATCACACTTTTATTTCTACAACCCTCGTTCAAATCTCAAAGATTCCAGTGGAGTCATTGGCTTGATCCTTACACCTAAAATCTCATACGGGAGAGGATTTGATGATTACACACTGGTTTCAGAAGTGTGAGATTACTCTAGGAGGCCAGAGCTTTATCTAGGATCTTCTAGTAGTGGCGTTGATTCTTTACAACATCATCTTGGGTATGGACTAGTGATCTACAATCCATGCTCAGATTGACTGTATTAGGTGGAAATTTTGGTGTGTCCGTGAGGATGGGATCAGGTTTTCCTTCACTGGATAGAAGGGAACCTTTGTAGCATGGGATGGACTTACCCAGTGGAGGTGCATCTGATCACACATCAGTTGGCCATCCTTAACCTTGGGGTGGTTGATGTTGAGAGTCCGATCTATCCTGTAGTGGTGGACCAGTATGCTGATGTCTTCTTTGATGATGTTTCAGGACTATCTCCTCATAGAGAGGTAGAATTTTATATCAACATGTACCCTGGGATGACACCGATATCTACACCTGCATATATGACTTCCATGGAGATATATGAGTTACAGATATAGTTGGAGGACTTGCTGAGGAAGGGGTACATAAGGCCCGACATTTCTCCATGGGCATCCCTAATTTGGTTCGCCAAGAATTTATATGGGAGTTTAAGACTCGGTGTGGAAAATAGGTACCTGAATCTAGTGACTATGAAGAACAAGAATCCACTTCTAAAGATTTATGATCATTTCGATCAGCTGAAGGAAGCTCTTTGGTTTTCAAATATAGTTCTCATATCAGGCTATCATCAGCTCAGGGTACGAGATGAGTATGTTTAGAAGTCGATCCTCAGATGTTGGTATGGCCACTATGATTTCTTGGTTATTCCATTCAGCATGACTAATCCCCTAGAAGTGTTCATGGGACTCATGAACAAGATCGTCCAGCCATTACTTGATCACTTGGTTGTGGTCTTCATCGATGACATATTGATTTACATAACATTAAAGTAGGATAATGCCTATAATCTTTTGATAGTTCTAGATACACTCTGAGAGAACCATCTTTATGGTAATATATCGATGTTACAGTTCTGGATATGAGAGGACAACTTTCAAGGATAAGTTATCTCAGAGGCTGGAGTTGTAGTTGATTCGATGAAGATAGAGGCTGTGCCTGCTTGGGAGCCACCCAAGAGTGTGAACAAGGTGCAGAGTTTCCTAGGGTTGGATGAATACTACCAAAGATTCCTTCATAAATCTTTCTAGAGTTATGGAACCCTTGTTAGCATTGACTAATAAGGGACAACCGTACATATGGATGGAGAGATGCCAGCATAGTTTTTAGGAGCCGAGGCAGATACTGACAAGTTCCCCATCTTGAGGATACCAGAAGAGGGCGTTTGGTATGTAGTCTACTGTGATGCATCCGGGGTTGGACATGGATGTTTCCAGAAGCAGGAGTGAGCAATGATCGTGTATGGATCTTGGTAGATGATACATAAATAGAATAACTACGCTATCCATGACCTGGAGTTAGTAGTAGTGGTTTTCACCTTGAAGATGTGAATACATTAATTCATGGGGGCCATCAACGATCGCCTCTGACCATGAAACACATTCTATGTCCTAGTTGTGGAAGGGATTACAAGATCCATTCAGGACTCAGCTACATCTGATCACCACCTTTCATCCGTAGATGGATAGTCATATAGAGCATACCATTTAGGAAATGGAGGACATGTTTTTTGCTTACGTCCTAGATTTTTTCCGCAGTTGGGAGGATCAATTTCCCTTAGTGGAGTTCACATATAATAACATCTATCACTCCACCATCAGTATGACACCATTTGAGGCTCTATACTGTTGACCATGCAGATCACCTCTATGCTGGACAGACCCAGGGGAGTCAACACTTAGGGGTCTGAAATTGGTACAGTCTACCACTGAGAAGGTTCAAATCATGCAGGAGTAGATGAAGACTGTACAGAGTAAACAAAAGTCTTATGATGGTAGGAGGAGGAGACCTTTGGAGTCTGAGGAGGGAGACCATGTCTTCCTATGGGTCTCACCTTGATGAGGTTTATGGAGATTTGGTCTTGCATCAAGTTATCACTGATGTTTATCAGACCATTTCAGATACTTCAGAGGGTAGGTGAGGGGGAATACCGCTTAGAACTACCACCGCAGTTGGAGAGGGTTCACGACATCTTCCAAGTATCCTAGACGAGGAGATATGTGCATGTAACATCTCACATCATCGAACACGGTGAGAGGGAATTTTATGATGGGGTGACATTTACCGAGGTTCCAGTAGAGATTGAGGATTGACAGGCGAGAGTCCTTTATGGATGGTCGATACCTCTAGTGTGCATTCCCTAGAAGAATGAGAACCTACAAGAGAGCACATGGGAGCAGGAGGCTCAGATTCATACTTAATACCCCCATATTTATTCTTAGTCTATGTTTTGGATTTTTGGGAAAAAATGCCCTAAAGTTGGGAGAATGTAATGACAGAGATTTTCCATGAAAATTTTATTTAATTATATTGAATTATAATGAGTATGCGAAAATTGAAGACATGTGATTTCGAGGCCCAGTGTGCTCAGAATGAATTTCTAAACTTTTTTTATGTATGTTCAACAAACACGTGACCTACATTTTCTTAATTTTAAATCGGTGCTTGGATTAAAAATCCAAGGGAACCATTAAATCTGCAATATGTGGAATCACTTAAAGGAGGCTTCACTTTGTCTGCTGTAGTTCTGGAGGAAAAGATAGGTTTTGAGACTTTTTAAAAGAATAAATAAAATAACATAGTTAATTTTTTCTTGTCCTCCAATGGACAAGCGAAAATATGGGACCGGTGATGTGTCAAGACAATTAATGGCTTGGCCCTTCAATATTATGTAAAAACATCATTGGAAATTATGAAGGATCCTAATTAATTAACCCTCATAAATTCTACAAGAGTAATACACCCTCCCCCTCTCTTATTTATATGGAGCTTGGGGAGAGGTGTCGACACTGTTTCACTATTAAATAAAGTTCTAGTAAAGTGACGTGACACAAAACCCTTACAAGATAGAGCTGGTTCTAGTGGGCGGTGATGGGTGACACCAAACCACGAACCAAAGGATGGCGTGCAAGTGGCGTCGTTGGATGCATGTTGTGAGAATGCAAAACACAGACCCACATCCTCAATCGAGGGCGTTCTCCATGGTTCTTAATGTAGGGATTTGATATTTTTTTTAATTTAAAGTGATTATTGAATCATTTAATCCTCCATCATGATTACAAGCTAACACTGAGGGTGCTGGCCTAACGAATCCATCCTAGACCCTCTGCTCCCTTGTTATCCATGCATTCTCTGTGAATGTTCACAGGTACGGTGGTACCGGAGATCAGCACCAGTAGTGACCAAGGTGATGGCCGACACAAGCCAACCATGAGGCAGGAGGTCGCACACCTGTTCCAATGGAGGATCCGACCACACCTCGTCAGCAGTGGCAGTCAGAGGAGGCGGCCGGCACATCGGCAAACTGTGGACGAGTAGGGTAGTGAGACCAATTCACCTCCGGAGGATGCGTGCCACTTCTCGTCAGCCACGATAGACCAAGAAAGGAAACCACTGCTCATCTTCCATGTGGCTCCGCCATTGCAGAAGAAAACAAATGGCCCTCACTGTGGTTTGAAAAATTGGGGGCCACTCCCCTGAGTGGCAGTTGGGTTGGGCCCCGCTACAGTGGGCGGCTCCAGCCAGCCAGGGGCCGTGCCTCACATAGCTCAGCCATGTGCCCGGCAGGTTGCTTTCCCAATGGTCAGAGTGCTCATTGGGCCGTGCTCCTCTCCGGGCTGGGTCGCGACCACTTACAGGTCGGTCCATGCCCACTTACAGGCCGGGCCATACCGCGTCCCAACGGGCTGAGCTCGCTGTAGCCCTTCGCAGCCCGGCCAGACTCAGATAGGATCTGGTGGACCCGAACCTAGTTGGGTCACCCCATACCGGGCCAGGCCTAGTCGGTCTAGCCGGGTTGGACCAGACCGGGACCCCACCGGGCCCAGTTCCGCTTAAAGGGCCATATCTTGAGAATCAGACATCGTTTTGATGAACTATCTATAGCACTGGGATCCTTGGATTGATATGGTTCTTTTGGTATACTCCCATTGAGTTTTGGAAAAAAAAATTGATTATGGGAGAGTTGGATCAAATCTGAATCCAATCGGGCCCTCAGAACTAAAATGCTTATAACTCACATACCCTAAGTCCGATTGACGCACCGTTCATCACATTGGAACCCTTATGACATTGCGGTACTTTGGGTTACTCATATTTGTAGATTATTGGCAGTCAAGGTTTGTCCGATATCTCAATGGCAGATTTTACAGAACTCGAGCGCACTGGGTGCATGGAATCCTGTGGCAAGATGTAATGTAGAGAAAAGAACATCAATCCTAAGTGGGTCAGCATCTATTGATCCTGTGAGGGTCAGCATATATCAGATCATGTGTGGGTCAGTGCTCATCATTCTTGTGTGGGTATGTGCATACCGATATTGTGTGGGTCAGATCCTGTGTGGGTCAGCAGGGGTTATCACCTATCGATCATGTGTGGGTCAGTAGAAATGCTTCTTAACAGAATAAGATGATATATCCTTACGAAAAATAATCTGTACTTCTGTAGTTAAGTTATACTTGGTGTGAGATAAGTCTACTATCTTTGTTGTGTTACCTATGTGGTACTTATACGTTTCTGGTGTTGTCTTCATGGTGTTACCTATGTGGTACTTTTACCTTCGTGGTGTTGTGTTTGTGGTGCTACATGTGTGGTACTTCTACCTTAGTGGTGTTACCTATGTGGTAATTCTACCTTCGGGCTGTTGTCTTCATGGTGTTACCTGTGTGGTAATTCTATCTTCAAGGTATTACCTATGTGGTACCTCTACCCTAATGGTGTTACCTTTTTGGTATTCTTCCATCATGTATAAGATGAGTATATCTTGAAAACATAGGTATATCTATTGGAATATACATAAGTAGAGTTTATGTCAATTTCCTCATCCTTTGACTTTGAGGTCTTACTTTGTGGTTTTTTCATATGTGGAACTCTAGGAGTCCTACGGGGTCTCAGGGTCCCTACTGAGTAATGTTATACTCACCCCTGCATGGGCTACGCCTGCACCGTGTTGTGTCTTGTGCAGACGATAGACAGAATTGATCGAGACTGAGGGAGCCAGGACTGGTCTGTGCTTGGAGGTGGACAATTTGGCGTGACATGACACAGAGACTACTAATCATGATATAAACCTACCCTTTAGGTATGATCTGTGGTGGATGATCCAGGAGCTGGTATTTGCTTTTCAATAGTTTTTGTACTTTTCACTTGTACTTGAACTTTTCATCTATTCTTGTATTCTGACCCATTTACATTCAAAACACTTTTACTAAAGAAGTTTACTTCATTGTAGATTATTTTTGTGTTCTTGGACTATATGACTGTTCATGTTAAGAGTCAATGCCTTCCCATTTTAGGGATATTCATTTTCGGTTCTAGTCACCAGCCCCTGGCCTATGGAAGACGGGATTGGGGTAGTCATGGTATGAGCCCCGAGGGATGGGCCGTGACATCATGTAATTAAGTTTATCAGTTCATAAGACATGAATCAAAATGTAATAAAATAATATGAACCATTGGAGCATAAAATGGTATAAGACCCAAGTTTTACATATAAACACAATCATTTAAAACTTTATGTAAAGGTTATCCACTAGACATTCTCACATGTTAGTCTTGGGATAACAAATCATGTTCCTCTTAGGGCTTGGGATAACAACACTTCTACTTTATTTTTGTATTAGGATACCTCTTCTGTAACCCTTGATATCTTGGAAAATTAACCATTAACCATTTAATTTATGTGATACATATATCCAACCTTTCACATAATTAAAATCATATATATTTTATCCAAATATCATAAAAATTCATTATATCGAAAACCATGAAAAATAAATAGGCTTCATAAATATTTCACAATTTAACCATAATATAACACAAGTAAATAGAATAGCTCTCGTAAAAACTATTTGATAATAATCCATCCATATAAAGAGTAATGATTTTATCCTTGTATCAAATTACAATTAGATCATAATAAACATTTAAGGCTTTTGACATTGATTAATAAAAATATAAATAAAACATTTGTTTAAGGAAATACGCATTCCATTTTGAAATAACATCATTAAAAAATATAAATATATAAAAAATATGGAAAATAATTTTTTTTGAAATTAACCAAGGTAACCATTAAATTAATCATTAAATAAATTGTGTTCATGATGGATGGAAATTCCATTCATTTCGTATTTGTTAATAACATTCCATCTATATATTTGTTGGAAAAGTCAAAAAGTTCCTCATTTTAATAACCACAATAAATTCCTTCAGAATGAATTTCAAAAAATTCAAACATTTTTAAAAGTGACATTAATCATTAATTAGATAATAGTAAAAAATTATTTAATTTTTTAGAAAATAATGATATGAAAGAAAAATATTTTTCGACCAAAGATTGAAAAAAGTTCAATTTTCATTAACAGATTAATTTTGATTTCATGAGTACATAAGGTGAGAAAAATGGATGGAAAACGTTTATTTTTAATGAAAAACTATATTTTAAAAAAACTAAAAAATTTCATGAAAGGTATAACATATTTTTTCATCGTCAAAAACTTAATCATAAAAAATCCTATTAAATGATGAGATTTTAACATACAACCTCTAAAAAAATTTCATCTTTTAAATCATAGGAGCCATGGAAACCAAAACATTATATTGATATATATATTAAATAATTTCACTATAAGAATTCTAAAATAAATCCATCAGAAAAACATACACCATTGAAAATAATCTTGTTGTGTAAAATTTAATTGTCCCGTATAAATAAATGTGAGATTAAAATCTATTTACTTTAGTTATACTTTCCTAGAATGTGTTCTAAAATCCTGTATAATATATTTAAATTTTTTATAATTCTTCACCATAATAATATTAACTTTTATTATACCTATATGTTCTTTAAATCCATATATATATATATATATTCTTCTATAATTTTAGATATATAAAATTAATTAAATCATTCATAGAGATAGTATGTCGTACATAAGCATGAATGTTGTTTTAAAATTTTGAAAGATAGACTGGAAGAAATATATATAATAATTTACCATTAGATAATTATTATTATATCATATAAATCATATAAATTCATAAAATCCATACAATTACCATCCATGTAAAATATGAAAGAAAAATGAATCACATCACTTCGTAGAGGTGGTTTTCCTCACGTACGTACAAGAGACATCATCGGTTCCCATTAGTTTTGAGTTTAAGAAGATAGATATGATATTTTAATTTTACAATCATAATTATGTCAAATATTTCATATATAAACTTTAAACCCATCAAAATTTAAACACACGAATGATTTTTATATAAAATGAATTGTATTTAAACATAGAGATGGTAAGTTGGGCATACACAGAAATGATACTTTAGCATATAATTTGAAGGAATGAGTGTAGATAATAGTGGGTTGATAATGATAATAAAATTTTAGTATATTTAATATAATTAATTTACTAATTTATGAATAATATAACTTATTTAGCTGTAGAAAAATAATAATTAAATCGAATGTGATCAGTTAAGGTGATTACTTATTCTTTGAAATGACCCATGTTGATTACCTATTACCGAATCTGGGGTTTGCTTTTTTGGAATAACCACACCTTGTTTATGGATAATAAAGTAAAGAATATAATTTTTTATATTTTATTGATCTATAAGGAATTATGTGGTGTGAATAAGGCAAATGAGGGGTTCCCTTTTAGGAGTGATGGGAGGGGCACATTTTGGATTTTTTAAAATATTAAATATAAAAAATAGGTTTCACATAAAAGGATTAGAATTGATAATAATAAAATATAAGATGATGATGATTCAAAATAATCTCCTAATATTTAAATTTTACTAGTTTTTTTTACATTTCAACCTATATTTTTTTTTTCAATCCATCCTTAAACCATTTGATATTTATTATAATATTAATGTTTTCTATCATTATGGGTTAATAATATTAAAATTAAATTCCAAATGCCCAAAAAAGAACCATTTTTGATATTTAAAATTGTATCCAATTAATGTTACCTAATAAAATATTTTATGAATTTTATATATTTTAATAAACTATTTATTATTATTAAATATAATTAATTTCATTTTTGCCAATATTTATTAATTTGACATTAAATACCTCAAGAAAAAGACGTAATTAAAATATAATTATTTATTATAATAATTATATTTGATATTCATATAAAAAATCATGGAAAGCATTAATAATCTCAAATTATATTACATTTAATAAATTTTTAAATTAATTTATTTGATTCTTCTATTTATTGAATATTTAATGTGTTAGTGTTGTCTAAAAATTTAATATAATTATTTCTTCCCAAAAAACTAAAATTAAAATATCACGATGAATAAAAATCTATTATATTTCAAATCATCTTTTATAACTAAACATATATTCTATTTTTCCTATGTTAAAAATATAATAATTATCTAAAACAAGAGTGTGAAATATTTCCACTTTTCATTAAATAAAACATTATAAAAGTCATAATATCATCCTTAGGGATAAAAATATCATATATTATACCTCTAGATGATTTTTATCAATTATAATCATCTAATAAAATTTAAAAAAGTTTTAATTCAATTTTTCAGTCCTTGTTATTTTATTTTATAACAATAATTACCAAATTTACCCTTTATAGTGGTAATAAGAATTAATAATGTTCCTATTCATAACATCCAAAAATAAAAGGGAACCATTTACCAAATTAATTTATCCTAATTTCAAATTTGGAATCAATTTTATAAAAATAAGCACCTATATGTATTAGAAACTTATATTAAAATCAGTATGTAACATGTGATAGAAACCCATTGTTTGAAAATATATTTTTATGCCTAAAACATGGTTCTACCATGGTTTGAAAAAATATATTAAATGAATATTTAATAATATTGTAGAATATATAATGTTTAAATTTCATTAAAATATTCACATATAGTGATTAATTTTAAATTATTAAGATAAAAAAACAAAGTGTGTATATTTGTTTTTGAAAATTAATTCATTTTTCTTTCAAATGATTATTATTTTCATTTATAATCAATTCATAAACAATGAATTAATTTTATACATATATAAATGTACATTTTTTAAATATTTTTTCCAAAATCATACATGGAAATACAATGTCTATGAGATAACTATCACTATAGATAATAATACAGTAATAGTATAATGTAGTTCATCTAAACTTGGTAGTGTGCATAACACAAGATATCCAAAAAAATATTTACTAAAAAAATCATGAAATTTCGGGGTGTTAATTTTTTTAATCATTTGTAAATCTCAAAATATTCGTTCTTTGGTGATCCTCATCATTGATAATATAACATGATCATTTGAATTCAAAGCATTGACCAACTTGTTCGCTTTCCCAAGGTGTTAATGTATCGAGGAATTATAGTATTAATCAACTCTAATAATATTTTGTGGAAAATGTTCAACTATTTTTATGTTAATATAAAATATAGAATATTATGATCATTATGTATATCACCCAATTATAAAAAAATATAACACCTCCATATCTCTAATGTAACTAATACCACAACTAACCCCAAATCCGGTGTTGAGTAATTTTTCTGATGAACCCCTCAATTTTCAGGATGCATAAGCTATAACCATGAAATCTATCATGAGAACGAATCAAAATACATTATTTGATGAATAAATATACATTAAAAACCCTTCACAAATATAAATTTGTGTGCGCACAAGTTCACTTCCAAACCATCAATTTAGTTCCATTAATATTTCCCCACATTAAAATATACATAAGGACTTTTCAAACTTCTGGGTTAACATAGTGACTGGATTAGATATTCATGAAAAATTACATTTAAACCATAGATAATATCCATGCAAAACAAGAAAACTTCAAATCACAATCACAGTGGTCGCATTGAGCGAAACTTTAATAGCCTCTATCATTGATGGATCTACTAATATAACCTCACTAGAGATTTCATGACCTAAAAAAGAAAACTATGTACCCAAAAACACACACTATTTAAATTTTAATTAAATTTTATACTTCCTTGGGTTCTCAAGTACAATTATGATTTGATCTTAATTATCTAACATTCTATTTTAATAGATAATAATATCATCTTTAAATACATCCCTAAACTAATAAATGTAATCTATAAAAACATTATTCATTATATCCATGAAGATAGAAGGGGTATTAGCATGATCAAATTGTATGAATTTATATTAATAGTTTTTATAACTTGTACATAATTATTCCTTGACTATATCATCCCTCTTTCCCTCAATTTATGATATATATAATAAATGTAAATACTTTAAAATTATTTATCTCCATGAAACTGATCAAACAAGTCACCAATATAGGGAAGGGTATACTTATTCTTGATTGTGATCTTGTGCTGCTCTCAATAATCAATGCAGAGTCACATTGATCCATAATTATTCGTAAAAAAATGTTACAACACAAGGTGACATAATGGTTTAACAAAACTCATTTCAATATTATCCAAGATATAATGTTTCATTTCCTGAAACTCAATTAGGGCCACTCAATAAGGATATATTGAAATTGGTGTTGAACCAGGTAATGGTTCTTTTAATAACTCTACATTATGATATGGAGGAAGAATTGGTAACTATTATAGACAGAAATCAAAAAAATACTATAAAATATTCATATTATTGATTTTGAGTTACACCCCAACCATATATGATAAACAACCCATTTAAATTGAAATAAAGACCCATATAATGGATCTTATTTCCATTATAACTTCATATTTCTCATTACACTCACAGATGAAAATATTTTCATTTGGAAAATCAAATGTGACTTACCTTGTTTAGAAATTAATGTACTATTTATATAGTTAAAGATAATCCATTAATAAGATATCATCAAAATAAACCAAAGGAAGAATACTGATATTTTAGGAACCACATACCCCCAAACTTCAACTCAATATAAATCAAAGACATGGCATGTGATAATCATTCTATTACGGGTTTTCACTTATAATTTTATATCATATCATTATATTGGTTTTTTTAAAATCTTAAAAATATCTTCAGATACAAATTATTTGGTAGTTCAATAATCAAATAAGACATTATTAATTCTAGAGTGGATGATAAATGTACCCTTCACTGCATCATTTTCTAACCCCTCATCAAAAAGAGTGATCTCATGAGATTTTTGTTTTTCTCTTCATTTAATTGGTTACTAGAAATGTTCATTATCATTAACATTTACATTTGGGAACTAGTAATAATAATTAATATAATCCTTTAATTTGAAATCCTACTGTGTGGGTGGAGAATTATTTAGATCTTTCTCTTTATTTTTATCATTATTTTAAATCTTCCCATTACTTCATAATTTGATTTCTATATAACCTTCCTTTCCACACTGAAAACATTTAACAACCCCCTAACAAAATTTCCTACATGTTTCATTCCATACATCAACCATGAAATAAAGTTAATATTCTTATCACTATGGTTTTTATAATTTCCATTGAATTCATACTTTATTTGCTTATCAAAACCGTGATATTAATTTGTAATTCCAATATCAATTTACACCTTGATAGTACGTATAATGATTTATTCATAGATACTAAAGTATCTCATATCCAACTCCCATCAGAGACTTGGTTTTATGCCATAAAAGTACCAATCGTCAATAATTTCTGGTTAGATAATAACACCAAAATCATACCTCAGATGTCATGTAGAATTTACCTCAGAGGTACCAACATATTAATAACCATTGTTATTTAAATAACGTAATTCCATCTCTAATTTAGTATGAGGAATATAAGTAAATTACTTATTGATAAATAAGTTCTTAAACACATCTCATTAAATGGATTCATTTTCATCTTGTTGACACATGTTGTTGAAAATATTTAATTAATGATCTACTTTACCTTCAAAATAATAAAAATTAAACATGAATTTTTCATGCTCCAAGAACTAGAGAATGGAAAAATAATTTTCATTAGTAATGATCCATTTCTCATCAACTAGTAGACCATGGGAACCCATAAGAGTAAGTGGATATTTCATCACGATGAAATCAACAGAACTCAATTCCATCATTTTATTATTTTGTAATTCATCTGATTTGTACCTTTAGAATGCATTATGAAAATAAAAACGTGATTTTTCATTATAACTCATATATCATTAGTTTTCTCTTGAAGAAATTCATTTCATTTTCCACCTCATTTAAAATTAACAAGATTTGTTAATGTTACTATTATCGAATTAAACCAAAAAAATATACTAATCAATAATAATCATAGAGGGAAACCTCATAATGATGAAAAAAATATTATATGTATAAATCATTATACCTTAATTTAAATATATAAAATAATGGGTTTAGAATAGATATTTCATTATTATCACATTTTAAATCCCTTCTTGATGGTTAATAAGAGTTTTATCATTTCTAAAATATATCCCCTATGAGTTTAATACATGTTATACAACAAGGCCCACTTTCATTTACTAGGTGATATAAATTCAATCCCAATGTTACATTTTCAAGAGTATTACCCCTTTTTATATATATTCCATATCCACTTTCACTTATGGTATCCATATAGGGTGGTTTTTCATTTGAAACCACTTGATATATACTTCCTAAAATTATATGATATTTTCCCATGGTTAGAGTTATCCTTATGATTCTCAATAATGATTTCTCATCCTAGACTATTAATTTTTACTAAACCTTACTTTGATATAGGAAAGATTGACTGACACATTTCATACATATATATTACCTCATAATAGGTAGATATAAATTATATAATATAATGATCCATGCTAGAATCATATTGGTCTAATTACTTTGGAAACATGGATGTATAAACTACTAGTTCATAATAGCACCACATAATCTCCAACTAAGTTCATCATAACTATAAAATTTCTAAGAAATATCATACATAATACATTTATTTATATCTTGGGGAAATGAAAAATATTAATGGGTGATATCAAATGCATTGTATGGGAAGACAAGGAATTTGTAAACATAACATGAGCATAAGGGTATGAGAAAAAGAGAATAACATTTGAAAACTAGAAATTTTCTATCCTATATCTTAAAACTGAGTCATGAAATAAATATTTTTTATTCATAGGAAATGAATCATAATATAGTAGATTAATATTGTCCATGAGAGATTAACAATGGAATAAGACATAGATTTTAGGAATAAACATAAGTATAAAAAATAATTTCCTCAGTAGTCAAGGATCATTACAAGAACTATCATAGTGGAATGGTTTCACTCCCTAATCTGTCATAGTAGCCAATCTTTACTCCCAAGATAATCATAATGTATAATTTCCCTTATGTAACAGGGTGTACTCTCCATTACAGCCTTGTTTATATCAAAATATATCAATATCTACCCAATACATTGGAGGGAGATATTGGTCCCACCTATCATATTATGAAAATCATATAGATATGTGCAAAAATATTTTAAAATAGTCATGATATAATAAACCATAAAAATAAATATATTTCATAATAATTTAATCATAGCATAACCAATGTAAATGAAACGAGTTTCATAAACATTTAATCATTTCACCATATAATAATTAAAAGAGAAAGGAATGTGTTTTATTAAATATCTGTTCTTCATAAATATAAACCAACCAGATAAATAACTTGAATTTTATCATAGTATAATAACCCAATTAAAGATAACAGAACATTAAATAATATCTTCTTAAAACAAAATCTATAAAGATTAGTTGGAAATTTTTTTATTGGAAACATGTTTTCTCATTTGAAATCAGTTTTGAAAAAAATATAGAAAAATAAAAAATATATTTTTTTAAAAATTTCCTTGTGAACATATAAAGGTATATATAAACCATTTTTTAATCATAATGGTGGAACATTCCATTCATGTCGTACATGTTAACAAAAATATTCCTTTAATATTTTTTTTGTAAAAATCCCAAATCACATTATTAAGAAATGAAAAGAATATTAATTTTAAACTAATTTGTAATGTCTTAATAAAATATCATTTAAAATTCATTAGAGAATAGTAAAAACATTCATTAATGATTTTTTTTAAAACATGGACCAGGAATATAAATGATTTTAAACTGAAGATTAATGTAATGTTGGTTTCTATTCCATTTAGTCTCTTAATAACATAAATATTGTTAAATAAAAGAAGAAACTGTATTCCCTATAAATAATTTTTTTTAATAATATTCATGATTTTATTTAAATATAGTTCATAATATTTCGTCACCAAATTCTAAATCATCACCACCCCAATAAGAAATGTTGTTATAATATATAATGCTTACAACTTTGGTGAATTTTGTATCATAAGTCCCCTGAAATAAATAACTATATATTGATATGTATATGACCTAATTTCAGGATAATAATATTAAAATGCATTCATGTGCATTATATACACCACATGGAAGAAACATGTAGTGTATAACGCATGTGTCCCATATAAATAAAAGTGAGATGAAAAAAATATACTTATTAATCACATTTTTAACAACAATAATTGAATTTAAGACAACCATAGTGGCGATGGTGGAAACTGAAATTCATTTTTAATGGGGGAAGTTAATAGGATATAATAATAGTATATTATAATATTTAAGATTCCATTGTTACAATATCAAAGTTTATGGAATTCATATATTTCGGGTATACGAATAAAAGGATCAAAAGATACTCATTTGATAATTTTATCTCCTACTTTAAGAATATCCTCTTTGTTACCCCTTAAGGATCCTTGGGATGGTATTTTGATAATACCAAAACTTTTTAGATATAAGGAGGAGGTTTTAGGATAAAATGTGTTGATTTTTTTGGAAATAATCAAGCCATTGAGTCTATGAATAGAATGATAGCGATGAGTGGTATTTATAATGGGGGAGAGAGATGTTTTGAATATAACATTCATTTGTTTATTATGTTATCTCAATATTATCAATAGTGAGGAGTCTTGGAACAATAAATAGGAACATATTCATCTGCTTTCTATATAATAGTTTCTTTCTTTATCAATGACTTGTTTATTCATGTATTTAACTTATAATATTAGATACCACATTTTTTGTATTGAACAATTCACAAAAATATAAACTATTTTACAAAAATATAAAAAATAAGACCTAACCATTTCTCAATGTCTAGGATTACTACGTAAAATAATTTTTATAAAAATTATTTTATAAATATGTGACTTTGGTTTCCATAAAAATTGTGTTTTTATTTTAAAAATAATACCAATTTTAATATTATGATCAAATTTACAATCCATTAAATATTTAATTATGGGGTAATAAAATTATATTGTCATCATAGGTAATATTATTTTTATTTTATTACCACATTTTACAATAACAGGATTTCATTTAATTTTTAATATTTATCATAAAATAAAAATTAAATATATGTGCTTTTAAAAAATTAAAAACCCATTATTTTAATTTTTAAATAATTTATTTATTTTTATCCTTATTTAATTGTGTTTTATTTTTATTTTATTACAATCTAAAATATTATTTTTAATGTCATTATTTAATCTACTATTCTAGGGTTCCATTTACTATGCTAAATAATAAGATTAATGTTCTAATTATCAAATTGCAAAAATATGGTAAAATTTAGATCCTAAATATCATATTAACCTTTACACTCTATATATACTCTATAATTATTATATCTCATCCTTCAATACATCACATTGAAGTAACTATACATACCTTTATATTGTCTATTCATTATATATTTGTTTATGGAATGAGTGATCTATTTGGGAGAATACATGATTATAGAGTTTACATTACTGTGTGTATTATTCATTTCCACTTTCCTCATTTTATTATTTATAACTATTATAGTAAATGTTATTTATTGTATGTGAAGTTTATATGAAACATAAAAAAATTACGTGAATCTATTACGAAATATAATAATAAATCCATTACAATAGTTGAGTTATTTTATTAGTATATGGAATTTTTGGGTAGTAAAAAATGATAGGTCAACACTAATTAATATAAAATTTCCTTGTGAGTTGGTAATTTTTCCACAAGGGGGTTCAGGGTGTTATTCTTCTCTTTGAGAAACATAGTCCCCACATAATCATAATATTCATGGCATGTCCACCCAATTTGAGGGAATAACCTTTGCAACATCTCTATCACAACACATCCCACCTTGGGTCATGACCAAGGATTCCCCAGGTAGGGGATAAAACCTCTATCTATACAACATAATCATTTTACCACTATATATTTTTTCCATTCTCATCATTCTACAGAAATTACACACGCTTTCTCCTCTCATGGAATGTTTCCCTCATGTTATAGATGGGATTCACTATAACAATCAGAACTATTATTAATAGAATTCACTTTTTGACAGAATTAAATTAACTATTTGGGATATATAAACCATAATATTTTCATATGTTTTATTATATCTTATCAAATTTATATGATCATTAAGAATCATATGCTTATATCCATTGAAGTTTTATCGTATGATTAGTATGAATATTGGGTTATGAAAAATCCAATTGACATATATTAAAGAAGAAATGGCCTCACTTATCAGGATGGTAGCCTATGAATTTCATTTATCAAAACATATGAGTTAGGTAACATCATTCATATTTTCCCTTGACCGATACCAAGATGATATCCAGCAAATTAAACACAAGTGAAACCGTTTATGGTAGAAGTTAAATATCATCGAGATCATGATCCAAATTATATATGTAAAACCACCCCATGAAAATCACACCATCACATACCTTACCATTCAGATGTTTTCTGGTGTAATAAAGGGATATTTATTATTACCTTAATAATATCAATATGTATAATGAATGCTTAATAAAATAATGGTTTTATTTACTTCTGGTTTTTATTCCTTTATAAATGATTTTGATTTTGATATTATAATACATTAATTTTATTTTTTTTAATTTCAAATTTCAATTAAGACGTTCATTTTTTAAGAATTCATGAATTAAAAAAAAATAATAAAATAAAATAGTTAAATAATTTTTTTAATTATAAATTATAATATAATATTTATGTAGTCAAATGTCTTTTTTATAAGGGTTTGAGAACTACAATTGTCAAAAAATCTAGAATTTCTCAATAAATGAAAATTCTTATTTTAAAATATAATATTCAAATATTTGGAAAATTATATTGATAAAAGTATTATATTTTTTGGAATAATATTTTAAAAATTATCCAACATTGATTTTTTTAATTTTTTTTAGAGAGGTGAATTTTGAGGAGAAAATTATATATGGTACAAATTTACAGTGTGTATTAGGGCATCATAATGACACAAAAGAGTTGTAAAAATTTCTCTGAAGGTTCTCTAAACCAAACTATATGTTTCCCTTTTAAAATAATTTATTTTATGTTATTTGATTAATTTTTTATAGACATTATGAATCATCCAAAATCATAATTAAATTTAATGGTTTTAAAATTATTAATTTATAATCATGACTCACTTCCACAACATGAATGGTAATATTTTAATGTGATCATACCATGATCTTATAGAATAATTGAACCCACTATTATTTTTATGAAATTAGGGGAAAACTGTGTGATGGTTTGTGGTTTTGAATTTTATTTGTATAGATTCCAAAACCTAAATTTGGGAAAAAAATAATGAATTCCCATCTATTTTCTTATATAAACCCACCCATGATCCCATTTATGTTTTACTCAAAAACTGTAGATCAATTCTATAATCCACCATAACCTCTATAGTGTCCTCTCAATGTTCTCATAGTCACTCAATAACTCTTACCATGCATTTGGAATCACTATTCCAAGGTAAGGGAACTCTCTCTCTCTCTCTTCTTTTCAATTCAAGCACCTTCATTGTATTTATGCCTTTGAATCAAAATTCGTTATATTTTAATAAAATTATAAATATACATATACAATAAATTTTCATCCATAATAATGAGAAATTATTTACCCCCTCTCATTATATAATTTACATAAGTTGTCACTATTTCAAAATTTAGAAAGGGATTGTATCCTTCTTCTCCTTACTCAAGCATATTTTTCATTTTATTAATTTTATATTCAATTCCTAAAATAAGGATATTTTTCCCAAATCCCTATTTCACTCCCTTTTATTTAATAATCATGGGATATCCATTTAACTCTCATTAAACAATTTTATAAATATTTAAGTAATACTACTATGCTTTCGAAAGTTCATTGAGATTTTTTAATTCCAAAACATTGTAAATATTGTCACTATTTACACTAAATGGTATTTAAATATAAATACATATACTTATGTAAATGAGAAATTCAATTTATTTATTCCTCATTACTTGATCATGAAATCAAATTTCAGGAAATATTATCATATACTAAATTATCTATGTGTCACACTTATTCATGTACATGATATGAAAGAAACAGGGGCACTCACAATAACGTAGTTCTCCAATGCATTAGGAAATGTTTTACTATCATGAGATGTAATTTATGGAATTATGGAATGAACATAATCTATTATGGGACATTGTCCAAAATTTTATGATATATCAAATGTTATCCTTGACCTATGTTTATGATGTCATCTTTAATGTAGTTTAAAAGTTCTCATGTTGTCTTTTTGTCATCATGTTATATCATGACTCATTGATAATATTTATATTTTTCACCACTTTTATTTCCTAATTAAGTTAACATTTTATAACATCCAATAAATTCATCATTGTAAGCTTTTTTATTCCCTTTTGGGTATTTTATCTCACCCATTTTTTATGAATATCCTTGTGTTATCCCATGAAATATTAAGGAAAATTGAGAATTACAATCTTGTTGAGGAAGTTTTCAATAATATTGATGTATAACATACTTTTAAGTTGTTTTGTAATGTAAATTTTAACCCAAAGACACTATAATTATAATTCTTGTGGGTTTTATTCTCTGTATTATTTTTTAATAAATTTTGAATTAATCTGTAATAAATACAAGGGATGTCATAGTTGGTGTCAAAATAATGTTTTGTTATTTTTGGGGATAAGGATTAGAGAAACCATATTATTTATTTTGGGATAATACTAAACATAAGAAGAAATACCAAATTATTGTAGACTAAGTGGTTTCCAAGAAAAATAATCCCATTAAATATAATACAAGTGGATATAGCCTGTGCACATAGGTAATGAGGGGTATTAATCCCAAAAGGGTGATTAAACTAGACTCTATCATCCCTTAGTACTTGGAAATGGGCCTCTTTTAACACCTAGTTTGATGATCCAATGGAATATTCCATGGTAAATTTCCAAGGTTGTTATGAACCATTATTAATGGAAAAAAAATAATAAGATTCTATGTTAGGAAATAGATCATAGATAAAATATATTGAAACATATAAATTCTTAAATAAAGGAATACATTTCATTTATAAATTATCTCTTAAATATTATGGGATTCATGAATACATCTTTAATTGTTTAAAAGTAATCAAACATAATTTTTACATTTATTATATTCTATAGATATAAATATTAGTAATCGAGTAAACAACCAATGTGAAGGAAAATGTTATAGTTTCCCAAAAGAGTCTCATCCCAATAAGATCTTGAATCATAAACTTTGTGATGATACTCTCTCAATTGACATAGGTTATGAAGAGAAACCTGATTAAGATGAATTCAAAAATCCCAATAGTAAATTAAAATCTATAACTGATATTGTTTTGTGACAAAGACCTCTAATATTCAATGGATCATATAATCTATTAATCACTGAACAATAGATCAACTCCATTGAAAATATCAACATTGCTATTAAGTGTTCCTAGAAATTTATGGTCATACTAGTTGTATGTCTTATAAAGGGATAATCCATATAATTGTGGAAATTTATCTAGAATAAGAAGCTATAGGAAGAGATCAAAGCGATTAGGTGGAATTAATTTTGGAAAATGTATTTCAGAAAATATTTTACTCACACAATCAGACTAAAAATGGAAATAGATTTTCTTTTCCTCTATAAAAAAGATGAGGAATCCATTGGGGAATATGAGGTAAAATTCATAAGACATGAATGATATACCTATTTATTTTTCACTACCCTTGAATTAAATGTCGAAAACATCTTTGGTGGATAAAAATAAGTATATGAAAATCCCTAGCGATCTGGGACTTTGATAGTGATGAAGAAAGTTCATGATGTTCCCTCAAATTGAAAATGGATATCAGAAAATCTCAAGGATGTAACATAGATAAGAAGTAGAATTTAGAGTTTAATTTTCGTGGTGTGCTGGATAAATTTGATAGTAGAAACAAATTAATACATACCACTTGTCAAAAAGGTTGGAAGAAGCACCCCATAAATTTCATAAATGGGAATTCGAACTGATTTAGGTGCTAGAAGGATGGGAACCTAAATATTGATTACTGATGTGAGAAACCCAATAATATGTTGGAGAAATGGAATAATCCACTAAATAATTATTATATCATTCATTTGTTCAACTTCAATGAATAAGGATACTTTTAAAACCATTTCACTAAGCCAATGGTGGTCAGAGATAGTAAACCACATCAAACTTCAATACCGCTAGGGTGAGATTATGCCATAACAACTCCTCAGGTGGATCTCGAAATCAAAGTGGTAATAAGGGATCTAGTTACTCATTCAATAGTATTGAACATATTTTCTAATTTGCGTTCTATGAATTTCATCATATCATGAATGTTTAGTCAAATAATTCAAACACCACCACAGAATACAGAAGTAAAGTTGTTGAAGAAAATGAACAATGGTGGAATTATTGTATCCCAAGTATATAACACTTCTATTGTATAAATTTTTGGGTTGAACTTCCCAATGAACCATGTCATACATTTATAATTATAATTTTATGTAATTTTTATTTTAGATTAGATTTCCTTACATAGAGCTAGCATAAATTCCCAAGAGAAGAAACTCACTCTCTTTATCATGAATCATCCTCAAATTCTATACAACTACAATGAGGATGATGAATCTTATTTACCAAAAATATCTCAAAAATTGATATTATTTTCCTAGTAGATAGAATATCAATCTCATATTATTGAGTTTATGTAAATGATTATCCTTAAGGTTATTCCCATTATGAGGGGATATTCTGATGTGTTTCCCAAATAATTGTTTGCTTGTCCTGTTAGCCGAGAGGTTAGATTTTTAATTTAGAATATACTTAGATATTTTAAAATATCCAAGAATCCTCATTAAATAGATGTTATGGAACTAGAAGATATAAAGAATAAAATAAATAATAATATAGAAAAAGGATTCATATGCTGAAGAATAGAGTCTTCAGATATTACCTCAATAAATTGTTGGTTTTATATTTTGATGATTTTCTAATATACTTCAAAGGCATAGAGGAGCATGATGAGAATTTTGGAATTGTTATAAAGACCTTATAAATGTATAATATTTAATAAAATGATAGAAAATTCTTGTTTTTGTTAATTTAAGTCACATTATTGAGAAATGTTATCCACATTAATGGAATATTTATAAACCTGTTGAAGATAATAGAAATCAAAAGATGTCCATAATGAAATACTATTATAGAAATTCATATATTTTTTGGATTAGTTGGATACTATCATCAATTTTCACATCTATAAAACTAGTTTTATCAAGTTATAGTGATTAACAACACTAGTTAAAGGCACTGTAAAAAAACATCATCAACGCTTGAAAAAGTGGTGTTGAAGGGGGTATTTAACAGTTCTTTTTTAGCATTGTTAAAGGGGGTCTTTAAAAGTTCTAAAAAATATATTTTAATGGCTTATCTTTATTAGTTCTTGTAAAAAATAATTGGAAAAGGCCCCTCATTATCAGTGCATGTAAAAAATAGCTGATAAAAGGGGGCCTTTATCAGCACTAGTAAAAATGCGCCGACAAAGGGAAGGGGGGACATTATCAGTGTTTTTAATAAAGTGTTGATGGGGGGGGGGGGGGGGTCTTTAAAAGCCCCTAATAGAAGCATTTTTAAATACCCCTCACTTATCGGTGCTTTTTTACAAGCATTGATAAATGTTATATTTCAAAATATATATATATATTAATAATAATAATATAATAATATATAAATATATTTCAATTGATATAAATATAGTAAATATTTTTTAAATATGATTAAAATAAAGATATATAATAATTTACCCCTAATATATATAATATCTATTAAAAACGAATAATAAAATAATTAAAGAAGTTTTTTTAATTAAAAATTTACTAATTATTATCTACTAACAGTAATTTAGTAAAAAGTTAAAGATAAAAAATTTTTAAAAAATAATTATGAACAGATTCAAATTAAGTTTTAAGAAATAACTATAATAATATATGGCCATACCTTTTGATCCATTTTTCTATTTGGCCACTAAGACATATCAAATCGAATTTTTAAATGAGCTACATGCCATGGTGATTATGGAATATCTCATTTGCATTTTTGGTGGCCAAAAATGCAATAGAAGGCCTCCAAAATTGAGTTATTAGTTGGGGTACAATAATTATGTAACATTCGGTGGATATTCATCCTCATTTAATGTAGTCATTTTGTCCTTTTCTGTGGTGACTAAATTTATTCCTAAGGATTACATTTATATTAATATTATCGATTCAAAATTTTATCATTTTTCATAATGTAATATTATTTAGAAAAAATACATAACAACATATATTTATATTTTATATATTCACACATAAAAAATTAATTTAATAAATAAATATTTAATCATATTTACATATAAAATATGTTCCTAAATATTTAAACATTATCTAAACAACAAATATTGATTTTTTTGAATAAAAATGTAGGAATATTTATATACTAATACAATTACTTTATATATAATGTTTTTATACAATTATATATTTATGTGTTTATTGAAAAACAATTTATAAATTTATCAATATACGGTAATATATGTGGATAAATATTAATATATAAAATATGTAAATAATTAAAAATATGTATAATTATATTTATATATTCACACACACATATATATATTTATAATCACACTCATACACACACACAATAATATTTTATATATGTATTTAAATATACATACACATAAATATATATATATATAGATATATGAATAAAATTTTTAAAGATATAGATATATATCATAAAATGTAAAAAAATATAAGTTGGTGTAGAAGGCACTAATGTTTGAACTGGAGGTCTCAGGTTTGAAACTCAGGGAGAGAGTGCCACGCGTTTGATGGTTGAATTATCTAATGCACTGATATGGGTGAAGCAGACATAAATAGTAAGGGAAGCACTGATAATGGGGGGGGGGAGTGCATATAAAATGGTGGTGGGGATAAAACTAATCACCTTTCTTAGTTGGACCTTTAACAATTCATTTTTTAGGGATGTTAAAGGGGACCTTTAACACACTACAAAAAATGGCATTTCCCAGTAATGTTTTCAAGGTGGTTTTGAAAACTACTCGTCAATGTTATTTTTTATATTTTTATATTTTTATATTTTATTTTAATAAATAATGTTAAATTTTTTATTTTTGGGTTTTTAAAAACCCACTTTGAAATAGTAGTGGTTTTAAAAAACCACTAAGAAATAGAGTTAGTTTTAAAAAACTGGTGTGAAATTAAAGTAAATAAAATTAAAAGTATATTTATTTATTTATGACTTATTATTTGTTATTTATTATGTATTATTTACTCTCATATATAGTTAATTATTTATAATTTAAATTAATTATAATGCGTTAATTAAAAAATATTTAAAATTATTAGTAAAAAATAAATTTAGATATAAAACAAATGTTCAATAAGTTGAAAATCATACTTCGACATCAATTAACCCTAACATTGGATCTAGGAGTCTGTTTCAGCTCGAAAACCAGTGAAATTAAAGCTTATGAAATGTGATAAAACTGAATGAGATTTAAATCATCTGATAATCAAAGGAATTAATTATATTATAATTTCAACAAACGCAGAAATCAATATTCGAACTTCAAATGGTAATAAATTTTTATCAGGGTGTCCGTTTGGGATCCCCAACATATAAAAGCTAAGACAACAATGAGCCATATTTCCTAGAGGTCCAATGAAGAGATAATAGCGATTAGGTCACATTTCCCCCCTAAAAAGTAAGAGAAGGTCTCCAAAACTGAGTTTTTAATCGGGGTAGCCCAATTTTTTAACATTCATTGGATTTGTAGCCACATTTACGGGGGTGTTATTGTCTTTTTTCTATGGGGACTGAATTTATTCTCAGTTATTGCATTCATTGTGATATTATGGTTTTAAAATTTTATAGTTTATCACAATGTAGATTTATTTATATTTAAATATGTGCATATTTTCTTGTATTTACATATAATAAATCAATTATATCAGTACATATTTATGTCGAAATTTATTTTAAGAATGTAGTCCAAATAAAAATAAATATTTTTTATTCATTTCATTTAAAATTATTATTTATTTTATATACAATTGTAAATATATTTACATATTAATATTAATATATTTTTATATCATATATGTGGAGATATATATATATATATTTATATTTATATTTACTTGTGTTTATGTGTATATATACACCCACCCACACACATATTTATTTATATTAATATACAATTATATATCTTAGTGTGTTTATATATATTTATCTAACATAAATATGTTTTTATATATATTTATGTAAATTTTTTTATAAGTATATATATTTATAGATATTTATATACATTTATTATTTTATTATTTTATAATTTATAATTTATAATTTATAATTTATTCATATATAATTTATTATTTATTATTTTTAATTTTTAATTTTTAATTTCAATATTAAATAAATTTTTTTATTTATTTATTTATTTTTATTATTAATATACTATTATACTTCTATTGGTAATTTTTTTATTAATTACTTATTTTTTATTTTTTTATTTTTCATTAAAATTTATTACTACTCATTATTAATTTATTATTATTATTTATTTTGAATTGATTATTTATAAATCATTTATTTATTTAATATTTATTTAATATTTTCTAATTGAATATATAATTATTATATAATTAAAATGTATTTATTAAGTAATTATTATTTATTTATTTTTTATTATTTATTTATTTATTATTATTTATTATTTATTTATTTAATATTTAAAATTTATTATTCACTTATAATTTTTTATTATTTATTTATAAATTTTTAATTTTTAATTTTTAATTAATTTATTTAATAGTTATTTAATATTTAATTGTTTAATTTTTAGTTATTTTTTATTTAATACATCTTTGTTATTTATTTATTATTTATTATTTATTTATTTATTATTTATTTAATATTTATTAACAATTTATTTATTATTTATAATTTTTTATTTATTCATTTAATATTTATTTAATATTTAATATTTATTATCATTTATTATTTATTATACCATATTATTTATTCTCATTTATTATTATTTATTATCATTATTATTATGTATTGTTTATTTATTTACTTATCATTTATGTAATATATAAATATAATTTATTTATTATATTTTAATTATTTATTTAATAAATATCTGTAATCTATTTTTTATTTATCTTTTGTCTATTATTTATTTGTTTATTATTTATTTATTACTTCTTTTTTATATATTTATTATATATTCCTTATTTATTATTATTTAATATCATTATTTGTTACTATTTTTATTTGTATAAGTATAATACATACTGTTTACTGACCAAATTTGGAGTTTGTTGTAGTTGTAGTGTCTTTAAAGTATATCAATGATGTAAGGGGTTTAATTCTCTCATAGTGCATATATTTTCCATATTTATGCATGACGTGTAAGTCATATTGATGCACGACATGCATGTAATATGCATGCATGGAAGGATAAATCATAATTAATATTAATAAATAATTAATAAGTAAATAAATAAATAAATTAATATTAAATATTAAATAAATAAAAAACCTAAAACAAATAAATATTAAATAATAAATTAAAAATATAAATAAATAAATAAATAATATGTATATACAAATAATATCAATAATAAATAATAAATAATAATAATATATAAATAATAATAAATAAATAAATTATATAAATAATAACATTTCAAAAATAAAAAAACTAATAAGCCACCGCTAAATATTTAACGGTTGTTAAAACTACTGCTGAACAATACACTACGAAATAAAAAACAGCCACCCAAAAAATTTCATGAAATGATTCCAGATATACAAATACACATTACTTTTAAAAAGTGTCAATCATCATTTAGCGATAGTTTAAACTATCAAGAAAAGCATTTTTTGTGACAACACTATAAAAGCATAGTTAATGGTTTCCTTTTATAGTTCTAAAAAGATCTATTAAAGGCCACCTTTATCAACGTGAAAAAAGCACTGATCAAGCCCCCCCTTAATCACTTCTTTCTTAACACTGTTAAAGGTGACCGTTATCAGTGATTCTTATAAGCGATATTAAATCCATCCCTTAACATCGTTCACATTATCAATGCATCTATTGTGTGGAGAAATCCATTTTACTACTACTGTTAATGGAATGATTTGCAGTAATGTCATGAGAAATGGGTCACAATTTTCAAACCCTCTAACCAAGATAACTCGGAAGGGACTCAAGTTTGTTTTGAATAATGAACGGTAAAAGGGATTCAAGGAGTTGAAAAAGTGTCTTATCACTGCACCTATACTTACAATACCCACAAGTGGGGAACTTTTCATTGAATACATCAATGCTTTGATCGAGGTTTTTGGTTGTATACTAATATAAAATGAGAAAGTGATAGCTTCTTCCACAAGGTTATTGGAATTTCATGAATAGAACTACCAAATGCATGATATAAAGTTCTCTAAAATAATCTTATTTGTGAAAATATAGAGGATTTATCTCTTTGACAAGAAGTCAAAATTATATACGAACCATAACATCATCAACTATAGATTCACAAAGAAAGAGATGAATATGAACTAGTGAATATGGTTAGACAAGATTATGTAGTATCACTCCTCAATCCAGAACCATCTTATGAAATAAAATAATGTGTCTTATACACAAAGTAGAAAGGATCCATAAATATTATAATTGATGATAATTAAGAAGGATATGATCTTCTTAGAATTTAAAATTAGGACATGGGAATCATAATGGATGGAACATCATCAATACTTCCACAAATGATAACTCATCCATCCCCTCTAGAGTAGATAAAAGAATCTCAAAGAGATGATGTTGAAATTTAGAATAATGTAATAGCATTAAGAAAAGGGAAATAATCAATATGAAAATAAATGGAGAGATACTAATATGATTTGTATCATCAATATGAATACCATCATATCATGAGGTAAAGATAGAGATTTTAGAGGATGAACATTGCTCAAACTTCTCAATCCAACTAGGGAGCACAAAGTTGTATCAAGCTCTCTAAGAGAACTATTGGTGGGATAATACGAAGAATAAGATCATTGAATATACATCAAGGGGTCATCCATGTCAACAAGTGAATATTGAAAGTAAGGAATCCAAGGGGGTTATGCAACCATTACCCATGCCTAAATGAAATTGGGAATGCAAAACCTTGGAATCTTTAATTAGTCTTCTAAATAAATTAAGAATAAATAATTCTATATGTGGTGTGGTGGATCATACTATAATTACTGCTCACATAATTAAAATTTGGGAGGATATCTCAATTGATAAAATTATAAGGATATACTTTAGAGAAGTGGTGAGGATGCACTGAACACCACTATCGATTGTTTCTAACTAAGAGCCATGATTTGCCTCCATGTTTTGGAAGAGCCTCCAACATACTATAAATATTGAGTTGAATGCTATCATGACTTACCTCCCTCAAACCGGTGATGAACCTGAGTACAATATTCATACATTTTAGGACATGTTAAGAGTATGGTCGATGGACTTCAAAGGAGGATGGAATCAAAATTTCCCTCTAGTCAAGTGCTCTTACTATAATTGTTTTTACTCAAGAATACAAATGGATCCCTATAATGTAAATTGTGGGAAAAGGTTCAGAACACCTTTTATGCTGGGATAATGTTAGTGAATGAAAACTATTGGGTTCCGAAATGGTGTAGGTAATGGTGGAAAAGGTCAAGACCATTCAGAAACACATCATGGCTGCTTAGATTCGACATAAGAGCTATGCTAACGATATTTGACTATACAAGGAGATTGAAGTTCGTGATAAGGTATTCCTCAGAATATATATAAGGGCCTAGATCAGCGTGGATCGAACCTTGGATTGTTTTCAAATATTAATGTGCTTATAGGAGACTCGTAAGATGTTAGGTGAAGTTTGGTTAAGTAAAACCTAGAAAGGGGGGATTACACATTGTCTAACAACATTAAACAATGTGAAACCCTATTTCAAGGGAGGTTTTGTGATTTGAACATGGGTTTCACGACATGTAAGTTTTTATGATTTTCAAATTAAATATAAAGATTTGAGGAGATTCATATTTCTACAGAAACCAACCCTAAGGCATTACATGATGAGAAAGGGGATTTCACATTGTGTAGTCCGTCATTATTTCTATGTTTTGAAAACATTTCAACCACTAGGTTTTTCAAAAACCCTACAAATTCAGTACTATCTTTCAACCCTAAGTGACCCAATGACCCTCTCTTCAATGTTTTAGGGATTCCATCATCAAAGAAGGATACCTCGATCACTCCTTCAATATGTAGAAATCATTCTTCAATGTGTGATATGATCTACCTCTATTCTTGCGGTTTCTTAGATCTGTTTCCTTAAATTTCTCTTTACCATGTGATGGCTTGTGATCTCCATGTTTTTAACTAAGTTTTCTTGGTTTTTGGCTAGTGCAGTTTTTCTATGGTGTCCTCAGGTTGACACAGTTGTTGCAGGAGAGGTGATTGGGATCTATAGTGTAGATCCATTATCAAGAGAAGAGTGTCAAAAAATGTTTGAGGTAGGGGATTCAATACTTATATATTTATTTATGTGTAGTTGTATTGTTAGCAAGATTTAACCCCTCAGATCATAATGAATCTGACCTAATTAAATAGTTGAACTTGAATAAATAATTGGTATTAATCGCCTAGTGATGTTGTTGATTTATGTTATGATAACTGTTTTCCTCTGGATTTTCTAGATACCATGAAATCTATGCCTTTCATAGTTTAGCATTTCATTTTTTATGGATATTGGTAAAGACTATAATGCCAGGATTAGTTGATTATTAATTGTTTTATTGTTTAAAGATTCATGTTCAATAAATTCAATTATTGTTGTTATAATTTTATTTTAATAAAATTGATGAAGATATTAATGTTTAATGGAATTGGTATATAAAATTTAAGCATGCTGATTCTTGTTTATAAATGTTTAAAGGCATGATAAAATAATTGGATAATTAATTTGTGATATCTTATGATAACTTTTTTCTATGGTTTCCCATAGTTGGAACCTAGGAAGAGCAAATTAGTTAATTCAGTACAAATTCAAACATGTTTTTTTGATAAAGATAACGACTTTATATGGCCTATGTTTCTTACTAGATTTTAAAGGAAAAGTGCCTTATGCTTTGGAGCCATGAGATATCGTTATGTTTGATGTATGGATGCATTGTTTTAGGGGCAAGAGATCACTATTATGTTTGTTTCTTTATTCTTGTGATATGATCTTGGGATGGTTGAGCCTAGAGGATGGTTGTGGTATATAGGGTGGGGAGGCCCAGCTGTGACATGAGCCTGGGATGGTTGAGCCTAGAGGGTTATTGTGGTATGTGGGGTAGGGAGGACCAATTTTTGTGTCAGTAGTCGACAGATGGAGTGGAGAGATGGATCATTTTATGCATGTGGTGTAAAGAAAGACACCATAGATGATGGAACAAGTTGAATCCGGTCTTACTCATTGATTTGATAGTTGGGTTCTAGTTAAATTTATTGTTTTCTATCTGCATTACATTTCCCACTACATGAGGCATCAAGTTTTTCATTCTTTCTTTCCAAGGGAGGTGAAGAGGTCATAGTATCCCACTTGCATTCCAGGTATAGATTATAATGGTTTTATGGGTTGATTCTCTTACTATAGGTGTAAAAGAGTCAATGGTTAGTTCATCTACTCACCATATTGAGCCCCCTTCTATTTGGGAGATGGGAATGTTTTCTTAAAATACCTGTAAATATTGAATGTGGTAATAAATTTTAACTAAACGAATAAATTTTTAACCCATGGGTTTATATATTACTAGGATGCAATATAGAGGTTATATTTTTTAAAAACTATGGACTCGGTTTGGTTATGCCTTTAGGGAATGGAAAATTGCTGTGATGATAATGTAATGAAATGTGAAAGTTGTAGAATGTTAATTAATTGTTAATGAATTAATTAATGTAAAGTGAAATTGATAAAAAGGGATAATGTATTTTAATGTATCCCTTTAAATAGTTGCGTGATTGTGGTATATCTAGTCATAGTGGTGGATTCTAGGAGTCCAAGAGATGTTAGCTATAATAGATTCTAAGACTACGTTTTCCCATTGTTTGGTTTTGATCCTTATTATATCCTATACATTTTGTGTTTCTATATGATAATCCACCCTATCAGTTAGGGAAATAGACACCCCAGAGATTCTGATCCCTTAGGGGATGTTTTCCTCATCATCCCAATGGGAGGATGGATGGATAACTACCCCCTTTGAACCCTCTCTGTTATCTTGGTAGTTACTTATTATAGTATGCACTATGGTTAGTATTTCTCATATAGGTTTTTAGATGGATGTAATGGATTGAGGTTATTCATACACAAATCTCTTAAATATAGTTTTCTAAAAGAAACTATAGGTGTGACATGTATGGGTTGTGATGGATTTAAGATCCTTACTCGGTGTATGGGATGTAAAGTCTTGAGGTATAATACCTGATGTATGATAAATGTTATACGGGTTTTGGTGGCTCTTGAAAACTACATGGTTATATTAGATACATGTATGTGGTGTTGGGATGCATGAGGTGATTGTTGTGGTGCTTCGCTCAGGTGTCTATTGGAAAGCCTTTTTAGAGAGAGATGATTAGGACGTGCGATATTGGGGAGAATTGGCAAACTAATGGGGAAGTGGTAGTAGGTTACCCTTGATATTCTTCATTATATTGTATGCACTTGTATGAAAAACATGGTGAGAGTTTCCATGTTGATGTTGGAAACATAGTATACCTATTTTGGTGATGATATTGTTTCACCTGTTGTTCACTATTATTTTTTTATGCTTTCTTTAATTTTTCATTAGAGGCTCAATGGATGATACAAATAAGTACATTATTACACTCACCATACATATATATGAGTTTTTTTGGTCAGTTGTAGTGGGATGGAGATCAGGATTGTTACTACTAGCTTCTGGGTTGTAGGAGCTGTTGAGGATTCAGGGTTGTTGTTGTCTTTACTTTACTTTTTGGTACTACCATTTTTACATTTAGTTTTAGTAGTTCTTCTATGAAATTACATTTTTGTACATGGATTTATTTTATGTTGTAGTCTGAGTATTAGTAGTTCGGTGTCTATATTATATCTATCCTTTTCATGTGTTTCTCTTAGAGGGTAATTCCTATCAACTGCACATTTATTATACCGTTGGTTCAAGTCACCAATCCGGGGCCTACTGGAGGCGAGACACATGTGTAAATATCTATCTCCTATAATTTTGGACCTAGGTGGGGTAAAATTTGTGGGGAGGGGGTCATAACAGTTTGGTATCCGAGATGGTTTGAAGGATATGATGAATTTTGTAGTTAGGCACATTTGAGGTTGCATGGGTTGGTAGGGAAACTATGTGAACTAAGTTTAGAAATCTCTATAAACATGGGAGACCAGGTATGACATGAGTATCTAGGTACCCTTGTGGTCTGATTCACAGACCTTTAAGCTTATAGAGGATATAGAATGAAGTGATACTCATTGTATGGTAGGGGTTTAAGAAATATCAAGCATCATTTCTCTGTTATAGTGTTTGAATGAGTGGACCATGTGATCGGTTAACCTAAAATGAATAAAATAAAAAATAATAATTAATGTTAATTTCATTTATACTGCAATTTTAAGAGATTTAACTTCCTATTATTCTATAGGTGTGGCTCCAGGTCAGCATCATCTTCAGGTTCACATGGAAGGATTTCTGCAAGTTTCCCCAGAAGATCACCACAGAGTAGAGGCCGACAATGATGACGCATTGAGTAGGAAACTCTGAGAGATTCAAAAACATATTATTCATAGGTACAAGGGTATTGTTTCAAATTTAGTCATAGAAGACTGGTTTGAATATGTTGAGATAGATTTTAGTTTGATATGTTCTCAGAAGGATCACTAAGTGTCATTGGCTTTGACGTTGCTACATGAAGCAGTATGACAATGGTAGTCCTTTTTCCTCAAAGATCATGGGGGGTCGATATTGTCCTAGGAGGAGTTCCGATACCAGTTCATTGCTATGTTTAATTCATTGACAATGAAGGGAACTAGTCACCATGATCTTCTTACCCTTTAGTAAGGGAGATCTAGTGTGAAAAATATTGGAATCTATTTCGGAAACCTTATATGATATGCTTGGGACATGTTTCTAGATGAGGGGGTTAGGGATAGACATTTCAATGTGAATTTTGATCCATAAATCTTGTTCTAGGTCACCCTATTTATGTTGAAGATGTATCTAGAGGTTCTAGAAACAGTATAGGTCATCGAGAGGACATTATCCATAACTGTATCATCATGAGAGGGTAGTCATTATGATTTATCACGAGGTAGAGTTGTGGTATGTGGTTCCTATTTGTTCAGAAATAAGAGATTATGATCTACTGGGGGTATGTCCCATCCCTCATTATATCTTTTTATGGGGATTAAAGCTCTAATACATATTCAAAGGGATCAGAAATGTGATTCCTTATTGAGGTTGAGGTCATCATTGGTGAGAGGGCCCGACCTTTCTGAGTAGTCGGTGTGTGTCAATTGTTCTGGTTCAGGTTCCTCCATCGGGGTGATTCTAGCCAAGGTAGTATCAGAAGGTTTCTCTAGATTGTTATTAGTATAGAAAAAATGGGGTAGGCAGTGGACAACCTTGGGATACTCCCTTTCTACAGAGTGTAGTGCATGAATATGTTAGTGGTCATCAGTAGGGTCAAATAGGTCCTGAAGCATGTCATGGTCAGCTTTATGCTTTAGCACTTCAAGTTATAGGGGAGCCAAATAACATTCTAGGTACCATTTTCTTGTTTTATAATTGGTTTCATGAATTATTTGATGGATGAGTTATCCATGCCTTCGTATCATCCACCATTTTCAATGATTTGGGACTTGAGATAGAGATAATTCCAATGACATTGGCATTGAATATGACTATTAGATGTTTAGATGACTTGTTTGAAGTGTGTAGAAACTATGAGCTATTACTAGGGAAGAACCTATATTGGGTATATATCCTATGTTTACAGATATAACAATATGATGTTATCCTTAACATGGATTGGTTGTTTTAGGTACTAGTGTTCATGGATTTCTTCAGGTGGCAGGTTGTGTTCATCGATGTGGATGGAGATCCATCAGTGTTTGTTGGTGAGTGAGACCCATAGATTAGTCAGAGTCATGTTCCTTCCTAGTAATCATTGATGTCTAAGATGATTTTGTGATCATTTTAGGTTCAATAGTTGATGTTTCTCATGGTCGTAAATTATTACACTAATGTCTTTCCATAAGAGGTTGTAGTGTTACACCCTCAATGAGAGATCGAGTTAGGGATCAACATACAGCAAGGCGTGTCTCCTATATCAATGTCTCTATATAGGATGGATCTTTAATAAGTTGTGGGAGTTGTGTATATCAATAAATGGTCTATTTTAGTGTAGTTTTGTTCAGATGAGTGTTTCACCGTGGGGTGACCCATTTTTGTTCATGAAGAATGATAACAGTAGTTTGCTGTTGTGTATCAATTATCATTGTTTGAACAGAATGATAGTGATGAACTATTATCGTCATCCAAAAAATGATGATTTATTTGATCAGCTTAAGGGTGTATATTGGTTCCCAAAGATCAATTTGTGGTGAAGATATCATCAGATGTGTGTTATCCATGAGGATATTTTTGATAAATTATCTCCGCTATCATAATGGGAATTATGAGTTTGTTGTGATGTCGTATGGTGTGAATAACACTCAATCTGTTATCACATGATTAATGAACATTGTGTTCCATGATTTTCAAGATAATTTTATGGTGGTTTTCATCAATGACATCCTTGTATAATCTACATCTAAGTAGGATCATCCAGACAATCTCGATGTCATTTGGGGTGGAGTTATTCATCATCATACGCTATTTGGTATGCTAGTGAAGTGCAAGTTTTGTTCTTGATAATTCCATTTCCTAGGTCATGTTGTATCCTAGGAGGGAGTAGCTATAGATCTTTCAAAGATATAATCATTTTTCTTGGGAATCCCCTAATACAGTTCCATATGTGTGAAGTTTCCTTGGTAATATAGGCTATTATAGGAGGTTTGTAGCGGATTTCTCTCAGGTTTCGACTCCTCTAACAACATTGACAAGAAATGATCAATTATTTTTATGTACTGATCAGTTTCATGTGGATTATGGGAATTTGAAGGTTAATTTGGTCAGTTCTCTAGTTATTAATCTTACAATAGAAGGAGTTCATCTTGAGGTTTTATATGATACTTTTTTTGCTGGGGTTAGTTTGTGTTTTGATGCTGTAGATATTGGTCTTTAAGAAGGTGGAGGTCGATCACGATGTTCCTGGTGGTTTTTTCCAACTGTTAGTTCTTCCCCAATGACGTGAGGGACATATTTATAGAATTTTTTATATGTTTACCTTGATCTCATATAGGATATGGTGTGATATGGGATTTAGTTGATCATTTGACAAAATGATTCCACTTTATAGGTATCAAGGTTTTGAGATCAGTGGAGGTTTTGTCATGGTAGTATTTAGTGGAGGTGGTGAGACTCCACGATGTCCCAAGGATCATCATTTCCAATATAGCTACATGTTTTACCTCTAGGGTGGAGGTAGGTATCCAATATGCTTTTGGTTATTAGTAATACCTTAACACTACCATTCATCTGTAGAAGAATGGTTAGACAAAGCCAATCATACAGACTCTTGAAACCATGTTGCGGTCTTCTGTCTAAGATTTGGGAGGTTTGTGGATGAGACACATGACCGTGGTAAATTTTTCATACAATAATAGTTTTCACTCCACCATTGGTATTAAATCATTTAATTTAATTTACGGATGGCCATTCCATTATCCATTGTGCTGGATTATGGTTGGAGAGTCAAAAATTCTTAGGCCAGAACAGGTATAGAATATGATAGAGATAGTTCACATGATTCATGAGAGGGTGAAGGAAGTGCATGATCATCATAAATCTCATGTTTATCATAGGAGGATACCTCTAGATTTTGGTGCATGGGATATTGTGTACCTAAAGGTGGCTCCCCATAGTGGGTAGTTATGGTTTGGTTTTGGGGGTAATATTTCTCCCCAGATTGTTGGGCATTTCGAGGTGTTGGCTCATACTAAAGATGTGCCATACCAGGCATCACTTTCCTGATAGATGAGCTAGATAAATTATTTTTTTCACATGTAACCGCTCTATAGTTACCTTCATGAACACCGTAACATCATCAATTGAGGAAAGATTGATGTGGGTGATGATGAGACCTTTGAAGAGTAGCCTGTAAAGATCAAGGACTGCCAGGAGAAGGTGTTGTGTGGGTGTGCAATCCCCCTAGTTTGTTTTTTGTGGTGTAGCAATGGCATGTAAGAGAGTACCCAGGAACATGAATTATAGATACCTTCTAACCACCCTGATATTTTTGATGTTTAGGTCTTCTCTAGTAATTTTCTTCATTTGACTGTTATAGACCCTTTTGGTTTATGAGATGGATTTCTCTTGTTTCTTATTGTGGAATTATCTCTTTTTAATGGTATCTCTCCAAGGAGAGTGTGTGGGATCTGGTGGTTTTTTCATTTGGTTTCACTCATTCCTCTAGTGTGGTAGTGATATACTATAGTGGTGAATGCTCCGAGAGGTATCTCACGGGGTGGCTATTCAGATAACCCCATTTGGTTTCCTCTCTAAGTTGGTCTTAAATTATCTAGGAAGAGAATGTTTTGAGAGGTATCTGATGTAAGGGACTTGATCGATATTGATTGTCCCTTTTCAGGTTTTGGATGATTTATGTTCATAGAGGAAGATCATAAGAAATTTGGAGATGTTCAGTTAAGTAAAATCAGGAATGTGGGGATTACACATCATATAAAAATATTACATGATTTGAAATCCTATATAGCATGTTTTTTTTGAGGTGATATAGGGTTTCATGAAATCAAAATTTTTGGGGTTAGAAAAAAAATATTTTTTTTGAGGTGAAACATTTTTCGTTGAAAAATGACCCTGAGGAATTACAAGATTTGAAAGGGGATTTCACATCATGTAATCTCACACTATTGTATGATTCAAAAAAATTTCATCCATTTGTGTTTTTAAAACCCCTATGGTTATAGTTCTCTCCCTCAAAATTAGGTGACCCATCAAACCTCTCTTCTTCATTTTAGTGAATCCTTCATCAAGGAACGATTCTGAGCTCTCTACTTCGATCTATAGAGATCCACCATCAATATAATGTATGATCTAACTCTTTTATTGTGTTTTTTATATCCCCTTCATCCAATTTCAATTTTCCACGTGACAGAACATCATCTCTATGTTTCAAATGTATTTTTCTTGGTGGTTGGTTTGTGCGGTTGTGTCACGGCGTCCTTCGGCAGATGCAGTTGTTATAGGATAGGTTATCGGGATACATTGTGTGAATCTGTTCTTATGAAAAGAACATTGATGAACTTTTGAGGTAGGGTATTCGATTATTCTCTATTTATTTATGTACAATTATAGAGTTACCATGATTTATCCACTTGGATCACAATTAAATATCCCTAATTAAATACAAGAACATGATTAAAGAATTGGTATCGAACACATAGTGATGTTGTTTCTTTATATTGTGATAACAATTTGCCTAATGATTTTGTAGATAGTGTGATATTTATGTATATATTGGTTTAGCATGTCGGTCTAGATGAAAATTGGTAAAGAATTAAAATATGCAGTTATTTGTTAATTTATTTCTAATTATTTAAAGAGGAATGTTTAATAAATCTAGTTTTTGTTGATATAATTTGACATTATTAAAATTGATGAAGAAATGAATGTTTAATATAATTGGTAAATAAACCTGAAGTGCATTGATTCTATTTTATAAATGATTAAAGGCATGATAAATTAATTGGTAAATTAATTTTTGATGGCTTGTTTTAGCTTGTCTATTCGGTTTCCCATAGTTAGAACCAATGAATAATGAATTTGTTAATTCAATATAGAATAAGAACCAATTGTGTGACAAAGATAATTACTTTTTAGGTATTGAGTAGCCTTATTGATTTGAAATTCCAAGATCCTTATGATTTGGATCTATGAGAGAAAATTGTGTGTGAAGGCTGGATGACTTGCTTTTGGGAAGAGATCCCTTTTCTATGTTTGTTTCCTACTTCTAGTGATGTGAGCCAAGGATGGATGAGCCTATAGGGTTGTGGTATATGAAGTGGGGAGGCCCAGATGGGATGTGAGCCTGGGATGGCTATCCATGGCGGTTTTTTGTGGTATGTGTCAAAGGGAGGCCCATTTTTTGTGGCAACAATTGATTCTTGGAGTGGTGAGATGAATTATTTTATACATGTTGTGTTGGGGAGGACATCAAAGATGATGGAACGGGTTGAAGATGGGATTAATCATTAATATTAATGATGGGTTCTTGTTGAATATTTTCACTGTTAATTTTCATTACATTCAACAATTCTTGAGGCAAGTATTTTTTCTTACTCTTCATCTAATAGAGGCAAAGACAAGAAGGGTATGCCACATGCTTTCTGTGATTACTTTATCTTGGTTGGATGGGTCTATGCTCCTTCTATAGGTGGAAAAGACTCGATGGGTAGTTTATCTAATCACCTTGTTGATCCACCGTAAATTTTGTAGCTTAGAATGTTTTCCTCTAATACCTAGAAATATGTAAAATAGTAATGATTGTTACATAAAACAATAAATGATCCCACATGTTAGAGATTTCTAGGATACAATGTTGATGTTATATTTCTGTGAAACTATGGAATCATATCGGTTATGTCGGAAGGGAAATGATATGTTTTGTGATGTTAATGTAATGATATGTCAAAGGTGTTGATGGTTAATTGATTTTTACAGAATTAATTAACATAATTTTCAACTGATTAAAATGGATCAAGTAATTTAATGAATCTCTTAAAATGGTTGTGTGTTTATAGGAAATCTAGTCTTAGCAGTGGAAGCCGGGAGTCTGAGGGATGTAAGATGCAGTGAAATCTAATTATAAGTTATTCCCATAGTATGGTTGTAAGCTGCATTATAACCTTTAATTTTTTATATATTATCCTCCACCCTATAGGCTATCGAAAATAACACCCTGAGGATTTTGAGCCATGGGGGGTGATTTCCCCAAAATCCCAGTCAGAGGATGGATGGTTGACTACCCCCTTTGGCCCCACTCACTTCTCCTGATAGTTACTTGTGCTGGTATGCATGGTCAATAGTTTTAACTATATATGTTTTTAGGGGGATGTAATGTCTTGTGTTTATTCACACACATGTATTATTGATATTGTTTCCTAAAGGATGCTATAGGTATAATGTGTATGGGAAATAACGACTTCAGGATCCTTACTCGGTGTATGGGCTATAATGGTTTGAGGTATAATACCTGATGTATGATAAACATTATGAGGGATATGGTAGATCCCAAAAACTACCTAGTTACATTGGTTATGTGGACTTGGTGGTTTGATGCATGAGGTTCATGTTGATGTGTAGGGATCAAGTTGTGGTGCTTTACCCAGGTGTTTATGTTTTAGTCTTTTAGAGAGAGATTCTCAGGATGTGAGACGTTGGGGATAAGTTACAAAACATTGGGGAATTTGAAGCGGGTTATCCTTGATATCCTATATCATATTAAATTCACTTGTATGTGATACATGGTGAGAGTATCCATGGGGAGGCTGGGAATTTAGTATACTTATTTAGGTGACGAGTTAAATTCAATTTTTATTCACTATACTTTAGTATGTTTTCCTTACATTTTCACACTACTGAAAAAACGGCCTATACCCACGGTACAAAACCAGGGGTATAACCCCCAAAACCGTGGGTATAGGCTATACCCACGGTTTTGGGAACCGTGGGCTGGAATGACGTCGGGATAGGTCCCCAGCCTGTACCCACAGTTTTCCAAAACTGTGGGTAGAGGTTCCCTTCCACCATGTCACCGAAACATAGACAATTGTCACGGTGTCAACGGATTTTACCCACAATTTCAAAACCGTGGGTATAGGTCCTAAAATAATGCAGGCGCCGAGTTTCGATCTCGCAACCTCTTCACTGCAAACAATGCGTCTAACCACTACCCTAACATCACCTATATGTATATATATATACATATTTAGTTAAATATATTTATAAAAACCGTGGGTATAGAGGGAAGAACCGTGGGTATAGGGTTCCCGCCAAAAAAAAATTCCTTCCCACGGGAAAAAAAAATTTCCCGCGCACACACAGGTGACCTATACCCACAGTTTTTCATAACCGTGGGTATAGGAATTTTAGCTCAGACTTATCCCCATGGTTTTCCCAAAAACCATGGGGATAGGTACCCCTATACCCACGGTTTTGGGAAACCGTGGGTATAGGTCACTTTTCAGGACCTATCCCCACGTTTTTGGGAAACCGTGGGGATAGTTCCCCCTATACCCATGGTTTTGGAAAACCGTGGGTATAGGTCTTGAATAGACACCTATACCCATGGTTTTCCAAAACCGTGGGTACAGGGGGGTTTATCCCCACAGTTTTGGAGAAAACCGTGGGGATAGGTCCATTTTCCAGTAGTGTTAGGAGAAGCTCCAGGGAGGATCCTACTAAGTATATTTTTATACCCCCTTTGTATATATAAACTATTTTCCAGTCAATTAAAAAATTTTGGAGGTCAGGTTGGTTTCTATTAGCTTGTGGGTTGTAGGAGATGTTTGGGCTTCGTGGTCACTACTGTCATTACTTTTCTTTTCGGTACTTTAGTTTTTCATTTTAGTTATAGTAGTTCTTTCATGACATTACATTTTTGTACTTGGGTTTATTTTATACTGTAGTTTGAGTATGAGTTGGTTGGTGTCTATATTGTCTATTTCTTCTGCATGTGTTTCTCTTAGAGGGTAATTCTTCTTATCTTCATGTTTATTATACCATTAGTGCTAGTCACCAAATTGGGGCCTTCTAGAGGTGGATATCAGGGGACACTTTATCTCTACACCCATTTCCAACCTAGGATTGGTACACTTTATAGGGAGTGGGTTATGAAAATATCTCCAAGGAATAAATTCATGAGATTTGAGAATAAGGGAAAGCTTAGACCAATATATATCAGTCTCATTGCGATCCTTGATCACTTCAAAGTAGTGGACTATTGACTATCACTCCCACATAACCTATCTCTAGTACATTATATGTTTAATGTATCCCTCTTGAGGAAGTACTTACTGATCCCCTAACATGTGTTCAATATAATGGTGGAACCATTGGATAAAGATCTTTCATGTGAGGATCAGCCAAGGAAAATCATATATAATAGGGAAAAAGTTCTAAGAAATAAGAAAAATAAGTTGATCCAAGTGGTCTGGAGAAACCACAAGTTTGAATAAGTGATGTGGGAACTAGAAAAGGTAATTTAATATAATTTAATCATATATTTTATTCTATGAATTTAAAATTTTAGGTTTAAAATTCTTGAAGCGGGGAAGAATATAATGACCCATAAATTGAAAAATACAATTACCTTTATGAATTAATTAAAATCATTATTATGGTTATAGAAAACGAATTGAAATATTAGGTTTTAATATAACTTATTGGATTTAAAATTCTATTGAGAATTAGAACCTTTTAAAAAATTGGAATTTTAAAGTGATCATATGATTTTTATAAATATAGAGTTATGATAAATCCAATAGACATAGAAAAAAAGGAAGAAATGGCCTCAACCCTCAAGATCATGTCCCCTCAATCCCATTTATCGAGTCTTACACTGTAGATGGAATCACAAGGCATTTCCTTTTACCAATCCCATGCTATAATCCCGCAACTAAATCGTGAGAGAACGTATTTACTATAGAAGTTCATTTTCATCGAGATCATGGTCGAAACCATGTTTGTCAACCCACCCCTTGAAAATATCACCTATATGAACCTTACCCTTAGGGATTGGTTTGGTGTAATATATATATATATATATATATATATATCAAGAAACTAATAATATGAACATGATTATTGTATTTTCAATATAATAATGGTTGAATTTACTTTTTATTGATATTACATTATAAATGAGTTTGATTTTGATACAATAAAAATTTATTTTTGTGAAATATTAAATTTCCATTAAGATATTAATTTTTGGTGAGTTAATTAAATCAAAAATTCTATTTTAATAATAAAATACAATTAAATAATTATATTAAATATAAATTATAATACAGCTTTTATTAAGTGAAATATAATTTTTATATGGGTTCAGTAACATTTATCATCAAAAAACCCATCATTTCTTTGTAAATGCTGAATATTATTTTAAAATTGAAAGTTCACATATTTACAAAAAATATCTAGAAAATTATTTTTTGAAACTAGGATGTCGAAATTATCAAACAATGATTTTTCCCAATTTTATGTGACTATTGAAAACCGTATAAATATAAACAATGTACTCTGACATCATAATGACCCCAAAGAAATGTAATAAATTTTATAAAGGGTATCTGTGACCAAATATATGTTTCCTATTTAAAATACTATGTTTTTTGGTTATTTTTTTTAAATTTTATAAAGCCTCTTGGTATCCTCTAAGACCTGTAATATATTATAATGTTTTAAAATTATTTCATTATGAATATGACTGAATTCGACATCAATAAGGGTAATATTTTAATGAGTAAATCCCTTGTATATATAAAATATTTAACACCACTAGTCTTTCATAGAAAAAATCAGAAACAATAATGGGATGGATTTTGGTTTTGATTATTCTATTTTATGGAGTCTATAACCTATGTTTGGGAAATAACAATGAACCCTCTTCTATTTTCCTATATAAACTCACTCATGATCAAATTTATATTCACTCAAAAAATTAGATCACATAATTTATATTCTATCATATATCAATATTCCTCTTAATGTTCCCCCAAGCACTCAAGAATATCCTCTCGATCTTTTGGAATCACCCTCTCATGGTAAGTGGAATCTATCTCTTCATTTCAATTTAAGAACCTTATTTTTATTAATCCATCTGAATCTCAATTAGATGAAGTTTCAGGAAATTATAAATACCCCACTATATTTAAATTTTTTTCTTAATATATACATATCAATTAGCCTATATCATTATAGCCATTACATAATCAGTTACTCTCCTGAAAGTCAGTAGATGAATATTCTCCTTCTATTTTTTCAGAAATATTATTCATTTTATGCATTCTATTTACAATTACTAATGTTGGGATATGTGTTTCACATAACACACACACATTAAACTATATTTAAAAATGATAATATAGCCATCTATGTCTCATTAAACCATTTTATGTTTCCTTATGAACTTTATTTTTGTTGTCAAAATTTCACAATGATTTTTAGAGTCCAAACATTTTTATTGTGAATACCATCACTATTTACACTCAACTGTATTCAACTAGAAATATTTATATATATTTAATGGTGGACTACCATATATTTATTCCACAAAACATAATAATGTAATTAAATGTGAGTAAATATTATCCTATATTTAATGATCAATGTGGAACACATTTTAATATACATTATATAAAAATGATGAAGTCACCTAGAATGATATAGTTATCTATTGCATTCGTTAATGTTTTATCTCATGAGAAATATATATGAAATTAGTGCATGAACCCAATACATTTTGTAAATTTTTACATAATGTTATGATTTCTTATAGATTATCCCTGACCTATGTTTATAATGGCATGTTTTTATGTTGTTTCATGATTCCAATATTGACTTTATGTTACCATAGTAAGTCATGCCCCATTGTTCTGAGTTTATGTTTCTTGCCACTTTTATGTCCCATTGAATATATCATTGTCTATGATTTAATACTCTATTCATGTTATTCTATGTTATTTCACTTATTAGGCTTTATATGTATCCCTTTTTCTTATGTATATTCCCATATTTTACCATGTTGTTTTAAGAATGATGGTATATTATGAGCATGTTAAATAAGTCATCAATAGTGCTGATGTGCAATAATTTTTAATGTTATTGTGCAATGTACCTAATCACAAATACACTAGAAATATAAATCTTCTAGGTTTTATTACGTTTACTATTATGTAATTTATCATTAATTTATATGTAATAAAGACAAGGGTTATCATATATACCCATATACACCAGTTCATCATTTAGAAACATATAGTAGCTAAAGAATTTATATAGAAGATTCACCCCACCCACTAATCTATCATTCACCCAAGAAATAAATCCCCAAAGACATGATCCATAACTAAATACATGTTAAAGAGTTTTTTCAAATGCTATAAATCTCAATCTAAGTCCCAATTTATTGTTCATCCCATAATTTTTTTAATATAAAATCAAATTTCATCTTGAACAACAACCCATAAAATTTACACGACATTACAACATGTAACATGGAATAGTAATGTGATATAATAATAAATAATCATGGACCACATAGACATTTCTTTTGAATGTTATATATTCATAGGAAAAGAAAATCATAACTTATGTTAAGGATCATTCCCCTGTTATAACATTATAAAAAATATTAGATTCATTATTTCCATGCATAATATTATAGTCTTGTAAATCATAAAATTTCATAATATATATTATACTAGGATAATATCCTAGGTTCCAAAACAAAATAAACGAATGAGATAGAAAATTATTTAATTAGTTTGATATATATGGAATTTTATTCCAACTGATAAAATAATGATAAACCATACTTATGTGACATGTATGATGTCCATCATGCATCATATACATGAAGTGAACATGAATGTGGTGTAACACTAATAATGGAAGAGTTCAATCAGTGTTACTAATTTATAGTTTCATTTAAACTGAAATTAACCACATAAAATTCTTATATTATCAGTCTACTTAGTAATTATTTCTCTCCCTTAATTATATGCAGTGGAAATAAAAGTAAACGCAAGGCACCACATAATTTTACAGGGTTCTTCCCCAATGTGGGATACTATATTCTTTCAATGTTTGGTTCTGGTTAGTGAGACAACATTTTCCAAAAAAATAATTATTACATGTTTAATGGAAAGGCATCATCCTTTTCTTAATGTTTTATCCCAACAATTAAGACTCCTAGTGCGTAATTGTATTGGTTCCCAACATTTTACAATGATGCCATAAAACAATGTGTGTAATATTTATTTTACTTTGAGTTTATTATGAAAAAAATATCTTTCAATGAGAATTATAAATAATTGATGTTATCTTCGTATCACAATCTTTATTTTAAGAACATAAATTTTCAAACCTCAACTTTCAAAATTTTATCTTATGATTTTCTTAACTCAGCGATCTTTAAGAAGAGAGGAATTTCTTACACTACTTTTGAATTATCTAGAATCCTTACTATTTACATAAACTAATAATATTTTCTAGAATATTTAGGTAAATATATCTATATATACAGTCTTTAAGTGTCAACACTAATATATGAATAGAATATCTCTTTATATAGACAATCATGCTCTAATAAAACTTATATATGATCATTGTATCTTCAACCTTCTTCAATTATTAATCTACCACCATAAGTACTTGTAGATATATCAACCTATGATTTCATCAAATTCAACTAAAAATTTCATAACTTACTATCTTTAAGGATCTTTCATATCATGGATATAATCATGCATTCAACTGCATATTTTTTTATCTTGTAAAAAATATTATAAACCTCACATTAAATATTTTACTTCATCAACTTCTATAAACAAGCATAATTTTTACATGCACTTATTTATGATTTCACTTATAGTTTTACCTCAACCCTTGCATTACGAAAACATTTTCCACTATTGATTGTTAAAATAATGTTTTATAATACTCTAAAAATTCTAGTGTTATAATTCGATTACTCTAGAACATTTTTCAAACTCTTGATTCTAGATTCTTTGCTATGGGTTCTTCTGATAATTAAAGTAAAATATAGTTATAAATAACTATTAATGTAATTAGCTTCCATAAATCAAAACTTTGAAACATAAAATTGTCAATAATTAGTAATATTTTAAAACATGAAACACTTTCCAAGTACAACTCCAAATAATTTTTGTATAATTATAAATTATAAGAGTTATTATTTCACATTAGTGAATCATATAAAACTAACTAATTATACTAAACTACAACATCATCTAAATAAATCAAATAAACTTACTTCAAACTAATACCTAGGTTTTTCATCAACAAAATTTTTATTATTGGTTGCTTCAAGATCCAATTATTAATATAACCCCTATTAATTTTCATTGATTCATCATTATTTTTCACCTTACACACACCCTAATGATCAATCTTATGACTCTTCTATCGTTATAACTTATAATATTATAATAAATATTCTTCTTAATGTCAACCCTATTTTTGATTTTTAACTTTACTAACCTCAAATCATATATTGTTCTCAAATAATTATGATGATTGATACCGGAAATTTCATAATATAATCATCTAACATAAACATATAAGTATCTTCTAATACTCTCAAAACATCACCAAATATATAACATTTATTTTAGAAATAAATATTTTTTTTATATTTATTTTCTCTATGGAATTATCAAATCATTTCTAATAAGTTACTCCTTTGAATCAAAAAAGATTCTAATACTTTTTCATGTCTCTGATCCTTAAAATGATTACACATATAAAATATATTACCTACCAATTAAATGTCATTTAATTTTTCAATTTTTTATACTCCAAAAATCAAGTTGAATAAATGATTCTTGAAGAATCCATAAATATATTCTCTTTAAATATGATCTTATAATTTCTAGTTATGTAGTATTATAATTTTAGGACCCAAGCCACTTCATTAGTAACTGTGTTTCTAGATTATCACCTATATTCCATTAATTTAAATTACAATTTTGAAAAATATTATAACTTATAAATATATAATCAATACAACTCAACTCATATCAACTAGAATCATAAATATTGACACATATGTGTTATCTTTAAAATTTCATCTTAAATTTTTTCTACATTTGGATAATAAAAATACATCACGACATCATCACTTAGAAATTCTCATTGGGTTCATCAATATCCTTAGAAATTATTGTCAACACCAAAACACTCATCTCAAAAATTTTAATTTTTTATCAAATCAAAATATTTCTCAATAAGAATTGTGTTACCACCACACTACAATATTAAGATGTTTTTTCATAAAATTTTAATCATGTGTGAAAAATAATTTTTTCTATGATTTTTATGTTATCCCCTTTACTAATGAACTAAAAAATTAATGGAAGGTAAGAGTAGGAAGATGATGTGAAGATGGATCTGAAATTGGCGAAACCTAGCTTCTTGGGTCGCGATCTTGATTGCATCAATGGATTTGTTCAACCCTGAATGAGAATTGACATATAATACTAATTGAGGATTCATGAATAATCTGATCAAAACATGGGAATCTCAAGATCCTTTTGGTTTGAAGCCGAAAGGTCTATCATTTATGGAAGCCCTCTCATGCTCTAGAGAGCCTTTCAAGGATGACTCCCATAGACCATCCAAAATAACTAGACTTGAAAATGGAGATTTTCGGTTAAGGAAGATCCAGAAGCCCTGTAGTAGACGAATAATCTTCAGATGTTCTCGATCCAAGGTCGTGTTATCAACTCAAAAAGTGACTGGCCTTGGTCATACATAGAGATTAAAAACTGAATATCTCATAGCTAGGGAAATAAATATTGGATGATTATACAAATAGGGTGAGGTTTTCTTCACATTCTTCTTCAATCAAGGGATGTGATAAATTATGCTTGGGGTTTGGGAAATTTTCAGTTGATGCCTATAAGTTTCAGATTCTCAGAATGTGATGTTAATTTCAATCCCTTTTATCTCAAGAAATGTAATGCCCAAATTTGGGTAAGGCTTCATTATTTGAACTGGGTGTATTGGCATCCAAGGATCCTGAATGATATATCCTTATACTTTGGTACTCTAATAAGAATAGACCAAAGCACTATGGATAAAGAAATTGGGTTTTTTCTCACATTTTGGTAGATGTCAACCTAGAGATGAAACACCCAGCTAGAATATCCTTCCTGGCTAAGGGCAACAGATCAGAAGGTGAATATTGAGTATGAGAATGTCCCTCCTTTTTGTGTGGTTTGTAAGATGGTAGGACACTTGGTGTCTAACTGTAGAGTCCGAAAAAAAGGATTCTTCCAAAGACCGTGGATTATAATGAGGCAAAAAAGAACTGAAATACCAAAAATGATATAGTTGATAATATGGGAATCATCAAGGACCAAGCTGGTCCCTCACTTGTCACCTTGAAGAGCCAACTGATTAACACTCCTGTCATTATAGAAGAGGTTCACACTGTCAGTCATGATGTTGTCACAGGAAAGAATCATTCTGGATCACTCAATAGTAATCTAACCTAGGCTGACAAGGATGAAGAGGATGGGGATGAAGAAGAATTATTCAAAACTCTCTTAGAGAAGTAACTCATGATTCTTCGAGAAATGGATTCATAAATATCAAATGATATTTTTCATCTACTACTAAGATCTCATTATGAGGTGGTGGATGAATCTATCTTTCTATAATTTTCTAAGTAAATCAGTAGTCTTGTTTTCTATGTGATGGCTAGACATAACTCAAATGATGAATCCCAAGAGGGCTCACTTCACCTAGAAGGCCTACTGGAAGTTGACGGTGGTAATAATCCGGTTGGGGAGAATACATCAATATATTGTCCTTAAAATACTCCATCTTTACCTGAACATAGTAGAGAGCATTTCACTGGAGATAGATTTTTAGAAACCTGCCACATACTTGATGGCCCTCTTTTCCGCAAGAGCTTGCTCTCTAAAAATCCTACAGGTAATGTAGGGGAACATGCCCATAGTGTCCCTAAGTTGAGTCTGACTCAATAGTCAGAGGAACACACTAGAATTAATACCTCAAAATATGAATCTCAATGTAGCAAGGATCATGATGCCTCAAATAGAGTTCACTTGGAAACTTGGATAGACCTGGAAAATACAGATCCACTTGCTAAGGGAAAGGCTGTGAGGAATAACATAGCTGATATAACAGATTTACTTGAGAGTTCCCCAACTCTCAAAAAGAAGGCCGAACATCCACCTAAAAAGAAAGGCACAAAAAACATGAGGGGTACCAGCCCCGGAATTAGTTTTAAATGATGATGTTGTTCAGAAATTTTCAACACCTTGAGAATCTATAAACCACTAGATCCATCCGGATTTTTATTCAAAAGCATCAACATGTTCTTATAGGCCTTTCTAAGCCAATTTTTTTATTTCTAATATTTCTAGCTTTGAGAAGTTGGGATACTCAATATTTGATAGAAAAATATTCTCAACTAAAGTGAAGAGCCTTTCAGTCTTGGATCACTCATCCCTGGATAGAATTACCATGTCTGTCTCAAGTGAACAACATGTCTCTTGCTTCTTTAATTACATTGGCTCTAACTTGGTCCGTACCATCATTTATTCTAGTAATAGGAATCAAGATCGTAGGAACATCTAGAAGGATTTTGGATCTCTGAAAGTAGGAATTTATAGTCCTTGGATCGTCTTGGGGGATTTCAATGCAATTCTTAATCCAAATGAAAAAATGGGGGTTGCTAAAAATTGCACTTTATCTAGAGAATTTAGTGTTTGTATTGTTAAAAATGACCTGCTAGAGGATAATATAGTTGGTGTTAAATAAACTTGGTTTATGAAGAATCTTAATAGTTTTATTTCTAGTAAATTTTACATGGATTTTATCAATGGGGCTTCTTGGGATAAATGTAGTTCCATATCATGTTCAACACTAGCAAGACTCAATTACGATCATTATCCAATCATGGTGGGTCTTTCTGAAAAGTAACCCAAGATTTCTTTTCCCATTTGGTTTAATAAATCCTAGGTCACTCATCTAGATTACAGGGTGATTGTGGAGAGTACCTGCAATTCTGTGGATTACAGAAATGATGTTTTTTCTTGCATCACCGAACATAAAATTCTCAAGAAAAATATTAAATTATGGAGTAAAGATCTCTTCAGCTCTATTAATTCTGACATTTCTTCCCTTGAGGCTTCCCTATAGTGTCTTCAAGATATCAATACATCTCGTGACTTCTTTAATTGGTGTTGGGCTGAAATATATTTAATCCCCAAACACAAAAAACTTCTCAACATAAAAGATGCCTTACAATGGGATTCTTTCAAATTAAAATGGTTAAAGGATAAGGATATGAATTCAATGTTTTTCAATGCTCTTTAGAAAATCATAAGGATCTCCAAGCACCTATCCCTAATAAAAAATGAGGATAGCTTGATTGATAATAGAAATGATCTCTCAGAAAATATCATTCCTTACATCAATATTTTTTTCAATGGGTCACCTTCTATTATTAATCCTGCAGATGCTGTGATCCCAAGGCTTGTGAATATGGAGGATAACCCTAGCCTTACTACTATCCCTCTTGAACTAGAAATCAAGGAAGCTGTTTTTAGTCTCAAATTTGAAATCTCTCCAAGTTTGGATGCCATTGATATTTTTTATTTCAATATTTTCGGGATATCATTCATGAATATGTTTTCAGACTGGTTATTTACTTTCTCAAAGGTGTGATTCATCCAAAAGGCTTCAACGCTCAGTTGCTTTCCCTTAATCTAGAAGTGGAGAATACTAATGAAATTTACTTGTTCAGACCTATTTCCTTGGACAACACTATTTAAAAAATTATTTGCAAAATTATTGCTACTAGGTTATCAAGTATTTCTTGTATGATTTTCTCTACAAATTAGTTTGGCTTCATCAAGGTGAGATAGATTCAAAACTGTCTCATTGCTGCACCGGAGTGTGTGAATCTTCTCAAAAATTCCATCAGAGGTGGCAACATTTCCCTTAATATGGACATTAGGAAGGATTTTGACACAATGTATTGGGGATTTATATACAAGATCCTTGATATGTATGGAATCAATGATGTGTTCATTAATTGGATCTAGTCTATTTTGTGATCTGCTCACATTTCAATACATGTAAATGGATCCCCAGAAGGATATTTTTAGTGCTCAAGAGGTGTTCAGTAGGGTGATCCTTTATCAGATATAATTTTCCCTATTTCTAAGGATTATCTCAGTAGGTTTCTTTCTCTTACGGCTTCCAATATAAAGTTAAAGACCATTACTTCTGAAAGGGGGTTGGTTTCCCAATCTCATCTTTTATATGCCGACAACATTATTCACTTTACTCAAGGGGATAAAAGAAACATAAAAAATATCAAAAGAGGTCTCTTTCATTATGAGATGGTTTCTAGAGAGGATATTAGTTAGAATAAGCCATTTGTTTATTTTAGAAGGAATTTATCTCCTAACAGGAAGAATGAAATCATCAGAGAGATGGGTATTTGTGAACGAGACCTTCCCTTAGGTTACTTGGGAGTACCTATGTTTTGGGGAAGGCTAAAGGTTTTTTATTTATCTAGTATTTTCAGCATGATAAGAAGGAAACTCTCATCTTGGAAAGGAAAATCCTTTTCCATAGATGGCAGAGTGAGTCTTTTGAAACACATTATCATTTCAAAAATTTGTTTACTCCATCTTGGTATATAAAAGGTTGATTTCTTTACTCAAGGCCATTAATGTCTCAATCAAAAATTTCATTTTGAGTTGTAGTGTAAATTAAAGGAGGATTAAAATGGTTCCCTAGAAATCTCTTTGTAAGACTTATGATGAAGGGGGCTTGGGAATCAAGAACATTGGATGTTTTAATGATTCCATGTAGGCTGGTTTTATTTAGAGGCTCGTGAACATGCAATATAAGGCTCTCTCCTTTCTCAGAGCTAGATTCCTGTATAGACTAAAATATGGGACCTTTAATTATTTCACCTCCACAGTTTGGCTGCCTTCAAGAAATTTATTTCTAGAATTGATGGTAATTCTCATTGGTTAGTCTCAAGGAACTCTCCCCTTCAATTTTGGAAATGCAACTGGACTGGAAAAAAATTCGAGGACTTGGTTCTTGATGATAACTTGAATCTCGATTTTGATTTATCATTCAAAAATCAACCAGGCTATATGGATGGGATTCTGAATCAGATTGATTCCATTCTCAAGCGGTACTTATTTTCCACCAAGGGGGGGGGGGTTTGGGTTTTAGATCCATCTTCTAATGGAAACCGTTCTTCCAAATGTTTATATATGCACATTGGTGGCCGCAAATCTGGTTTTAAATGGATGGGTATCCTGAACAAAGGATTCTTAAGGCCCTCTTGGGCCACTTTTTCTTGGAGGATAGCTCGTAGGAGGCTTCCAACTGATGATTATCTTTAAAATTGTTGAATATCCCTATGTCCAATGTGTATGCTTTGTCATCAACACTAGTAAGACATTAATCATCTCTTCCTCACCTGTATGGTAGCTTTAACAATGTGGGTGGCTGTGTCCAGTATCATTGAAGTGAACTTACCTGATGCCAACTCTATTGGTCGATTTATTCAACGATGGCCTGACCTGAATCTTTCACTATAGGTCTTCTCTCTTTTTCTTTATGTTTCTTAATAACTACTTTATCTTATTTTGTTTCCTAGGAACAAGGCCCTCCATTACTAGTAGGTTTTTCATAAGGGTGTGGTCTTGGCTGAACTTCTATCCATTGCTCATGCTGCCACTGTTCTAAGAGGAACATTTTGTGCAAACTCCATTCCTGATTTGTCGGTCTTAAATCGGGTTGGAGTCAAAGAAAATTTCAGACCATCTCTTGGAACTCTTGAGGTGAAATAGTTTCCTCCCTTAAATTTTTGGCTGAAAATAAATTTAGATGGGGATTTGAGAGGCAGTCCGAGTTCCTCAGGATTCAGTGTAGTTTTTAAAAATCATAAAGGGTGCGTTTTTGGTTGCCTATATGGTTCCTGTGGTTTTACCTCCACTCTTGAAGAAGATATTCTTGGATTTATTGAGGCGGTTGAGCAAGCTGAATGCAAGGGATGGAACAAACTATTGATTGAATGTGACTCTAGGACTTTTCTTCTTGCTCTTCGAACATGTTCTCTTCATCTTTCTTGGAAGCTAAATAATCGTTGGTCAAGGTGTTTGGATCAATGCTTCTCCAAAGAGCATATTATTACTGACGTTTACTGAGAGGCGAACTATTTGGCATAATGTCTCGCTAAAAAATGTGTGAGTAGTATTGATTTTCATTAGGAGGATCAAATACCGAGAGACCTACATCCCATTCTTAGAAAGGATCATTTTAAATCTTATACTTTCAAACTGGTGTAATTTTTCTTTTTTGCTAATAAAGGGATCTTGCTTATCTGGGAAAGGTCTCTGTCTTCTCTCTAATGAATCAAAAAATTCATTTAATATATTTTAATGAAAAAAACATCATATTAAGAAAATAAAAATTATTGTGATTTATACTTATCTACCCTATGAAAAAAATTCAATGTAAAATGGGGACGAACCCATGAAATTATTATGTTATAGTGGATATCTAAATATAATTTTTTATCCTTAACTTTTAAATTAATTACCTTGGAGTATATTTGGTGAATATATCATCAATATGATATTTTTTGGAAATATACTCCAACTTCACATAACTATTATAATTGTTCTATGTGTTGAAATGATACATATATTAATATGATTGAATCTAAATCTTTTCACTATATTCTTGGAATTGTCATCTATACTCTGATTATACCACGTAATTTATAGTAGTTTTTCAATGTTCTCTATCAAATATTATAACTATAATTTCATCCAAAGCATCAATGTACAATCATATGTTTTATTAACAAATTTGGATTCAGATGTTCTTAAAGTTACAGTACTCTATTTATTATTATGAAAGCTCCTACAAGTTTCACTCAAATAGAAATCTATGTCTCTTGTTAATTTTTAATCATTATAATATCTAGAAAAATCAGTATTAACAAATGATATAAAGTTAAAATCTTCATTTCATTTACAAATCATACTAATGTTTATATTTACATTGATATTTTTAATAATTTTTTTATAGCATACATGTTTGACTTATTTGGATCACTTTTCATCCTCGAACATGGGGTTACATAATATAATATATATAGTCTAGAAATAGTGAAATAAATAAATATTTTATTTTTCTTATTGATATTTTTTTAAACTCTCACTAATTTATCTTAACAAAATGTAATTCCAAAAATAATCAATGTGGACACTTCTATTGAAATTTTTATTCCAAATCTATTCAAATATTCATTCAAATATTTCTCCTAATATATGAATACATGTCTTACATTTTTTAAATCCTGAAAAGTGTGTAATGAAATTCAGAAATCAATTCATTGATATATAAATGTGTATCTAAATTTTATCTTAAAACCCAACAAAATCATAATCCATATCACCTGTAAAGTTTTTTACATTAAAATAGAAAATTAATATAATTGTACTTATTCTCATCCCCTTAAAAAATAATTTTCTATAAACTATTAAACTCAAAAATTCCCATAATTTATATTATCTATCTTTCATGTAGTACTAGTATCTTGAACCTTATTAAACATATATAAATATTTTTTTTAAAATTCACAACATGGTAATATACCTATCAATTGAATTTTTTTTCTATATAAATATATATTCCTAATGATGTTCATTTATGAAAGAAGATTTCATATCCATATAATAAACAAGATAGTGTTTATGAGATTGAACAACTAGAATCATTTTAATATATTGATATATTTCAATTAGATAAAAAGTTTTTTCAATATCTATAACATCATCATTTGAATTACCCTTTCAAATTAAGCTTGTCATATTTCCTGAGATCTCAATCTTTTCATTGATATTATTTTTAAACATATGGTTTTATAATAATATTCATTCCATGTAGTATTGGAAAAAGAATGAATGTCTTTTTTTTATTAAAAAAATATTGCACTTAATTCATTGAATTTATCAAAACCTTATGCTTAAAATCTTCTAAAACTTATTATGTTATAACTTGTGAGATAGAATATGCTTTATTTTCTACCCTATATTTTTTTATATCCTCCACAAGATCTAAAAAATATTTTTAAGATATTTTTGGTCTTAATAATATTTTTTAGCTTCAAAAATTTAGATTCATATGCTTAAAAGTGATTTCATTATCACTGGATTGATTACAGTAGCTATCAACCTATATAAAATTATGATACTCATTATTTTCATTAACAATTTTATAATTTCGAATGTAACACTTTATTAAATCTTAAAAATATTTTTAACATAAATCCTTTTATCTGGAAATAAATTCAATTAATTTATCATAATGACAATCAACTGAATTATGTATCCTTTTATTACAACATGATTTTTTTTCATCGGATGAATATCTCATGAATACACTTTCATTGTAATATTCATCAAACATTCTTAAATAATTAGTTTTGATATTCATTATAAATGGAATAAAAAAAACAAAAAAATATTTTAATATATGATTATTCTTGAACCACATTTTATAAATATCAATATTTTATTCTTTCCTCAACAATAATTTTTTCGGAATATGAATAGTTGCAAATGCAGCTTCCTTGTAGAATAATTTTAATATATTGTATTTTGAAAGCATTTTTCTTACTATATCAAAGAAATAGATTTTTATTTTGTTACTCTGTCTTGATGGGTATTATATGGAAAACCAGACTACTTTATAATTACATTATTAGAAATATTGGATTCAAATGAGTAAAAAGTAAACTATTTTATATTATTTTTTCTCAACATCAAAAAATACTGTCAATTCATTCTATACTAATATTTTGAAAATTCGGAACATTTATAATGATTCATATTTATATTTCTTGAACATCACATTTTTTATCCTAGTGAAATGAATTTTTAATATGATAATATAACGGTCTCCTTTAGAAAATTAATTTATCATCGGTGCATATAACAAAAATAATGTATATGCTCAAATAGACCAGTGAACGAAAAATATTCCCTATTATGACTTTCATATACCAAAATCCTCATATAAAATATTTCATAGATGACATATATATCCATTTTCATCTTGGGAAGGTATCTCCCCACATCATCCATTAATATCTTACTCAAATTTCCTTTACCATGACTCCAATGTTTTGTGCCGCATTTTTAATATCTAGCACTATGATAACAAAAAATAATCAGAATTTTATTTTTTAACAATTTACCTCTATTTATTTATCACTTAGTGATAAATATTCTATCATTTGAGTACCTATGGATACATGAATGTTTCTTGAATAATACATTATTCTGATCATCACAATGTTCTCTCACACTCAGTAAGTTGAGTTTAATTTCATAAATAATAAAAAAATCCATAGATATGGTTTTTTGAGAATTAATCACATCATTACATATCTTTTATTTTTTATGGGGTATCATTCCCAATAGTAACTCTACCATAATATTCTTAAATTCTATTAAATAATTTCATAACACCTTTATACGTGAGGGACTTTTACTATCATGTACCCAAAAACTTATATTCCTACTAGATTTAAAAAAACATATATAATACGTGATAATTAATCTATTATTCAAAATTTTATTACATTTTCAGTAAAATGAAACTATCCTAGATGTGTATCCATAAATTCTATGTCATAGTAGATGTATTGGTAAAATAATCCTAAAATTTTCTCCTAGTTGTTGACTATATTCTGAAAAAGAAAAAATTGGTGAACTTTTCATCGTAATTTTTTATTTCTTTAAATATTTATTTATCCTCATATATTTAATTCCTTTGATTTCGGTTTTTCTCACTCTCAATAATTAAATACTTCGAGGAAGGTAAATGTAAATATATTTTTTACTCAATTGTTTTTTCACAAATGTTCTACATTACCAATAATATCCATTGAATTTTTATCTTCCACATTTATATATATATATATATTTTGGAAATTATTCTTGATATCTTGAAGAATTATTTATATCATATCTCCATTATAATGAGGGATTATTTATCTATTAATTACACTCAACATATTTTGATAAAAATTAAGATTCCACACATTTTTTCTTTTTCAAAAAATTCCCTGTTTTATTTTTTGAACCAACCCTATTAGTAAAAAGTGTTATAGTTATATGTTTAATAAGAGTGTGCATCACACATATTTTTTGTATAGAACTCTATGAATACAAAGATGATTCATCAATAATTTCTATAGGTCTATTAAAAATCTCACTCAATCATTTCAAAGTAATCATATCTTAAAATTACTTTATTGATTATTACTCATCTTTTATTCTATTATAGTAATTTTATCATTAATATAATTAACCATATTTTATTGATCTAAAATCATTAAATTCAAAATTTTAACTTATTCAATATAAGAATATTTTCATTAAATATATTATTTTAAAATATTCTTCTTGTTACATAATTTCGTCAATAGTTTTACTTATTTATTATTTTAGTTTTCTTATTAAGACACATTTCATGTTTAACTTACAACACATGTTTCATTTAAGTCTTATCACTAACTTATTCTTAATTTCATGAAGTGTCTTCAAATTTTGTTATTTTATCCATGAAGTTCCTATACTTATTAAGAAATTATTCATTAGAATGTGTTACTGAAGTGGAGTGTTAATCCTTTTTTTACTAAATATAATCTTTTTATTCCTTGTGAACCTTTTCATACCACGTCCTATCAAAAAACAATCCTTTTATTATTAACCAAATTTATTTAATAATGTTTTTTTTCTCATCATCCTCATACTCAATACATTTATTCATTGGATACTTTATTTGGAAGGGACCAATTATAGCACTCTTATAAAATTTAAGTGTGATTTTTCCTTTATACTTTCCCCTATCAATTTTTGGTTAATTGATGCGAGAATAATAATATTATTATAATCATCATCTTTATCTTTATCAAATTTGAATTCATTTAAGTACTACTATTACACATACCAAATTTTATTTGTTCTAATAGATTTAAACAGAAAATCCTAGATCTTCATCTATAATTAAAAGTGTACAACATCGTATCATAAAGAAGTATTTGAAGTAAATTTTTACGAGATAAATCATATCTATCATATATTTTATAAAATTTAACATAATAAATATCAGTGAAACAACTTGTAAATTTCTTGATGATTGAATAATTGTGGAATGCAGAACTAAATACTCAAATATTATAGACGATAACATTTACTCTTTTAAAGTAATCATCAAAATTTTCTTTATAATCATTTCTCACATATTATAATTTAATTTTTCATATATCTATATTTTCTTCTAGTACTTTTACATTCCTTTAAATATTTCTGTCATGTTTATTTTATATATCCTTAATAGTTTTATGTCCCATCCCCTTTATATATATATATTTTCTAATAAGTACAAAAAAATTAATTTCTTAGAAATTTCATAAACCTCTATGATTATATTATCAACAAAATTTAAAGGATCATAATTCTCTCTTGATGGATACACCACAATAGCAGCATCTATAACTTTGAGGAAAAGTGCATAAAGGTTGTGTAATATCATATTCAATTTCCTTTTAAAAAATTTCCATACAATATAATATTTACTCTAATACTGAAAAAATTAAAATTATAAATCTATAGTAATGAAAGGATCTTGATAAGGTATCCTAGGTAACTCTGATAACATATAAAGTTTCCAGGAATGTCACATACCACAATGAAGGGGTTGTTAAATTAGTGGTACTATTTTATAATTTCCTCGAAAAATTTTATCCTGTGAGAATTTGTAGAGTCTCGATCAACTCAAAAAATATATTTATCCCTTATATATAGTTAATATAATTAAATTAAATTAATTGAAGATATTATATTTTTAAATTTCACCAACAGTATGGGTGACTATGTCCTTATTGTGTTTGGGTCATGTTTAAGAAATATATTTTCCCATATAGTCAGTAAATTAATATAATTGGTTTCGAAAGGTTTAATACATTTCCCAAAAGAGTTTCCCCACAATTATGCCTCCCAAAAAATGATTCTATTGGTTCTAAGATGCTTATAATGTTACCACTAAACAATGTGAGTAAGAACAATTTTACTCTTGGTAGAGCCTCTAAAAAAACCTTGTCATCCTAGAATATTTTTGAAAAATAAAAATTAGGTTATGAAAATCATCTTTATTTTTAGAATATAACACTATGAAACATCATATTTTGATAGTTAATTTTATTATATTCTTAACCCAATGAACATTTTAAATTTATTTCCTACCACTAAAAATTAAAATTAATTGGAATATCTTATCTTCTTTGTCAACCAATTGGAATTTTCATAACATATTGTTTAATCTCTATATTTATTTACTCTCATAGAATGAAACCTAATCTATGAAAGAAAACCATATTTATTTATCCAACCATGAATGGATAAATTTGGTCACCTAACTTTGCATCTTACTTTTTTCTAAATTTTATTTCAATCTTATTCAATTCCTGTAATGATATTGTCACATGGCTTCATTTATTTCTACCAAAAATCAGGGAATAAACTATCATATATAATCATATAAATCATAAATATAATCTCATATTCAACTATATGTATTTCTATTTTATCTACTTAGACTTAATCATTAAATATTCACGTTTTTTTGAAATTTTTTTTACTTTTTTTAAAATTCTTATGATCTTTTAGTTTTTGAATATTATAGAATATTGAAAAACTCAAAAATAATAAACCCATACATTATAAGTGGTCACATATACACAGTATCAATTTTTTCCATGAAACAAATCATTTTAAAAAAAATATGATTTTCATTTAGTCTAGTTCTTAACAAATTTCTTCATCACCACATCCATATCCATACACTTTTATCAAATCCTAAATAAAACATTTTAAAATGTTGGATGAGTACAAAAAATTGAATTAAGGGACATAAAATAAATAAATTCATCAGTTGAATGAAAAAAATAAAAAAATAAAAAATATACATACATTTATCACATTATTATTTGAGCTTTTGGAATAAAAAATTTTTTTATAGAAAAAACACAATTAATTCTCAATGTAAAAATTTATAACACATAGAAAACATAGATACAACATTTTTGTAACATGGAGCTCCATTAGAGTAACTATTAGAGATGCAAATGGATTAAACAATATCATGAAGCCACCCATAATTGGTTAACAATGTTACGTCTAATAATAATAAAAAATTCCAATAACCATAAAATAAAAAAATATCATGAAAGGATATATCCTAAAAAAATCATTACGAATATAATTTTTTCATTTTGAAATAACTGGTTTAAAAAAATATATTTCACAATCAAAGGAAAACATTTTCTTTAAAAATAATAATGTAAATATGGAAATTAAGATTAAAATAAATAATTTTTAATTATGGAAGGAAAATATGATCATGTGATATAAGTTAAAAATATATTACTTTCATATTTCTGTTAAAAAGGTCACAAAGTAACTCATTTTAAAAATGAATAAGATATTCATTTCAAAAATAATTTTTAAAAATCGAAACATGGGTAAAATGACATAAAAAGTCGTAGAAGAAAAATAAAAACATTATTTGAGGAATTTTTATAAAATAATAATATGGTTATGGAAGAAAAATTATGTTTATGAAAAACATTAAAAATAAATTTTTTAAAACAAAGTCTCGTACCTTGAGTGTGATTCATCATGCAGGTTCTTTATCATCCAGAATAATAAGATTTTGTTATTTATTTAATTTATTAAGAATCATTTTCATGTAAATTATTCTTTTTATATAACTAATTTAATTTTTCTATCAAATTATATAATTAATTAAGTTCCCTTTATATATATTGATGACACAGGGTTCACTAGTCCGAAATAACATCAGTTTGTTGACTTATTCTCAAAGAGGGCATTATTCCATCATCTCTAGAATAATACTAATTAAGAAAATATAATATTTATATAAAAACTCTAAATTTATACCCAATAATTATTCATGGTTATAAAAAATTAATGGTCTTATAATAATAGAAATGGTTGGTCATACATACACATGAGTAACATTTCCATTTTTGAATGATAATTATGATATAAAGGTATGTATCATTTTATATATAAAAAATCATCATAATATCATTAATATAAAATTAATTCTTAATAATAGTTATATATATCATCCATGTTATTTGGTTGTGAAAAAATTAATCCTTTCTATACTTGGAGGTGATAGTCCACACATATGCACGAACGAAGTTATAATTTTTTAGTGCATGGAATTATAAGAAGAAATATGATATATTGACATTTTTTAATGATAAAAATTTAATGATTTTCATATATAACAAGTGATTGCATCATCATAACCAAACATTATTGAATTTAATGTAATCAAAATTATGCCGGTTCGTGATGTCATAGTACACCGTACACACGAATGATGAATTATTTTCCATTTGATTAATGGGGAGATAGATATAGTTTATTCCACTAGCATTATAACATATCAGTTTATAGGTTATAATTTTTTATTATTCTATCTTGGTTTATGTGTATTTTATGGAGGTGGGTGAAGAATCAAAACAAAAACTTAAAGATAAAAACTATACACATTCTTTGGAAAAACTCCTTTGCGTAACACCTGAATACCTTGCATATTTGTATTATTCAAAAACTAATGCCTCTATAATTATTTTATAGATTTTAAGATGGTATTTTTATAGTTAATGGATGAACAAAATAGTTTCTAAATTTTTAGTCAATAAGAAGAAAATGTTCCCTTCAATAAGAGAATGGAGGGGAACTCTTAAAATTTCACAAAATATTAAATTAATATAAATATATATTCATTTAAAATTGGTTCTAAAGTGTTATATTTAAATTATGATATTACTATAGGTAAAAATAACCACATTTTATAAAAATTATATATGTTTTACTATATATATACCATTATTGTTTGGTTTTAAACCCTATTTAACCCCTTTAACTCTTACTGTGGCAAAGTGGATTATTACTCTTGGAGGGTTAATGTAGTTACAATTTATTGAAAAATAACCCATAAATGGACCATGGTTTATAGTAAAAGAAATATCCGAAAATCTTTTCCAGATTTAATATTTTAAGGAATTTTATAACATTAAATAAATTATTATTTAATATAAAATATCCATAATATCACTTTTTATAACTATTCATTACATTGACTTTAATAATATCAATAAAACATCTAATTTTTTTTAAAAATATTTAATTATATCCCTAAATTGTCATGGTAACATATAATATTATTTTGTAACATTATTTATCACAAAGTATATTTATTCTAATACTTTTAATATCTTTTATTAGATATATCCATTAATTAATTAGTTATTTAATCATTGTTATATAAGAACATAAAGTAATTATTTTTCACTAAAAACTAAAAATAAGTTACTATGATGAAGTTAAATCATTTATATATTTAAATACTATTAATATTCTAATATAACCTCTAGATAAAACCAAATTTAAAATGTTATACCTATTTACAAGAAGAGTGTTACATGTATGACATTTCATTGAATGAAGTAATATTAATGTAATAATATCATCTAAGAGGAAAAAATGGTTAAAAATTATTACTTGGGATGATTATGGTAGATTTATACTCCCCCAATAATATTTAGGTATGTTTTCAGTTTAGTTGATTGTTCTTATCATTTTATCTGTAACCTACATTACTTGATTTACTATTTATCAAGGTAATAAAAATACTAATATTACTATTCACATTGTCCAAAAAAAGAAAGAGAACTAATTAATAAATTAGGAAATAATGATTTTAAATATTTAATCCATTTATCAAAATTCCTAACACTATATTGGTAGAATTTAATTTAAGATTAATATAATAAAACACAATAAAAAATAGTTTGTTGGGAAAATGCATGTTTTATCCCAGAAATGTACCTATCCCCAAATAAAGAATAAAAATGTTAAAATTAAATTAATTAGATTATATATATGTAATTATTACTAAATTTAATTAAAAATTAAATTAAAATCATATCGATAATTTCAAATATATATAAAATGATAGTTTTATAAAAGTCCATATTATTCTATATTCCCTAAAAATTCAAAATTTTCATAAAATTTAAAAAAAATTATCCAAAGATAATTTTGACATAATGAATCAACAAATTAAATTAATTTTTAAAACTGAAATTTCTAAAATTTCTATAAATAAATTATAATATTCACTTTAATGAATAAAGAAAAACCTGTTTTGAATAAATGTTTTTTTCAATGAATTTAATTACTTTGCTAAAAATTTGATTTCTTATTTACAAATATTTTAATTAAAAATTAGAAATTATTATAATCATTATATGTTTATTAATATAAATTATACTATCCATTTTTATCTATAAATATCTATTTTATAAAAGTCACATTTTAATAATAATATTTTGTTTTTCTTTTAATCTCGGTTTATAATATCTTTTATTCTATCAGACATTGTGTCTCTTTTTGAAGTTATAGGCTATTATATTATACCCCCATTTAAAAAATTTCATCCACCCAATTTTAATTAAGATTCAAAATCCATGGGTTTTACATTCCAAAATACATTTCTTGAAACCTCAAATCATAATGTGGATTAATAAACCATGCTCTTGAAAAGTGAGTAAGGGAAGTATGAAGGTCATCTAGAATAAAACATAACTTGGTTTCCAAGAAGGAGAACATTAGTATGATGTGAAAACATAGATATAAAAGATAAATGTAACTCCCAAGGACTGATATAGATTAATATTAAACATTTTCATGAGAAAGTTAACACTCGCATAACCTTATATTTATAATCAGATAATAGTCCATTCATTTATCAGTAATAAAATTAAAATACAATATTTTTTTGAAATTATTTTTCTAAAATTTTGGAATTATATTAATAACTAAAACAATGACATAGGGAAATATACTTACTTAACCACTATAATTTCATATTTTACCCAATTTTTAACAGAATTTCATATTTTTCTCTAAATGATGAGTATTGAATAGGAAAATTACAAGCCAAAAACTAAATTTCAGCATTTATAGATAATAAAATCCATAAAAGTATAACTATCTACTCCTCTTGTATTTATGAATTAGCCAAAAACAAAATGGTTATTATAAGATAAGATAATTACCCAAATTAATAATCCTTTAAATAAAGAAAAAACATTAATGTCAATAATTTATAAGCAATATAAAAAATTCAACATATATCATTTGATATATAAAAATAATTAAAATTCAGAAATCATATTAAAGAATAATATTAAAAACCCAAAAATAAGAAGGATTTGATTAGATAACATTTCCCTCCAAATAATATCAATCACTATTAATTTATCATTGTAAAAAGTATATTCAATGATTATATAATCTCTAAGATATGCTTTACATTTCTATAAATAACATGAAACATCATAAAGCAACAATAAATTCATAGATTCTAACAAAAATTAATTCTATCCTTATTCCTCTAATAAAATCTAATAGTATTCTATTCACCTTAATCATATAATGATACCCAAAATTATATTGATCTTCTTTCAAAATATAATTAATCACTTAATCACCGAATCAATATCCAATCCCTTGGTTATCTATACTATAATACATATTCTCCCAAATTAAACATAATCATTTTCATTCAAACTATTTAATTAAAAAAATGGTGTCATACTATCGAAGACATCTCATATGATTATGGTAGGAATAGATCCATTGATGCCCTTCAGTTATGGGTTCAATCCCCACAACTCCATCGGATGTGAAAGGGAGGTCCCTCGACCTATATGAAGAGTTTTCCTATTACTCAAAATATATTATTATAAATCCAATAACATACCCAAAATATGATAAAAAATCCTCAAAAAATGTAATAACCTATAGTTACCTCGATATCAGATATCATATAAACCTTTAATGCTATCAATGAATTTAAAGTCATGTTCATCAAAATAAAAGTAATTATTCTTAAAATAAAATTTCTAAAAAAACAATACTAATCCTAAGGGTTTTATGACAATAAATATCTCTTAAAATACTATTAATCATTTTAGTCATCAACTAGTTAAAATCGAAAAGGGGTGCCTAATAATTTTAACTTATTATCAATATTATACTTGAAAACTCATGAGGATATTAATAATTATTCAGATTACAACACCAGAAAACATCCTAATCTTTAAATTCATCTAAACCCACATCTGATAAGAATTTTCCAGATGTTGCCTTTGTAATTACATACTCTAGTGTTTTTAATCCAATATTCTCTTTCTTAAAATTTCATGGATTTTTTCGATTTTGAGACCCATTCATTACATGTAGAAACATATATAAAGTACCATGTGTTTCAAACAAGTAAAAAATTATAAACAAAATATGGTATCCTTTCATGACAAATCATCACAATTTTCTTCTTGACCTCATCCATTTCCCTATTCTTACATATAACCCTATGAATAAAATTTTAAAATATAGGATGACCAAAAAAAGATTAATAAAGGGAAATAAAAGAAGAAAATATATTAGTCGAGTGGAAAATATTAAAAGTTCATAATATACTCACATTTAATACATTATTCATTTAAATTATTGAATAAATCATTTCCAAATGAAAAACACACACTTTGTTCTCAAAGATAACTTTTAAAACACATTCAAAGTATAAATAAAACATATTGGAAACTTGATGAATCATTAGAGTAACCATCACAACTACTCATGGATTAACTATTATTTTTATTAATGGAGATACCATCATATTTTGTTTACATTGTCCTTTAGGATAAAACTAATATGTTATCTATGTATCAAATATGGAATAACAATGTGGTCGACTTCTATATCCAATGCATTAGATTTTACAATGTAACCCCTCCTACTTGGTTTACCCTAAAACCGCACGTATTTAGTTAATAATTTTCCTCCCATAATCATAAAATTAAAAAAGAACCATAACAAAAATTTAAATCATGAATTCATGCATCATAAAAATATTTTTATGGAAAATAACCTTTTCATTTTGAAGTCACTATTTTTCGAAAAAAGAAAAACATATAAAGAAAAATATTTTATTTTGAAAAAAATATGTAACATTTGAAAGCAAGCTTAAAAGAATTAATTTTTTATGATGGGGTAAAAATATGATCATGTAGAAAATTTTTAGAAACATTTCTTCTGTATTATTGTTGGAATAGTAACAAAGTACCGTATTTGGAAAATAAAAAAAAGAATTACTTCAATCTATTATGTAAAAATTAAAACATGGGTTGAATTAATATAAAAAATAGTATCATAATAATAATACAATTATCTAAATAATTTTTATAAAATGGTGATATTAATATATAATAAAACAAGTTTATTAAGAGAAATATAAAAAAGATATTTTTTCAAAAGAAATTGTCTTACCAGGATTCTAATTCACAACATATGTTCTTTATCATCTAGAATAATAACCATAGGTCAAATATTCAATTTCATACGAACTATTTAAAATTTTATTATTCCTTTTATATTATTTATTTCATTACTATATACAATTACTCATTCAATTAAGTTTACTTAGTAATTTTTTGATGATATTAGGTCCATAAATCCAATATGACTTCATCATGATGACTTATTGTCCAAGAGATCACAATTTCATAATATAAAAAATTATATTAAATACATTATTATTATTTTTATATATCAACTATACTTTTAAATACAATAATGATATATGAAAATAAATAATGAACTTTGTTACTATCATGGAGATGGTAGGTCGTACATACAGATGAGTAGCATTTCTATTTTTCAAATATCATTATATAAATATAGAAAGTATAATTTTATCATTCCATAGTGATTATAATATTTCAAATATCATATAATATCTTTATATATACTTATTCTTATAATTAATGTGATGTGGTGATGAAAAAATGAATCACATCACTTTTTGTATATAGTAGTCCACACATACGCACGAATGACATTGTCATTTTTTAGTGAATGGAAAAGAAAGAAGAAAAGTGATATTTTAACTTTTTAGTATGATATATATTTCATGAATATAATATATAAATGTTAATTACTTGATTATAACCTGTAATGAGAGATGGTGATGGCAATAAAATATTTTGTGTCATGAGGTGGTAGTCCTTTGTACACATGAATGAAGATTTCTATTCCCATTTGATGAAAGATGAAATGGATAAAAGTCAATATAATAACATAATAAAATCTAATCATATATATTATGCTGTAGTTATAATTCTATCATGGTTGAAGAATATTTTATTGACGTGAAAGAAGAAATGGAACAAAAATAGGCAGATAAAAACAACAGTCCTTTGGAAACCCACCTTATCATAACACCTTGAGACCAATAAGATTGGTATTATTCTTATGATAGGGAAAATTGAATGATGTTATGGATTATAGTAATGGATTTGGGTGTGTATTTTCTAAACCAAAAGGGTTTTTACGTGTGAAGTAATATGTAGAATAACATCCCTATTATAAAAGAGGGGAGGATGGCTTTTGACATTTCGAAAAATATTAATTTAATATATATTAATATTTTAAAAATTAGGTATATTGTAATTTATTTATAATATTATAATATTATGGTTCTATATAACCTAATTAAATCAAAATTATACAATAGTTTACTACATTTCTGCCACTATATTTTGGTTTTAACCCCTTTTTAAAATCATCAACTCTTATCAAGAAAACATGAATTTCTATTATTGTGGTGTTAATATAGTAACAATAAAATAATAAACATCCAATAAATGGATTTTGTTACATATTTTAAAACATATAATAATAAAATTGACAAATTTTATATTTTTTTAATTCTATGTCATTTTATAAAATATTATTCACTATAAAATATTTATGACATCGATTTTTAGAATTATTTAGTATATTAACATTCATAATATCAAGAAAACATATAAAATTAGAAAAAATATTATATCCCTAAAACTTATTGGGAATATATTAAATTATTTTATCACATTAATTATCTCTATTTATATTTATTTTTATATTTTTAATATCTTTTATTTTATTTTGACATTAACTAATTAATTAGTGCATCAGCATTATGAAAGAATTTAATATAATAATTTCTTCCATAAAACATTTACAAAAATTAAATAATTAATATCAAAATTTTATATTTTAAAATAAATTTTTTATTTGATTATATCCTTAGGATCTCATCATATTAAAATATTTACACTTATTAAGGACAAGAGAGTGACATGTTTGGTATTTCTTAAAATAAAATACTTTAAAGGTCATAATCAAATCCAAGATTCCCGGAATAGTCAAAAATTAATCCCTTGGATTATTATCATTGATATATACTCATCCTAAATGATTTATATAATTTTTTTGTTTATTTTATGGTTTTTATAAATTTATTAGTAACTTAAATTACCCGATTTACTTTTTACCCTATTAACATAAATCAAAAATATTATGGTTCATATTGTCTAAAAGGAAGGAACTTATTTACAAAAATTTTAAATCATGAATCCCAATATTTAATCTATTTATCAATATTTATAACATATAATTGTAAGAATTTAATTTTAAATTAATCCCACAAAACGCAATAATTTTTTTTAAAATGCGCTCTTCAGCTAAAAAATATAGTTATACCAAATAAGGTAGAAGGATGGTTAAAATATAATTAATTAGATTACATATAAATAAAGCATACTTAAGTTAATTTTAGATAAAATTAAAATCATAAAGGGTATTTTTAATATAAATAAAACGACAGTATTAGAAGAAATTATTTTCCAATCTTCCTTGAAAAAATAAGTATTTTAAAAAAATTATCAAAATATCATCCTAATATTATTTTTACCCTCTAAGTAAAAAATTAAATTAACTTTTAAATTAAATTTTCAAAAACATCCATATAATTTCAATAATTTTTACTCACAAAAATCAAGAGAACCAATTTTTGAAGAAAATGTACATTTGATGAATAAAATTACATTACTAAAAATTTGAGTAATTATTTACAAAGAATTAATTAATAAATTATAAATGAGTATGAAAATTATATATTTCATAATTTTGTTTATACTACTAATTATTTCCTATTAGTAGAAATTTTATAATGGTCACATTTAAATAACACTGTTTAACTATTTGTTTAAGATCAATGTTGCATATCTTGTATGATATCAGACAAAATGATTCCTTTAAAAACCTCAGGATGTCACATGTATCTTAAATTCTTTATAAATATCATCATATTTTATATTATTATTATTTAACATCTATATACATTAGATAATTATGTCTTGGACATCATTTGACATGTCTTTCCAATTGCAGTTCTTCCTCTATTTGAATTAATCTTCTGTAGCCATTGATTCTTTTATGCAAGTTAGATAGTACTCTTAAACATATATTATTATCCTTTTATTTTTCCAAAACTTTTTTAAACTCTATTTTTAGATATTTTAGATTATTTTTCATGTTTAAATAACTATAAATTGTATGAATTTATTTCTTTCGATAAACATTTTTTCTGCACATCAAAAATTCATAACATTGGATAATATAGACTTGGACATATTATAAAACTCAAAAAACATTTAAGACCCAACTCAAAAATTATTTCATTGTAATTATATGTAATGAGATTAATTATTTTTTATTAATCAGTCCTATGTACCATACCACTCGTCACAAGATTTATGAAAATCCATATTTGTTAATTAAATTTATAACAGACTGATTCCTTATATTTATATAATAAAAATTATTATCACTAACTTCTTCAACATTTGATGCTCATCATCACCCTTAATAATTGTTTATGAATTAAACATACTATTTAATCTTCTAATCACAGTCCACACATGTCTTACAATTCTTACACCTTCATAACATCGAATCATCACAAAATTATTCTTCTCATATCCCCCTTTAAAAATATTAACTGAACATATCTTGAATCATAGTTTTTTCTAAAACAATCATGATGTATGATACTTTAATGTTCAGTATATAATTATCTATCTTAAAATGATGGAAATATTTCAGACATCTCAATACTTATTTTAATAGATATCTATTATGTTAAAATCAATTATTCTTATACATCTAATTGTACTCTAATCTTTTATCTAATTATTTCTTCTGAGTTTCTACTACTCATTTAAGGAGCTTCAAAAAGGTTTTAAATTTTAAACTCTTGAAAAATAATCACACATATAAAATATCTTACATACTTATTTATGATTCTTTCTTTTATCAATTTGAACATACTATAAGAATCATACTAACTACCATATTTATAAAAAATAAGAACAACTAGATTCCATCAATATAAAATTAAAGTTTTACATTTTGGACTTTATTAATTTCCATACATACGTCTCTTCATCAATAACTCTATAGCCAATGTCACACCAAGTATCCATAGATGTAAATTCTAATTTTAATAACATGTATACCTTTTTTATGAAATCCATTCACCTAAACTCATAACATCGAGAATAAAACATATAAAAATAATTAATTTATCTTCAATAATTCAATAGAAACGGTCTTATAAATGTATTTAACAACAAATATAATTCAAATTTATCACTTTAACAATTCTACTAAGTCATTCATGATTTATATACCCTTTGAAAAAAATTTGTAAAAAAAGAAATTATAACTTATCACAAAAGAAGAAATTATGAATTAGGTCAAATGATACACAAGTTTCATTTAACCAAAATAAACCTACTAAGAGGGTGACACATGATTGATAATAAATAATCAAAGATGATATATATTTCTAAGGAATAATGTAAAATTAAAGATAAAACAATAAAAAAATATGTTTTATAAAATAGTAATATTTATATGAAATAAATTATATATTTAACATTCAAATTAATTGTCAAAATATAATAAAAGATTTTTAAAACATAATTTTTTTAATTAGATTGGAAATAATATAAATATGAAATAAATTGAAGTAAAAAAAACATGATGTTAAATATTAAAAATCATATAAAAGAATAATGATATACATTGTATGAATTTTAAATGTTTAATGTAAACTTTGACACTGAAAAATAAAATATTATTATATCAAATATTATAAAGGTAAAATAAAAATTATATAAAATAAAATAATTATTTTGAATTTAGAATAATGAAAATGGATAATTGTGGTAACAAATAACATGTTCATTAAAGGGAAATATTTGAATAGAGATGTGGATGTTTTCTATAATAAAAAAATATTTTTATATTGTAAAAGATAATCAAAAGTCTATTTTGAATTAGACATAGAAATTACAAAAAAAGTTGAATTAAAATAAGGGATATTCAGTGGGTATAATAAACCAATCCTATAATATTTTAGATTAAGAAGAGAGAATACAATTCAATGAAAAGAGATTTAGGAAAGAAAAATCATACATTCAATTCAAACTTTCTCAAATGTGTTCCAACACCAGATATAATCATCTTTTCTTTATTTTTAATTAATATAATAAACCTTTTTATTTAAATTTTAATTAATACTATTAAATTATATTTTATAAAATTTCATTATTTATGCATATTTAATATTAATTAATGGTTGTTAATTATTCTATTTAATATAGTCTTCCTTTGATAAGGTGGTTTGAGCCCTTGAGCATTACTCCATGTTTTAATCAAATCCTAAGTGGTAATGAACATTATACATATATATTTTATATAGTAATGAATTCTCATTTTATATTTCATTGAATTTATGATATTTTTTTATTAATAATGGTTTGAAATTATCCCTTTTTTAAATTATTAATCAATATATTTTTTAATTTTATTAATGAATATGTGTATATATATTTTCATTCCAAATTTATAAAAACAAAAAATATTCATAATTAACACAACATATTACCATTAATCATTCATGATGAATATTTTATAACATCATTCATGAATGTGTCTAAACCGATGCAAAAAAATGTTATACTAAATAAATGAGTATGATTATATTTATTTATTTTAGTAATACCACATTTATAGAATAATAATTATTTAAAATATATATTAATAAAATAATAAATTATACATAATGAGGCATTTATGGAGTAGATAAAAAAATTATTAAGAAGAACATGAAACTTATGTTGAGGAGTTCAATATTCTCTTATGGGAATTTTTTAGAATAAATAATTTGGGAGCCACTATGACTAGAAATTTTCAAATGAGATAAAGGATTATTAGGGATGGATAATTAGAATATATTGGTTAGGAAACTAAAGGATATGTTTTTTTCTAGTGGGTGGAGGATGGGTCCGTTTGTAGATGAGTTTGAGAAGAATTTCCAAATATATTAATTTATTAATGTAAAAGACTATAATTTCTCAATGAAAGTGGAAAACATTAGACTAGGGTTGAGAAAAGATCCATAATTCCCTCATACACACAATTTAAGGATATGATTTAGATATATTTTTTAATTTTAATCATTATTTAAAACCATTTAACTCATTTTTACATTTTCTATGGTAACTCAGATTTTTCTTCAATAAATTATTTTTCTGCCGAAAATTTAAATTTACCCATTTACCTAATATTTAAATTTTTATTAAAATTATAAAATATATTTTAAAATTTGAAATTAAAAAAGTAATAAAAATTAATTCTCAGTAAAAACTCATAACATATAAAACACGTTTTTTAGAAAGAATGACTTTTAAAATATTAAATGAATTTTTCTTATTTTTTGAAAAAAGTAATATTCACTGTTTAAATGTTAATTTTTCATATATAAAAATAAATTTCATTGACATAATTAATTAAATATGAATTATTTTATAAAAATTCATATTATTTAAAATACACTTAACAGAAATAATAATAACAATTTATGGATAGTATGAGGGCCTATAAAGTAGAAACAAAAATCCCCACCCCCAAAGATCATGTTTGTTCAAGTAATTACTCCATCTAGGTTTATATAATCTAAAGTTAACCAATAAATATTTAAAAATTTCATAATTTCCATAGTATAAAAGGCCAAAGTATCACATATTTCATTTTAATTTGATGCCCTGATGAATGAACTTTATGTGTATTCCATTCACAATAGTTTTACCTATGATCCTCTTGTGTAGTGTATACCTTCCATTAAATATATCCAACAATACTGCCACACAACCACTAATTCATATATCATTGTATTCAATTATATTATCCCTTCTCACATCCCCTGTTTCACATTATCCGTCACCTTTGATGTTGTATCATCCCAACATGTTCATTATTGGAGCTTCCACCCTGATCGAGAACCCTACAATATAAATGTTCTAATGTTTAGTTATTAAGTAATAAATGATGATGTGATCCCATGCCTATTGAATATAAACTCGTAAGATATATATTACAATGTTGATCAATGTACCAAACCCCAAGAGGATTAAAATATTTTGTCTTTGATGACAGAACCCCCAACCATCTTATTGCATATTTGAAGCTATGGAACACTCATCCAACCACTAGTTTTCAAAAATTTAATTAAAATAATATTAAGAATATTAGTAATAATAAATATATATATTTTTAAAACAATTACATATTATATTAAAAATTACATGTTGATAACATCCTAAGTTCAACTTAATGCATAGTCATGACCTCTATTTAAGTACTAAAGGTATAGTACTCGAAAAGCCTAGGGTCTAGACATTTTGGTCCTATAAATTGATAAATAAAAGTAAATTTATATGAGAGGCATTACAAAGTGTTTTTACAAAAGTGATAGTGAACCACTCTTGTCATGTCATTGTCCATCGACTGTGAACAGTGGTCAGGTATCCTGAAGGGCCATATGGTACTCATCTCCATGATATCTATCTTTTAAAAAGAATCACCAACCTGGTGGGCCTCCCTATATACATAGGTCCCCACAAGATTAAAACTCCTTATCTGGTTGAGAAATCCTATCCCATGAGGCAGAACCCTCAATGATACATTCCTAGTTTGTGATCTGAGGGAATTAAAAGAAATCTTAGAATCAAATTCAACCCATATTAAATTCTAATTCAAGAAGATAACACGATTCTCCATAAAAATAATGGCCCATAATTCATCTTCATTGGTATTCCCTTTCCCGATAATGTGATGAAAACATCCTTTTACAAACCTATGATATGTGAGAAAAAAACCACCACATCATGAGAATCCTGGAACTATGAGTGCTTACCAATCCAAATTGATTTATACACATTCCCAACTAAAAGGTATCTCGCTGATGGTTTTAACAATAATTGGTTTTTTCGGCCCACTTATGACTATGAGAAGATGACTGGAGGTGAAATCATTAACATTATTATCCATAGAACCAACCTAGAGCACAGTAGCAGTATGGAATTCCTGGTGAACCTGCAAGGACACTACATGTAGTGAAGCCTATTTCCCATCTGCCATACCTGTGTTTCTGATAGTCTATATCGTTTAAAAAATAGCCACAACAACTACTGATAAAATATTATGCAACTGTGAACTCTGATCACTTCTTGCAATGTGCATCATCCTCCCATCAATAGACCTATATTTATTCAAAATAGAGAAAAATATCGATAAAAAAGAACACCAATGTTGATGAACAATGTTTTAGTTGAGGAAAACCTTCTGCACAGTATCATAAGCCATTGATCAATGGTGACATTCTGATACAATAACATAGAAAACATTCCATAAAATTATCATGAGTAGTCAGATGATTCATCCAGATTTTCCATTGTATTAGGAACCTTGAAGGGGTAATAAAGGACACCATAAATTTGTGGAGCCATTTAGGTGTCTGAGTGTAGACATCAAATTGAAAATAGATCTCATGTGTTGATTCAATGAACATGAATATCATGTATATTTCTAATAAAAATTCTATATCTTCCCCAACACTGATCATGATAGATACGCCTTATTAGAGATCTAATGAATTCAATATCTTAAGGTATATTTTGAATGATGTGGAATCATTAAATTCAATGGTAGCACCACCTATCATACAAATGAAATTCTAGAATGACCCTAAACATAAATGAAGATGAAATAATGATAAATAATATTGGATTTTTTATGAGTGATCTCAATTAAAAAAAAACTTAACCCCACACTCTCACATAAAATTTACTTCATTCATTGAAATAAGGAACAACTATAATAACTAATTTTTTGTACATAATAAAATAATAAAACATTTTTATTTCATCGATTATAACACATTCAATGAAATCCTCACATATTATGTGATTTCCTTAACCCCTTAATAGTGTTGTAATTTCAAATACATTATCAAATTATGTTTCACAATAAAATGATATAATAATAACTATAGGTAAATATTTTAAATGATATCCTGTATCTTTAATGATGAACACCATGACATGAATCAAACACCATGTCATTTTGGAAAAAAAGTCTTAATTAGTTTCACTATATGTTATTTTATTCTTTTCTATATATTTATATGAATCAAAATATTTTTAAAAATTATATATTCTACTACAATATAAATATGGAATGACTTAGATGACATGAGGGAGATATTTCTTAACTAAAATAGATGTATTTGAAAATAATTTAATTTGTAAGACATGTGGAATGATCATAATAAATTAAAAAAAATATGATAAGATCATAACTATTAATCATATATTATAGACATAAATAACAAATATACATGGTTCTATTATATAAATAACAAAAGAATAAAATTACATAACATGGAAATATTCTGACTAAGAAGGAGAGATGATGGTAGTAATGCATATAATTTTACAAAGAATAATAAATATAGATTATCATGATCTACTAAAATTGATTATGTAAATATTCTTAAAATTTCTTATCATGGGTATTAATTCATTCAATTTTAATAAGATGTGAACCAAGACTTGTGACAGGTTAGTGGTCATACATTATCAGGGTTATAAACCACGATGGGTGGTGAAATTTTTCCTAATTATAAATTAATGTTCTTAGTTAATATATTATATTGGTAAATCAACATGTGAATTCTCATTGAATATATACCACACCATGTGAACAAAAAAGTATCCTATTTGATATTTCATTCATTAATTAAATGGAAGAGATAAAAAATAATCAAAGGGTAGTAGCACTGAAATAGATGATCTCTAATTTGAAATATCATGAATCATCCCCTTGGAAAATATTTTATATCTAGTTATGGAAAGTGGTATAGATCCAATGATTATTTGTAAAGGATTATTCCCTCTCTTTGTTGACCACTAAAGTGATCTCTAATTATAAATGTGATATGATCTTTGATGGAAATAATAATAAACTATCAAATAATAAAATTAAAAATATTCTCACACTATAATTGCATTTATTGTTTTGATGTTGGGACACATGATAATGTTATAAACATGGAAATTTGATCTTTTGTAGAGATATATTGAAAAAACTAATATATAAATTCTAAATGGATCAATTATCTTTGGTGATAGATATCAATCATTTTTTAATTTATGGTGTTATCATGTAAATCCTAAAATTAATTTTTAGATAATCTATTAAATATATAAGGTAGTGATTAATAACATAAAGAGGCTAAAATGAATTTTTTTCCAAATAAATTTGAAGTATTGAGTTTTAACTTGATGAAAAGTATTAATTTTATCTTTAATCAATTGAAGGCTCATATAGAAAACATACATGGACATGGTGAATCTTTTTATGTTGTGAAAATTGTTGAGTAGATACTATAAAGTCTACATTTTCACTTGAATCTAAATGTCTCAAGGATTATGGAAAAAATTATAATATGTTATCTTTGGATGATTTTGAAATAATTTTTATTAAATAAAATATGAGAATTAATGATGACGATCGTATAGTAAAGGACACATCAATATAATTAGCTTTGACATGTATGAAATATCCGACCATACGGGGTTAATCAGAAGATTATGAGGTCTTTGTGGTAATTTTATTCCTTTCCACTAAACACAAATTGTGAAATGAAAATTTAATGGGATGTTTACTATAAGTTTTTATGATGTATAATGTTTATAAATATTTAGTCAAAGTTTCTATTTTTTTAATTATGATGAAGCTGATCCTAATAAACTGTTTGGTAAAACAATAAGATATTTGAAAATAAAAAAATAGTGTTCCCTTGAATATGAAGGATTATAGTAAAATTTTAATTCAAGATATAAATGATTTTAAATACATTAATGATAGTGTTATGTCATTTTCCATGTTAAATATCAAATAAAAAGGATATAAATATTGATGTAACTAATGTTTACTGAGTCTAAGACCAAAAAGTGGATATTATAGTTGTTATTAAATTAATTTATATACAGTTAAAATGAATAATGAATTCAAACATAGTGGTATTTAAATATATATTATAATTGAAATTACAAAATAAAGACAGAGAAGATTTTAATGTTTAACATAGAAATATAAAATTTTAAAAAACAAAAATATTTTGGAATTGTTTTTGAGATAAAGACCTAAGTTGCTGAGTAATAATGATTTGTCAATTTAACAAATAAAATAGTGAAAGATAAGTCCTTGAAAATAAAATACCTCAAAGGACGTTTTTTATATAAAGTATAACAAAAATGATCTATAAATATCAATGAAACATATTATGAAATAATAAAAATTGATTAATGTATTGAGTATCTAATATGATAAATAAATGTAAAAATTTTTAGAATCATAAAAGAATAATGATGAAATTCTATAATAATAGTGACCAGACTATAATTTCAATGGAGGATTTTATTTTACTCTAAATTGAATAATAACAATTTTAAAAAGAGGAATTATGTTCCTACTATGATAAGGATGATTGATCTATGTGAGACTCAAATTTTCTTCATTCCTTCAAATAAGACATATATGACTACACTGCATATTAGGTTGTTTATTATAAAAAGATGTGAAATTAACCAAATATGTGTTCCATATTTAGTTTTAAACTCAAGGAATAAGATAAAATAATAAAACTAAAGAAAATAATATTTTATATTCCTTTCATGTCTGATATTTATTTACATTGTTTGTTAGCATAGGTAAATGTATCAATCATTAAAGTGAAAAATAAGAATTCCTATAAGAAAGGATAATTTTAATATGTAATAGTCCATAGATACATAAATTATGTTGGAAAAAATAAATTTTAAAATTTTAAAGATGATAAAAATATTTTATAAGTTGAAGAATAACATGATTATCATCCGTACATAAATGCTAAACAATATATAAAGATTATGAAGAAGAAGATTGATAAGGCTATGGTCACTAAAATTTATTTAGAATGATGTGATAAAGGGTGGGTTCTAATTCCTTATGATGATAAATAAAAATTTATTCATGAAAACCTTACATGGAAAAAATATACCATAAATTTCATTAATGACAAAGGATTAAGTATTATTAGATCAAATACTGACAAAAGTAACTGTAAATACATATTTATGAAGGATTTATTAGTGGTGGAAGAACTAAATGACAATTTACATAGTGTAATATAATTTGTTTCTTCAATAATGTAATATACATTACTAAAATTATATATATTGTCAAGTTTCAACATAAAGAAATTAATATGTGATAAAAATGAACAAGTAGAAATCTCTACAATGTAAGTGAAAATTAAGACTTGTTCATTCTATCCAAATAAGTGTAAAATAGATTTTATGAAAGGAATCATATTAAAATTATTTAACATTCCAGGTAATAGTCATTACTGAATGGAGATACCTAATACATTCGAATATTGTTAAGGGATTTATATTATAAATGTTCTGTTTTATAGTGATAGTAAATTAAAAGGAATACCTATAATAATAAATCATCTAAGAGAATAAGTATTAATAACTTTATTTGTATTGATATTTTATTTCATTTCACTCTAATGTATTTAAATAGAAAAAGGTATTGTGTTTTATTCATGGATAAATATAATAGGATGATGCTACTAGAGAAAATCCAATAATATAACGTCTCTTGAATGATGCTACTAGAGAAAATCCAATAATATAAGATTTATAGTGAATCAATTTTGATAATAATTTACATATCTAATACTAAATTTTCCCCAATTAAGTAAAGACCCTATTAAAGAATTGGTATGAATAATAAAAAATTTTTAAATACATAGAAACATTTAAATTAATTTTCTTATTCTCAATTAGGTGAGGATACACATGATGATTCAGTAACTTTGTAATAACGATATTTTTCATGTATATCCATATAAAAAAATAAAAATTCTTGAAAATATGTATTTGGGAGATTATTGAAATCCTAGATGCCATTATTATATAAAATTATTATTTTTAAATGCGGTGATATAAACATTCAGCAAGATGTTGATGAATTATTTTTCAAAGAGGAAGAGTCCCAAAAAATTGATTATTCAAAAAGATTAGATTAATAATGATACTAATTATTGACGACTAAACCATAAATAAACTAAAAATGAAGTGTAGAAATTTAAAATAAAGATATCTTAGATGAAAAAATTCTCTAATAAGAACCCAATGGATAACTATAACCCAAAAAACACTTATCTATTTTAGATCCATCAAAATTTAATCATTTTTCTGAATGATAATGTTTCTTTATATATATGAAAGAGTAAATAGATATGATTGAACATGGTATATTTTTAAAATCTTATAATACAACAACTATCCATGAACCAAGTGGGTTAGTTGTAAAAAAATTTACAAATTGTGAAATGTAACAAGAAAAAAAAACAAAAAAATTTATACAAAATTTACCCCCTCAATGAAAAAATAGATATTTATAAAATATTCCCACTCATAGATATATTGTGTATAAATACATTATTTTTTACTGTATCCATTTAAATAAAATTCATAATATTATAAATGGATGAAAACTAATAAGTTATTAATAATACTATTGTGGATAAATTCAATATTCAACAACCTAATGGATCCCTCATTAATGAATATGAAATCATGTTTTGTAGATTTAATATGGAACTGTATAGTTTGAAATAAGAACCAAGATAATAGTTTTAAAGGTTACATAAATTTTTATAGAATATTGGATTTAAAATAATAGGATTTAATCACTTAAAAAAAATTCTAAAAATATATTCATTTTGTTTATCTATATGGGTGACATTATCTCTAGATGAAAAAGTAAATAACCCTATAAAGAATTTTCCTCAGTTATGATGAAAAAGTTAAATTTATAAATTATAAGATATTTAGTATATGTCTTTGGTTTATGGGATACTATAGGAATCCCAAATTTTTTTTTACCCAATCCAGGTACATGAAGGATATTTTGTGAAGGATTCATGTATAGGATACCGAACCAAAGGAAATGACCTCTCTAACTCAATTGAAATTTTTGAATGATGTGGTTTGAAAGTGGTCTATATCACTACATACATTGAAATAATTGGAAATCTATTATACTTGATAGTTACATGACTCTATAGAGTTTATTCCTCAGGTAAAGTAGTGTGGTGTAAACTTTATCACAAGGAATACTGATTGTTAGTAGTTAAACTAATATTGTTGTATATAAATGGAATTACGAACATTTAAACATTAAATAGTGAAAAAATGAGGTAATAATTGTTGAGAATAATGAATTATAACTGGGATGATTTCATATATGATCATAAATATAATTTAAAGGGTTAATTATATATGATAGTTATATATATTTCTTATATTATCATAAAATAAGATTATATCTCATTTCATATTATTGAATTTGGACTTATTTTAATTAATCAATATTTTTATTATCTCATGGGGAAAAATTATAATCGTGAACACAACAGTGAGTTGTTATTTTATAAAAATAATTTTAAATTTTATCAATTATGTTTATTAATTTTGTGACAACATATAGTTGGGTATTCATAGAAAAAAGAACATTGGAATTAAGTATCTTATTGTAAATGATAAACTAAAAAAAGTGTTTTAAAATAGAAAAGTGTTCATATAAAATAAAACATTTCTGAATAAAAAATGAAAACATTTATAATGCGAATCATGGAAAAGTGTAGTATTACTATTTGATTTTAGCAATCTCATTCAACTTTATGTTTTAGAGAAAAACCTCATCTTCCCTAGTTATGTTTTGTATGTATTTTTATAGATATCCAAAATATTGATCAGAATTTAATTGATGTTTTTGAATTTTCATGTTCTCATTAAAACCCATAGAATAATGAAAATTGGGTTTATAAGCATTTGGGTTCAAAGATAAATCTAAATAAGTTCCAATGTTCATCAATGTTAGAAATAATGTACAATTGTGAAAATATTAAATGCCTAAAAGATAAATATATTAGGTTTAGAAATATCAATGTAAATAAAATACAAGGATAAACTAAGAATAAATTTGAAAAAGTAGTTTAAGGGAGTTATTATATATATTAGTGTTACCTTAAATAAATTCACCATGAGATAATTTAAGTGATTATTTATAAAACATATTAATTTTATACTTTTTTCATAATGATCATGAAATATTTATTATTATAGTAAGTGAAAATTTTATTATAAAAATCACAATAAAAGACCTATTCATGAAGTAGGGAGATATCCAAAAAAACATTGAGAATATAAAAATGTTTATATTTGTTTCAGAAAACTGAAAGGAGGTTATTTAAACAAAAATGGTATTTTTTGAGTTGGTATTGTCAAAAAAATTTAAAAATATTTTGGTTATATTAGAGATAAAAAGTTTTATAAATATTTGGATGGAAATTCATGAATTTTGGATGGATTTAAGAGTATTTTGGTATAATAATTAAAACAATATCATATCATATAATATGGTAATATGTCATAGAAAATATGATAAGTTCAAATGTTTTTTGAAAAATTGTTTGAAATAAGTGTTGTGGATCCATGGAGTTTAATTTAGATGACATTGGTCATCAGAAACATCATGAAAATATATAGTATTTTATGGATTAGTTTTACATGTCATTGTAAATAATTCATAGTTAATTGGGTATCTACCTGTAAATTTTTTTACTCAATATATTTTATCTTAAAGTAGTAGTAAATAATATAATATTATTGGCTTATATGGGATACTAAAGACATTGTGGTATTATATCTATTGTTATAGAAGATAGTGGTGATAACACTAATGTTAATATCAATATTAAATAGAAAATAAATCTACTAAATTTTCAATTGAATGAAACTATGTCATTTTAAAATTATATCTATATTGAAGCATGTATGAGGCTGGAATGAGGTGACGTAGACATGACATAAGTAGTATGACGTAAGCATGACGATGCACTGGTCCTTCAAGCCAGTTTCATGGAATTTGGGCTATGTTATGGGTTCATGCCCACTGGGCCTTTGATCCATGTACTGAATAAATAAGTCTTAATAGGTGGGTTATCCCATAGAGGGATAAGGACTAGCATTCTGATCTGTGCAAGTGGTGTGTGTGTGTTTAATGACATTTTACCCCTAAGAACCTTATATATATATATATATATTTATTTATAAACATTAATTGATAAATTTAACTACCCTTTTATAGGAATGAAATAGGTAATGATCATGGTAGTTAAAAAATTGAGAAAATCATAATAACTTGTATTATGAATTAAAGTTTGAAGAAAAACTAAATATGTGGTTATATACCAAATAACCAAAAAATATATATTTATATATAAATTTTGTTCTATGATTAGGGATGATAAATATTGACATTTGTTGTAAAACATTTCAAAATTAAGATAAATATTCAACAATAGACTACAATGTAATAATTATAATATCACTTCATTGTGTTTTTTGATATGTGAAATTAATTTTTTCATTTTTTATTACTAGTAGACTATTACATTTTAGGTAATATTGATATTTGATTATGAGGGTTGTAAACCTCTAGTGATAGAGAATCCAATCAAAATTATGAGGCAATTATCATAAAGAAATTGATACATGATCACATTAGTGAGTGTATTATACATGGACATATCCAATATCATGTTATAAAGTAAATAACATGTTCCTCCAGTTTTATATTTCTTACTTATATAGAGTGTTTTATATAAGTATTATAACTAATTATAAGTACAATATAATTAAAAGGTATGAGTTTTAATTGGATATGTATTCATTCACCCCCCTTTAGTTTATCCTTCCTGGTGGGTATTAATAAAAAATTAGGCTAATTAGAATTTGGTTAATGGTTTTTTAGTTTCAGAATTGATTAATTTAATTTATAATATTCCATATGATTATTTTAAGAAAGTTTATTTTTACATCAATTTTATTTTTCATTATCTCATTGGTTATTTAAATGTTAAATACCTTCAATACTCAGTAAATATAGATATTATGGATGATTTGATAATAAATCATATAATAAATTTGAATCTTTTTTATTTTAAAAAATCTACAATGAATGTTTTTTGAAAACGATGAAGGGGATAATGTTTTATTAAACCTAATATATAGTGGTGTATATATATTAATGAGTGTGTTATAAACTAATGTATATGGGTACTATATAACTTAAAATGGTGATATTACTCAATATGGATGCGTATTTATTATGATAAACAAAGTTTTAACCTTTAATAAATTCCGAAGTGTTAAAAAATGATGTATAAAACAAACATGAAAAATTATTAAGATTTGTTGATCAAATTAGAGGTGAGAACTTATTTAAAGATTTTATTGGGTATATGAAAGATTTTAAAATATTTTTAAACATCACTTAACTTAGAAAATAAAAGTGTAATGGTTTGTTAGAGAAGAGTATTATAACTTTTATATAATGATTCTATTGATTATTAACCATTATAACGTTCTTATATCAATTAGGGTAAATGTTCTATAAAATCTTTTATTCTTATAAAAAATATTCCATCAATGGTTACAATAAATAATCTGCATGACATGTTGGTTGAGAGGTATCCGTAGATTTATTTTAGGATTATTTTTTGTGGTGGAGAATATAAATGGTGTTTGGTTTTATAAAATAATATCACCAAATCATAAAAACCCATATATTTTATATCTTAAGGTAAAAAATAAATATTAATTTCTTAACAAAATGTGTTGTGTACAGATTTTGGAAACATTTTTCCATGAAGGAATAAAACACTAAATGAGTGAGTTAAAAATTATTTTAACATGAACAATTAATCCCCATAAATAACTATAGTTAATAAGAATGAATATAATGCAGTACCATAATATATTGAACGAATTTAATTGACTTGGATTATATAGAACAATGAAGGTACATAAGGATTTTTCATACGTGAGAGGTGATGGTTATTATATTAAATGACGATTTATTAATATTTTAAGACTATTAATTTAATACACATCAGGTGACTATAATGAAATATGATTTTATGAATTTGTTATAATTTATGAGATTAAAAACAGACTCCATTTATAGTAACCATGTTTGAAACCTGGTGTGTACACATAAAGAGGTGGTACCTATTGGGGTAGAGTGGGAATTGAATTTGGAAATTAACTTTGATGGTAGAATTTATATCTATAAAACCATTTTGGTGTAAACGGGTTATAACTTGATTCTTTATATTGGATAAAAAGTTACCATTTTCCTAGTATCAATAAAAAATTCAATCAATAATTTTTTTCCATAATATCTCTTTATAATTAATATAAATATATATAACAAATATAAAAATATCTTTCATTAGTAATACATTAGTTTATGGTGTTTATATGATATATCTTCGAGGTTGTATGAATCCAAATGAATGTACTAAGGTATTTATATTTTGGATATATTCCATAATTTCCATTATTTAGATGATAAATATTAGCATATATCATAGGGTATGATATAAATAAATCAAATGAGATGATATCCTTTATTTAATTGTAATTCAAATCCAATAGATGAAAATATCATTTAGTATGATATAAATATATCTTAGCTACTCGCTTAATTTGATTATTTGATGTTATTTTTATGTCATATTTCATGGATTTTAATGTATAATAAATTTAAGAAAATGTAAAATTAAATGTTTTACTATTCAAATTACCCCCATTAGATATCATTAGTTGAAACACATTGGAAAATCAATGTTCTCATATTATGAATTCCTACCTCTTATAAATAATTTAATCATAAATTATGTAATATATGGGCTATTGAATATATAACTAAAGGATGATGAAAGGGATTATATAAAGGAGAAGTATCCAAGAGAATTTGTTCTTACATGCATATCTAAGATATAATAAATTCTCCCTTCCCTTAAATAACCCTTATTAATCAGTCTTTCCCCTCATGAGATACTATAAAATCATAGATGTGACAAAATTCACTCTAGGATATGTGGGAATTGGAAAAATTCATTGACATACTCTATAGGATGGATTCATTTGACTTCTTCATGGTGATATTTATCAGTTATACTTATGGAAGTTCATTATCCTGACCGTCTATGGTGCAAGGTACAAAAAAGTCTTCATTTTAGATATTTCAAAGTATCAGTTTTTAGCATGGTTGATCATGGAACTTGAGGCTTGTAATTATTTACACATCCTTGAATAATATGTGTTCAATATTTAGAAATACAAAAGTTATTTTAGATCAATTTCATGTAGTTTTATTCTTAGAATCATTTTTAAATTGATGAATATATGATATAATAATATTTTCATATTTTATTCATTAAATATGATTGAAAATATACATTTTAGTTTTTTATATTATATAACATATCATAGGATATGATTGGGCATTATAATATGATATGGGATGTCTTTTTCCATAATAAAATATAATTCTTCTGTTTTTTGTTTATTGTAACATATGTTATAAAGTCATTTATATTTTATGAAAGTACCAAAAGTGCATGTAAAATAGTGGTTCATGTTGATAATTTGATACTAATTCCATTATTAGAATATGTCTCCTTGGAATTGAAGGTTTTAATATTATATGGTACCCCATATTAATCTACGGTAATCAAGTGCACTATGTTTTATCTTACATATAAGATTATCACATTCTAAGATTTCTAGGAAGGTGTTTTCCATGTCATGGTATTTCTATTTCCCTATACAATAAATTCTATATCATCAAATACAATATAAAAATAAAATTTTGATTTATATATATTTCAACTATAATTTAAGTTAAATAATCGAGAAAATGTCTATAAATTACTTGAAAAGTTATTTTGGGATATTTATTTCTCTTATAAAGAAATAATAAATTATTTATTAATAAATTTCAATGAATAATTATTTATTGTTTGTAAACATTTAACAAATAAATATGTATAATGTAATATATAGCTAATAAATGTAATTGTAATTATATATAATGGTTTATAATTTATATATAAAATATTTATATTGGAATTATTAGTTTACTTTATAGAGGGATTATAAATTTTTAAATAAGGCTATATTATATATTATTTTCTATAAAAACTATGATTTTTTTTATAAATATTCATTTGAATTGTACAAATTTAAGGACATTTTTAGAAATTTATTAAAACATATAAAAAGGTATTTTAATTATTAATATGGTCAATATTTAATTAAATTTTAATATATGATATTTAGATCATGTAAATTATATTAAAAATAAACAAGGGATATAAAATGTTTATATTTCATTTAATATCATATATTTAAATTAAAATCCATATTGTGAATAATATGAATAATTTATATTAGTAGTAAATATATATTATTTACATTTTTTAATTTAATTTTTAAAATGATTTTATAAATTATATAAAATTTATAATTTACCTTGTTTCTAATTTTTTTATCACTTTTAATCTCATGTTTAAATATTTGAGTTGTTAATTTATTTTATTTTATCCCAATATTATGTGTATATATATATAATTTTATTTTCTAAATTTGTGAATGATTTAGTATAAATTGTTTAAATTGCTTCCATAAATAGTTCTATGTACATTTAACATTTTTCATACTATGTATGATAATGGATTTAGATTCTTACACTAACGTTGGATTTGACTTGGTTATAAGCTTGAATAAAGTAGTTCATTTTCATTTATACATCATAGTTATTATATTTATAAAATAATTGAGGAATTTCTTATGTAATGTCTTAGTGTGTAAAGAGGCATTAGGTAAGATTTCTCATTTTCTAAGAAAATATGCCTTGTCTATAAAAGTGATGTTTCATTATCTGTCCCTGTAATATTACTCTTGTGGGGATTGTTAATTTCATATTATTATAATAGTTTACATGAATAGGTTTCAATTAGATTTCTCATTGGAAGAATTTGGATATGTATAAATATAGTTGAATTTTAATTTGGCTTACTAACTTGAGTTATGAGTTATGTAAAGGGTTACACATTAATATAGTTTGAACATCATTGTTGGTCAAAGGAATAATATTACAAAATAAATCATTAAAGGAAATGTTCATATAATCTGAATAACATGACATATGATGGCGATATTAAAGTACATTTAAAAATAAAATGTTTTAGATTACTTCTAAAGGAAACACATATTGAGATCTCAATCATTGAATTTTCTAGGCTCAACTAAATCTGGGTACCCATGGATTATCTTGTGTATGACATAGAAGAAATGTATTACCCTAGGATTTACGTATCCAAAACCCATTAAGAGATTTTGGTTACACTATTCTATGAAACAGTAATATATGGAATACCCAATGAATAATGCTGACTTTATCTATAATATTACCTTGAAAACAAATTTTTCCACTCAAACATCAATGATTCATATTAGATAACATCGACATGATTTCTAACCTAAATAACAAAGTGGTGAGATGAACAGAAAAGTGAAGTCATTGATTACTGAACCATATATCTTGGTATAATAATTGATAAAATGAGTCTAACAGGTCCATCATTTTGGTGGGGTAATATTTCATAAAATCATTATTAATGGAAAATAAAATGTGATACTCATTTGATAAAATATTCTAGGTTGGGAAGATATCATCATCATCTGTGAAAATATTTTTGAAATAAGCATTAGAAAAGATAGTTATAATGTATAAAAATTCTCAAAATGGTACAAAAAATATGTGTTTTTCATATGAAAGGAAAGATTCCAATGTTTTATTTAACCCTTTGTTAGAAATAATCAATTAAAGTTATTCAACACTTCAATATAGAATCTTATGAGAGGAATAGATTATGGTTTCAAATTTAATAGTTTTAGGATGGCTAATGAATGGTTAGTCTCAAATTATATACTCAATAAGATTGTGTATGGTATGTACTAAATGAGAATATATGTTTTTTTATCATTTAAACATTATATTAAATTAATTAAGTTTTAATCATTGGATGTCATCTAAAAATGTAAATTTATAGAACTATACTTACAATACTTTCTCAATTTTACTGTAAAAACATTAGGGTAGCAGTGGTTTTTAAAATATAATGATAGTTTAAAATGAATCCATATGTTTTAATTTTGGTATTTAGAAACTGACACTAAATATAGAATCATGGATCATCCAACATCATTTTATCCCATTTATATGTTTCTTTCTAGAACTATTACAAACTATTTTTTAGTGGTGGTAATTACTATTTTTATCATCAGTTTTAGGTTTCCATGTATTTTAGGAATTTTTCAATAGTTTAAAACGCCCCCAGAAAATATTGTACCATATATTAGTCATATAAAGAACCATGAAATAAATTTTCTTTTTGTTTTAGTTATTTAAACTACCTCTCCATATATATGTTTATAAAAAATAAAAAAAAACATTGGGCCATATATCTCCCAAAAAATAGAAATAGAAAGAGAAATAAAAATTAATAAACACATAAAAAGCTAACTCAAAAGAAATTTAAATATCAAATATATATCTATAAAATTACATTTATATAGATTAGAAAAATTATAATTAATTTAATTATACAATAACACAACAAATTATAGACAATAAGTTTAGTTATACAATATCACCATTAAGTCCATAGTCAAGCCTTATCGTTATCCAACAAACTAAGATCATATCTATCTATTTCTTCATATATATCTCTATATCAACTCAATTATCATGGTACTTATACAATGAAGATAATTTTAAAAATATTTGAATTTAATTAAATAATGAAATTGAATATAGAAAAAAGAACTAAAATTGCATTTATCTATGAATCAATTAGTACATTCATTCATGATTGAGGAATAAACCTCATATTAGAATATATAATTATAAAGGGTCACTTAATTAGACACCAAACAGCCTAAAATCAAGAAATATACTCATAGAACATCTTCATTGGGGACCCCATTAAAATTAAAGGGGGAAAGTATCTCTGATCCATTAAGATTCAACACATCTAAATTATGAAGGATTGTCTTAGTAGTAAAATTACATATATATTTGATTAAAATGAAGTTATTATTATAAAGAGTACATTAAATTTATTCAAATTAAAAATTGTACCTATAATCATGTCCCTAAAATATCATTGTGAAGAAGAATTTGTGGCCACTAGTTCCCTCACTATATAGTAACCACAAGTCGAACCTATAGAATCAGGTGGAAATATGTCAAATTATGATGGGAGGGATATTGAGGGAATTAAAGATGTTGATGGTAGGGATATAGAGGGAATCCTATATGTTACATGTTTGGAGCCCGAGGGATCATCATAGACCACAAATTTCATTTGAAAATTTAAGGAAATGTCATATATTAGGAAAATGTTATCAATGAATTACTTCTTCATTGGTGAATCTTTTATTTGAACATGTAAAAAACATCAGAACATATATTTTGAAAGATTAATGTGAAAAAAAATTATAAATGAAAATAGATGCATAGCACTGGTAATAATAATTTATATAGTCATTTTAGTTAATTTCCTCACTTACAAACAAATATAATATTTACCTTTTCAAATTAAAAAAATAATTGAAAAAAATAAAATTAAATATCATAAAAATCTCAAGTACTATAAGTTGAAAGAATATAGAAAATGTATTTGATATGTTAATGCATAATTTGACATATAATGTTTTCATAAAGTTATTATGTTTTTATCAAACTCTACAATTACTTCTTCTAATTAATCCATCGATGAAAGAATAACATTTTCAATACCATTATTAAAAAATAAGTCAATTTCTTGTTTCTTAGGGCATTCAATGTCAGAGTTCAAATCTTCCATTTTATTTTCCACACCATAGTTGTCTCTATATTTAATGGGAATAACTACTCTCCACCATTAATTAATCAAATATTCACATATTATACCATTTTCTCTTGTGATGAAAATATGTTTATATCATGTACATCATATTCACTAAAATCTATCTATGGTGAGAAGTTTATATAAGTAAATTTCATGGAATATCGTTTAATTTCCTTTATAATATCGGGGCCCTTTCACTTGAATAAAACAATTGAATCATGACCATAGTAGTTTAAATTGATAATATCAACCAACTTTTCATAGATTCTCAATTAGTAAGCTATAAATACACTACAATTTTATGTTTTTAAAACCTCTTCCCAATTTAATGGATGAAGTTTAAAGTCATTCATGTTGTAAGAATCAAAATTTCTAGCCTGGTTTGGAGGTCCCTGATCCAAGAATATCAAATCTTTTGAAAAATCAACTCAATTTTCAGTGTTCAAGATCTATTAAACATAATTTTCATTATTTCATTTAATATATATATATATATATATGTCAACCTAATATCTATTATGATTAATGTATTAATGAACATATATAATGTGGAAACCATTCTACAACCACTTTATTAACATATTTGTTATATCATTCTCATATATTGTTTGAAATCCAATATGTATCCTATTTGTATCAGGACTTATTCAATAAATAAATAATAAATTTTACTATTCTATGGCACAATTCTGTATACTTTAAATAGTTCTGTTTCAGACATAGTGATTTTTGTGATCCTTCTAACTAGTCAGATAATAGTTGGAATGATATTTTACTTCCCATGTAGTTGATATTTAGTTGATATGGTTTCAAAACCTATAACATTATTTAATATTGTCTCAATATCATCATGGTATCTAAAATAAATGTTATGACACCCCTATACAGGATAAAATACCAAACTAGAGCCTTGAGGTTGTGATTAAATTTTCATATATGATTTTAAATGGCCAAGGTATCTTTAAAATAAAATGAATAAAAATAAATACATATATAATTAATTTTCAAGAAGGTTTTAATTAAGATTACAAACATATAAATAATGTAAATATCATTTGGATGCATATATTGATAATTTACAGGGGAAAAAAATTTACTTTCCTCGACCAAATAAAGCATTAAATATATCATGAAAGTAAAAAAATTATAGTGTAAAGATATTATACATTTATGAAAGTTTCAATAAAAATATATATTAAATCGTATTGAGATTGAATCATTGTTGAGTTTTATTATATTTTGTCTGGTAGATTTTTAGAATTGGAGTGTAACTACATCATCATTTTCAAAAAACAATGTACATAATCCCAATAATAATAAATGTTGTTAAAAAATATGTGAATCGTGACTTTTAGATCTATGTAAACCATGATTATTTAGGTCGTTACACCATGTTATGTCATTTGAATACCCATTGTATACATTCACTTGACTTAAAAATTAAATTAATATATATTTATTCATATTTTTCATTGGTAGTTTGACGGATCATACTTTCTATTCTCATCTAAAAATAGATCAAACATTTTATTCATTGTTTTTAAGTCCTTCTGAGTATTGAGATGGTTCTTCAATTTTACAGGATCTTTAATTAACATGATGATTTTTTTTCCAAAAATTATTCACAATATGTAGAAAAATATGATTATCAGCAACACACTGAACATATATTATTTGTTATAATAATATTTTGATAATTATTAGTATTATTATTATATTGTTTTGTTTAATAATGGTGCCCTCAAAAATAAAATACATGAATATTAAAAATAAAGACAAGTTTTATTCAACAGAAATGATGAAACCGTATATTACAATAAGGCTAAAACACCTTTAATAACCTAGAATTATTTCTAGGAGACCTATCAGAATAATGCAGAGACCACCAAACAAAACAAACATACCAAGAAAATAGTTAAATTCGTTTGGGTCTGTCATAATGAATAAAATTATGGAAAGAACAACGGAAACCATATTAAACTTCAAGGGGATGTAGATCACTATCTTCATCGAACTGTTTTATGAGGTTTGGAATATCTTAATCATGTATTTATAAGGCCCATAAGTTAAATATGACTTTTTTTGCCATTAATGACTTTAAATGACCTGTGGTTTTTTAACAGTCAAAAAACATTATAACTATTATGGATTTTTATGTATTTTTAATTATTCTATGTATTCCTTGTATTTTAAGTATCTTGATTATATTAAATACTTTAATAACTTGAAGAGTTTTTAATTTTTGAAAGTAAAATTTTAGTTAATAAATTAATGTTTTTATGTGAATTTAATGTTTTTAAAGAATACGACCCTATGTATATGGCCCCAGCCTTAAACATTACATAATCTTGATTTATATTAATAATTCACATGGAGGATCTTTTTAGGCTTAGAGTTTTATGAAATTGGGCCAAAATATTGCATTACATCTAAGAAAACCAAATTAGACACTTCAACTCAGAATCCATTTTTTTCATAAAATAAATATTCCTAAAAGAAAATTGTAATTATTTTTTTGATATAAATCTTTTTGAGTTCTTTCTTTCTCTTAACATGCATTATACCCTCTGAAAATGCATTTAAAACATGTGGGATGTGCATAAATAGATAAGTAAGGGTTATAAAATAATGAGAGAAAACACATTTTTATCAATACATACAAAACATAAACACTTTAACATACCTTTTGAAATCATAAGATTTATGAATAACACGTAGAAATCATAAATCATAAAGGTAACTTATGGAATTTATATAATAGTTACACTGTAGCTTTCACATCTACCTAGGGAGTAACACTTGGAATATTGATAATAGTAAATTCCTTAAATCTCATTGGAGAATCTTTAATGTTTACCTCTGTCACGTTACCCAATGCGTTGAAGAGCTAAATCGGGATCACCTGCCCTAGGTTTAACATGGAACCACCTGTATACGTAAACAATTCCTAATAACCACAACATATTAATAACATATAATACATGCATAAAATAAAGATAAAATTTCTACATCACAAATAATTTATATCATTTCAATATATTGACATAATCAATTCTTTATCAAACCATTTTCAAACCCATTTAAAACATTTAATAAATATATTTTTGAATCAAAGTGTCTCATACCACATTGAATATTTTTAATGAAATTTTAATTTCAAAACATTCATGTCCATATAAATAGATCCTTTAAACCATTTTTAAAACATGGATATTAATGAGAATGATTTAGAAGAATAAATCTATATAACATTTAAAACGATATTTTAGATAAAGAGTTTTTAACAAAATTAGAGACACTTGAATACAAATAATTGAGGAATAACATTTAATTAAAACATTATAATCTCCTGAGAATAAATTTATTCGTGATATAATATTCCAAAGGACAGTAATAAAACATATAAATGTTAATTGGCGCATAACCACAAAGAAGTCTCAATGGAATGCAAATCAAGATAAAGACCCATATAAAGATGGTATCCTTAGATTAGGGGTATATCAATTAAATAATTATGTATGAAACATATAAATACACTCAATATTATTGGATATTTAGTTAAAAGAAATCAGAGTTTATTCACACATATTCATAGAATGACATAATTAACAAGTAGAAGTTTAACCCAAAGAATTGAAATTGGGTTTAAAAGTTCCCTTACAGAAATTTGACAGACTAACATCATCACATTAAAATTCAGAAAATGAGACTATGATAGAGAAAATGGTATCTCATCACATGGACACAAAATTTAAATCAATAAGGATATAAAATAACATATCCCAACATTATAATATGTAAATTAAAATACATAACAAAAAAGAATATTTTTAAAAAGAGGAGGGTGAAAGATTCCCTTACCGATTTGGTAACATACGAAACATACACCACAAGAAATAAGGATTATACAATGAAGTTGTGAGTAAGCATAAATTAATGTATATTACATAATTAATACAATCATGGGAAGTACATACACCACACAATAGGGAATATTGGAAAATATAGCTTGAATCTCACGAGAATAAAAAGTGAGATAAAAACCCCTTACCACGTTGTATCAATTGAGTTTTATGACCAAAAGTTAGTAACCATGAAATGAATCATAGGATTACATGAATATAAATATAATAAGGATAATATATATCAAATTTTAGTACGCAATACACTACATGCAATAAATAAGTGGTGAACAATGGAAGTCTCACAGAATTAAAAGTGAGATAAGAAACCCCTTACCTCGTTTCTTACTTAACTCATATGTTCCTTGTTAATTCTGAATAATACACTTGAGCTAATTTATACTTCCTTAAGAACATTTTTCAATTTTATTACTCCTTTTATATCACTTATTAATTTTCTATAACAGTTATTTAATTATTTTATTTCATATCAGACATTTTGACGATGTTCAGAACTTTAGTTAAAAATGAACTTGTTATAATTATAAATTGTCCATGTGGTCAAAATTCCATTATCTCCTTAATGATATTAATTATTTGGATATCATATATATCTGGTATATATGTATTTATAATATTCCATATTATTTGGAATTAAGAAATGAAACACACCGTTCAGGGAGACGGTAAGCCGCTCGTACACATGAACGCTACTTTCATTTCTATTTTATATTTAAAGGAATCAAAACATAATAATACATAGGTAGATTATAATTCCATTATAATATCTATTTTATTTAATTTAATTAACTATATCCTTTTTACATTCCACGTATGGAATGAACGAGTCATATCACTTCGAGGGAGCGGTAGTCCGCACTTTTTCAAATGAAATTATCATGTTTACCCATTATGGAAACCATAAAGGTATGATATAAATTAAAAAACAGAAGTATAGATACTCTATAAATATGCTATATATCACATGTAAATACTTTTCCATCTTAATGTCAACCATAAGAGGTTTTATGAGAAGATTAAACAACCATCGTTTCGTGAGGCAGTAGTTCCTCGTCCACAGAAATAGTATGTTCTTTACCCATTATATAGAGGTGTGTGTAGGTGTAGTTCGATGAAATCTCATAAAAACATTCTATTATATTGAAGATAATGGTGTTGTTATAACATAAAGTAATAAAAAGAATACAAGGGGTCATAGAATTAAAATAAAATAAAATAGCTTAAGAGAAGATGTTACCTTTAAATCGGGCAACTCCCTTTGGTTTGAACCAAAAGGATTTCTAGAAGTTCTTTATACCTAAGGTAAGGCTTATATGTGGAAGAGACATATCTTGAGGGATTATTTGGTCAGAGGTTGGGCAATCCAATGAGCTTGAGAGGTCTGAGTAATGGGTTAAAGGTGAGGTCTTTTTATGAGGGGGAGGTGGGGCATTTTAAGAATGTTTGAAAATATTATATTATTTTATTATGAATTCTGGTTTCTAAAGGTCCAAAACATATTATCGTAAAGGATAATATGGCTATTATTAGAAATATAATCATCCAATAAAAACTGCATCAGTTTTTCATATTTTTTTATTCTTTATAATCCGATTTATTTAAATGATTCATTAATGAGGTAAACGCTACCTCATTACTATGTCATAAATAATTTTATTTATATTATGTCTAAAAATTATAAAAAGATAACATTATGTAGGAATATGTTTAGCTTTAATAATAATATTTATATTAAAAAATATAATTTATATAACCATATGTAAAAATATATTTACTAAAATATATATGTTATTTTCTTTATTGTCTTTACTTTAAATTAATTAATATGAAGTGTCATTATCACTCTTAAGGGAATCTATGGGGTCCCAAATCCGATCCAAGGATGACCATGGTTGGAAATTTATCACCCAATAAGATTAGGGAACATGTTAGGGTTATTTAATAATATTATAATATTTTGTTTTACCACGAATTATCCTATTTACCTTTTACCGTAGTAAATAAAATTCTAAAGTAACTATTCACCCAAAAAATAATTTCCACCTAGTGAACCACATATTTTAATTATTTATAACAACCATGTACGTTGGATTATTGAAATTTAATTCACATAATCGGTAAAATTTCATTTAATGGTAATGTCGGTTTTTTAACTACCACTGAGTGTTTTCATTATTCATTAAAAATTGGAGGTTTTCCTAAAAAGACCTAAAATTTATCCTGAGCTATATTTGACATTCTGAATTCAAAAATGATATCTATTTTACCAAATTCAAAACAAAGAAGTTGCATTAATTAATTTGAAATTAATTCCTGTTGTCAAAACAATAAAAGTGTTTTTAAATAATAATTACTATCAAAATATTAACACTTTTTTATGCCCAATTTCTAAGTGAAATTACATCAAATGACCAAAATTGGATAAAATGGTAAAAATATAATCTAATTACACATTAAAAATAATTAAAAATATAATATAACCATATAAATAAATTATACTAAAAGGATGTTTTGATTTAAAATACAGTACTTTTCATTATTCATTGAAAAAAGAACTTGATTAGAAAAATACCCAAAATTTATCCAAATTAAAATTTGATGTCCTGATTATAAATAAGATTTTTTTTAAAATTTAACATATAAATGTGACGAAAAATATACTTAAATAGGATTCAATAACAAAGAGTGGAAAATCAACCCTTTAAAGAATATTAGAGTATTTATTCTTGAAATTAGATTTATCCACATTTTAAGCCTCTAACATTTATTGGATAAATGTAAAAGAATTTAACAAACTTGTGTAATCATATTTAAGTTAGTTCTCATAATTACTTCCAATACAACAATTATGTGTAAACAACCATTTAAGAAAATAATTTTATTATATTATTTTATAGTATAACTCAATGTTGTGTGCAATGTAAGTTTTCAAAAATCCCATTGTTTAGTATTGGGTACGCTATCAAACATAGAATCCCCATTAATGAAAAATTAATATTTAATTAAAATATATTATTAAATATGAAAATTTTAAATTCTTTATTTATCTGGGATGTTACATCCTTCCCCCTTTTAGGAACTTCTTTCTCACAATTTTAAAACTGGGCTTAGAAACATCATTGAAAGTCCCACGTCTGAAAAAGAGTCAATAAAAATATCACATTAAAATAAGTAGAAGTAAAATGGTCACTCGAGACAAAGATACTATGATTCCATGAAAACATTCATATGTAAGAGAAAAAAACTCTCATATATTAATATAGAGTGATAGGGAACTTTTTCATGGAAAGTTAACCACCTCAATTCCATAAATTTGTTGATGGGTAAAAGTATAATGATAAAAGAGAGCATATAATTTTTTTTATTCAAGATCCTTTTCTTAGAGTTGAATAATTTTATTAATAACAAGACATAGATCAGAAGGAAATATAATTACATGTCATGTAGAGTGTCATACTTTAATAAAATTCTACCATAGACTCATCTTTTCTCCAAATGGTAAGTATTCAAGATGACTTGGTCACACCTGATGTACTAGAATATATTTATAGAGTATCATAGAATCTAAAAAAATATGAAAAATATATTTCCCCTATCTTTAGTCATCAACCAAAACCAAAATTGTTTAGTACAAGATCAGATAGTCCGCAAAAGTTTAATAATTTTAAAAATTAAATACTACTCTTTATATAAAAAATTCAACAAAAGGAACCCAATGTTCGGGAAAGACCATTCAATATACAATTATAATTAGAATTAATAAAAATAATCCAAACTAATATTGAAACCCAAAACTCAAAAGGATTTAATCGCATAGTCTTCTAGAGGAAATCATAACATTTATATCAAAAAACATCAACAACTCTTAAAGTCTCTTACTGAAGTGTAATTATCCTTATCAGATATTCTCTATGATAGGTTAATCATGTTCATAAATTTCCAAAATAAACTTTTGTTTATAATAAAAACTTGTATTCTTCCGAAATAATATTTAAACAGTTACTCAACAAATGAAATCCCATAGTATTCTCTTTTCCTTTGGCATATAGTGTTTCTTAAAAAGAGAGAGTGTCTTATAAAATAACATTTATCACTTAATCACCAAATCATTTTCTTATAGAAAGAATATCCATTTCCTAAAACATAAGTACCCAAAATAAACTTATTCTTGATCCAAAAAATCATTTAACTAATAGAATAAATCATACTTACCAGGGACTTAACGTAGTCTAGTTTTATGCGATATGCCCTTGTTTCCCTTTGGTTGTGGGTTCGATTCCCAATGTAACGACCCAAAATTTCATTAATGGAAAATCCCTCTTGATCCAGTTAAATGTTTCTTTATGTTTTTATAAGATGTCAACTTCTTTAGTTTTACGTTAAGATTTGTGACCGTTACTTTTATAGCCGTTGAACATTGATCATCTGGGTAGTTTAAATATAAGGCTTTAACGAAACCATTTTTACTCAGACAAAGGAAGCAATGGCCTCATCCAGTAGAATTGCCCCTTACGAAGCCCATTTGTCGGAGCTCGGAAAGGAGGTGGCGTCTTTGGGCTTTGCCCTTGACCAAGCCCAAGCTGAGCTTCATCAAGTCAAGCTCGAACGTGATCGTCTACGGGAAAAATGGAAGTTGATAGAGATCACCACTCGAGCGATGTTATCCGAGCAACCCCAAGAGTCTCTCACCATCGCACACCTTACCCTTAGGTCTTACGCGGCTATTTTAAGGGGTTATGTAACAAATAAGTAGCACCATGTTCATGTACATTATTTTTGTATATAATAATGAATATAATTTCTAGTCATTTTTGATGCATTGTAATTAGTTTTTAAAGTACAAATGATGTTTTTAGTTATTATTTAATTAAGAATTATATTTTATTAAATTAAAGGATTTTTGAATTAAATAATATTTTAATAAAATATTATTATTAATATTAAATTAATTTTTATTAAATATAAATGATCTTATAATTTTATGAATGCAATTAAAATTTTTATTAAGGTTTGAAAGCCATTTCTGTCAAAACCCGTGAATTTTTTATAAATGTCGGTTTTTATTTTAAAAGTGCAAATTCACATATTTAGAAAATTATTTAGATAAAATAAATATTATTTTTGGAATCAGGACGTCGAAATTATCCAACGGTGAATTTTTCATAATTTTCTGAGACAGTCCAATTTTTGGGTAAAAATTAAATACCTTTTAAATATATAATGTGATTTATGACATCATAATGACCCAATGGTGATGTAATAAAATACCATAATCCTTAGGTTCGGCCAATATATGTTTTATCATTAAAATAATGAGGTTTTGGGTTTGTTTGAATCACTTTTCAAAGCATTAATGGAGCCCTCAAGACTTATTCAACACTTTGCCTTTTTAAATTAATTTCCATGGGAGTGTGACTCACCTCCACATAAGCAACCCTAATTTTTTAATAAGTTCGGACCTTGGCCTTGTAAAATATTGTTTTCCTCTCTCCTTTTCCAGAAACCATGGGCAAATACCATGGGATGGTTTGTGGTTTGGATTATTTTAATATAAGGGGTCCCAAACCTAAATAATAAAGAATTCTCTCACCTTTCCTATATAAACCCACCCAAGATCCCACTTCCTCCTCACTGAAAGCCCTTGAAGTTCGTCCAACCTCTGCCCTACTCTCTCTAGAATCCTCTCAAGGTGCCCCAAGCTCCCAAGAAGCCTCTCACAAGCCTCTCTCTAGCCTTTGGAAGCACACTTCCAAGTAAGGGTTTTTTCTTCCTTTCTCTTTTTTTTGTCAATTTTCTTTAAGTTGTATTGCCCTTTTAATTTAATTTATGAATGTTGGGGTATGGTTTCACACCTCCCCCATACTGCCCTCTTATTGTTTGAATGATGGGAGAACCCTTTCTCTCTCATTAAATGCCTCCCATGTACACCCGTTACTATGCCGAAATTCCGAAAGGAACTTCTCTCTCTTCTTTTATATTCAAGCAATACTTTTGTATCATGAATCTAAATTCCATTTCTGTTGTTGGGACATGTATATATATGATCTCCTTACTGTCCATTTCATGTAAATATGATGAGGAACCCCTTTCTCTCTCATCAACCTTTTTTATGAATTCTTATGTCACGCCGTTACGCTGCCGAAATCGCACCAATTTTCTAAGCCAATGTCTTTGTGTAGTGAATACCATGCCCATTTCTCCATCAAGGGTATTCACCTTTATGCACATATAAGTATTGATTGTAAAGTTTCATGTATGAATTCCACATTCCTTTATCGTGGAAGAAATGATTATGTTTTATGAATCCATGTTTTATGATCCATGTGGCACACTTATGCATGAAATGAAATGTTTAAGAAGGGTGCGCCCTGATAGCGCTCCAATGCATTGGGTAAAGTATAGTATCATGATACGTCAAGTGCAATGAGTGTTGACTCATGCTAATTCAAGTGCAACGAGGGTTTACTCGTGCTTCAAGTGCAATGAGGGTTTACTCATGCTCCATGTGCAATGAGCCTTGGCTCATGCTAATTCAATGTTAAGTGTTGTTGCCACATTTCCATGTTATGATTATCATGCTTTATCATGCCTTTATGTTCATGTCTCTCTTATTCTCTATTGATATGCCTATTGCCTAACATGTATTGTACTCCTCATGTTATTCATTATGTACTCCCTTACTGGGCTTTATAGCTCACCCTTTTCTTATGCATGTCCTCAGGTTATCCCATGCAATGCTAGGTACGAAGGAATGTAGTGGTCATGTAAAGGAAGTTTTCAATAAGGATGTTGTATTTCAAGTTTAAAGTTTTTATGTAATAATCCTAAGCCCCAAAGACACTAAACCTCTCGATCTTCTTTGTTGTATCAAGTGAAGTTTTATGTAATAAAGCATGTTTAAGTTGTAATAAAAATCAGGGTTGTCATAGTTGGTATCAAAGGATAGGTTTAGTTATTTTTGGGATTAGGAAACCCTAGTAAAGCCTTAGATACAAGACTAAGCATAATAAAAACATCTCTAAGTTTTGGTAAATGCTAAGTAAGTGTTTTATCAAACAAATACATCCCTGTCTGGATACGAGCAGGTAGAGGCGGCTCTGGCACAGATGTATCCTAGGGGTAAAACCCGAAAACACCGCTTTGAGCTAGACTCGAATGGGAACTGGTGCACGACAACGGGCCTTGCTGCACTCTTGGTTACGACACTCCCGGGGGATATGTTTTGATAAATTCACAATCTTAGTATGAACCCTTATTAAGGGAAAAAAATTCCCCTAAGAATATATGTTAGAAGGAAGATCCTGAAAAGCCTGGATTGAATCCTATAGACTCATGAGTTAAAGAGATCAAAGTTTATTTATAAGTCATCAACTTTTGTCCTTGGATTACCCTCTATGTGTTACCCCTAACTTTCCTTTTATTCCAGCCAATGGCCGGTAATAGGAGAACTCGGGCTAACAACCGTTGTGAAGATCAGTGTGATGATTGTACTAATGAGATGCCCAATCCGATGGGAGCGGGAATCACGAACTTTGTCACGCTTCTCTCTCAGCTAACTCAAGTTTTGAATAGAAACACTGGTCAAGAGGAACGTTCAACCGCCCCTAAGAAAGAACAAGTCGCTATTGAAAGCTTCATGAGACAAAGGCCTCCTACTTTTAGTGGATCATCTGATCCCACGATCGCTGAACAATGGATCAACTCCATTGAGAAGATATTCTCCATCCTCCAATGCTCTGAAAAAGAGAAGGTTCTCCTGGCGGCTTATCGTATGGAGGGTGAAGCTGATCAATGGTGGACATTGATCAAAAATACGAAGCCTGAGGAGGAGATCGAGGCTTTGGAATGGAAGGTATTCCGGAAGATGTTTTTCGATAAATATTTTCCACGCACCCTCCGTCTTAAGATGGAAAGGGACTTCCTTTCCCTCAAGCAGAAAGATGAAGAATCTGTGGGAGCGTACGAGGCAAACTTCACAAGGCTTGCACGATACGCTTCCGGCTTTGTCGTTACCCCCGAATGCAAAGTTGACCGCTTCTTTGGTGGGCTGAAGCCTAGCTTGCGGAAAGCATTAGCGATCCGTGACTTTGACAGCTATGAGGAGATTGTCCGATGTGCCCTTAAGGTTGAAATGGAGATCGGAGAATCACAGGGGTATCATGGGGACAAGAAGCGGAAGGTGGACTTCAATGCTGGTGGTCCGATGGATAAATCCAACGGCGCTAAGAAATTCCAGCACCCCACTTGCCAAAAGTGTGGAAAGAAGCACCCTGGGAATTGCCTTAGGGGGACAAGAAAATGCTTCAAGTGTGGAAGAGAAGGGCACCTAGCTATTAACTGTCAGCAAGAAGGACCCGCGGCTGCGACGGAGGGGAGGAACGCTCCGTTCGAACCTCAACGCGTTGTTCAATGCTTCAAATGCAAAGAACCGGGTCATTTTGCGAATCAGTGCCCTAATCCAAGGGTTATCGGAGGCAATCAACAACCTCCAAGACAGCAAGGAAGAGCTTTTGCCATCACTTCTGCCGAAGTGAACCCCGACAACGAAGTGGTGACAGGTACGCTAGTTATTCATTCAAGAATAGCGAACGTACTTTTTGATTCAGGTTCTACGCATTCTTTTATATCTCAAAAGTTTAGTAGAATAATCCCTGCACCACCACAAATCATGGAAGTAAAGATGTCGGTGAGTACGGCAAATGGGGAAATCATTGCATCCCATGAGTATAAGTCCTCCCCTGTTATAATCTGTGGATTGAATTTCCCGGCGAACCTTGTCATACTCCCTTTGGTGGAATTTGATGCAATTCTTGGCATGGATTGGCTTTCCTTATATAGAGCCAACATAAATTGTCGGGAGAGGGAAATCACACTCCATATGGAGAATCGACCCCCGATTCTTTACAAGTGTCAGGAGGAAGATGAATCTCCTTTAACTCCATCATCTCAAGCATGGATATTACTACCTTATGAGCACGCATATCTGGCTCAGATGATTGAGTCCAAGGAAGAAACCACCCTTGAAGAAATGCCTATTGTGAGGGAATTCGCTGAAGTATTTCCCGAGGAACTTCCTGGTCTTCCTCCAAGAAGAGATGTTGAGTTCTCAATTGAACTTATACCTGGGGCGCTACCAATATCCAAGACTCCATATAGAATGGCTGTGGTTGAGCTTGAAGAACTGAAGAAACAACTACAGGAGAATCTGGATAAAGGGTTTATACGCCCAAGTGCATCACCATGGGGTGCACCAGTCCTCTTCGTCAAGAAGAAGGATGGGTCAATGCGGCTTTGCATCGATTATCGTGAACTTAACAAAATCACGATAAAGAACAAGTATCCTCTCCCAAGAATCGATGACTTGTTTGATCAGCTGCGTGGAGCACAATACTTCTCCAAGGTCGACTTGCGGTCGGGATATTATCAAGTAAGGGTGAAGAAGGAATATATCCCCAAGACTGCTTTTCGTACAAGGTACAGGCACTATGAATTCATAGTAATGCCTTTTGGACTCACCAATGCTCCAGCAATATTCATGGACTTGATGAATAGAGTCTTTAGAGATTACCTAGATAAATTTGTGGTAGTCTTTATAGATGATATTCTAATATACTCCAAAACCAAGGAGGACCATGAGGAGCATTTAAGAACTGTACTAGAGACTTTGCGCAAGGAGAAGCTCTATGCCAAGTACAGCAAGTGTGAGTTCTGGTTGAAGGAGGTCTCATTCTTGGGCCATATCATCACAAGCAATGGGATATCTGTGGACCCCTCCAAAACAGATGCAATTGAGGGATGGCCGAGGCCAACATCGGTAACTGATATCCGTAGCTTCTTGGGGTTAGCTGGATATTATCGACGATTTGTGAGAAACTTCTCACGATTGTCCAACCCTCTTACCAAGCTAACTCGAAAGGGAGTAAATTTTGCTTGGAGTGATGAATGCGAAGAAAGCTTCAAGGAGTTGAAAAGGAGGCTTATCACTGCACCTGTGCTCACTTTACCCACAAGTGGGGAGCTTTTTGTGGTATTCAGTGATGCTTCAAAGAAGGGCTTAGGATGTGTGCTGATGCAGAATGATAAAGTGATATCCTATGCCTCAAGACAGTTGAAAATCCATGAGCGAAACTATCCAACGCATGATCTGGAGTTGGCGGCGGTGATCTTTGCCTTGAAAATCTGGCGGCATTATCTCTATGGAGAGAAATGTGAGATATATACGGACCACAAGAGTCTTAAATATATATTCACACAGAAAGAGATTAATATGCGCCAGAGAAGATGGATAGAGCTCATAAAGGATTATGACTGTTCAATACATTACCACCCTGGGAAGGCGAACAAGGTGGCGGATGCCCTAAGTAGAAAGGATCCAGCAATTCTATCAATGATGAGAATTGAGAAGGATCCAATCTTCTTAGACTTGATGAAGATGGAAGTGGGAATCATAAAGAAGGGAGCATCATCAATCCTTTCACAAATGATTGCTCAACCATCTCTTTTGGAAAGGTTAAAGGATGCTCAAAAGGATGATGCGAGAATCCAAGAAAAAGTGGAAGCTATCAAAAAGGGAAAATCCTCAGAGTTTAATGTTAATGAAGAAGGAATTGTGCGGTTTGGGAAAAGACTATGTGTCCCATCAAGTTCGGAGCTGAAGAAGGAACTTTTGGATGATGCACATAGTTCAAATTTCTCTATTCACCCAGGGAGCACAAAGATGTATCGAGATCTCCGAGAAAACTTTTGGTGGGATAATATGAAGAAGGAGATCGCTGAATATACATCAAAGTGCCTGGTGTGTCAGAAAGTGAAGGCAGAGAGGCAGAAGTCTAAGGGGATGATGCAACCATTGCCCATACCAGAATGGAAATGGGAGAACATCACCATGGACTTCGTCACTGGACTTCCAAGGACATCCAAAAGCAACAATGCAATCTGGGTTATTGTGGATCGTCTTACAAAGACTGCACACTTCATTGCTATTCGAGAGGACTTCTCTTTGGATCAACTGGCACGGATATATATCAGGGAAGTGGTACGGTTGCATGGAGTACCACTATCTATTGTGTCTGACCGAGATCCAAGATTTACCTCTAAGTTTTGGAAGAGTCTTCAACATGCTCTGAATACTGAACTGAACTTCAGTACGGCCTATCATCCTCAAACTGATGGCCAATCCGAGCGGACTATCCAAACACTTGAGGATATGTTGAGAGCGTGCTCAATGGACTTTAAAGGAGGATGGGATCAACATCTTCCTCTAGTTGAGTTCTCTTATAATAATAGTTTCCACTCGAGCATCCAAATGGCACCATATGAAGCCCTGTATGGGAAAAGGTGTAGAACACCGGCATGTTGGGATGAGGTCGGTGAACGTAAGCTGCTTGGACCAGAAATGGTCGAAGAAATGGTGGAGAAGGTGAAAACCATTCAGCAGCATATCAAGGCAGCCCAAAGTCGACAGAAGAGTTATGCAGATAATCGTCGACGAGACCTTGAATTTAAAGTCGGAGACATGGTGTTTTTACGCCTATCTCCGTGGAAGAAGGTCATGAGGTTTGGAAAGAAAGGGAAGTTAAGTCCAAGGTACATCGGCCCCTTCGAGATTCTTGATCGTGTTGGGGCTGTGGCCTATCGACTAGCACTTCCACCTACTATGGCCAAGGTGCATGATGTCTTCCATGTATCCCTCTTAAGGAAGTACATACCAGACCCTTCACATGTACTCTCTTCTGAGGTGGTACAATTAGAAGACGATCTTTCTTATGAGGAGCAACCAGTGAAGATCTTAGATCGTAGAGAAAAAGTTCTACGAAATAAGACAATGCCCCTCGTCAAGGTGTTGTGGAGAAACCACAAGTTTGAAGAAGAAACTTGGGAGTCGGAAGATATGATGAAGCTAAGTTACCCACATTTGTTTTAGTGTGGGAAAAGGAAAATTTCGAGGGCGAAATTTCTTAAGGGGGGGATGTTGTAACGACCCAAAATTTCATTAATGGAAAATCCCTCTTGATCCAGTTAAATGTTTCTTTATGTTTTTATAAGATGTCAACTTCTTTAGTTTTACGTTAAGATTTGTGACCGTTACTTTTATAGCTGTTGAACATTGATCATCTGGGTAGTTTAAATATAAGGCTTTAACGAAACCATTTTTACTCAGACAAAGGAAGCGATGGCCTCATCCAGTAGAATTGCCCCTTACGAAGCCCATTTGTCGGAGCTCGGAAAGGAGGTGGCGTCTTTGGGCTTTGCCCTTGACCAAGCCCAAGCTGAGCTTCATCAAGTCAAGCTCGAACGTGATCGTCTACGGGAAAAATGGAAGTTGATAGAGATCACCACTCGAGCGATGTTATCCGAGCAACCCCAAGAGTCTGTCACCATCGCACACCTTACCCTTAGGTCTTATGCGGCTATTTTAAGGGGTTATGTAACAAATAAGTAGCACCATGTTCATGTACATTATTTTTGTATATAATAATGAATATAATTTCTAGTCATTTTTGATGCATTGTAATTAGTTTTTAAAGTACAAATGATGTTTTTAGTTATTATTTAATTAAGAATTATATTTTATTAAATTAAAGGATTTTTGAATTAAATAATATTTTAATAAAATATTATTATTAATATTAAATTAATTTTTATTAAATATAAATGATCTTATAATTTTATGAATGCAATTAAAATTTTTATTAAGGTTTGAAAGCCATTTCTGTCAAAACCCGTGAATTTTTTATAAATGTCGGTTTTTATTTTAAAAGTGCAAATTCACATATTTAGAAAATTATTTAGATAAAATAAATATTATTTTTGGAATCAGGACGTCGAAATTATCCAACGGTGAATTTTTCATAATTTTCTGAGACAGTCCAATTTTTGGGTAAAAATTAAATACCTTTTAAATATATAATGTGATTTATGACATCATAATGACCCAATGGTGATGTAATAAAATACCATAATCCTTAGGTTCGGCCAATATATGTTTTATCATTAAAATAATGAGGTTTTGGGTTTGTTTGAATCACTTTTCAAAGCATTAATGGAGCCCTCAAGACTTATTCAACACTTTGCCTTTTTAAATTAATTTCCATGGGAGTGTGACTCACCTCCACATAAGCAACCCTAATTTTTTAATAAGTTCGGACCTTGGCCTTGTAAAATATTGTTTTCCTCTCTCCTTTTCCAGAAACCATGGGCAAATACCATGGGATGGTTTGTGGTTTGGATTATTTTAATATAAGGGGTCCCAAACCTAAATAATAAAGAATTCTCTCACCTTTCCTATATAAACCCACCCAAGCTCCCACTTCCTCCTCACTCAAAGCCCTTGAAGTTCGTCCAACCTCTGCCCTACTCTCTCTAGAATCCTCTCAAGGTGCCCCAAGCTCCCAAGAAGCCTCTCACAAGCCTCTCTCTAGCCTTTGGAAGCACACTTCCAAGTAAGGGTTTTTTCTTCCTTTCTCTTTTTTTTGTCAATTTTCTTTAAGTTGTATTGCCCTTTTAATTTAATTTATGAATGTTGGGGTATGGTTTCGCACCTCCCCCATACTGCCCTCTTATTGTTTGAATGATGGGAGAACCCTTTCTCTCTCATTAAATGCCTCCCATGTACACCCGTTACTATGCCGAAATTCCGAAAGGAACTTCTCTCTCTTCTTTTATATTCAAGCAATACTTTTGTATCATGAATCTAAATTCCATTTTTGTTGTTGGGACATGTATATATATGATCTCCTTACTGTCCATTTCATGTAAATATGATGAGGAACCCCTTTCTCTCTCATCAACCTTTTTTATGAATTCTTATGTCACGCCGTTACGCTGCCGAAATCGCACCAATTTTCTAAGCCAATGTCTTTGTGTAGTGAATACCATGCCCATTTCTCCATCAAGGGTATTCACCTTTATGCACATATACGTATTGATTGTAAAGTTTCATGTATGAATTCCACATTCCTTTATCGTGGAAGAAATGATTATGTTTTATGAATCCATGTTTTATGATCCATGTGGCACACTTATGCATGAAATGAAATGTTTAAGAAGGGTGCGCCCTGATAGCTCTCCAATGCATTGGGTAAAGTATAGTATCATGATACGTCATGTGCAATGAGTGTTGACTCATGCTAATTAAAGTGCAACGAGGGTTTACTCGTGCTTCAAGTGCAATGAGGGTTTACTCATGCTCCATGTGCAATGAGCCTTGGCTCATGCTAATTCAATGTTAAGTGTTGTTGCCACATTTCCATGTTATGATTATCATGCTTTATCATGCCTTTATGTTCATGTCTCTCTTATGCTCTATTGATATGCCTATTGCCTAACATGTATTTTACTCCTCATGTTATTCATTATGTACTCCCTTACTGGGCTTTATAGCTCACCCTTTTCTTATGCATGTCCTCAGGTTATCCCATGCAATGCTAGGTACGAAGGAATGTAGTGGTCATGTAAAGGAAGTTTTCAATAAGGATGTTGTATTTCAAGTTTAAAGTTTTTATGTAATAATCCTAAGCCCCAAAGACACTAAACCTCTCGATCTTCTTTGTTGTATCAAGTGAAGTTTTATGTAATAAAGCATGTTTAAGTTGTAATAAAAATCAGGGTTGTCATACCCAAGGCCTTGTAGGTCATGATAGGGTTTCACCCATCTTACGGGTTGTAATTTTAATAAATCTTAGAAATAAACCTTACATTTTTTATCCTCAAAGGATGTATTATACCTATCATTTTCATCCAAACTCATTAAGACCTCAAAATCATAATAAAGATATATATATATATTGTCATTTTTTTATTTCACATCCATATGACAAAATAAAATAATTCCCAAAAGAAAGAATAGAATTCCTTGATCATGGTGTCCACATGGTTTAATTGTCATCAAGTCCACATAGGTAAAAGAACAATTCATTTCATCAATGATTTAGATATCCTTTAAAATAATTTTTTATTTCATCCTGATACACCTTGTACAACATGGTTCATATGGGTGTTCACAAAAAAATAGTTTCGTAAAATAATCATATATAACATATAATTTCAAAACATTTAATAAAAATTTATTTTTATAAAATAGTCATACTGAGTTTGAGTTGAATATTTCAATTAATGGTCCTTTTAAAATAACATAAGTATGTGATGAATGACTATAATTTTAAAGAAAATATAAATAGTTTGCGCAAGGGTCTCCTTCTTCATCACCTTTTTTCAAAATCATAATATTCTTCAAAATCTTGTGATAAGGTAAAATATTTGAAAATGTCTTGATAATATTTACCATTAAAATATGAGAATATTGTGAAAATAGGATTTTATTAAATAAAACCCATGATCCATGATGATATCTATGTATAGTGAAAGTGTTTGATATCTCAAACAGCTTCTTTCAAATGAGTTGTATGATCAAAAAAGTTTCACAATCATATGAACCTGACTTTCCAATAATTATTGCAAGCATGTCATCAGGAAGAGATAGGAATGTTGTTTGACGTCCTCCTCCTTCTTTTGGTAGCTAAATTTCCTTCATCTGAAAAATTTATAAATTATGGATTTAACATAAAGAGTAGACATAGAGACTAACCATGGGACTAATAAAATCTTTTAATTTCTAAAGTTGTCTAAACAGACCATTGATACCAACTATAAGGCCGCATCCATAAAAATTACATAATATTGAATTAAGTTATTAATTCACATTGAGTATTTATCTAGGTTTAGAGTTTTAGAGAATTAGGACATAACAATTACATTACATCTCATAATTCACAAAGTAGACAATTCTACTCAGTATCCATTATTTTCGTAAAATAAAAATTCATAAAATAAAAAAATAATTGTTTTCCTAATATAAATATCCTTGAGTTATTCCTTTCCCTTACCCTAAATTATACCATGTATTTTTTTTCAAAAACATAGAATGAGCATAAAAATCTTAGTAAGTGTTATAAAATAAAGAATTAAAACATTAGTTCATGAAAATATACAAAACAGAATCTCTTTAACACCCCTCATGAAATCATAATATTTTTTAGTAACACATAGAAATCATAAATAATAAAGGTAGCTTATGGAATCTATATCATAATTACATTATAGCATTCACAACCACATAGGGAGTTACACATGGAATACCCATCACACTATATTCCTTAAATCTCTTAGTAGAATCTTTAACGTTTACCTATGTCACGTTACCCAATGCATTGGAGAGCTATCTCACTCTCACCTGCCCTAGGACTATCAAAGAACCACCCATATATGTTAAAAATTTCTAATAACAATAACATATTAATAACACATAAATAAATGCATAAAATAAAGATAAAATTTCCACATCGGAAACAAAATATATTTTTTAACATAATGACATAATCAATGCTTTATCAAACTATTTTCAAAACCATTTAAAACATTTAATAAATATATTTTTGAATCAAAGTTTCCCATACCACTTTGAAACATCTAAAAAATATTTAATTTCCAAACATTCATATCCATATAAATAAATCCTTAAATCCATTTTAAAATCTTGGAGACTAATGAGAAATATTTAGAAGAATAAATCCTTAAAACATTTAAAACGATATTTAAGGTAAAGAGTTTTTAGCAAAATGAGAGACACTTGAATAAAAATAATTGGGGGATGAAATTTAATCAAAACTTTACAATATCATGAGAATAAAAATATTTATGATATAATATTCTAGAGGATAGTATATACAACATATAAATGTGAATTGGCGCATAACAATAATGAAGTCTTAAAGGAATGTATATTGAGACAAAGTCCCTTATAAATACGCTATCCATAGATTAAGAATAAATAAATTATATAATTATCTGTGAAAAATATAAATACACTTAATATGATTGGATAATTAGTGTATAAAAATCATAGGACATTCACACATATTCATATCACGACATAATCAACAAGTATAAGTCCAACCCAAAGAATTGAAATTGGGTTAAAAAGTTCCCTTATAGAAATTCGTCATCCTAACGACGTCACTTTAAAATTCAGAAAATTAGTTGATGAGAGGGAAATGGGACCTCATCACATGGAAATAAAATTTAAAAAAATAAGGATATAGAAGACCATTTACCAACATAATATGATTTAAATTAAAAAATATAACAAAAAGAAGCCTTTTTAAAAGAAGAGGGTGAAAGGTTCCCTTACTGATTTGGTAACATACGAAACATACACCACATGAAAGAAATATTATAAAATGAAGATGTAAATACCCATACATTAAATTATATTACACAATTAATACAATCATGGGAAGTACATACACCACACAAAACGAAATAGTGGCAAATATAGCATGAATCTCATTGGAGTAAAAGTGAGATAAAAACCCCTTAAAACGTTGTATCAATTGAGTTGTATGAAAAAAAAGTTAATAAAAATAAAATGAATCATATAATATCATGAATATAACTATAATGATGATAATATATATCAAATAGAAGTAAAAAATACACCACATGTTATAAATAAGTGGCGAACAATGGAAATTTCACAAAATTAAATATGATCTAAGAAACCCCTTACCTAATGTCGAACTTTACTCATATGTTTCGTGTTATTCATGAATAATAAACCTAAGTTAATTTTAATTCCTTAATAACAATTTTCAATTTTATTTTTACTTTTATATCACTTATTACCTTGCTATAGCAATTAGTTAATTATTTGAGTTCATATCAGACATTTTGTCTATCTTCAGAACATGAGTTAAAAATGAACTGGTTTTAATTATAAATTGTCCATTTGGTAGAAATTAAATTATCTCCAGAATTATATTCTTGATTAATATGTCATATATATCATATATATATTGTTTATATAAATTTAAAATATTCCATATCATTTTGAGTTAAGAAATGAAATGCACCATTCATGGAGACGGTAAGCCGTATGTACGCATAAACACTACATTCATTCCTATTTTATATTTAAAATAATGAAAAATTAATAATACAAAGGTATATTATAAATAAATAATAAAATCTATGTTATTTAATTTAATTAGATCCATCCTTTATACGTTTCACTTAAATCATGAACGAGTCATATCACGTTGAGGGGGTGGTTGTCCGCACTTCCTCAAATAAAATTATTGTATTTAACCACTAAGGAAACCCTAAAGGTATGATATAATTGAAAAATACAGAATTATAGACATACTATGAATATAATATATATCACATGTTAATAAAATTCCATATTTATAGCCACTATAAGTTGTGGTAGGAGAATATTGAACAATCGTCATTTCGTGAGGTAGTACTTCGTCATCCACAGAAACAACTTATTCTTTACCCATTAGATGGAGGTGTGTGAAGTTTTAGTTATAATAATTCACACAAAAACATCCTAGTATATTTAGGATACTGTTTTTGTTCTAAAATAATAGAATAAAAAGAATTTAGGGGGCTGGAGAAGTAAAATAAAAGAAAAGAACTTAAGATAAGACGTTACCTTTAAATCTGGTAAGTCTCTTTGGTTTGAACCAAAATGATTTCTTGATGTCACTTCTACCAAAGGTAAGGATTATAGGGGGAATAGAGGTATATTGAGGGATTATTTGTGCAAAGGTTGGATGATCCAAGGTGGTTGAGAGGTGAGAGTAATGGGTTATAGAAAAGGGATTTTTATAAGGGGAGGAGGGGATCTTTAAAAATGTTTGAAAATATTATTGTATTAAATAATGATTTTTGGTTTCCAAAGGTCTAAAACTTATTAAAGTCTAAGATAAGAAGGATCTTGTTTTAAATAAAATCATCTAATACCAATTATATGGGTTTGGTGTATTTTTTTAATCATTGTAATATATTTATTTAAATCATTTGTTAATAAGATAAACACGTCATCATTATTGTGTCATAAATAATTTTATTTATTTGCTGCATAAAAATTATTCAAAAAATACAATTTTGTAGGAAATAATTTTACCATTCAAATGAATATTTATAGTCAACGAGATAACTAATATAACCCCATGTAAATATTGATTTACTAAAAGATATATGTTTAGGTCATTTTTGTCTTTAATTTAAATTATTTAATATAAACTGTCATTATCACTTTTATGTCACTTCATGGAGTCCAGAAGTCTACCCAAATATTCCCATGGTCGGAAATGTATCAAAAAATATTATTAGGACACATGTTAGGGTAATTTAATATTATTATAATTTTATATTTACCTTGAATTACCCTATTTACCTTTAGTCTTGCTAAATAAAAGTCAAATGTTTCTATTCACCAAAAAATATTTTCATCTTATTGAACCACATTTTACTTATTGATAACAACCATGTATTTTGTATTTTATAAATTCAATTCACAGAAGCAGTAAAATTTCATTTTAATGAAAAATTATGTTTTTGAACTACCACTTAGTGTTTTTACTGTTAATCAAAAATAGATGTTTTTCAGAATAATACCAAAAATTTATTCTAAGATATATTTGATAGTCCAAATTCAAAAATGATGTCTATTTTTTGAAATACAAAAGTTTCATTAACTAATTTAAAATTAATTAACATTTTCAAAACAAAAGGTGTGTTTTTAAGAAATAATAATTATCAAAATATTGACAGTTGTTTAGGCTCAATTTCAAAGTGAAATTACTTCTAATTACCAAAATTGGATAAAATGATTAAAATATAATCTAATGAAACATTACAAACAATTAAAATTATAATATATCCTTATAAATAAATTAGATTAAAATGCAGTTTTGAATTAAAATATTGTATTTTCACAATTCATTAAAAAAATGAAATTTATCAAAAAAATACCCAAAAAATCCCCAAATTAAAATTTTTTATTCTGATTCTAAAGAAGAATTTTATTTTTTCAAATTGAACTTATAAAAGTGACCAAAAATATATTTAATGAGGGTTCCCCATTAAAAGGTGGTAAATCGACCTTTTAAAGAATATTAGTGTACTTATTATTAAAATTATATTTATTCACACTTTAAGCCTCTAACTTATAGGATAGAAATATGAATGTATATGGTCAATATACAAGGGGGGTGGGGTGAATTTTATACATTAAAAATTTATTTGGAACCAACAAATTTGATATAAATATTTCATTTTTAACCATGAGTAAAACTATAATTAACAAAGTTAAACAAGGTAAATTCACAAGACCACTTAGTTCTACAAACATTCAAGGTTCAGGAAATATAGTTCTGAAATTTAAACATAAAAAAAGGTTATAAGGAAAAATATTATACCTTAAAGATTATATAATCATACTAATCAGAGTGTACAATTACAAGGAAGTAGAAGATAATTATGCTTTCATTATTAACCAATATGCTGTGGAAAATATACATGAAACAATATAAGTAACAAGAATTAAATCTTTTATCCCAAAGAGATGGGTATCCAAAAACCTTGGATAAATATCCCTTGATTTATACTTTCAAGAATGTCTATCTTACCCACACCAGGTTAACCCTTGATAGAAATATCAGAATCTATTTTTCTATCCCCGAAAGCCCTTGAACATTAAGGTAGTCGGCCCCTTTGTCTTCCAATAAATAGAAGTCCTCAAACTTTAAGGTAATCAGCACCTCTATCTTACTATCCTCAAAATTTCTCAATTGTACATAGCAACAATCAGAGTTTCACAAAGAAAGATGAACAAGAAGATCAGTACGAACAAGGAATGAGAGTATCTCTCTCTAGAAATGACGTCAGTAGAATGTAATCTCTAGATTGATGGATCAACGATGAGATCGTTCAAATGAGCTCCTATTTATATGCATTTACCCAATGGTGAGCTCCCTCCTCAAATGGTCATATTATTCCTTGAATCTTGGAGGGACCTATACATGTGTCACACAAACAACATTTAGTTAGAAATAAATTGCATGACATCGTTTCATAACAAAAACAAGGGTAATAAAAATATGGTTCCTTAACAAAATCCATTTTTTGGAGTCTAAGGAAAAATAATGTTTTATTTCTAATAAAAAATCATTTGGAGTCTATATTATATAGACATTCATATTATAAATTTCAAGGAATTTGGACCCTAAATTCTATTGATTTTAGAGTCTAAATTCTATGAAATTTGGAGTCTGAATACTAAGCAATTAGAAGTCAGAATTCTGAGGAATTTGGATTCTGAATTCAAAAGAATTGGGAGTCTGAATTCTGGGGAATTCTGAGTCTAAATTCTAAGGAAATAAGAATCTAAATTTTAGAGAATTTGGAATCTGAATTTTAGAGAATTTGGTATCTGAATTTTAGAGAATTTGAAGTCTAAATTTAGTGGAATTTGGAGTCTAAATTCAAGAGGATTCGGAGTCCAAAGTTCTGAGAATTCAGAATGTGAATTTTAGAGAATTTGGAGTCTAATTTCAGAACCTTAATTCAAAATTCTTTATATCTAAGTATTTATAGGATTCTGAAGTTTTAGATATGAAACCAAATTTTACACTTAGAAATAAAAAGAGTTATATTTAGAGAAACTATAACATGCACAATGAAAGCAATGGTAATGAGAAAATTTACATGGGAAAGGAAAATTTCCTTATTAAGATACATTACTGTGGAAATAAAATATGCCTTGAGAAAGAGTATTTGTGATTTCCAAAACATAAAGAAATGGAAAACTCATAAGAAAACCTTATTGACTCAACAATCTACCCCTTTTTGGAAAGCACAACCATCCTTACTAAAAAGACTATAAGGAAACAAAACTATTATGGACTTGAAAATAAAAACTTATTTCCCTTTACTTATGGATCAAATTGAATATTACTAACTCCCCCTTAGGATTCAGAATCATTAAGGATCATATTTTTGATATCATGAATGAGATTTTTCATTATCTTTCATACTAAAATCTTCTCTGATAAGAACATCCCATTAGTCAAACTCCCCCTTACTTAGGGAAATCTCTTCTTTGTAAATATTCATTTTTATCATTCCTTTCTATCCCATTGTGATTTCCAAAAAGAAATAGAGGGAATGAAAAAATGAATGGTACTTGAAAAATTAGTACAAAACAAGCAAATATATGGAGGAAAGTAGAATTTCATTAAAATTGAATAAATTTGTACAAGGAAAAGTACAAAAAAGTATTGTAATGGAAGGAAATTATCCATCATTCTCCTTTGATGTCAGCTTCTTTATAATGGTTTGTAGATTCTTGAGCTCCTTGTGATCTTATTCCATACACCTGAGAAGTTGATCCTAGTCTTCATTTTTCCTCTCCCATGATTTTATTTTTTCTTCTTGATCCTTTAGACATTCTACCAGATCTTTCAACACTTCTTCTTGCTTAACAAACTTCTCTTCAATCTAAATTCGGAGATCCCTTTCCCTCTTCCAATTCAGGGCTAGATAATTACGTTTTCTGTTCAGATTGTTAACTTCTTGTTTTTAAGTTGTTTATTTGAGGGTTAGCTTCTCCTAAAAACTATTAGTAATATCCTTGATCTTACCATCTTCAGTGTGAAATGTATCCATGACATTGCCATGAAATTCATCAAAGATTCTCATCACTTCGATTGTCTTCTTTGAACATCTTGTAATCTTCTTGCAAGATATTTTATGATCCACATAACCAACAGGGAAGGATTTAACATCTTCCTCTAGTGAGACACATTTTTATATTACCATGGAAACAAAATCTGATTTTTGATTTATCGTATGATGAAGAATCTGGAATCTTGAGTATATGATTGAAAATTAGATAATAGAACCAACCAACTTTTTCAGTGTCCGAACTACAAAATCATGTCCAAGGGAATATGATTCTAAATACAAGTGTTTGGTTAGTGAGGATTCTTATTATATGTCATGAGCATTCCTCTTTGATGAAGCAACAACATCTTTCTTCTTCACCACAGATTTACTAGGAGTATCTACTTCCACCTTCGTTCCCTTATCAGCTCTTGGAATGATTTAGTGAGATTTGGGAGATTCATGTTCACTATTTGATAGTTGGACAATCTTATCTTCATATACTCCTTCTTTCTCGGCTCCTGCCTCAACATCCTCTGGATGGATGAAATCAGGATTGCTAATTTCCTCTTTAGACAGTATATTTACTTCTTACTCACCCTTCTCCTCTTTCCCTGGTGTAGCATGTTTTGAAGACTCGGCTTTAGAAGTTCGGATTGATAATTTTTAAAAAAGACTTTTCTTCTCATGATAATCTTGTAATTGGTTTGTTATGTCATCAGTATCACCACTTCCTTCTTCATCATCTTCTTATTCTTCCACTTCTTATTCTTTAACTATTTATTCTTCATGATGTGATTATAAAATAATCACTTTCTTTACAAGAGTCACAGAAAGTGAATCTAGAAAAAATATTATGGAATTGGGATTTTTTCAGATGCATTCTCAGCATCTTTGAGAAGAGATTGTACTATCTCATCCTTAAAAATATTTTTGTTTTTATTCTTCTCTTTCTATTTCTTCTCAAGATCTTCAGTAGTCTAAATTTTTATGGATTTTTCATTTGTAGGGTCAAATCCAAACTCAATCTCCCCTTTCTTCCAGTTTTTATTATCCTATCTCCACTTAGCCACTAATTCACCAGGGTAGTTTTTTTTTCATTCTTTGGCTTTAGTGGTGCTGATTGACTTTCCATAGCCACAATGGGTTTTTATTTTATCTTCGAGCTCATTATATTTTCTCTTCCGTCCACCTTTCACAGAGGTTTCATCCACTTCTGTCTTCTTTTACAAAGCATCTACTTCTTCTTTGGATAGATAAAAAAATTCTCCAGATTCATTATAAAATCAATCCTTCATCCTATTTAAGGTATCATCAATCAATAACATTATGTTGTAATTTCTAGGCATAGAAATAAATATAATTTTGAATGATTCTAAACAAACAACCATAATCATTGATAGAATAGCATGATACATAATGATTTGAGATTTCATATTTCTATTCTTGATATTCTCAATCATCACCAACATATATTTAACAATGTTTAACTTCATGAGGTTCAATAAGAAATCCAATATATAGATATCAAACTTCTTAAGAGTATCCTTGTCCAAAATCCATTGAATTATAAAGCCATGAACCTACAATTTAAGAATCTATATGTTCGTAGATAGATGAAAAATATTAGTACTCTTTACTCCTTTTAATCTAGGACACTCTATAGACTTTTTCTTATCAAAAGATCATAATATATCAGATAATTTATGAGTACAGAATTATGCTTCTCCTTCATAAGGAATTATAATCACACTTTCTGCCTTGCTATAAGAAAGAGAGTAGGTCTTTCCATAACACATTAAAGAGAACTTGTCTCTGCTTACTTCCTTAAAGAAACTTTCTCTATCATAGAACTCAATCAACAAGTCTTGATACATCAGATCTTGTGACTTCTGTTTTGAAATAAAAATACTCTTTTATCCATTCAAATTAATATTCTTATAAATAATAGAATCATATTTGTCAAAGAATATTGGATCAACTAACCTTTCTTGTTATATCTACCATTCAGAGATTTCCTTAACAGTCGGCATATCATTCTGAGGAGAGGCTTCAATAGACATTCATAACCTAGGGTAACTTTGGAGATTTAGAACGACCTTAAGTATAGAGACAGAGCTTCAGCATGCGAAATCTTGAAAAACGATGTGGGAAAATCATTGGAGGGGCTTTATATTTGCAATTGAGGTGACAGTTCAACTTCATTGGTTGATCCAACTATTGAAAAACATCTGATCAAATCTTACAATTGAGTTGATAACTGAAGAAGGATTTTTATATGTTCCGTTCTTTTCAGGTTTTTAATATAAAAATTCAGTTTTATGTAAAAGTGAATCCAAAAGATTTAAAATAAAATGAAAATACCAATAAGTAAAAATATTATTATGAAAAGATAGGAAATGAAACATACCTTTCAAATTATAATGGGAAAAATTATTCATAATTAGGAGAATTATTCTTTAAGAACTATAGATTCAATAAAATTACTACAAAGAATTATAACTATGAAAAATTTTGTTTAAGAAAACTTTAGATTACAAAAATATTTAGTCTATGAAAAATTTAGACTATGAAAAATTTTGACTACAAAAACTTTTGACCACGAAATTTTTTGACTACGAATTATTTTGACTAATAAGTAAATTTACTACCCCTATGGAATTAAGTTTCTTACTTTAAGGATATAGGATTCAAGAAGATGTTAATAAGGAATATTACCTCATGATTATAATTACTAACTTCTATTTAATGAATTAAAATATATCAGAGGGTAAGGATTTTATGAAAATATCAGCATGTTTATATTGCATTCCAATAAATAGAAGAATGATATCTCTTTTTGTGTGTGATCACTATGAAAGTGATGCCTAATATCTATGTGTTTTGTATGAGAGTGATGTGATGGGTGTTTAAATAAGGAAATTGAACTAGTATTAGCACAAAGTATTTTTGTTTTGGTAAAACTCATACCATAGTTTGTGAGTGTGTGTTTCATCCATAATACTTGAACACATCAACTTCCAGCTGCTACATATTCAACTTCAGCAGTGGAAAGTTCTACTAAGTGTTTCGTCTTGCAAGACCAAGAAACTATTGAATCTCTTAAAAAATGACATGTTCTGAATGTACTTTTCCTATCCATTCTACATCCACCAAAGTCAGCATCCAAAAATATTTTAAAAACAAAATTATATCAAGTAGTATAAAAGAGTCCTAAATCTATTGTTCCCTTTATGTAGTGAAAAATCCTTTTCACTGCCTTTAAATGAGACACCTTAGGATTGGATAGATATCTGAAATATAATAATACTGAAAATATTATGTCTGGATGACTAGTTATTAAGTAAAGTAGACTTCCTATCATACCTCTAAAAGATGTTAAATCAACTTGTTTCTCTTCTTCATGAAGATTAAGTGAATTTTAGGTACCAATGGGAGATCTAATACTTTTAGTGTTGTCATATCCATACTTTTTAAGAAGATCATTAATATAGTTATGTTGGTATATATATGTGATTTATAGTTTTGGAGAAATTTAAAAATCAAGGGAAAATGATAACTCACCCATCATACTCATTTCAAACTCAGATTTCGTTTGATTCGCAAACAAATCAGTTAAAGATTGTTGTGTTGAAAAAAATATAATGTCATTAGCATAAATTTGAATAATAAAAAAAAATTCATAACTTTATTTATAAAATGGTTTGGATCACCATTTCCCTTAATATAATTTTTTTAACAAAAATACTATAAGTCTATCATACCAGGCTCTAGGGGCTTGTTTAAGTCCATATATAGCTTTGGTAAGTTTGCAAACATGATCAGGATGTTTTGTATTGTCAAAACCTAGTGGTTGTTCAACAAAAACTTCCTCTTGAACATAACCATTAAGGAAAGAACATTTAACATCCATTTGAGAAATATTGATGTTAAATAATGTTGTGATAGAACTTAGAATATGAATAGATTCATGTATAGAAACAAGAGAATAGTTTTCTTCATAGTCTATTTCTTCTTGTTGATTATAGCCTTTAGCAAATAATCTACCTTTATTTCTTACTAAAGTTCAATTTTCAACACACTTATTTTGGATGACCCATTTTACTCCAATAACAGAATTTTCTTTTGGTCTTTCAACCTAGGTCCTGACTTTTTTCCTTTCAAATTAATTTAGCTCATCTTGCATAGACTTTATCCAATAATTATCACCTAAAGCTTCATTAGTGATTTTAGGTTCTAATTGAGAAAGGAATGATGGATGTTCAACTTCATTTCTCAGAGAACTTATAGTCCTTACATGTTAATTTACATCACCAATGATTCTATCACTAGGACGATTCTATAGAAACAACTGATTTGGGTTTTGTAAAACCTGTTCATCAATATATGGTAGGAAATATTCTGGGGAAAATGTCTCTGAAACATTTTCTTAAACATTTTCTTTATGAGAAGAATCTTTTATCAAGGGTTGATAATTATTTTTTGAAAACACATCCATAGATGTATGTTGGAGGTGTTTAAAAACAAAACTATTAGTTTCATTGAATTTAACATATACTGTTTCTTCAACTATACAAGTGTTTCTATTGAAAAATCTATAATCCTTAGAAGATATTGAGTATCTTAAGAAAATTCCTTCATCAAATTTCCATGAAAATTCATGTAGACTATATTTAGTATTCAAAATTAGTGATTTCCAACCAAATACCTTTAATTAGGAAAGTTTTGGTTTTCTACCATTCCATAACTCATAAATGTTTTTTAAGAAAATGCATAATCAAAACTCGATTTATAGTACAATAGGTAGTACTTATAGCATAAGCCCATAAATGTTTAGCTATCAATTATTCACTCAACATAGTTCTTGTTATTTCTTGAAAAATTTGGTTTCTTCTTTCAACAACACCATTCTGTTGAGGAGTTCTTGGTGCTGAGAAGTAATGAGTAATGGCTTTTCTACTAAAAAAGTTTCAAGATCTGAATTTTGAAATTCTCCTCCATGATCACTATGAATAGTTATCAATGGATAGTTTTTCTCTTTTTTAAAATTTTATCTAATATTTTTAAAATAAGAAAAATATTCATATTTCTTTTCTAGAAAATATACCCATATAAATCAAGTGTAATCATAATCTAAGACAAATACATATTATTTTCTTCCAATGCTTCCATTTTTTGTTGGACCTAAAAGATCCATATGCACCAATTGTAATGAATATGCAGTTGAGACTTCACTGACTGATTTTAAACTAGATTTATATTTCTTTCCATATTGACAATGATCAAAAGATTTTGATGAATTAAATCTAAGCTCCGGTAGATCCTTAACTAGTTGTTTCTTAGAGAGTTTACATAGTTTCATAAGGATACAATGTCCTAACCTTCTATTACATAACAAATAATGAACTTCCATTTCACTATGATAAGGTAGGTCTTGCCTCCTAAGGTCTTCTATGTTTAGTGTGTATACATTCTCTTGCCTATTGGTAGAAAGAATAAACCTTTCCTTAGAATTGTGTACTAAGCAGTTTTCAGTCCTAAAATTCACAAGGTTACCTTCATCAAATAACTGTCTTATGCTAATAAGGTTCTTCTAAAGACCCTGAACAAATAAAACATTGGAAATCAACGTTTTTCCAAGAAGAACAATGTTACCTATACCAATAATTTCTCCTTGAGAATTATCTCCGAAAGTTACTTTTCCTCCTTTCATCTTGATAATCTTTCCAAAGAAGTTTTTGTTATAAATCATGTGCCGGGAATGTCAACTATCCATGTATCAAGTATTGCTATAGGTACTATCTTTAATTTCCTAAAAATAAGAGTGTTAGACTTTCAAAACCCAAGAATTCTTGGATCCAGAAACATTAGAACGAATTTTTTTTAGTAATCCACAGTTTCTTTAAAACATAAGCTTTATGAAAAACTAAAGACTAAATTTTTTTAAAGAACAATTTTTTCCCAATTTCCACCACACTGAAACATAGTAAAGAATGGATCACTTTAATGACCAAAATATTTATTACTAAAAAATGGTTTAGAAAAAGTTTAACCAAAACAAAAATTATTCCTTAGAGGTTGAATTTGGGAATACATCCTATCGAAGGTATCCTTACCGAAGGTAATGTTTGAAAAAAACTTCCCCAAGGAAAATATTTCAGACAATAGTTTAATAACTATGTTTTTATCCTCAAAATAATCAGTTTTAGCATGAGAGTTTGTCTCTAAAACATGTTTATTAGAAATTACTTTTTCATGATCCTTAAGAAGTTTATCCTTCTCAGAATGAACTTCATCAAGGGTTTATGAAATACTTTCAAAATCATAAATTTTCTAATCAAGTTCTCTAGGATGATCTAATCCTTCCTTAGTAAGAACAGAAATTCTCGAATTTTCCTTTTTATGATTTTTCAAGACTTTCAAATTCTCATTCTCAAGAATCTTATAAAACCTAGATACATCTTCATATGTATGTAAAGTATTATCTTTATCAGAAGAATATTACTCATCCGAATATTCAAAATATTTATTATCACTAAAAATTTCTTTTAAGGAATCATAGGTTATAGATTCGTCATTATGTACCTTAACCATTAGGTAATTATTTTCAATGGGTAATATAGCTAGTAAGCTAAGATTTTTATGACCATAAGATTCATATTTCGAGGATTCATCATAAGAGTCTCCACTATTGGAAATCCAGGTATTATTAGCTTTCAAAAAATTCTTAGCTTTAGCTTTATAGTACTTCTTTCTATTCCAATCAGATTGCTTTTCCTTTCTTTCCTTTCTCTTAACAATAGGACAATATGACCTTATATGCCATGCACGTTTGCATTCATAAAAAGTAACTTCAGAGTCTATCTTTTCATTTCTTTCTTTCTACTTATATCTATAATGAAAGTCTTTATTTCAAACTATCTTATTCATCCTTCAAGTAAGAATAGCTAGCTCATTCTCAGAATGCTCACATTCACTTGATTCAGATAAAATAATTACTTTCCTTGGCTTGGATCTTGTAACCCTTTCAAAATTCTTCTATTTTGTAGTAGTAAATGCTATACTTCCATTACCATTCTTCTTCTTATTCAAGTCAGCATTTCATTTCATTCTTGTCTCATGTTGAAGAAGGGTTCCAAAAATCTCATCAAGAGTTATCTGTGATACATTTCTATTCTCATCAGTAGCTATTCTCTTAGATTCTTACTCATTAGGCATGATATCTATAATCTTGTCCACAAGTTCCTCATTATCTAAACTATTTTCACCAATGGATTGTATGCTATTAACAATTATCAATAATCTTTTTTATACCTTACACACAGGATATCCATAAAGAAATAAGAATCCATGATATTCTACTATAAGAATAGATCTTCTAGTTTCTATAAACATGGATGTACCAAAATAAGTAACCACTAATTTCTTCCAAATACAATTTACAGATTCACAAGAAGAAATATGACTATATATATTCCTAGTCACGGAACAAAACAAAGTATTGTGCACTTCGTAGTTCAGTTAATATTCTGAATTTTCTTGATTAGTTAATGTGTTGACTTCCTTATCAAGAATCTTGTAATCTCCAGTAAGCATAAAAAAGTTTTACACTTTGGTATTAAGGACAAAAGTCTTCATATGATCACTCCAATATTCACAATCATTACCATAAAAAATATATAGTTTAGTAGGATTATGATTTTCAATGAAACCAACATTCATCCCTTCCATCTAAAAGAAAATATCATTACAAAAAAACTTTTTAATAGTAATGTATGTAAATAAGGATAATAATCTTAAACAAGGTAAAAATATAGAATAATTAAATCATTATCATGAAAACTTATATGAGAATATAAGTATTTCAAGGACCTCCTCTAATGCCAATTGTAGGATCGAAATATGAATGTAGATGCTCAATATACAAGAGCAGGTGAATTGTATACTTTTAAAAAATATTAAACCATTTAATGTTGATATAAAACATTCATTTTTAACCTTGAGGAAAACTATGTTTAATAATGTTAAAAAAGGAAAAATCAAAAGGCCTCTTAGTTCTAAAAACATTCTAGTTTCCAAATATATGGTTCCATAATTGAACCTTAAAAAAAGTTTACAAGGAAAAAAGATTATACCTTAAAGCGTATAAAATATTACTAATTAGAGCATAAAAGTAAAAGAAAGTATAAGATAGTTATACATTCCTTATTAATCAAAATGCAGTGGAAAATAAACTTGAACCAATACAAGTAACAAGTATGAAATATTTTATCCCAAAGAGAAGGGTATCCAACAACCTTGGATAAAGGTCCCATGATTAATACTTCCAATAAAGTCCATCTTACTCGCCACAGGGTAAGCCCTCCATAGGAATATCAGAATCTGTCCTACTATCCCTACAGGCCCTCAAATTATAAGGTAGTCAGCACCTCTCTCTTCCTATCTATAGAAGTTCTTGATCATTATGGTAGTAGGAACCTCTTCTTACATATCCCGAAAAGTACTTGAATGTACACAACAACAATCGGGGTTTCACGAAGCAACGTAAACAAGAAGTTCAGTATGCACAAGGAATGAGAGTCTCTCTCTCTATAAATCACTTCAACAGTATGTAATATCTAGATTGATGGATCAATAATGAGCTCATTCAAATGAGATCATATTTATAGGAATTTATCCAACGGTTATCTCCATCCTCCCACAATCATATTTTTCCTTGAATCTCAGAGGTACCTGTACACGTGTCCCTCAAAAAATGGTTAGTTTGAAACAAATTTCATGACATCGTTTCATAACTAGAACAAGGGTAAGAAAAATATGGTTGCATTACCAAATCCATTTTTCTGTTTCTAAGGAAAAATAATGTTCGGAGTCTAAAAAATAAAAATTTGGAGTCTATATTACATGGATATTTGGATTCTATTATTCAAGAAATTCAGAACCTGAATTCAATAGATTTCAGAGTCTGAATTCTGAGGAATTCAAAGTCTGAATTCAGAGGAATTCGGAGTCATAATTCTATGGAATTTTGAGTCTGAATTTTGAGAAATTTGGAGTCGGAATTCTGAGGAATTTAGAATCTAAATTTCAGAGAATTCAGAATCTGAATTTTAGAGAATTCGGAATCTGAATTTCAGAAAATTCAGAGTCTAAATTCGTAGGAATTCGGAGTCTAAAATCAAAGGAATTTGGACTTGGAATTTCAAAAAATTCAAAATCTGAATTTTAGAGAATTCAGAGTCTAAATTCAGAACCATAAAACAGAATTCTCAATATCTATGTATTAATAGGATTCCGAGGTTTTAGATATGAAACTGAATTTTACACTTAGATATAAAAAGTGTTAGATATAGAGAAACTATAACATGATGAATGAATACAAAGGTAAGGAGAAAATTTCCTTGGGAAAAGAAACTTTTTTATTAACATAAATCTTTTGGGAAATAAAATTTTCTTTTAGATAGAGTGTTTATGATTTTAAAAACAAAAAGGAATGAAAAAGTTATAAGGAATCCTTATTGACTCAACATAACATTTATTGGATTAATGTAAAAACATTTAACAAACATGTGTAATAATATTTTAGTTAGTTATATTCATTCCTGCCAATACAAAAACTATGTGTTAACTACCATTTAAAATAATAATAATATTATATTATTTTTCAGTATAACTCAATTTTGTGTGAAACATAAGATTTCAGAGAAACCCATTGTTGCGTATCTGGTATTCCCTCAAACATAGAATTCCCTTAAAAGTAAAATTAATATTTAATTCAAAAATATTAATAAATATGAAAATGTAATATTCTGTATTTACCTAGGATGTTACACTATATGTTAAAACTGTATACTCATTTAGCTTCTAATTGAAATGAAAATTTGTCAATTATTTTATAATGAAATATATATGTTTCGAATATATTTAAGTGTTTTAAAATTTCATAATGTGTTAACTTTAGTTTAAGGAAAATAATGTTTCAAATTAAGTAGTTATTTCATTTTTGGATTTTAAAATAAATAAAACACTTTTCTTTTAGAATGAGTTAAAATGAATTTATGACATGTCTTAGAGAAAGTTAAATTTTTTATTTAGATTTTAAAATTATGATTCTCTTATACCAAAATATGTATAAAATATATAAAAACAAAGTTATTGGGTAATTTGGTTTAACTATAAGAGAGAATATATATTCTATTTTAAAAACATTATTATATATATATATATTCTTATGTTTAACAAAAACAATGTTTTGTTTTAGAGAAACATATGTGAATAACCACTAAACTGAGGGATACCTTGAAGGCCAAGACATAAAGGTATAGTAGGGGTCTCTGATAGAACCCTGAGGTCAGAGAACCCTTGGGAAGTGCAATCATGTGGCATGCCGAGTTGCACATCGGTGCTAGTATGCACCCACATGGGGGTGAATGGAGGAACTGAGTCGGTGCCACTGTGCAGGGAGACACGATGGCATAGGGTGGGCGCATGGCATGCATCTAAGGAAGAACCAGTCTGGGGTAGTTTTATAGAGGGGGAATGGAGTTCGTTTCCCTAGCCCTGGATCGTTGAGGTATATAAGGCGGAGTCGAAGATGCCTTAGTTTCGATGTGGGATCTAGTTTTTAATGGGAGATCCAATCCAAGATGTTCAAACTCGCTGTGTGAGATCCTGACCGTTGGGTCCGTCTGGCCTTCGAACCCCAATACTGCAGCATTCCTGCCACATTTTCTCTAGACCGTCTGATTAAGGATGCAATTATTCATGACCACCCAATCTTTTTAATAACCGCGTTATCACCACAACTGTCCGATCAATCCATCCTTAATCTCAACCATCCATCTTTTTTCAAGCATGCGGATCTCACTACTGCCGTATGATCGGCCTCGAGAGAACCAAACCATCCATTATTTTACACATTTCTCTATTCTTATTCTGCTTCCTCTAACCTAAATAGTGGCCTCAACCCATAGTTTTCTTCCTCTTCCATTTTTTCTTCTCTCCTGACCCTCCATCACTCTCCTCGGACCCAACCCATAGTTCTACTCATAAGTCCATTCATGGAATTTAATTATTTCATATGGCTTCCTCTTTACATTTCCACAAACTATATATATATATATATATATATAATAAAACCACTTGTTCGTTTAGGGTTTATCTTAATTAGGGTTTTATAATTAATTTGAATTAGTCAATTACAGCTTAAATTGTTTAGATTTTATGTTTAACCTATGGTATATATATATATACTGAGTATATAACCCCCAATTACACAATAGAACCCTACCAAATTTCTTCTCCCCAACTTACCAACATCCAATGCCTGAAAAAATTTCTTCCTTGAAGACAAGTAAGGGATTATTTTTTCTTTATTTTTGTTATGTAAAACCCTTATATACACTTTTTTGTATATACAGATATGTATATGTATATATGTTGTTTTATATAAAATTCATTACCAACATGTTTTAGGTCATCTAATTACTGATTATAAGTGTTTGACTGATGTTTTGAAGCGTATAACTCTTGTAAGGGTTATTTTGCTTTTTTCCTTATGTGAAACACTTCTTTACACATTGTGTACATACTGTTATATATATATATACACACACACTTTTATCATAATCCAATTTGGTTTTTCCTATGCTTGATATAAATCCTTAACAATTTTTTTTGGGGAATGAAGTGCTTTCAAGGATCTAATTAAACTTCTTATTAGATATTCAATCCATTATATTCAATTTATATACATACGGTTCATAAAACTATCAAAATCATAAATTGTTTTGGGTTTTCTAAATATTGATTACTAGTATTTATTTGACTCTTATAATGGGTATAATATTTTTGGAGGTTTTCTAAATAATGATTTTGGGGTTTTTTCACAACCATATATTTATAGTGGTAAATATGTTTTTTATTGACAACATACTCAGACTATTTTAAGGGAGAAATATCATTTTAAAAAGGGTGTTTTCTGACCCACATAATATACTTAAAGATTAATTTGATTATTCAAGACCTATATATATATATATATCTATATATGTATTTCAATCTAGAATTCAAATGTTTTTAAATGTTATTAGCTATGTTAGTAAGTTGTAAAATTGTTTCATGTTTAAGCATAGATATATTTATACTCTCTTTCTAAATGTTTTACATTCATAAGTAAATCCATGAAATTGATGTTATTATTTTCATGGACAAAATTTATATGTGAATATGAGTAAAATTGATAATTGAAAATAATAACAAATCTTTTTTTTGTTATTATATGCCCAAAATTTCAAGATGCAGCATTAAGCTGATATCATTACAAGCACACACCCAATTTATAATTATAAGATCAATAGTGGAATTATCTTCTTTGTAAATACATATAAGTACATGCTTAAATACTCATAGTGAGGTGTTACCAATTATTTTCTAATGTTTCAATACCTCACATGAAATGAATGTTTTACGATCATAACTATTAAATATTAATTCATGATGAATCTTACTCAATGGATAATATTGAATATCAATGTTTTTGATTTAAATTATTTGAAACATCCATTGATAATGTATGTTTTAAACAAAAATAACAATCATCACAAATTAAAAAAAATGTAAATGGTTATATGAAAAATATTAACATTCATGTGACAAGGGTTTGAATGTAGGAGTTATTATATTAGGCGACAATCCAATATTATAAGTGCACTAGTTATTATGACATGTACAAAAGTATGTTATTTTGTCCATCCAATATCACTGTTAAATTTTGATTCAGCCATAATCTAAAACTAAAAAACCTATCCATTTTTTTACATTTATTTTATAATTCAATTAATTTATGAATATGTATTTAATTAATGAAATAATTAAATTTATTTCTCTTGATAACTCCTGGATTATGAATTTAAATATTCAATGTGGTATAAGACACTTTGAATATAAGTCCATACTAAACATATGAGGAATGTATTGGAAAACATGATATGATGGGTGCACCCTGATAGTTCTCCAATGCATTGAGTAATCTTGAGTCTCATGAGACAAATTATGTTGTGTTTTCACCCATATGGTCTTGGCAAGAGGCCTTGATAGAATGATTATGGATAGACAAGGCCTAAGGCCTTGACAAATTGATTTTGAAGTTATGAATTATAAATTCCCTAATTATGTATTAGTATATTACCAACCATGTGGTTTTTTTACTAGTAGAATATCATTGGTCACGAAATTTTTACTTATGATTATGGTATTAAATGCACATGGAATATTGATGAATAATTTATAAATAAAGATCAACATTTATTTTTAAATATTTAATGCTAATGCTATAAATCCAACTATCATTTCATTATTTTCATTCTATGTTATATGTAATTTAACATATTGTTTATGAGAAACTCTAACAATGTATTATTTCATGTGCTAAATTGTACCCACACCTTTGGAATGTCACAATAAGTTATGTTTAGTCAACTTTAAGTCCATATGTAACATTTCATGCATTTTGTAAAAGTATGATTATTTTTTATCATGTTTTATTTATAGTATTTAAATAAATGTTTAAATACTTATGTATGAGATTATCGTAAAATTATTTTTAGAATATTTCGAAAATTATGATGGTGTGCTATAATTTTTTTTTCATTCAAGAAAATGTTTAATGTATGTGTAATTTTTTAAGAGATATTTACTTAAAATGATTTATTATATTATATTTTAATGGTTTTGTTTTATAACCTGAAACTGAGCAATTTCAATTCTCAACGTATGTTTTCAATTAATTTTTACAGAGTTAGTAGATCTATCAATTTTTGTGTACTTCTATATAATTAAAATAATATGAAATTTATATTTGTCATGTTTTGAAGAAATGTATCATCTGTATCTGGTGTTCCAAATCCTAAATTGAAATTATTCTCTATGATGGAATGAGATGTATAAATTTAATATTAGTTTTTTATATAAAATAATACACAACATGTTTTAGGCGCTGAATCTATGCTTCTAGGGTCAGGGTCGTCACATTTGGTACCAAGGATCAGTTTTGTTGGTTCTAAAAAATTAAAATAGTGAATAAAAAATTACTATGATTCACTTAGTAGAACATTTTTATTAAAATATTCAGATTGTAGGTGAAGTTTCACCAAAAAAGATTTTGTCTCTCCCTAATGAATTACTAGAGAACATAATTGTTAAGTCATATTTAGAATCACACAATTCTATTGTGAACCTGTGTCTAAACTACAAATGCCTCTATCAAGTGTCCAAAAATATCCTTCAACTTTTGGAAGGACCGAGTCATGTCTACTACATCATGTCACAAGTGAAACATTCATTTTAAGAACATAAATGAAGATAAAATGAAGTCATCTTCTAATTTTTCACCCTATATGAGGCTTATCTAGCCCTAGAGAAGTTTTGGGAATCTACAGAGGTAAGTGACCCCTGTACAACTTATTTGTTCCATGTTTTGTGTTTCAAAAAGTATGAGAAGCTTTATAATATCTAGTTTTTAGAAAATGAAGTTGTTTGACTGGTCTATGGGAAGAACTTTCATTCTAATATCTCTGAACTCTACACCTCTCATGTCACCCACTCAAGGACCTACTGTTTTCTGTATGAGTTTGACTCTATCTGTGTGATGTGTGTATTTGAAAATGAAATTGAAGAGTTTAAAAATGTTTTGGGGATAAACCAATCTAGAAGAACATACCAGGAATGTCTCTGACAGTGGTGGACCAGGTGAAGGTATAAATAAAATACCATTTTTCATTCAAAATTTTTAAACTAATAATGATTAAAAAAATGTGTCTTGTAGGGACATTAGGGGTGATGCAAGTTGGTTGGTGCTGGGAAGCTTAAGTGTTTTATGTAATTGCAAGGATGCAATTATTTTAAGGGGATATAATGTAATTCCCAAACATATGTAATTTGTAATAATAATATTTTTATAATTATTAGTATTATTAGTATTATTTTTATTTTATAATGGCCCCATTTAAAATAAAATACATGTATAATAAAAATAAAGTCATGTTTTATTCAATAGAAATGTTGAAACCTTACATTTCTATACGGCCAAAAGACCCTCACGAACCTATAATTTCTACCAGAAGCCCTATCAGAATCACTGGGAGACCACCAAACACAACAAATAGACCATGAAAATAGTAAAATTCTTTCGGGGCTGTCGTAATTAATGAAATTAGGGAAATAACAATGGATATCATACTAAGCATCAAGGGGATGTAGAGCACCATCTTAACCAAATTTTTATTTGAAGTTTGTTACACCCTAAACATTTATTTAGAAGTCCTTGATGTTAAATATGACCATTGTTGTCCATTGAGGTCTTTAGAAGACAGTTGGTTTTTGTAACGGTTATAAAACCTTTTAACTGTTTGGAATATTTATGTATTTTGATTATTTGAAATATTCCAAGTATTTTAAGTATCTTAATTATTGTAAGTAATCTATGAATATTAAGCATTGTGAATGTTTTAATTTAAAATTGTAGTTAATAAATGCATGTTTTTTAAGTGAATGTATTGTTTTAAAAGAATACATTTATATGGGTAGAAATTGTAAAATTATTTATATTCTAACAACAATAAAAAGTAATCAATTATTTTATAAGTAAATATATATGTATCCAACATTTTTAAGTGTTTTAAATTTCATAAGTGTTAAATTTAGTTAAAAAGAAAATATGGTTTCAAATTAAGGAGGTATTTCATATTTGGATTTTATAAAAATATAAACCTTTTATTTTAGAATGATTTAAAATTAATTTATGACATGTCTTAGTGGAAGTTAAATTTATTATTTCGATTTTAAACTTAAGATGATTTAAAACCAAAAAATGTATACAATTTATGAAAACAATGGTATTTGGGGGTTTAGTTTTACTATAACTATGAATATATATTTTGTTTTACTAATTTATTATATATATGTTATTATGTTTAACGAAAAAAGATTCGTTTTTACAGAAACAGGGTTGAGTACCCACCCAACTGAGGGCATCCGTAAAAGGCCAAGCCCTCATGGTTTGGTGGGAATCTCAAAAAGAACCATGATGTCAGAGAACACTCTGGAAACACATGCATGGTCCATTTTGAGTTTTGTATCAGTGCTAGTACATTCCCACATGGGGGGACATGGAGGAACAGAGTCCGAGCCACCGTGCGGGGCAACACAATGGCATAGGGTGGGTGTAGTGTGCACCAGGTAGGAAGAAACGGTATGTGACGGTATTGAAGAGGGGTAAGATAGTTCATCTCCCTAGCCCCAGAACATTGAGGTATATAATGTAAACTCGAAACTACATCCATTTCAATGTGTGACATGGCTTTTAAAGAGATATCTATTAATGGTCGTTCAATCTTGTCGTGTGAGATGTCAGACGTCTGATCCATTTGGCCTTAGAACCCCACCGACATGTCATTTCCACCACATTTTTTCTGGATAGTCTGTTCTACGATATAGTTAATCCTGACTACCCAATTATTTTAAAAAATGTGGTGTCGCCATAACCATTCGATCAATCTGTGTCTAATCTCATCCGTGCATCTTTTTTAAAACCCATGAATCTCACTACAACTATCTGAACAACATCGAACAATATGAACCCTCCATTATTTCCCACATTTCTCATTTCATATCCTTCCTACTTGCTCTGAACTAGTGGCCTCAAGCCAAAGTTTTCCTCCTCTATCATTTCTATTTTCTTCTCCCCTGACCCTCCCTCACTCTCCTCGGACCCAACCCATTATTTCTACTTGTAATTCCACCCATGTTCTTTTTTTTATTTTCAATAGATTCCTATTTAACATCCCACAAACATTATATATATATATAATAAAATCAACATTTATTTTAGGTTTTTTCTTAATTAAGGTGTTAGAGTTAATTTTCATTCATCAATCTCGGGTTTAATTATTTAGATTTTATGTTTATCATGTAGTATATATATATATATATTTATACTGAGTATATAAACCCTAATTGTAAAAAATAACCCAACCTGATTTCTCCCTAACATACCAACATCCAATGCTCGACTCAATATCCACCTTGAAGACAAATAAGAGATTATATTTTCTTCGTTTTTGTTATGTGCAACCCTTATATATAGTTTTTTTGTATATAAAAATATGAATATATATATATATATATATACAATTTTATATAAATTTAAATCCCAAATTGTTTTAGGTTTTTAATTATTGATTATCTCTGCTTAACAGATTTATTGATGCATATAACACTTGTAAGGGTTTTTTTAATTTTATTTTCCTTATGCAAAACACTTATATACACTTTTCATACATATATTTATATATATATATATTTGGATCCTATTCCAATTCTAGATTTCCTACAGTTTATATAAATGTTTAAAAAAAAATTAGGTAGGAAATGATTTTAAGGATCAATTTGAACATTATATTAGATATGAAATACCTTATATACAATTTGTTTATATATGGTTCACACAACTTTTAAATTCATAAATTATTGTGGGTTTTCTAAAAATTGATTTCTCATATTTATTTTCTTTGTATAATGTATATTATATTTTTGGAGGTTTTCTATGTAATGATTTTGGGGTTTTCCACAACAATATATTTATATTGGTAAATATGAGTTTTTGTATAAACATCATACACAACCTATTATATGGTGAACTATCATTTTAAAAAGTGTGGTTTTTAACGCCCATAATTTACTTAATGATTATTTTGTTTATGAAAAACCTCTCAATATATATGTTTTCATTTCATTGTTCACTTCATAAGTTTTTAAATGGTATTAGATATGTTAGTATGTTGTAAAATTGTTTTCATTTTTAAGAATAAATATATTTATACTCTCTTTATATATTTTTTTTCATTCATTAGTAAATCCATTAATTTGATGTTATTATTTACATGGCCTAAATATATTTGTGAATACAAGTACAAATTGATAATGAAAAACAGTAACAAAACTTTATTTTGTTATTATATGACTACAATTTTTAAGAGGGAGCATTAACCTGATATCATTACATGCACACACCCAATTTATAATTATAAAATAATGGGTTGAATTATCTTTTGTGAATACATACATGTACATGCTTAAATACATATAGTGTGGTGTACCCTATTATTTTCATATATTTCGATACCTCACAGGAAATTAAAGTTTTACAATCATAACTATTAAATATTAATTCATGATGGATATGCCACAATGGAAACTATTGAGTATAATAGTTTGTGATTTAACTTGTTTGACACTTCCATTAATAGTGCATGTTTTAAACAAGAATAACAGGTACCAAAAATTAAAAAACATGTAAATTTTTGTATGAAAAAGGTTCAAATTCATGTGACAAGGGTTTAAATGCCAGAGTTGTTATATTATGTGACAATCCATTATTTTATGTTAAATAGTTATTATCACATGTACAAAATCTTTTCATTTTGTCCATGAATATCACTATTAAATTTTGATGCATCCATAACCTAAAACTAACAAACCTATCCATTTTTATATTTTGGGAATAATTCACTTCTTTTATGAATATGTATATAATTAATTCCATAATAAAATTTATCTTTTTTGAGAAATCATGGATTAAGAATTTGAATATTCATTGTGGTATGGGACACATTGAATATAATTCCATTCTATATATATTATGAATGTATTGGAATTACATGATATAATGTGTGTGACCAGATAATGATCTAATGCATTAGGTAATGTTGAGTTTCATGAGACACATTATGTTGGGTTTTTACTCATATGGTCTTGGAAGGAGGCATTGATATAATTATTAAGTACGGTCATAGTGTTAGGAATTTACAAAGAGATTATAAAGTATTACATTATGCATTCCATTATTATGTATTAGTATATGACTAACCCAGTGATTGTTTGACTAGTAGAATATCCATTGTTAAGAAATGTTTACTTATGAGTATGGTATTAAATGAACATGGAATAATGATGAATCATTTATAAATAAATATAAATATTTATTTTCAGAGATCCAGTGCCAATTCTAGAAATCCAACTATCATTTCATGTCTTTCATAATATGTGATAAGTAATTTAACATATTGTTTGTGCACAACATGGATCATGCATTTTTTTAGGTGTTAATTTGTACCTACACCTTAGACATGTCACACTAAGTTAGGTTTAGTAAAATCTATGTCCATAAGTCTCATTTCATGAATTCTGTACAATATGATTATTTGGTATCATGTTTTATTTGTAGTATTTCAATTAATGTAGAAATACTTAATAATGATATTACGCTAAATTTTTTTCTATAAAATTTCTAAAAATGATGATGATGTGCTATATGAAATGTTTTTTTCATTCAATAAAATGTCTACTATATTTGTATTTATTTTAAAGGAATGTTTTTCATAAAATGTATTTGTTAAATCATTTACTTAATGGTTTTTTACACCCCCTTACTGAGAATTTTAAACGATCACCCTACATTTTTAATTTATTTTTATAGGGTTAGTATATTTTTTATAATATTTGAGTACTCCTATGTTATAGAAACAATATAAAGTTTATCTTTGTCATGTTTTGAAGAAATTTATCTGTTGTATCTCGTTTTCCATAACCTAAACCAAAATTATTCTCTATGATGGAATGTGATGTATAATTTTTATCTACATATTTTTATAAAAAATTTATACCCCATGTTTTGGGCACTGACTTCAGGATTCGAGGGTCGAGGTCAAAACATTATGACACAACCAATTAAATTCCTTATAAATAAGTTTGAAGAATATACTTTTTTTTCTTTCATTGTCACATTCTGAATTGAACTTATAATGCACATTGAAATCATGTCCCACTATCATTTAAAGTATTAGCCTTCCCAAATTCTACTTCAACATTTATTTGTTTAATCAAAATTTTAGAGCCCATCAAAACTTGTAAATTTATTCTACAATCAATAGACCCATATAATTTTGGCCTGTTCAACTAAAATCTATGAAATTAATTAAGAAAAATGTGATTACACAAGAATATTCATATTTACTATAAAAAACCATTTAAGCTCAAAATACATGTCAAAAATTATAGAATCCATACCAATTTAATTTTCTCAACTAGATAAGTTCCCATGTCCATGGTGGTCATAAATGGTTCATATTAGAGAAGTGTTCATTCTGAATATTTTCTTATAAGAATTACCATTTAACTAAACAATATTTCCACATAACTCAAAAAAATAAAATAAAGGTTATAGGTAACCATAAATTTATTTCCTAGAAATTTATCTTCTAGAAATTATCATCAAAATGATAAAAACAATTAGTATACATTTCCACCTAGGTGTAATTTAATGGAACAAAAAATTGTAGAAATTATATAATTGGTTGTCAAATTCGTAAATGGGTTTAATACATCGATATCTAATCCCAATCAAATGGTACTAGGATTGGATGAATGAATCAAATTTTTTAAATGATTTTTATTATTTTGGATCACGGTAACCCATCATATTCAACATCTACAGCATATCACTTCACGTGATCAGGTATTTTCAACAACAAGAATACTATTTTCAATTTAGATTCTAAATAGGATAAATGAAAAACCCTTACAGGTGTGTTCTTTTACTGTTTCTTTATAGTATTATATTGATTTAGAAATATAACATTACCCATTTACTAATATCTAAAAGATAAACATTTTTACACTCCATTCTACTTGAATCCCCTCATTCATAAATAATAATATCATTAGCACAAGTATAAGTATTGGTATAATTCAGAACAACTTTGTCACTAATTTTTCATATTAAAAAAGGATTCATGGATCTTCCCTACATGAAATGAATCATTAAACAATTCAAATATCATGGTAATCTCCATATTTTTAATTATATAAAGGCATTTATTATGGTAAAAATTCACTAGGAATGATATTTTTGGTTATTTTAGAAATACTCCATAGATATCTTGATTTACATTGTCAACTAAATCAGGAAATTCATTTTTCTAATCCATAATGTTCTATCCTACATTATCCTCCACCTAATCATATTGAGGATCCACATATTTTTTATAATTTGGATTTGGTTGTCTTTTGGTCACTAAAAGTTTATTTTTAGTTTTAATATTTATATCACTCTCAACCAATTGTACGAATATATTTTGATACTAATGATGTTTCCCATAAATGTTAAAATAATCATTTATAAGGTTTTAAATTTCATTATACATTATCAATGAAGTTGGGAGATAATTTTTTAACTGACATTAATACTCCAAAATTCAATAATATAAATTCTCCATACCAAATCAAAAACAATATTGAGTAGGAAATTGATTTCATATCATGTGTTCATAAATATAATTTCTCTTCAACAGTATTCTAAAATCATATATAAGTTATGGAAATATTAGTTTCAAATGAAAATATTGATTATAATTTAAAAATATAAAAAATCATATAAACCCTTAGCATACTGTTGTGTGTTTATTGGTATTGTGATCCATATTTTATCCATAAATCACCATGTTCCTAAAATTTGTTAACAAAACTACAACACATAGAAATACTATTTAATTATAGTACAATAACTATTTTACTTGAAGTTATAATATAACAAATTCTGGTCATTTTAGTGTTGATGATAATAATTAATTTTGATACATATGACATTGCCACTTTTTTTATAGATAAAACTTGATCATAAAATTAAAATTCATTAGAAAACTTCTTTAATGAATGGAAAAATAAGAAAAAATAATACAATTATATGGGGATCTCATCAACACAACACAATCAAGAACTCCTTTATCACAACCCCAGTTTCTTCGGAACTCAATTGGTGACAAAATACATTTTATCATATATAATATCATCCTAATTAATAATTTTATTCGTTATGGAGTGTTTTTGATACACTATTGTATATAATCAGGATTTTAGTATATTTACAATGCAATGGATAATGAATCCATTGTCATCTGATTTTTTTAATATATATATAAATATTAGTCTTCCAAATATAAAGAATTTTCAATGTGTTTATTGTTATTTTCATATATTTTTCTGAAGAAAAATATGTTAAAAGACATGTCATTAAAAATTTATTTCAATGTTTCATATCCTAGAGCATTGGTATCTCATAATATGAAAGAATCACCTTTATGATTGTAATTCAGGGAATCAATGATAATGAATTCTATTGGACTCCTAAAACTACATAAAAATGGAAAATTTTTAGTCTCCATGTAAATCATACCCCTATGTGACTCATTAGAATATATTTTTTTAGTGGAGAATGAATGTTGAACAACTCAACTTCATAATTTTATGATTGTAGATTCATTAAAATTTTATTGGATGTTTCATCTGGAATGTTATCTAAAGTAGGATTTACTAAAATAAAATTCCCCTATATTAATAATTATATAACATTCCATTCCATCATATTTATTCAATATTTATTCCATATCATATTATGAAAACATTTAAACAATAATGAAAAATACTATATTTAAAATTGTGCTTACTTTCATCAATGTTTCATTTGGAATAAAATTATGCAATAAAATTTATTCAATACCATTAGAAGAAACCATGTTTAATCTAATATTTTTCATATCAATCTATAAAGATTCTTATATTTTTCTATGTCACATATTTTTCTTAAAAATTCAATTTTTATAATATTATAAATTTATAGTTTATAATGTATCTACCACATTGACATATAATCATATACAATTATTTAATATTATTTTAAATAATATTTTCACTATTTCACTAGTATTTTATAAATTTAAAGTCGTTATTTTTTTGTGATATTTTAAAATTATAATATATCATAAAGATTAATTAGATTACATTAGGGAAAAAAATATTTGTTCTTATATTTTAACAAATATTTATATAATCCATCACATAACTATAAGTGTTTTATAATAATTTTTAATGGGTTACAAATGAATAGTGGACATGATTATATGATGTTAAAAAATTATAAAAAAATTAAATGACATTATAATAAATAATAAAGTGTTTTTATGGGAAATTTATTGAATGTATGATGGATATATTTTTTGATTTGTGTCATAAATAATTATATTAATATTGGTACATGATATTTTGAATATAAAAATCCTAAATTTTTTACTTTTCCCTGACCATATTTTCAATTATGAAAGAAAAAATTAATATAAAATCATAACATTATTTTAAGAAAGTATAATTATAAATTCAATTGAGTTTTGGATAAAATCCACCACCATTTATTATAAATTACTCTATAATATAATCAATGGTTAGAATACCCAATCAAGATATTTTTTAAGAAGGAATTGAATGTAAATAATAAAGAAAAAACCCACATAATGTAAAATATTTTAAACTCTAATGGAGAGATATATAAAATCAACCTTACTGGTGAGACTTTATGGAGAAAGTGAGGTGACAAAGTGGCACACCAGTAGGGGATAAATAATGTGGATGGGGAAAGGGGAGCGATAGAAACCATGTTTTCTATGTTGTGGGTGTGATCAGAGTAAGTGGGGGCTCTGTGGTGAGCATCCGATGATGGGGGAGTTGGGGTGGTGAGGGATATAGATATAGATTGTGGTGTGGGAATGTGGGAAGAGGGTCGGACCACGGGGAAAGAATTTAATAGGGAATAAATGTGTTTTTATAATTTAATTAAATATTTATTATTGGATTCCTAAACCACTACTAAACATTTATTTTGTTGTAGTTTGTGGTGATAATTGATATAATAGGCATGTGACATCCATGTTCTAGGGTATTTTTGGTAGTATAAGTTGGTAAATGATTAAAAAGGAAGAATACGTTTTTGTAATAAAGGATAATAATGTTTCTAAAAGAATCATATAATGTCAATTGGATCCTTAGGGATGTGTTTGAATGGAAGGAAATTCTTTCCTTATGATAGACTTTTTTATAGTATCAGAGAGTGTATTTGAAACATTAGGTAATGTCTATATTATGTACTAGTGTTATAAAATGGATATTATTAATTGTTTTATTTAATTATCCAACATCTCTTTTATAAAAAGATTTTTTTATTAACAGTGTTTTATTCTCAATAGTGTGGTATAATTCATTCAATACACATGGATTATGGTTCATTATATTCTTTAAAACAATTTGATATTTGGATATAGATAAAAAATGTTTTATTAGGGAGAAATATTATTTTATATAAGTTTTTAAAAACATTAGATATATAATATCACCACCATTAGTGGAATCATTGAAGGAATAAGTTATTTATTTCAAAATAATCTCTCCAACCACATTGGATACAATATGAAATTTGGGTGAAATATTTTATTTGTAAAATATTCATAATAAGTGATAATGAATAAATTTTCCAAAAAAAGTTTTTTTAATCATTTAATGATATTATTAAAATAATATAATGACTAAGATTCTAGTGGTAGTATATATGGACTATAAAATGTTAAATGTTAAAAAAATTATTATTCCAACCAAATTATAGAGTGATATTTACTAAAATTTCTTAAAAGATTTGTGTATATCGGTAATAGATATGTGAAAATTAATACATTAATTACCAAAATATTTCAAGGATACAATTTTATGGAAAATTATCCATGTATGAGGATTATGTTGAACATTGAAATAAATATTCTTACTTAAAATACATCCTCAACAACATAACACCTAATTTTGTGATGTTAAGAAGTTTGAATACATGTTAAAGGGGTTAAACATTATAAATACAATTCCAAAGCCTCAACAATATTCAAACTAGGGTAATTCATTTAATTTAATCAACAAAATGTTTAGTGAGAGGATTTTATTAGATGTTCCCATTGATATGTGGTAGGAATTACATAAATTTTTAATGAGTTTAGAATAACCCTAAAAATACAGAAAATATAATAATGACATGGCTATTTATCATATGTGATATAATTAGATAAGAACCCATGTATGGGTTTTCAATTTTATTAATGGATTTTATTAATAAAAAATATTCCTATTACAAAAATTAAAATATATACCTTATAATTCATTTACAATCAATTCATATGTATTTCTGAACTAAAATAGAAATTGACCACAAAAACTATGAATTATAGTTTTCTTTAACCGATGTTCATCATGGCGTTTTTTGGTTTGTAAAAAAATATTATGGTTTGCATGAGAAGTATTGTAATATTTGGATAGAAAATATGACCATGATAAAAATTGGATTTTGTTTTCCAGATTGATAGTGAAATATTTTATTACGAATTAAATGAATAAATCATGGTTTGGAGAATTTGTTCAAAAAAATTACCTTTATTTTCATTTAATTTATATTTAAATAAATAAATCATGTAAGTAAGTTGAATATGAAATTAAATAAAATAATGATCATAATCTTGGGTTTTTATTGATAAAACAATTAACAAATTTTTTTCACGATAAATCTTATACTGATGTTTTTTGTTCCCTAGTTCCCAAAAGTACATGGTTTAAAAGAAGATAGATTCATGGAAGATGAAATGTGAATAAGACTAAAATTATACAATTTGGTATCAATAAATTACCTAAGTAAAGGTAATTTATGAACAATTTCCATAAAAATCATATGAAGGATGATTTTTTGAAGCCTGATTGATATAAAACATGTAATATTTTCAGATATTTTAAAGTAAATTTTTTTTCATTAAATTTTTTTTTGATTAAGTAGGGGATACATAATATGTTTTTATAGTAACAAAGTGATATATTATATGTTTTCTTATTTAAAAATAAAATAGAGCATATATTTAATATTATTTCTCTTTGGAATATATGATCATTAACATCTTATGCCTTTTCAAAATCAAAATGGATTCATATGTTTGATGTTATTCCTCAATTAAGATAAATTATAAGAAACTATGGTATATCCAATTCTAAATAATAATATGCATAAGAAGAATTTTACCTAGGGAATATTGATTCAAAAGATGAGAGAATTTTCCAAAATTTTAATAATATAATACAAAAGTTTTTATCTTAAAAAGTAGAGTCATAAAAAACATGTAGATATTTAAAAAATTTGAAATTTTAGATATCACAATGTTCATTAAAATAGAAAATTTATAAAATAAATTTGGCATGACATAAAACCAATTATCAATTTTTTGTCCACATAAATTAGAAATAATCCTTCCAAGATTTCATTAGGTGTTCATTAATAACCTAATGATGTTTAAGGTGGTGGGAATGGATTATAAATCTATCTGATTTTGGAAATTATCTGCCACAGAAACCTCGAATGTTGGTAGAGATTCATGGAATCCATTAGAGAACATGGGAGCTAATCACTAACCTAATGTAATCTTTTTAATTAATATGGGGAGTAGTGTATTTTATAACGGAAATTGGAGCTCATCCACCAACATGGAGGGAATTGAGCTCACTAAACTGCCTGAAGTCTATCCCAATTTCAAAATTATTCTTGAAAATTATTTTATAAAAGGGATTGATGATCACAAGTAAGGAGATGAGTTGATTAAGTTATTTTTTTTGTTCTCTATTTATTATCTTCGTTAATTTTAGTAATTCTTACATAGTGATATACAATGAAACAAATTATAGTCAAGACAATGAGATTCTCCCATACCGTGTAAATGAATTGTTTTCAAAATTGAAAAAATTTCCTCGACTTGATATTTTTTAAAGTATTTGATTTCTCAAAAATATTAAATTTATTTTAATCTTTAAACATTTATTCTTGATCCTTATTTTTGGTTGGTATTCATATCCCCCTTATACCTACTTCAATCCCTATATGGTGGATGGAAGTGAGGTAGTATTTAAGAGTAATAAAGGGTATCTGATCACTATGCTAGTCAAGAGTAGGGAATAAAATAATTTTTATATTTCACTCTTTCAGATGAAATTACTAGGTGAGGATACTCTATCATGGTTTTAACTTATTAGAGAGAAAGAGAAGAAGAGTTCATTAAAGTGAATTTTTATTTAATAAGTGAGTGGTATATTATTTGAGGTTAATACACTAATTCTAAAAAAAATTTAATCACTAATTTAATTATATTCCCCAATACACATGCTATTTTTCAACACACCTTGACCCCACACAACATAGAAGAAAGAAGCAAAAAATATTACTCATATTTAGAGATTACATTAGTCCCAATATAAATAACTTTTACATGGGTTCATATTTTCTGTTTTGATACCTTCAATATCCACTATGATAAAGTATCACTATTCCCAGGGAAGTAAGAAAGTTATTTGTTTTTTTATAATTTTTTTATTTTTGTTTGAAATATTTTCAAAATATCACATGGACTTCATTAGATACCATATTTTTATTTTACAATGATTTGAATGAAAATTACCAACTAGAGTGAAGAATGTTTTGATAACTAAATATGTGGAATGATATTTTTTCACAATACCATTGGTTGACTATCTATCCTTCTATATTATATTCATTCAGAACCTATTTGGATGGATAAATTATTTTCTCAATTGAATATTATTCTAGATGAACTTCATGAACCCAATTTTAATAATAAATATAATTTTTTATTAAAACAAAATAATTAATATGCGTTTGAAATTGTACCGATACTGATAAAACTATTAACCAAGATTCATGGCATATCATGAGAGTACCCCAACTAACATCAAAAATAATTTGTCATTTTTTATAAAAATATTAAACCAAGTGGATTCCGATAAGCTAAAATCCATTGGAATGTATATTAATTATATTTAAAAGGATTATTAAATGAGTGGGTGCATAATTTGTATCCTATAAAAGTCACCACCTGAGGATGACCTCTATAGGACCTTTCTCTTAAAATTATATATATTATTATAAAATTCCCACATGAGAAAATAGATATATGGAATAAATAGATATAGTATTTTGACTCTATATGAGTTATGGGTAATATTTACGAGGGTGGTCACATCCCACCCACACCAAAAAATTTCATACCATTATTTCCTTGAGATTTTATATGAATAATTATATGATAATGAATAAACCATTTGGATACTTCTGTAAGAGGGGAATAGGGAAAACAATCTTCCACTAAATTTATAGAAATAAAATAGATAATAAAAAAAAGTATTAATAATCTAATAAATGTTATAATATAAGATATGTACATGAGTTAAATACTTATAACTATAATATACATAAAACTAGAATTTATGAGCTAACTTATATCATAAGACAGTAAGCATTAAAAAAATTTATTTTTCATCACTACTAAAAAATCCAAGAATCTTCTATCAATTCCATTCACTAGTGCATTTTAAATATGGCTGTCCTAAAATGTAACATAATGGGAATAATGAATCCATGTACCTTTGGTATTGCAAAAAAATAATAATAAAGTAATGATTTAAATAGTAATCAACAAATTAGTATAGTGATGTCAATTAGAATACATAAAGGCCACCCTATAAATAGAATATTTTATAGTATTACTAGATGACATTATTTCAAATTAATTCCTCCCAACTCTATAAAATCTACCAACCTGAAGAAAAGAACCAATGTCTTTCTAGGAAGTATACTAGTATCTATATTTCATTTAATAATTTTATGGTATTTTAATGCATTTATTTATATGTTTAATTGATTAATCATTAAAATTGTAGAATAGATCGAATAATTTTATGATTTATGGTAAGATATATTGGATAATTGGAAAACGAATAAAAAGAGTTTAATTTGAGATCTATAAAGACACTTCATGTCACAATAAAAGAGAAGTGGTGTAATATTGGATTTTTTATGTTAGAGTAGAGTTGTAGAAGTAGATCCATAAAATTACAAACCATGTATTCCATTTAAACATAATGATTTAATACAATGAAGAAACAATGAGGACAATAATTGAATTTATTCCATGATTTTAAAATTTATTACATTTTGTGTACACAATTCGTATCATCAAATTTCAAGGAAGTTAAAGATACAAAAAATACTATATTGACATGGATTTCATGTTGTGTAAAACATTAATTGTCTTGAATATTTTGGAAAAAAATAAAAATAAAGAATCAAGTGTTAAGTGTTTGAATTAAAGGAATAAAAAAAGAATCCATTAAATTATTGTTTTGGTAATCTCTTGGATTGAGAGAGCTGATTGAGAACCACTGTTTTAATGTGAACTGATCTGGAGCCCTATATCGCTTTCGTTCTTCCCCATCATTCCTACTAGAGTACCCATGTCTCTTGTTCTCATAATTCACATCAAGAGTGATTATTTTTCCTTGTTCCCAGTGATATGATTTTGGGGGAATATTCTACTTCTAGTTTATTTCTATTTCTTGATTTTTTTGGATTTCTACAACACCATTTATCAATTCCAATCTTTTTTTTGAAATTTCATGACCATTTCTTATGATTCAAGGATGCTTATTTCATTTCATTAGTTAATTTCTTTATTTTTTGTGTATCCATTATAAAATCTAATGTAGTTATGTTTATATTATGTTTTGGGTCAACTATTTTGTGATTTTACTTATTAGATGACCATTCCAATGGTGCAATCATTGGGTTAGTATAGGGGAGCTATACAAAGGTTCCTTTGTACCCAATTTAGACACAAAATATAAATAAACCCAAATCCAATTAAATTCTTAGTGCACAAATATGAATATAAAAAAACCTATCAAGCCCTATCTCTTAATATCAAACCCAATAATTTTTTATATACTTTTTCTTTAATCAATCAATCAAACAACATAAATTAAAATTTATTTGTTTAAATTAAAACAAACGAATCATCCCTATTGGTTTGAAACTGAGGTTTCTAGATAAAAATTTTATTTTTTAGGATATATAATTTTTATAAATAAATATTTTTTGGCCCATTGTAAATTAACAACATCATACAAGCTGTCATGTATGTTGAGATAGATAGTACAACATTATGGTAACCAACAATCCACCCTAAAAATCATGTATTTGAGATGAAGGTGTTTAAATTTCTATTTTGATATAATAATTCTACTTTGAATAATTTGAAAAATATAATAAAAGGTAATCCTAATTTCCAATGAATTCCTAACACTTATGATAATGTTATAGCCTTCTCTTTTATAAGTGGAATGGAAGTGAATAGTACTTTAGAACCACCACTATAATCCAGATGTAGATTTGGATATCGCAAAGAAGATGAATAACAATCCCTTATGGAGAAAAAAGTTAATGCTATTATAAAAAAATCCATGTTACATAATAAATGATAAAGCAAAATCTATGATGTAATATAAACCTCATCCCCAACCTTTCTTCCCATTAAGAATTTCTACACTCCAAAGAACCAGTGAATAATGACTATAATATGATGTTTTGGAAACCTTCAAGAAACTAGAAGCAATAATCCATTTTTGGACACAATAAACAAGATCCCTAGGTTTTCAATGTTTATTAATGATATGTTCACTAATAAGAGAAAACTATAGGGATATGAAAATGTGAGAATGGATAGAAATGTTTCTACCCTAATAACTCTATAATTATCTTTTAAATTTAAAAATCAAGGATCTTTGCAGTCCCAAACAACATAGGATATATTATTTTTACTAATAAATTAGGTGATTTAGAAACTATAATTAAGGTTATTTTTCATTATGTTGATTTTTCATTATATATGGGGGAACTCAAGATAACTATGTTTATTTTACAACAAGACAAAAAACACAATTCATACCTTGTAGAAGTCTAGGAGGGTGTAATAAAGATACTGAAAGGATTATAGTTATTGGATAGTTTTTTCATTATTAGTGGTTAAGAAGAAATAAGTATAACCCGTTACCCTATCATATTAGGTAGGAATATTTCTAAAAATCAATAATCCATAATAAAACTTTATTAAGGAACTCTTTCAAAGGGTTTTAGGGATGAAATTATTGATTTAATTACTCTATATTCAATCAAAATAGATTAAATAATAGTACTATATTTTTAAGCATTATCTTTCTGAAATCCCCTTTTTCATAGAAGAAAATATTGATGATTAAAATTAAAAAATTAAATTAGGAGTATATATTGTGTCACTCAATATATTTAACAACTCTATTGTTGAAAATGATCTAAATTAAAAAACAAATAAGCTTAGTTATTGGTTTAAATAAATAGATGAATATTACTTTAAAGATATACATAATATAGTTACTTATACTTGTTATTTTTTTATTTGGGAAGTAGGAATGGGAAAAACTAAACTGTAACCATAACTAGAACAACTACATGTACCAGAACTAAAACTACTAACATCAAAAATATTAAATATGTATTTCTTAAATACAAAAAATATCCTAGTCATAATTTCAAGTAAATATTAACATAATCAGTTTTAGATATTAATAACCATATTGATTTAACAAATTCATCACAATGGATGGTCATTATAATACGTTTTGAGGATTAGTACCTGAGTTTATGAACATTTAATACTTCTTGGAAAAGAATAAAAAACAATGAGATAACCCCAAAAAAGGCTTATCCCAACTTCAATGGATGTTTTTAGAAAAGAAATTAAAAACTATTATAATGTATAATTATACAACCCATCACAAACATTCTATAGATATGTTTCATTTCCATTATTCCTAAAAATAATGGAAGGATTATTTTATAAAATAAGAATAATGAGATAGTTCCCACTAAATATCAAAATAGTTGTATAGTTTGTATTTTTTATAGAAAGATAAACCATGTGACCCAAAAATACCTATTAACCATTATTTATATACTCAAAATACTATAGGTATTATGTAGTAAGAGAAAATATTGCATCCATAATGATTTTTTGGTTATTTTAGGTCCCTAAAACATCAAAATGTGTTCGAAAAAATAATATTCATCTATCCATTTAGTTCATATCCATACCATAGTATTCCTTTTGTGTTATAAAATACCACATGTAAATTATAATTATATATGAAAATGATCTTTTCAAACTATAATAAAAAACAGATAGTGTAATTTCTCAACAACTTTACTGTATATGAAGCATTTTTCAAAATGTGTATAGAATGACTAGAACAAATTTACCAAGATGTATTGAAAATAAAATGGTTTTATACTTTAAAAATTGTAACTTCATGGTGGAGAATGTTAATGTCTCGGGGCACATTATCTATAAGGAAATAATTGAAGTATTTAATCCCATGCTTGATATCATTTCTACATTCTCATACCACGTAGTAGTAAAACCCATTATATTATATAATGGATGTGTTTGATTTTATAGAAAATTTATCAAATAATATACCATGATTACATTACAAATTCAAGACTATCTCAAGAAATATATTAAATTTTTATTTGATGGTTTATATAGGAATTAATTTAATAGACTCACAGGGAACTTGTTGATATCTAGTAAAATTTTACCATTAACATAATATCTATGATTTTAAGTGTTGTGTGATTTCTCCAATCACACAGTAGGAGCATTGTTATCCCAAAATATTTATTAACACTAGCATGATATATTTTATTATATAAAAACACATGAATAAATTTAGATCAACTATAAAAAGTATTGGATCATTTTTATATATTTATTACATTATAAAATTTTCATTCATATTTGTTAAGGAGTATAGTAACAATTTATTATGATCATGAAGCTCTTAGATATTTAATAAAGGAACTTAATTAAAATACAAGACTGTTGGATTCTTATATTATAATAATTTAAATTATATTTCAATAAAAATTGATATGAGAAACTATTTTTATACCACACTATCAAATTTCCCGTATATTGATGTTGTAGAAACTCCTATATAGAGAACCATAGATGATTCTCTCCCAAGTGAGTAGCTATATGGAATAATTGGTAATGAACCTTTGTATATACACATGGTGAACTATGGGGTCAAAATAAAATATACCCTCTTTATTTATGAAAAAATAATTATTCATCGAAAATTTTAATAAATGTATTAAATTTTTGATGATCCATACATGTTTAAAAGTTATAGTGATCTTGTGACTAAGAGATGTCTACATGATAAAGTGGTAAATTATATCAATAAATTATATAATACTCTTTCATGTGTAGAACACTTTATGCCTTAAATAATAGATTGAATGTTTTAAAAGTTGTTTTTTTCTAAAAAAAATTTAAATATTAACATAGTTCTTAAAATGAATGTAAAAACTATTAATTTTCTGGATAAATTTTAAAAATAAAAAAAATTACATAATAAACTTTTATTCTTTTGAAATATTTGATGAATATGGTATAGATTTTAGTGGTATATTTCTAGGTTACTTTGTATTTACTGATAAACTATTATTATTATTATATTATATTTCTAAATAGACTAAGAACCAATAAAATAGAACTAATAATTCAAGATTTATTAATATTTTTATAATAATACTCATTTATTTATAATTGTAATACATTGGGAAATCGTCAGTGATCATGGAACACATTTGTACAACGAGGGTAAATATTCACTAAATAAGATATATGGAGTAAAAAGAAATACTTATATTTCTTATCACCTAAAAACTGGGTTATATGAGGTATAAAATAGAGAAGTAAAATAGAATTATAGAAAGAAAAATGTTGCCTAACAAAAAAAATGGGCAGAAACCTATATGAATCACAATGGACCTGCAGAACTACCTTTCAAGACACCTAGGTTTGTCAGCTTATAAAATAGTTTATTCTAAAGCTGTCACTTTCCCATTGAACTATGAAATAAGTCCCACTAGGGTGTCAATAAAATTAAAATTTAATTTAGAAAGGCTGGTGAGTGGAGTGTGATCTAAATGGTGGTGTTAGAATATCCAAGGTGGTAAAATATGAAAACTCTTATTATATAATGAAAGGACTAAGTATATCAATGGTAGACTTATTCAGATAAGAAACTACTATGTTGGTGATAATGTGTTGTTGCTAACCTCTATGATGAAACTCATCTCTGGTGATACTTGTTCCAAATTTACAAGACCATTTAAAATGACTAAAAAAATATCTATTTTGTATAATTGATACCATATGAGTTGATTTACAAGAACTATTTAAATATAAAAGGCTTAAATTAAAGAATTTTCACAAATAAAATAAGAAAGAGCCAACAGAGAACTCCAAAAATGTCCCAATCTAATATGAATAAAATATACCTAGTCATATGTTTACTTTATATAAGTATATACACACCATTTATTAATACTTTATTCTGTAACAATTTTACAAAAATAATAAATTTTATGTAGTGTCATAGATTAGTGTGGGGACATGATAGAATATATTATTAGGTAAATAATCCTTCTGTGATTTCAATTATTTTTATGGGTTTATGGACTGGAATATAAAATAAAAATGACACTGTATTTTTTAAAAATTCAATTCCCCTTCATCTAAATTAAAATGAACAAGTTGAAATGGGAACAACATGAGCATATATTTTATTATTAGGGAACATATTTAAAATAATATGTATATTGAAAATTGTAACGTGAGGAAACAAAAATTTTGAACATAAATATTGGTAAAATTTCCACATTAATTGATTATAAGCCCTTGTAACCCCATAAAATAAATTTACCTAGATCATATAAAGTTGATTAAAAAATTAGATGTGAATATAACTAGAAGAATTCCAAAAGTTAATAAAATCACATGTGTGATAGATTTATCCATCAAATAAGAGTTAGAGTGAAGTTAGAGACACCATCCTAATCATTTATTTTATTCCATAAATATAAATACTTGTCTACGGGGAACCTATTATCTTGGTATTGTTTATTTATTAGTTTATCTAAAGTCATATATTTTTTTTTGTAATAACATGGTTGGGAAGAAATACAATCTGTGCTAACCAATAATGCAGATGAAAATATTTTGGTAGTATTAAGAATTCATGAATTAGGGGAATATGATATATATTTATGAAATATTTTTAGTAGAATGAAAATGAAAATATTCTCTTTATAATAGGGATATTATGTTATGTATATTTAAAAAATTGTAACTTGTAAAAAATAGTAATTCCACTAAACTATTTTATATTTACAATTAAGGACCTATAAAATTTACTTTTGAGAATGAATATCCCTTATAACCTTGAGGAAAAGTTATTATTTAAATGTGTGGATGTGGTCAAAAATGAATTCCAATATATCATTGTAATTTTTTTGATTGTTTACTTCTATTTTCCTTTAATTACGAAAAAATAGATATATATGGTATAGATGTGGGATCTAGAATTATAATTGAAAAAATATTCATAATAATTTTTTTTCATTGATAAAATCATTCTTTCTAATTTTTAGTATAAATACAACACCAATGAGTAATGTTACATAAATAAAACTAGTATCTATTCTAGAAGAATTTTGATTATAGGAAGAATAACCAGGTAAAAGATAGAAATTATAGAGTTGGGAGGACTAGAAATCGGGTAAGTAAAAGATATGTACAAATTGGTTCCCACTATCCATCATACAAAATATGATTCATGGTAGAATGAAAAATATACCAAAGGTGCTAGCCCTATTAGAGTAGAGTTAGTGATTAAATTATTACATTTGAACTAGATATTAGTAGTCACATCACAATCGACTGAATAGTTTATTTCTCTTAGTAAACAAGATGGATAATTTAATATAATATTAAAATTGAAAACATAAAAAAAACATAATATTTCTTATAATAACACCATTATTCCCTTTAGTATATCCATGTTTACCAATCATAATAATCTTCCTGCCATCCTCGGGAAAGGAAACAAAAGAAATGTGTGAGCTCTAAACTTAGTAATGAAATGCATACAATAAAAGATATAATGAATAATTAAGGAATAATATATATGTAAAGTTAAATTACATAAAACATTCCATTTAATCAATAATATGAACATGAAAAATAGTATGGTAGGAAAAATGATCATCAACAAATTCCTTATAAATAATCCCATAAGATTAAAACTCATCCATTGATATTCTAACTAAATGAATTGTCAAATGAGAATTAGTAGAAGATATCATAATAAAATAATGAATAATTCTAGACATCATAAACATAAAATCAATTCCTCATTCAAATATATAATGCTAAAACCGAATTACTAATCTTGTTTGTATTATGAAACATATCGATTCATCTAGGGGTTTTAATGGGACCTAGCCATCTCACTTATTATGCCCAACATGTTCCTCATATAAAATGTGTAAGACATAATCAACATGAAAATTCTTTATGAAAAATGAAACAATTAAATTTTAATATACTTAATTGTTAATAAACATATAAAACAAAAACATTTATATTTAAAAATTTGCATATTAAATTTTAATTCATTTCTCAATCAATTAATATAATCCTAACCATCCAAAGTAATATGGGGAATGGTATCAAAATAGAAAACCCTATATCAAACTGATCATAATCTATCTAGGGAAATAAAATATATGGTATCATTATAATATATCCCTGGTTGAGTAAAATTTATATAAGTATTGTTTTGTTTATGGATATAAATACCATAAAATGTCATTAAAGCATTAATGAGAAAAATTTTCATTCTCAATTTACAAATAAATTTTAAAAACTAAATACTTCCAAAATATTTTGAAAAACATTTTCATTTAAAATAAACAATGTAAAAATATAATAGAGCCTCTAAGAAATTATAGGTGGTATATTTTTACATGAGGTATAAGGTAAAAACATTATTTTTACACTATTGTATAATAGTAAAAAAGTATCTCATTTAGAAATTAAAAAAGAAGACTTCTTTCGAATAATTTTTTAAAAAATTGAAAATATTTATAAATTAAAATTATAAACAATTTTTATAATGGTAATACAATTTTGAAAAAAATACAAAAACATGGGTTGGGAGGAAAAGGATTTTGGCTAAAGAGGGAAATAACATCAATCTGTATTAAAAACATTTTATCAATCCTTTTAAGAAACCAAAAGAAGAAAGTGGTAAAAAATTTAAATGTTCCATAATATTCATATAATAAAAAAAATTTATAAAGATAAAAATATTCAAATAATCCCACCAATGAAGGCATAAGTATAATCATTCCCGAACAATGATGATATTGTGAATTAAACTCTTTACCAATTTTGTAACTTTTAAGTCATAACCTTGATGAATGAAATAAATTCAATTGAAACAATATATAAAATTTATATAATTGTATTCATGATATAACAAATCAAATGGTATGTATATACACTACATAAAAAATATGTTTTGAATATGGATTCTGCCTCACAGAAGTACAAGTGAGAGGAGAAACCCTTACCGCTGGTCTGATTTCCTTCGTATGTGTATGAAACCTGTGTACAATATATATATAATTATTTTAAATAATTATATAACCATAATAATATAAATATATAATATCAAAAAGTATTTAAAAATAATTTTAAATACCCCATTTATTAACAATTCTATGTTAAAATAAACATTCCAGGTGATAATTGCTCTGTTTTTCATGTATGTTTTCGATTGGTAGTTCTTTTCATTGAAACATTATCACAGTAAAAAAAATATATAATTTTAAACATTATATAAATTATATAAGTATTTATAATAGTCGATATAATTTAGAGATTGAAAATTGAGTTACATCATCCAGGGAGAAGGTACGTCGCACATGTGCATGAACGTTGTTTCCATTTTTTCCAATAGATGGATCAAAATAAGAGTAAATTATATTTCACCATTAATAAGTAGTTAATATTTCATATATATATATATATATTCATTAAATATATCCTTATTATTGTCCATGTCAAAATAAAATAAAAAATGTTTGACATCGTATCCTGGTAGAGGTAGTCTACACTTAAGCACAAGCAACATTATTGTTTTATAGAAGATTGGACAGTAAGAAGGTATGTGTTATATTATAATTAGAGAAATATAATTATATCATAAATATAATATATAATATTAATCTCCGTCATTATACTCATATATGATATTCGGTGATGTAAAACAAATTATAGTGGTTTGTGGGGAGGTAGTATGCCATACACATGATCGATAGTTTCATTCCCTATTTGATGGATGTGTGGAAAGATTTTGGTTATTATATTAAAATAATATAATATTTCAAAATTAATTATACTTTTGTTACTATTTTATCAATGATTTCCATGATTTTAATGTTGTAGATGATGAAATAAAATGAAGGCGCAAGGTAAAGAACTATGCCTCTTCTTTAGAGAGACTCTTTTGGTTTATACCAAAAGAATAGAAGAATAGATTTATGATCAAAAAAATAAAAAGAGTATATGTAGATGGATTTAATTAGAGTATTTGTTTATTTAGTGACCTAACTGATGGGCCATTATAGCATTAATAGGAGATGAGTGGGGGTCTTGTTTATAAGTGGGGGAGAGGACACAATTGGAACTTTTTAAAGGGATAAATTATAACCATATTTTTCACATGAAAATAAACTCCAAAATATCTCATTTTAAAAGCATGGATTATATAGGGTCTAAATATTTCCATGAAATATGAATTGGATAGGTTTTTAGGATATTTTAACCCTTATATTATTACTTTAACCACTAGTAAACGGGTTTCAACCTTAAATGTAGTAACTAATTTTTATACCTTTTTCTATACATTATAAACAAAAATTAAGTTGAATTTATTATTTAATTATCATTTATATTATTCCAAATATATAAGTCATTTTAAAAAATTAAATTTATAGAATTTTCACATTTTAATTTTAATTTAATCTTTTCGAGCCAACAAAAGAATGGTTTTTCGATGAAAATTTCGCAGAGGCATAAAAAGTTTTTATAAAAAAATTCAATATGAAATAGATTATAATGACATAAATTAGATTAACTATCACATAATTGAACTAATTTTACAATTAATTAAAATTAAAACAAAATTTAACATTCAAATCCTTTAAACTAAAATGATGTTTTCAATATATATCAATATTTTTAATATTCATTGAAAAATTGTTTATAATTGAAAATTCTCAATATTTTACAGTAAGATAATTTTAAAAGACTAATAATAAAAAATAATTTAATTTTTTCATATGTATTTTAAAATATTGGTAAATATTAATTTTTATGTAAGGTCAGAAAATGTGATGAAACCATTTTTTTGGAAAAAATACAATTTTTCAAAAAAACTTTTTTTTTTCATTCAATTGATTTTTTTATTTATACTCATTTGATAAAAAATAATTTATTATAATAACATTTTAAAAACCAATTCAATAATATTCAAAATCACCAATTTAATTACTAGGTTATAATGGCCTTCTATTTTATAGTTCTCTTAGACTCAAGGTTGTGCGTATCAAAAGGAATCAAAGAGATTGATTTTATTTTGAAAATAGTATATCATAAATTATTGTGGTGTTATATTATTCCATCATTATAAAAAATTCAATGTTTAAATTTCTAGAGTTTAACCTCACGAACAGATTTGGGTATTTCATTATCATGGAATCCTATGTTTCTCGAATTGCCTCTTCTATCATATAATTTCAATAAAGTAACATTTCCATTTAAGTCGCCTAATTCCTCAAAAATTTCTCTCTATTTTCCATATATCATTCGAATATAAACCTTTAGAATATAGTTATTCTTTAATCAAAATTGATGATACTTATAATAAATTGCAATCCTTCAAAAATACTAAGCTCTATGAAGTTGATAGAATAAGTCATCAATTCATGGTAGTGGATATAAGTTCATTATCATCATATCATTTATTTCCCTATAATAAATGCATAGAATAAGTTATCCACATTTATTATTAACAAAAATAAATTGGGATATCTATGTTTTAACCCTATGGAGTATAAATCCCTTATCCCACAACTCCTCTAATTGTTTCTCCCACTCCACTGATTCCGTAGAGTTCATTTCATAAGGAGTAATTGATATTGGTCTTACATATATGATTAAATTAATAGAAAAATGAGATTAAGTATCATGTTTATGTCCATGTAATTCTTTAGGAAATACATTAAAGTATTCTTATACAATAGGTGTATCCTAAATTTGAGTATTACCATTACCATATATAGATTGTGTCCACTCATCATCCATAAGAATATCATTTAAAAGAGCTACTCGGGTTTTATTTAGAAATAACTCTAAAGATTATGAATCCCATTTAAATATAAAAAATTCGACATCTTATTCATCAATATTAAATTCCTTACCATTATGACGAAATTTCACACAATATTTTAAAATCCAATCTATACCAATGATTTTATCAAAATAATCCATAGTTATAATAATGATATCATCAAATAGGGAACATTAATATGTTATAATGGGAACTGAATAACATGTAATTTCTGTTTTGAGACTTTTAGTATAAGTCTTAATTGAAAACATCCTTCATAAAGTGTTAGGGAATTATAAAATTTTAATGACCTCGATTTTCTATGTAATTTTTTTAATTATATGGAATTATTACGAGTCTGTACAAATTGACGGGGCTTGATTCCGTGGCCTGGTGTGCCCAAAATGAATTTATGAAATTTTTTTAAGGTATGTTCAGTAAATGCATGAGCAACATTTTATAAATTTTGAACTGGTGCTCAGATTAAAAATATGAGGGCATCATTGAATATGTAGCACCAGAATTAGCATAAGTGAGGTTTAACCTCGACCGTAGTGGGTTGAGAGAAGAAGTTAGTTTTTTTTCATGGAGGATAAAAATAAAATAAATATATTTTTTTTCTTAAGAAGAATATCCCCCTATCTGTGCTTTTAATATTTGGTGGCAGGGACCATAAGAGGGAGGTTGGGAAGTTAATGCTGGGTAATAAATATCTAGTTACACAAATTGTGTAGCCACTAATGCCTTTAATTAATAGAATTCATTAATTCTAAATTAATGAAAACCCACTTTATTGGTTGAAAGCACCTCTTTCCACTTAGTGGAATTTTTGAAATCATTGGAGAAAAAGGAGATCTAGAGAGGAGAACTTTGAAGGAACCCTTCTGTGAAGAACAAATCTACCAAGAAACGTTAGAGGATGGCCATTCCAACAGCTTTGTTGGAAGCTTGTTATGTGAATTAAGAACACCAACCCTCCTTCACGCATAGACGTTCTCCAATGGATTTAGGAGGTTGGGATTTGAACATGTTCAATTTTGAGTATGGATGACTCAATATCTTTAACATATTGTAATCAAGCTAATGCTGAGGGCACGAGCAAAATGTACATGGCCTGGTCCCTCTGCTATCATGATTAATTTGTACATTATTCACGGGGGATTCTTTGGGAAGGATGGAACCCAATTTTGATTGGCTAGATGGAACAGTGATGTCCCGAGATGATCAAGGATGCTTTCAGAAGAAAATATGGGCTTCCCGAGCTCACTCAGGGCCTACGGAAGGTCACTAGCGCGACAGTACCTGTGCCAGTGGGGACCAAGGCGGTGACCAACACCAGCTGACCTCAGGGAAGGATGTAGCGCACCCACACTAATGGAGGAACCGACTGCGTATTGTCAACTGCAGTGGTCAGAGGAGGCGGCCGGCACACCGGCTGATCGCCGAAGAGGAGGGCAGCACGACCAGAGTTCCATCATAGGACGCGGGTCGCGTCTTGTTAGCCGCAGAATACCGAAGGAGGAGGCCAAAACACCAACTGACCATGGGTAAGGGAGAAGTGTGTCATCGTGCACCACTAGAGATGTCCTCCACCACCGACTAGCCATGACGGGAGGCTGGACCCGCTCTAGCGGGTCTCGCATGCCACCTGACGGCGCCATGTGGCACCACCATAGCGAAGGAAACTGAATGGCCCTCACGGCCATTCGGGATAATCGGAGGCCACTTCCCAGTGTGGCTGCTAGGGTGGGCCCCACCATAGTGGTCTGTTTAACCTAGCCGGAGGTCGCGCCTCAAGTAATCGGGCTGCCTGCCCAGTGGGCTGCGCCCCCCATGAGGGTCGGGCCGCCCCCTTGGGGGTTGGGCTGCACCCCATACGAGCTGGTCCAAAATGCACTCTAGTGAGCCGATCCTGTTAGGGCCCAGTCCAGCCATGTTGGACCTAGAAATGTTCGTCTCTACCCAAACTGGGTTGGGCCGACCTCGGCCGGGTTGGGCCGAGTCAGTCGGACCACACCCAGAAACACTTAATGGGCCATATCATGAGAACCAAACGTCTGTTTAATGAACCGTCTTTAGTGTTGGGAACCATGGATTGATCCAGTACTTTTGGTATAATCCACTGGAGTTTTGGACATAGTTATAGTATATACATGTTGGATCGAACCCAAATTCAACTGAGACCTCAGAACTAAAACACTTATAACTCATAGACTAAGCGTCTGATTGATGCACTGTCCATCGCGTTGTAACCCTTACAACATGGTGGTCCTTTGGGTTACTCCTTTGTTGATCTTAGTTTTGGTAGAGGTATGACAGATACCTTGAGGGAAAGATTTTATGGAGCTCGAGCACATCAAGTTCAAGGAATCATGTTGCTGGATGTAACAGGAAGAAAGAACATCTATCCAAAGTGGGTCAACATCTATTGCATCCTGTTTGGGTCAATTCTCATCAAACCTATGTGGGTCAGCGCACACCGATCATGTGTGGGTTAGATCTTGTTTCGTTCAATGGGGGTTATTACATATCGATCCTATGTGGGTCAGAAGCAGTTATTCATAATAGAATAATATGATCTTGCTTACGACTAATTATTTGTACTTATATACTGATGTTATACCTAGTGTGAGCTAATTCTTTACCTCATGGTGTTATCTTTGTGGTGTTACCTGTGTGGTACTACTATCTTCGTGATGTTACATTTGTGGTACTTCAAACTTCATGGTGTTGCCTAGGTGGTACATCTACCTTCATGGTGTTACCCATCGTGGTGATATGTTCATGGTGTTATCTTCGTGGTGTTACTTGTGTGGTACTTCTATCTTTGTGGTTTCACTTGTGTTGTAATTATACATTTGGTGTGTTTACCTTGAGGTATTCTTCCCTCATGTATATGATGAGTATATCATGATAACTTAGGTATATGTATGGGCATATAACTAAGTAGAGATGATGTTTATCTCTTTGTTCTTTGAGATGGAGGTCTTGCTTTGTGTTTTTTCCTTAGTGGAACTCTAGGAGACCTATGGGGGTTAGGGGTCCCTACAGAGTATTTCTATACCCACCCCTTCACGGGCTATGCTTTCACTTTATTGTGCCTTGGGATGGTGACATACAATGTTGATCGAGGAAGAGGGAGCCAGGACTGGATGGTTCATAGAGGTGGCTCATTTGGAGTGACATGACATAGGTACTACTGATTGTGAGCTATACTTAACCTTCAAGTTAGATCCTTGGTGGACAATCATGGAGCTTTTTCTCACTTTTTAGTTATACTTGTACTTTTCAGTTGGGCTTCTATTCCACCCCTTTACTTTCAGCACGCTTTCACTACAATAGTTTACATCATGGTTAATTCTTGTTGTGTTCATGGATTTTGTGTCTATATATATTAAAACTAAATGCCTTCCCATTTAAGGAATATGCTTTTATGGTGCATGTATCCATCCCCTGGGCTATGGAAGTCTGGCTTGGGGTAGTCACGACACGGGCCCTAGGGGACGGGTCGTGACAAAGAGGTATAAGAGAAGTAGGTTCTACCGAAGAACTAGGACTCTAAACTTTTTTATGTGGGGATAGTGTTATGTGTTATGAGTGTGGTTTTCAGTTTTTGTAATCCAGTGTTGGTACAGTGGACGACGTATCCATACACTCAAACCCTATATTTTTATTTCCAACATAGTTCATGGAAACACAGATTGTGTGTGTTTCTGAAAAGTTTTCCTTGTGATCTCCTGAGTAATCTCACTAGGTATAACTTATTGACTGTGGAAAACCTATTTTCTTTCATGATTCCCCCACATAGCTAGATAGACAAGATTCCCTTGAGTGTATGTGATGATAGTACACCAAGTGATGAGGCCTTGGTGTAGGGCCCTCTTACGATGTTAGCATGATCGGGCGGTGTACCAGCAGTACCATTACCCATAGCATAGCTGTTTCCACCAGCCCCACTAGCAGAGGATGCACGCCGATTGAGTGAGTTGCATGAGTTACAGTTGTAGAGGCCTCAGAGGTTCCAAGGAGAGATTGATCCGCTGGAAGCTGGGGACTGGCTGGAGGTTGTGACCAGTGTTTTTCACTTAGTTGGGACACCAGCTGATCTAATGGAGATCCTAACTGCTAGTATCTTCTAGGAAGCTTGTTGGTGAAGGTGGAGTCTCACACCCTAGATACATGATGTGGTGACACTCATATGGGTAGTCTTTGAAAGACTTTTCAGGGTAGTTTTCAGCGAAGAGGCACTATTATCAGTGCGTAAAAAGAAGCTGTTGCACATACAACAGGGTAGCATGACTATGGCCTAGTACTCAGCAAGGTTCACTATTCTCTCCCACTACTCCACCGACATGGTACAATAACCTTTTTTAGGACAAAGAACATTGAGTAGGGTATCTACCAGGATATCAGAGAATCGATGATGTCGCTCAGTATACCGATGTTGGCAGGGGTGCTAGAGTGAGCACTTCTGGAGGAGAGCTTCTGAGTTGAGAAGGAATCGACAACGAGAGCCACCACCAGACATCAGGTAGCATAGTCATCTACAAAATTCTATTGATGGATGACGTAGGGGACCAAGCAGGCCTGTCCTTATAGTGGACGACCTCATGATACAGTGTCAGTGGTACAGGGCTCACGGGACATAGGAGGACAGATTAGGAGTATGAAGTTCTACTCATGCGGCGAGCAGGGTCACATAGATCCTGATTGACCAACCGTCCCTAAAGACGAACATTAGATTGTCGAGAGTCCATAGAGATAGTGGAAAAGATTCAACAGGGCAGGTCTGTAGGTAGCTAGAAGACCTGGAAGAGGAGCTGGTCATGCAACAGGCAGTGGGCAACGATTCGAGGTTCTACCGCCGCCACCTCTAGGTGGTCCACCCCGACCATAGGGAGCTGGTAGACAGGGACGAGCACATCTGTAGGCAGTTGAGGCCTATGGAAACAGTGCTCCAGAGATTATTAGAGGTACGATATGTGTCTACTCCACCTGAGTTGCAGTACTTATAGACATAGGTGTCAGTCACTCATTTATTTCCACAACACACATTCGGAGCTCGGAAATTCCGGTGGAGCCATTCTCACGATCCATATGGCTAGATATTCTTACAGGAGGGGATTAGATGATTAAAAACTCGTGTCAGCCTTGTGAGATTAATCTTGGAGGAGGGTGCATCAGTTGGGATCTTCTAGTAGTGTCATCAAGACCATACAAAACCATCTTGGGTATGGACTTGTTTTCCACATTTAATTCTCTTATAGATTGTTTTAGTTGCAAAGTGTGTTGTGTCTGTGAGGATTGGACCAGGTTTACCTTCACTGGTAAGGAGGGAACCTTTGCTGCAAAGGATGGACTAACCTAGAGGAGGGTGTATCCAATCAAACATCAGTTGTCTAGCCTTACCCTCGGGGTAGTTGATGTTGAGAGTCCGATCTATCCTGTAGTGGTGGACCAATATGATGATGTCTACCCAGATGTTGTTCCAAGAATACCTCCTCATGGAGAGGTAGACTTTTACATCGACCTATACCACGAGATGGAATTGATATCTATGATAGCATATCAGATGGCTACCGTGGAGCTTCGTGAGTTACGGGTATAGTTGGAGGACTTGTAGAAGAAGGGGTTCATAAGGCCTAGTGTTTCCCCATGGGAAACCATGTTTTTGTTCTCCAAAAAGGCCTACGGGAGTTTGAGACTCTGTGTGGACTATATGCTCCTGAACCAGGTGAATTTGAAGAACAAGTATCCACTTCCGAGGATTGATGATCATTTCGATCAGCTGAAGGGAGCTTGTTGTTTTTCGAAGATTGACCTCAAATCAGGGTATCATTAGCTCAAGGTATAAGATGAGGATATGAAGAAGATGACCTTCACATATCGGTATGGCCACTATGAGTCCATGTTTATGCCATTTGGCATGACCAAATCCCCAATAGTGTTCATGGGACTCATGAATAAGAACATCCATCAATACCTTGATCGCTTTGTGGTGGTATTTATCGATGAAATCATTATATAATTAGTGGTAGAGAAGGAGCATGCATATTATCTACAGATTATTATAGATACACTCTGAGAGCACCAACTTTATGGTAAGCTCTCTATGTTCCAGTTCTAGGTACGAGAGGTCGACTTTCTGGGACACGTTATCTCAGATGTCAGAGTTGTAGTGGATGCAACAAAGATAGAGGTTGTACTTTCTTGGGAGCCACCCAAGAGTATGACCGAGGTGCGGATTTTTCTGTGGTTGGTTGGATAGTACCATAGATTTGTTCCTTACTTTTAGAGAGTTTAATAACCCTTTACAACATTGACAAAGAAGGGACTACCCTTTATATGGTTAGAGATATTCTAGTAGAGTTTTTAGGGGATGAGGTAGAGATTGGTGAGTGCCCCCATCTCGAGGCTACCAAAAGAGGGATTTGGGTATTTATTATAGTAAAATGCATCGAGGACTGGACCTGGGTGTGTCCTGATGTAGGAGTGAGTAGTGATCGCCTATGGCTCACGACAGATGAGGCAACTTGGGCAGAACTACGCTACCAATGACCTATGGTTAGCAACAGTGGTCTCCGCCTGATGAAGTGGTGAAATTACTTGATAGAGAAAAATTTATACTCTAATCTGAACACAAGAGTCCCAAGTATATCTTCATGAAAAAGGATCTGAACCTACGATAGTGGCTATGGCTGGAGTTCCTCCAAGACTATGACATTGAAATAGTCTATGCTGTTAGGAAGGGGAATGTAGTAGCAGATGCACTTAGCAGGAGGTCTAGTCTGCAGTTGCTGAGTGAGGCCACATAGAAGCTAGCCACATTGAAGATATCCATCATGGATAAAGATGGAGTAGATTACCACCACTCTGTGACAGTCACTCCCCCACTCATTCAGTGAGTCAGTGAGACACAGCATGTGGACATTGACTGTGAGGATCGATGTGCTAGGATATCCTCAATACCAGCACCTGGTGGATTTTTTGAAAGTAGAGAGCACTTCATCCATTTTAGAGGATGTACCATGGTACCTGTGGTGCTACGGGAGGAGGTGTTGAGGGAATTTTATATGTCCCCTTGGGCGGTATATCCTAGTGTGGTGAAGATGTACCAGGACCACTGACGTCAACACTAGTGGCCAGTGATGAAGAAAGAAGTGGTCAAGTTTGTTTCATGATGCCTCAGTTTTTATTAAGTGAAGGTCGAGCATTAGGTTCCAGCAGGTTTATCATAGCCACTAGAGGTTCCAGAGTGAATGTGGGATAGTATCTCTATGGACATTGTGATGGGGATTCCATATACGACTAGGGGACATGAAGCCATCTGGGTGATCATTGACCGACTTGCCACGTCGGCCCACTTCTTTCCTATATGAGAGTAGGGATCAATATAGGGCTTGGGATGACTCTATGTACAAAAGATAATGTGACTTCATGGCTTGTCATCAACGATCATCTATATCTGTGATGCACATTTTTTATCCCAATTGAGGATGGGATTGTAGAAGGAGTTTGGGACTCAGCTATGTTTGAGCACCGCATTTCATCCTCAGACGGTTGTTCAGATGGAGTGGACCATTAAGATGATAGAGGAAATGCTTTGTGCATGCATCCTAGATTTTGGACACTGTTGGGAGGATCAAAATCCCTTGGTGGAGTTCGCATACAATAACATTTATCACTCCACCATCGGTATGGAACCATTGGAGTCTATTTATGGTTGACCATGCAGATCACCTCTATGCTGGAAAGACCTAGGGGAGTCAATGATTATGGGTCCAGAGTTGGTTTGGGTTTCCACTGAGAAGGTACAGATCATCCAAGAATAGATGAAGACTACACAGGTTAGACAGAAGTCTAATGCTAATAGGAGGCAACGACCTTTGGAGTTCGAGGAGGGAGAACATATCTCTTTATGGTTCTCACCTCGATGAGGTTTAGGGAGATTTGGTCGAGGAAGAAAAATATCAATGAGGTTTATCATACCATTTTTTATGCTTTGGGGGATTTTTGAGGTGGCATACTGCTTGGCACTGCCACTGTAGTTGGAGAGGGTGCACGACATTTTCTCGTATCCCAGGTCAGGAGATACGTGCAAGACCAATATCACTTTATCGACCACGGCGAGCTGGACTTTGATGGGGAGACTTTTACGGAGGTTCCAGTAGAGATTTAGGATTAACAAAATATGGTCCTTCGTGGGTGGTCAATACCTATGGTGTGCATTCGCTGGCAGCACGAGAACTTCCAGGAGAGAACTTGGGAGTTAGAGGCTCATATTCATACTCAGTACCCCCATTTGATTTCTTAAACTATGTTGTGGATTTTGGGAAGGAAAATCCATATGGTGGGTAGAATATAATGATCCATATTTTCATTTAATTTTTTTATATAGAATTGTTACGAGTCTGTGAAAATCGAAGGCACGTGATTCTGAGGGATGGTGTGCCTGGAATGAATTTATGAACTTTTTTTATGGTAAATTTTGTAAAGGCACGAGTAGGGTTTTCTAACTTTTGAAAAAGTGCTCAGATTAAAAATATTAGGGTACCAATGAATCCATAACACCAAAAGTTTCATAAGGGAGGTTTAACCTAAAAAGTAGTGGTTCAAGAGAAGATGTAGGTTTTTTCATTTTTTGTGGAGGATAAAATAAAATATATATATTTTAATTTTAAGAAGAATATCCACCCATCCTTGATTTTAATTTTTGGGGGTGGGGACCATAAGAGGGAGGTTGGGAATTTAATGTTTGGAATTGAATACACAATTATACAAAGTGTGTAACCACAAATCCCTTTAATTAATATGATTCAATAATTCTAAATTAATGAACCACCCCTGTTTAATGGTTGAATGCTCTACTTTCCTCTTGGTAGAATTTTAGAAATCATTTGAGAAGGAGGATATCTAGAGAGGAGAACATTGGAGGAACCCTTCAGTGAAGAACATATCCACCAGGAAAGGTTGTAGGATCGCCATTCCAGCGACGTCGTTGGAAGATTATTACAAGAATGAAAAACATTAAACCACCTTCAAGCGTTGATGTTCTTAAATGGATTTTAAAGTTAGGGATTTGAACTTTTTTTAATTTCATGTATGGATGATTCAGTATCTTTATCCTATTGATATTAAGCTAACAAGAAGGGAGTGGGCCAAAAGAACAAGGATCGTTCCCTCCGTTATCCTGATTAATTGGTGCATTCATCAATGTAAATTCTTTAGGATGGACAAATCCCAATTTTTATGGTCTAGAAGTGAAGGTGATGTCCTGGGATGTTCAAAGATGCCTTTGGAAGGAAAAACAGGCCACCAGAGCTCACCCGGTCTCCTATGGAAGGCTGTCGGTAGGATGGTACTTACGACTGGTGTCAGTGGGGACCAAGGTGGAAGCAAGCATCGGCCGGCTGCGAGGGAGGAGGTGGCATACCTTCATCGCTGGTGGAACCGATCGTGGCTTGTTAGCCATAGTGGATGGAGGAGGTGGCTGACATAACGAACGACCATGGAAGAGGATGAGGGCGCGAACGATGTACCACCAGAGGATGCAGACCATAGCTCGACGACCCCGATAGACCAAAAAGATGTCTGACACACTGGCCAGTGGCGGGCGGTGGAGCGGCGCACCACTGTGCACCGCTGGAGATGGTGGTCGACATGAGCTGACCACGATGGGAGGAAGGACCCAGTCCAGTGGGTCTCATATGCCACTTGTCAATGCCATGTGGCGCTGCCGATGCGGAGCAAACCGAATAGCCATCACGGCCATTTGTGAAAACCAGGGGAAATCCCCCATGTAGTGGCTAGGGCGGTCCCTGCCACAGTGGGCCCCTCCCCCCAGCCGAGGGATGCGCCTCAAGATGTCGTGCCACATGCCCAGTGGGCTGCCTGACTAGCAAGCCACGCACCCAGAGGGCTGTGCCCCCCCATGCGGGCTGGGTCGACCCCATGTGGGTCGGGTCAGACCGCAGCATAGCGGGTCGAGCCCGCCATGGCCCCGCCCAGCGAGGTCAGACCCGGACTAGGTGTGGTCTACCCGCAATGGGTCGAGTCAGTCCTACCTTTTCAGACCAGACCCGTGCCCAACCGGACCTATAAAATCTTAATGGGCCATATCTTTAGAACCAGATGTCTGTTTGACGAACCGTCTACGGCGCTGGGATCCTTATATCGAGATGGTCCTTTTTGTTGTACTCCACTTGAGTTATAGAAACAATTGGAGTATAGCCTGGTTGGATCAAACCTGAATCCAACCGGGCCCTTGAAACAAAAATGCTTATAACTCACACACTGAGAGTCTAATTGACGCACCATCTACCACATTGGAACTATTATGATATTTCAGTCCTTGAGTTTACTTCTTTGTAGAGCATAGTGGCAGTTGAGGTATGATCGATACCTCAAGGACAAGATTATATGGAGCTTGAGTGCACCGAGTGCAAGGAATCTAGTGGCTCGTTGTAAGGTGAAGAAAGATCATTGATATTAAGTGGATCAGTAAGTAGCAGATCTTGTGTGAGTCGGTGCTCAACGATCCGGTGTGGGTCAGTGGACACCGATATTATGTGGGTCATATCCTATGTGGTTCAACATGGTTTATTACCTATTGATCCTTTATGAGTCAGCATATGTGCCTCTTAACAAAATATGATGATATAGCTTATGACTAGTCAGTTGTACTTCGGTACCTGAGATATACCTAGTGTGAGCTGAGTCTTTATATCATTGTGTTATCTTCGTGGTGTTACCTGTGTGGTAATTCTATCTTCATGATGTTACCTGTGTGGTACTTCTAACATTGTGGTGTTACCTATATCATACTTCTACTTTCATGGTGTTACCTTCATGGTGATACCTTTGTGGTATTATCTTCATGGTGATACCTATGTGGTACTTCTATCTTTGTGGTGTTACTTGTGAGGTACTTCTACTATCATGGTGTTACCTTTGTGGTATTTTTTCCTCTTATATAAGATGAGTATATCTTGATAACGTAGGTATATGTATGGGAATATACCAATTTTGAGATGATGTCTATCACTTCATGATTTGAGATGGAGATCTTACCTTGTGAGTTTTCCTTAGTGAAACTCTGGGAGACCAATAGGGGTCTCGGGGTCCCTACTAAGTATTGTTATACTCAATCCTATATGGGATACGCCCGCACCTTGTTGTGTCTTATGAATATGGCGTACAATGTCGATCGAGGATGTGGGAGTCAGGACTGGGCAATGCATGGAGGTGGATCATTTTCATGATGTGACGCAAGGACTATTGATTGTGAGTTGTACCTACGCTTTAAGTAGGATCCTCAGTTGACGATCCATGAGATTTTTTTACTTTTCAGTTTTACTTGTACATTTATGTTGTGATTTTATTCTGACGCCTTTACAATCAGTGCATTTTTACAATAGTTTTTTACTTTGTGGTTTCTTATTCTTGTGTTCTTGGACTATCTGTCTGTATAGTCTAAAAGGAAACACCTTCCCATATTAGGAATATTCCGTTTTGGTGCTAGTCTCTAGCCCCTGGCATATAGAAGGTGGGAATTGGGTAGTCATGGCATGTGGTCTAGGGGATGGGTCATGACAAAAATTTCTTAGAAAACTATAGAAATATAAAAGTGTATGGAGATCCAAAATCAAATATTTTATTTAGTGAATTTTTAGTATATGATTAAATTAACCTAAACCTCATCATTAGGCCCTCCAAAAGTAATATTTTATGACCACAAAACATTTATTTTCTCATATATAATATTCAGGGAAAAATTACCTTGATTCCTGTAAAAATCGTTTTGATAGTTCCCCATCACCTTACAGTTGAATCATTGCACATTAGAAGCCTTTTTTCTTACCATTACAATCAGAATAATGGTGTCCTTTCACTCTACATTTTATAAAAACTCACATAACTTGAAACCATGTTCTATGTTGTTTCATTCTATATTTATTTTAAGATGAAAACTCCACTACCAATTATTACATTTTTCTATGTTTTCTTTCCCATATTTCATAGTGTCCCTCTTCTCTTCCTTCATCCCATAAATGTCATAAGACATGAAAAATTCATTCTTTATCTTTATAGAACATGATAATATATCCTCATATGAAGAGATTCTTTGGGTGAGTATTTCCATTTTAGGACTTGATTAAACCCATTAAACACATGCTCGATCTTAATATTTACATTATGGATGTAGTCTATTGAATGAATTGATAATATTGTAATGTATTCTTCATACTTATATTCATTGTCATCTTTTTTTTTAAAAAAATCCATAATTTTCTATCTATATCATGTTTTTTTCATGTGGAAAATATTTTTCCAAGAAGAGTAATTTAGATTAATTCCCCATTATGTTATATATTTATTATTCATCTTTATTATTTGTTATAAATTACAATCATTGATCCACAACTCATGAGATATGATAGAATTCCAAATAAAACATTCTCTTATTCATTACGCCCTAGAAAAAGAAATATATTTTATATATAAATTATATATTTCTCATCAAATAATTGATCTATAGTCCCATTAAACAATCAAGGTTTTTGATTCATAAAGAGGTCTAACATTATTACACCATGTGGTGGATCAGTAGAATTCTCTATATAGGGATGTTTATTGGACATAACATAATTCAGATTCCCCAATATAGTTATAATTTGATTAATTCTACATGTGACTCCAACATCAACTTCATTATAATTTCTAGATGTAAAATGACAGCATGTATTACGCTTTAATATGGTTCACAATTCTTCTGCTCATCACTATTTCTAAAAATTTTCATACAATAGATTAGATAATAAAATTTTGTTTCATAATTTTTAATCCACAAACCAGTGATAAACTTAACATAAATCAAAAATTTTATGTATAACTAATCTTATAATAATTAATATAATTTATTTAGAAATGTTTTCAAATCATAAAAATATTTAAATCCTTCATTCTGGTTTGTAACGAGAAATTTAATCACCCAATAAAAATTTTTCAAGAGTGTAAAAAAAATATTGTCGGAAGGCCCAATATCATACATCTGGTGATGATCCAGTGATATCTCAATACACCATTTTTAATGTTATATCACTTATGTAATACTATGTTAGAACCATACCATATCATACAATATATAAAAATATGTATATCTATTAAAGCTGTAAAATCTCTTCCTTAAAAAAACATTATTATTTTATCATATTCTTATACTTATCCTTAAAGACAGTCATTGGGTTAGGTTCTCTAATTTTTGTTTTCTAAATCTAGTTACCAATTTTTCTTCTAAGATTTTCTCTGATACCATCTATAAATACCCCAACATAGTAGCCACGATTCAATGGTTACCTAATTACGTGGAACTCGAAACAATGAATCACATACCAAAGGGAATAATAAATTAGTTTCGTCATAAAAAAGATACATACTTAAATATCACATTACAATTGAAAACATAATATACAATATTAAATTTTCATTAAGATAATCATTATTCTCTTTATAAAATCCAAACATTTCCATTATATTTACACATCACACTACCCTATGGAATGGGGAAATATGAAAGGGGTGAGATATAATTTTTAGTAAGAATATGCATACAACATAATCAATCCTGAATAAACTTGTAATAATCTGTAATGTAAGGTAAATAACTCACAAAAATTCCATTTAATCACTAGATTGAACATAATAAAGAATTAGGTCAGAATAAATGATGATCAAATAATTCAAAATTTATAATCACATGAGATTGAAACATATCCATGGATATTATATATAATTTGATAATAACATGCGCATCAATAACTAATATCATAATGATGGAATTCAAAATTTTATACATTATAAACATAACATCATTCACTCATTCCAAGACATCTTATATAAATGGGTAAGGCCTCAGACATATACCCTTGTTAGATTTTCTCATGAGGCCTATTGATGCATCAAGGGGTTGTGGCATGCCTCACCCATCACTTACTAAGTACAATTAATTCTTCATATAATGGGTGTAAAACGTAATCAATATATAATCAAATATTAAAATACTATCATACTAATTGTTAATTATTTACCCAATAAATAAAAATAATCAGTGTAAACATTTTAATTGAAAATATATAGTACAAAATGTAAATACACTCCTCGATTAATAAAAAAATCATAAACATAAAGAGTAATTTGGAAACTATTGTCAGAATATTACATCCCAAATAAAACTAATCATAAACCATATAGATAAATAATATATATTGAATCATTAAAACATATCCCCATTATATCGTAGGTATGAAATCATTTTTGTTGATGATGAATAGAAAAACCATAAAAATATAATTAAATTTTTTTGAGGAAAATAGCCATTTTACTTTGAAAATAACTCTTACTAACTAAAAACATCTAGAATAATTGGGAAAATATTTCCTAAAAAATACTCGTAAAATTATATAATAATATTCAAAACATTTATGTTGGGTATTTAGATACATGATATATATGATAAAGAAACATTATTTAGATAATATTGTAAAAAGGTTAAAAGGTACCCTGGTCAGAAAATGACATGAATATTCCATACAAAACATTTTTTAAAATGTAGAAATGGGTAAAAATGTCTTCAATAAATAATTTTAATAATTTTAAAATATTAACATAAAATTCAAAAAAATGGATATGGATGAAAATGATTTTCTTCCAAAGAGAAAAAGGAAGTTTTATTTTGATAACAACATTTTATGAATCATTTTAAGTACCAATAAAAGGAATATTATAATAATAAATTAAAATTTTATTAATAACCAAATAATATTAATGTATATTTTTTTTATATATAAATTTAAAGTAATTCTCCCCAAAAACACATAAACATGAACAATCCCAAATAATGTTGATATTGGTAATCAAAAACTTTAATGCTTTAGTAACTTTTAAATCATAACCACTATAAAAGAAATAACTTCAAAAGAAACATTAAATTCCATGAATATAAATGTATTCATGATACTAAATTTCAATGTAGTATTAGAAACACCTCACAAAAAATAAGTGTTGAATATGGCATGTGTCTTAAAGAAGTAAACGTAAGATGAGAAACCCTTACCACTTTCTTGACTTCCTTAATACGTCTTTGATACTCCTGTATAATAACTATAGATATATTATAAATATATTATAGAACAATATTCATATATATAATACCATATATCAATTAGTTATAATTTTATACAAACATTTTATTAAAAATTCATTATTAAAATCATTATTCTAGATGATAATTTAATTGTTTTTCGTGAATGTTTTGGTTTGGTTGGTTCATTCCATGTACCTGGATCATGGTTCAATAATATAAATTTGTTTATATATTAGATAAATATAATATATATTAATGATATATTTTTTATAATATTCTATAAAAGTATGATATTGAAAAAATGAGTTACACAATTCAAGGAGATGGTAGGTCATATGTTCCATGAATGATGTTTTTATTTTTTCTCCAACAAATGGAATGAAATATTGTTAAATAATATTTTAAATTTCCATAAAAATTAATAAATCATATATATCATATATATATACTCAATAAATATATCATTATTACCATCCATGACAAAATAAAATGAAAAACCTTTCAAATTGCTTTGTTGAGGTGGTAGTCCACACGTACTCTTAAGAGACATTATTGTTTTAAAATAGATTGGATAGTAAGAAGGTATATGTTAAATTATAATCTAATAAGTTTAATTACATCATAAATTTCATATATAAACATTATATCCATCATTAATTCTATACTTGAGAGACTGTGATGGAAAATGAATTACATCGCTTCGTGAGGCTGTTGAATGTCGTGAACATGATAAACATTTTATTTTCCCATTAGATATATGTGTAGATGGTTTTAGGACATACCATAAGTATAATTACATATAATTTTTTTAATATAATTTTTTTATTATTTTTTTCACATTTTTAGACGATTTTATTGGGATAGGTGATGAAATAAATTGAAGAGGCACGATTATGAACTCATCCTATTCTTCCAAGAGAATCTTCTTGATTATACAAAATTTCTTCATAGAATGGTTTTGTTATCAATAAAAATAATCTATTTAATTTATATAGATTTGAATAAAGTATTTGGGATGGTATCCTATTATCCAAATTTCTTTGAAAATGTGAATAGGAGAGGAGAGGGGATGACCTATTAAATGTGGGGGTGAGGACTCCCGTGGAATTTTTTTAAATAAATAAATTATTACCATGTTTTTTTACAAGAAAATGTATATCAAATGGATCATTAAAAAATATTATGTGTGATATAGTAAATATATTTCTATATATGTGTAATTTTAAGTGTTTTTATGTTATTTTTACCCTTACCTTATTAGTTTAACACCAACTGTAACATGTTTTGACCTTAACCATGATAATAAATTTTTATTATTTTATTATTAATTGTTACTAAATATTAAATTGAAATTATAATATAATATTTATCATTATGACTCCAAATTTAGAATCCATTTTATTAATTCAATTCATATAATTGGCAAAAAATAACATGAAATTAAATCCATGAAGGTGATGAAAAATTGGTTTTTCGAAAGAAATATTTTCTATAAGAAAAAACAAATTATATCAAAATTAAAAATTTAATCGATTACAAAGATATAAATTGGATTAATTATAGTATAATCTTACTTTGAAATATTTTTAATAAAATTTAACATTCAAATCCAATAAATTAAAAGTATATTTTAAATAAAATGGTATTTTCACCATTCATTATGAAAATTAATATTTTAATAAAATTATCAAAAATACACAATAAAATAATTTTGAAATATTTATTTCAAAAATGTAGTTAAATTTTTCAAATAAATTCTCTTCAATTGGTAAAAATTAATTTTATCATAATCTTGAAAAATGATATGAAACTGTTATTTATAAAAAATAAATTTTATCAAAAAAAAATCATTTTCTTATGAATGATTTTTATTTTTTTATAATTAATAAATAACTGAAAATTTTGTTTTCCATATAATTTTAAAGATCTGTTAATTCTTATTGATAACATGTAATTTAACATCATGTTTATGATAGTATACTATTTTATGGTTCTTTTTGACTTGATGTTGTGTTTCATGCAAGATATCAAAGAGATGGAATTTATTTATGAAGAAATATATATCAATGTACTAAAGTGTTATAGATACAAAATATGATAATATCTATAAAATATTGAATTTATCTAGTCTTTAAGATGATTTTTATAAGAGAATATGGATATATAAGATGCTGTTTTAAGAAACAAGTTATACAAAACATTTTTTCCTTTGGAAAAAATATAGTTGGGTATATATTTATGATGATATCGACCTGAGTTGTATTGATGCATAAAATTTTATAATTTTAAAAATATAAATATATTAATATGTATGAATTTATTTCCCACTAAATATGATATGTAAGAGTACATAGAAACCCAAATCTAAATAATATGATATATAATTAAAATTTATCCCACGGAAGATTGATGCTTAAAATGATGGATTTTGGGAAATTTTTATATGATGATACATAATATGTTCTTTACAAATATATAGGCATGCATTTAATGTGTAAATTTGAAAATTCATCGAATTATATTGAAAAAAGGGAAATAAAATATAATTTTATCAAAATAAATAAGGCTCACTATAAAAGAAATTCACATTCCACTAGTCTGTCTAAATTATGAAATATGGTTGAGTCATAGGGGAACCATAAATGAATATCTGATCTTGACATAGAATCCAATGATGATTCTTATGGAATCTAAGGATCACATAAGTTGATCAATGAATATAAATACCATTCCCCTCACATTTGGGGAATTTAGCTCACCCAATCATGTAAACTTCATCTCATACTAAATAGTATTCTCCAATATTCATTGATTATAGGGATCAAGACTCATTATGAAAGGGCTTGGTAAAATAAGATGAAGATTTTATTAATTAGGGTTATATTTCTAATCATTTATGTGATTCTCCATCATTTATAGAACCTAAGACCCACTGTTGTTTATCCAAGGAGATTTACCCGACCCCTATAAAAAAATTATTATTTCAAATATTATCTTCTACTTAGTATTTTGAGGAGTATTTGGTTTCTCAAATAATAAGAGATTTAAATTGATCAATGAACATCAATTATATTTCCTTCTTTCTAGTTCGCATGAACATTCCCCATTAACCTTCATAATTTCATATACACTGAAAGTATGTTATGAAGTTTTACAGAGTGATCAATGGGTTTTGATCTCTGGTCTAGTAAATACTAGGCAATACAATGATTATTACATTTATCTTCTTTATCCAAAGTTTCCATTTTAAGATGATCAGTTAATGTTTTAATAGATTATAATGATTTAAATATAGTTAATTTTATTAAATAATGATTTGATTGGCTAGTAAGGAAAATATGAGGCTAAACCACTAATTTTAAAAATAAATTAAAGAAACCATTTAATTATATTTTCAAATACATTATTTTTTAAACACATATGGAACCCACCCAACATTAAAGAATAGAATACAGAAAAACAAACTCCTCATTGTAGACAACATAAGTCCAACTATTCAATATATTTACTTGGGGTAAAAATTTGTTTATTGTGAGTCCCATAATAAATTCTATATCAGTATAGAACAAGGAATATAATACAATTTTACATTGGTATACCAGGGTTCATGTTACATATTTATATTTTCCTAACCTAGGGGTTATAACATGACAACATTTATAATTTTATACTTTTTTACATAATCACTAAGGATTTGAAAAGTTTTGGGTATTTTGGTATATTACTGAACATATCATCAATTGGATCTTAAACATATATGATTTCTTCTTTTATATTATGATTATGAAATCAAGGCCATTTCTTAATATAAAATGAGTAAATTTATTCCCTATCCTTGATAAGATATTTGATTTGCTTATATAATAGATAATGGAAATTTAATTTTCCTATCCATAAGGTTTAATGACATGTAATGTATTTATCAACGTGGTCATTCAGTATTTGGGGAATCAAAAAATTATGAGTAGCTATTTATGATTAATATAGAAAATGTCTCATGGTTACTCGATTTCATATAGAAATAAATCAACAAAAAATGCATTCTCGTATATGATACATCTAATTTCGTAGGGTATATAGATATATGTGTCTCATGGAGTTCAAAATAGATCCCTTTGAATCACAGATTTCACATATTATTCACTAGAGATTGTTATTTCCTTATAATTAAATATTTGAGAATTTTTATTCGTTAAATACAATAAAGTTTTATATAGACACATGTTGTGTTTTACATAATAAAGATTGACATTTCATCAAATAAGCACTCTAAAAGTGTTTTAGAGTTATTTAAAAAAAGTGTTTCTGATGGGTATTATCAAATTATTTCATATGATGTGATAACAGATGAAATTAATGTCATCTTTACGAAAACAATTTATAGGACATCCAAATTAGTTGTAGTTATTATTTAACTATTTTTTATATATAATCACATAAAAAGTGAAATGCCACAAATTCTATTGGACTTTTCCACATGTGATTGATTACTAGATATATGAATTAGTGGATGGGATTTACATAATAAACACTAGATTATATCATTGGGTATCAGTCAGAATGGCCTGAAGGCCTTCATTTATTATTATTATTCTGATAATACACCATTCAAGGGCTGAGGTGGAACCCTTACAAGGCCCAAAAGCTTAGAGACAATTACTTGACCCGTAGGTCCTAAAGAGAATCACCCAGATAAGAAAACAAGGAATTGATCCTCCCCAACTTACTTCTTGATATAAGCACTCCATCATCATAGGGCTGGTCAACTAGTTATCATATGCAAATCTACAGAGGCCCGTTTCTGATGGAAAAGCCATACCCTCTCATTCATCCAATTCTGGTTAGCTCTTCTCTAGTGAATTCTTTTTCCCTGAATCATCCTCTGAATCCTTTTCACTTGTAGTCTGAATGGTATATCTTCATTTCATATGGAATGAAGGCCTTGGGGTTCCCCTAAGGCCTTAAGGTGACATGAATTCCTTGAGAATCAACTGGCACGAAGGCCTTAGGTGGATCAAAATCCTTACAGGGCCCGAGGACAAAACCGGTGGCCCAAAGCCCTAGATGAATGAATAGTTTCTGATGCTATAGTACCGAACAGTTCCTGTTACAATACATGCTATATTGACTGCTACAATACCCCCCGAGAAATACTACACCATCTGGATTTGATCTCGGGTCTCTTGGATGCACCTACTAAGTCCACACCAATCAGTCTAAGGCTCATGTGAATATCATTGGGTATAAAATATGGATATTTATTAATATTATATACTTTCTTAAATGTTAATTCATATACCAATGATGGGAATATTAATTTTAAAATATGATGATATTGTAGTCACTACCTTAACCCCAACATTTAACAATAAGATATATTATGTTAAATAGATATTAACATATAATTAATATTATGATACAAAAATATAAAAGTGTAAAATTTTAATCCTTACCACTAGATATCATTAATCAATAAACATTAGAGGATCATTGTAGTCATATGATGAATGAATGAGTCAACTAATGCATTACCTCATTTATTATGTAATGTATAAGTTAATGCACGAACATGGTATAGTCCCACAGATTTACATAAAGGATAAGACACCATGATATGGTTTCCATCAATAAATTCATAAAAACAACTTATTCTCTATTCTCGTGATTCTATTTTATTCCTCTATAACTTTCCATATAATCTACTATTAAATTTTAGGTTTGAGGATGATCATTCTTGATTATTGAGTGATTCAAGATAACCGAGGGACACACCATAGATGGAGGACAAATCTTATTACTCCATAGTGATCTTAATCTGACATTATAATTAAATATCACTTTCATGGACATCTACGAATTCATGGTATATGTGGTTACATAATTTCAGATATTTCAGGGTTTTAATTTTAAACATTTTTGATCTGGAGATTTAATGTTTAAAATCACATTAAATACTTATAATTATTTTTCTCATTACTTATCAACCTAAAAATAAGTTAAAATATACATTTATATATTAAAATGGGAATCTCATAGTCAGAACATATAGTTTGAAGATGAAATCAAGGATACTTTTTCATCATGAACATGGATTTTTAAGAAAATGGATATTGATATAAATGACATGATCACTTAACTTTTTAAGAAGGTATAGTTAAAAATTAATCTCAATGAAATACATTGGTACAATATCCTACTAACATGGTAGGGATATATATAAAAATGGATCAATGCGATTTTATGAATTAACTTTGAAAACATATGTCGTAAAGGTATAAATATATTTAGCATGGATTAATCTATGAATATAAATTTACTAACATTGATTTTTGAGTGTCTTATAATTGATCAATGTCCTACTACTATATCATAAAATAAATTTATGAATCAGAATCCCTATTATTTAGAAATAAGTTATATCACATATTCAAATTTGTGTAATTGTCTTGATTTATGACATGATATGTTCATTATTAGTACATACTAATAAAATCATAGTTATATTCATTGTATTTCAATTAAGAATATCGTTAATAACATTAGATAAACTAAGGAATATTGTTTCCATTGAAGGTGAGGAATAGATTATTTCAAGGAGTTACATTGATGATAGTGTAAAATTTTACAATTATTATTTAATATATAAATATCATTTCATGTTATTTATGATTTTACACGTCTAGATAACATATTTTTCCATAAAAAATGTATAAGCGAGGTAATAAAATACAAAGGTTAAAAAATATATAGCATGTTACAATTCATGTGAACCTTATTAATTTTATACCATTATTATACTACTTTTGAGGATAAGCTAGTCTATGGTTTGTTGGTATTTATCTATTCATATTATGTGTATTTATTAACCAAGATTGAATTTTTCCTATTATAACATATATGACATGTGGGCCCTCAATTGAGTAAGACTAGAGTAAATATAAATCTATTATTAGTTATCTGATATATGATACTCTAATCATTAATGAAAAATACACGTGATGTGTTTATCAAAAAAAGGTAGGTTTACTAAGAAAATAAAGAATGTGTCTGTTTAATTATACAATATTATAATGTTCCATGTATAATGGTTAGTTGTTTTCATTATCTATAGATATTATATGATTATACATATGATATATAGAGATATATATATTGGAAAGTTATATATTGATGATTTTGTTTTATGGACATCCAAAAAATCCATTTATTTTTTAGTAGAAATGTCATTTTTCTAGAGGACTCTATTAAATAATATTTAAGAATTTAAGAATTCATGATCATTTTCATTGATAAATAATCTCAAAGGGTTATATTGTTTTTATATAGAATAAATATTTAATTTGGAAAAAAATAGTTATCCATAATGAGAGAGTTTTATTATAATTGTATCTGAGGGAGTTTAGATGGGTGTAGAAGTGTTGTAAAGCATAGAATAAATTTCACAAGGCATTAGTCCAAGTGAAAAATTATTCAATATATTCCTTAATGTGAAAGAACATATAGTGTAGTAATGATTTCATTTATCATTTTATAGTTATAATGTGTGATATTATATGGGTTATTATATATATTTATTCCATATAAATTATCATATATAGGGGGATTAACAAACATCATATGATTATGAATTAATGTTAAGTATATGTGAAATTAACTCACTATATTATTCAATGATTATATTCATTAATAAGTTATATGGTATAAAATATTTAATATAAGGAATTAATGTTTTATTTTTTATGGTTAGAAAATATTCAAGGATTTTAATTCAATGAAGAACAATTATAAATAGATGTTTCTCCATACCCATAGATTGTGTATAATTTATTAAAGTAATACAAAGAAATATATGGATATTTATCATTTAGTTATTAATATCTGATTATTTCTAACATAACATTGGAATTTGATAAGGTTCTACCAAAATGACCTTTTTTGACTCAATAAGTCAGTGGATACAAATATAGGAATGTTTTGATAGTAGTGACTATGATATTTTTATCAACCTCACTTTTCTCGAAAGGGTGAATATGGTCAATGAAATATTAAATTATACAAGTTATTTTTCATTATATGTTATATATAATTTATCCCCATGTAATCCATAACATTTTGAGTTTTCTTTTTATGTATTTTTTTCATAGAGATATCCTAGATAATCTATACCCACAAAAAACATTTCCAAGTATTTCATTATCAGATACCCCATTATAATTATCATGTAGGATGATTTATTTCTCTTCAATAATAATATTCCATTATCTAATATAAACCTCAAAATAGACAACTATAGTTCCATTGACCTTGTTTTCTAATTAGTGACACCCATGTCTATGGTCGATTAAACAATGATTATAACATCTTCTATATAATGATCCATTAAAAAAACATGTATTAAATTTTCTCAAATTGTTTGTTGAGATATTTATCAAAATTAATATAACATAGATGATCGATAAAAATCCATTTTTCAATATACAAATTTAAGGTTTTTTAACTTCCCTACTTTAATGAAATCAGGATTATTGAGTTGTTAAATCTGTTTACATGTGTGAAGACTACATGTATTAATTATCGACATACATTATCATGATCTATCTTGCAATATATTTTCTGAAGATCATATATATCTAGTAATTTATTTATCAAACCCTTTATCACTCCAAAATTTTATTCTTTTTATGTAAATCCTCTTCATAAATTTACTTAAATGTGTGAATTATATATATATTTGATTTCATCAAGAATAAATTAATAATAATTTATTATATTATGATTAATAAAATTTTTCAATGATCTATTATAAGAATATTTCTTCTAATTAATTCATCCATGTTGTATCATATGGACGATCAAAGAATATATCAATATTTCTAGCTGTGATATATAAATTTTTAATTTAACTCAACTTTCAAACTCTATAAATTTATGTTATATGGGCTTATCTATATATGATTATAAGCTAGAAAAGTTTATTCCTAAATTATTCTATGATTTTTGATAAACATACACGAGGCCTATTATCAACATGTATGATAATTATACCCTCTATATCATATATCACCTCTACGTCACTTGGTTGAGGCCCTAAAAACATAGGTGTAACCCTAGATGAAATGTATCCATAACTCAATTCCCTAGTCAAAAGAGATAGGAAACTAGTTCTAAGGGATACAACATAATAATATGGGACTTATTTAAACTCAAAGAAAAATAAGATATTATGAAAAAACGAAATTTTATTATTATTAAAGAAAAATCTTCCTTTAAAAAAATACATTAAATGAAATAAAGTATTAGTAATGGAATATAAAAAACATATCATATTGAAAATTTAACATAAAACGAATATAACCTAAACATATCAATCATAAATATTAAAAACTCTTAAAATTATTCATAGACTATCAGTATAAAAACACTCTAAGAACATAACACCAATGATTGATCTCTAGTGAAGAAGGTAGCCTTACCTATTCCTATATCACATCAAGAAACAATTAAATACTCTATGAGAATTTATATGGTTGTGAGTAATATTTTACTATATAACAGTTCCCTGAAGAACCACCATTCATTTTTATGAATGATATATTTCAAAACATGTAACCAATTATTTTTGGAAAATAAATTTCAATAATATATAGATAAGTATTTACAAAAAATAGTCCAAAAACCAGTAATATTCATATGTTAATCCATAATTTTATAATTTAAGGAAACATGAGTAATAAAAATGTAATATATAAGGAAATAATGTGTAAATAATTACATATATGATCATATGGGATAGAAAATTTATTTTCATCCATTTAGGCTAATTATGTTGGGCCTTTACTCCCCCGAACATTGCTATTTCAAACCATTCCTTGTGTCTATAGCCCTTTATAACAAAGGATACCTTTAAAAAATTTAATTAATATCATTTATTTCAAAAACATTATCATATATCAAAAAATATACTTTTTTAACATCTATGTTTACAAAAAAGTGCAATCATCATATATAAAATATAATGATTTCTGAAATCATTATATGGTTTAATTGCATAAAAAAAATATCCATTCATTCCATTTTTCACAAATTTTGATAGACTACTATTGCATATAAACAATTTCACATAATTATTTTAAAATATCCTTTTTAAATATTTTTTTAAAACTTCAACATTTGAAAGATAATGAATCACAATCAATTGAGGAAGAAATATGAGTCACTTGCCTTAGACCCATTCCTGAAATCTTCACAATTCCCTAAATTAATGATCCTTTCAAGATAAAAATACTTCATTAGAATATCCAAATTTATCGATTTATCGTAGTTCAAAAGAAAAAAATTAATTCCCATTTGAGTAGATTTTCTTCTCATGTTCATATATCGTATAACCCGTTGTTTAATAACAATGTTCTCTATATGACTCTTTGGATTGGTTTCTATGATCTATGTTAAGTGGTATAGCCTTTGTGAGGTATTTAATGATGCTCTTGATAACTATTCTATCGACGTCATAAGGATAAGTGTTAGATGATATAAATCTTGTAAGTGGCAAGAAACTTATTCCATTTCACACAACCAACATAAATAAAGACCATCTAATAAATTTATCAAATAAATATATAGTATTCTAATATAATAATATATCGTACATTGACAATCCACTTATAATATTTCTAAAAAACCAATCTCTGATCACTTCCCATAATAACCTTAACTACCACCTATAGCTAGAGAAAGTATAAAGAAGATATCAAACCAATGGGATAGGTATGAAACTCCCTCTATTTAAAACCTATATTCTCAAACAAATTCAAATTCAAGAAAATTATATAACAAATAGGGAAAACCTCCCTATCTCTCTTAATTCCATTATAATATTATCCTCCATCATGTTTCCATTACTAATAATCTATATTATTTTCATTAATTATATCCTAGCTTCCAACATACTTTTGAATATTATAATTAAAAATAAATAAATTCTAGGTGAATATTTATTATATAAATATTACTCGAATAAATTATACATGATAAAAAAATCCTTCGTTTGATAAATAATAAAAACATATACCATAATTATGTAAATAAATAAATATAACAATTATTTCACTTTCCCATGGAAAAACATAAATTAATATATGAAATCAAAAATATATCACCTATATTAAATGAAGTCCAAAAAACAGAGATGTAAAATCACCTTTCCTCTATATCATCATTTGAAAATCACCTTATAACTTCATGCGACATGGACCATTTCATTGTTCATATAAAATTATTTATTCTAATTTTTGTTACGATATATAATTAATAATTGTATTTCATATCTCGTTAAAAATAAAAAAATCCTCATATTTATTCTTGTCATGGACAACGAAATTCAATGTTACCATTTGGGACATAGACTATGATATTATCAAGGACTTCGATATCTCCATGACATATTTTGAGACTCATTTAATCCTTATGATTTCATTAAATTTTAGTATATAATATATATCATCATTTATCAAGTTATTATCACCATCCTCCATTTAATCCTTTTATTACATCATTATGTTTCAATGATCTCAAAACAAAATTAGAAGGATATTTCCAAAGATCCATCAATATATACACATGTCAGATAACATCATAGACACCATTAAATTATTCCCATGTACCATCATCATGTTTAAACCTTGATATCTCATTAATATTTATAAATAGAAATGTGTGGGAAGAATATATCCCAATGAAGTATTTTTCAATATGAATCAATAGATTTTTATGATATTCCAATTTTCCAAAAAAAAACTAAACCATTAATCTACAAACCATGGAGTTATATACCCATGTTTCCCTCTATATTTATATTTCACTACATATTATATTCATTGTTTGTGTTTCTATCCCATCACCCCCTTAATTATTTCTCTCCTACCATATGATATATCCTGTTATGTCAATTTATTATTCCATACTCAATATATCATGGATTATAATATCATAAAATTCATTACAATATTCTTATCAAACAATAATGTATCACTATATAAACAAATGAGATATACTCTTGCATATCTTATTTTTAAAATACTGTTACAATGTATGTTCTGAAATTTTTCAAGGTTCACTTCACTTATTCATATATACTAACTACCAACAATGATAATAATATAATTTTATAATAATAATGTTACAAGTGAGTTGTCTTATCTTTCCCAAATAATATCCATCATTGGATATCATCAAATCCACATTATATTGATTCCAAAACGAACCAATCCTCATTATAGAGTCTTTAATGTCATCTTATCCAAGTCAAAAAAACATCATATATTCCTAAAGTATATATAAACATCACATTCATGAAACAATTATTACTCATATTCACTATTTTTTAATACAAGACACAATACATAGTTCATTTATTTTGTGACTTTAATACCCATTCAATAGATTGTCTTCTCATATATAATGATCTCTAATATTTACTGTGGTCTAATTTTAGGACTTCATATGTATTTACTAAATAATAACATTATTTACTCTATGGATATTCTTAAGGTTTCATTATGATAAAACTCATTGTGTCCATTCAATGTGTAATTTTTTGTTTTATGTGTCATCTATCATATAAAAATGAACTCATTTAATCATACCAAGACATCATAATGATAACTATTCAAAGACCTCATAATGAAGAATTCATATTTTTTTTATAACTCTATGGAATATTATTGAGAATATAATTAATAGGTTTTCACTTATAATGTATTGTATTTATTATATATATCCTATATATTATGGAAGTAAATGGTCATTAATATTATTTTTTTATAAGTTTTAAATGTTTTTTTGAATAATGTAACTGAATAGAATTTTAATAGACGTCCAGTAAGGAAGAGAAGAAACAAGTATCCATAAATAGTAAATATGAGTAATATTTTAATAATAAAAGTTATTTACAAAGTCTATGAAAAATTTATGTGTCTCAATGTAATATTTATGCAAAAATAAAAAATTATTTATAATAGTTATTTTGGTTTTTTACAATATTCTTTTTATGTTTTGTAATAACTTCATAATATTGATGTTTATGGAATAGAGTTTAGTAAAATTGAACCAGAGTATGTATATTTTTTAAAAACATTTAATTCATTTTATCAAACATTATGTATGATTCTTATGAATAGTTAATATTCTATTTCTAATTGAGGAGATTGTTTGGAAAGATTGATTGGATATTTGAAATTTTTTAATATACATAAGTTCTGGGTTATTTTACTACGGGAAAAATCAGTATTTGCAACGGGTTATTTGCGACGGGATATCTTCCCGTCACAAATAATCTGTCCATAAAGCTATTTGCAATGGGGAGCCCGTCGCAAATACTTGGTTATTTGCGATGGAATTTCGCCTCCCATCGCAAATAGTTTGGCGCGTGAGCTGTGAGGCTGGCGCCCCAAACCGCGCAGGGGTATTTGCGACGGGACCCGTTGCAAATACCCGGCGGCGGTCAACACCCTTTTGCGATCGGATGTTGTCCCGTGACAAAAAGATTGTCAACAGGTACTATTTACGATGGGTCCCGTCGCAAATAACCTTTTAACCACCAACTGTAATTAATGCGACGAGGGTAATTGCGACAAGGCCCATCGCAAATAGTACCATTTGCGACGGGAAGCCCGTTGCTAATAATCCCCTCTTAACTAATCTAACCTATATATACCCCCATCCGTTTTTTTCACAAATCATTCACATTTTGATTTCTCTCCCTCTTCATTATTCAGATTTAAAGAGAAATTTTTTTAGATGAAGTTTTTTATACGAGATCAATCGGAGGGTGTCAATATCTTCAGAATATCAAAGTTTAAGGTATTTATATATATTTTTTATGTTTATTTTATTTTTCATGTTAATTTTAATTGTTGTTTATTAGTTAGAATTTTATTAGAATTTTATTGATTTTTATTTATATTTAGTTTTACTAAGAATTTGATATTGTTAGTTATAATTATAAATAATTAGTTATAATTAATTTTAATTAGATATAATTAGGAAAAATAGATATAATTAGTAATAAATAGATATAATTAGGAATAAATAGATATAATTAGGAATAAATAGATATAATTAGGAATAAATAGACATAATTAGGAATAAATAGATATAATTAGGAATAAATAGATATAATTAGGAGTAATTAGATATAATTATGAATAATTAGATATAATTAGGAATAAATAGAAATAATTAGGAATAAACATTATTAATTAAGAATAAATAGTATTATTTAGGAATAAATAGTATTAATTAGGAATAATTAGTATTAATTAGGAATAATTAGTATTAATTAGGTATAATTAGTATTAATTAGGAATAATTAGTATTAATTAGGAATAATTAGTATTAATTAGGAATAATTAGTATTAACTAGGAATAATTAGTATTAATTAGGAATAATTAGTATTAATTAGGAATAATTAGAAGTAATTGGGAATAATTAGTATTAATTAGGAATAATTAGTAGCAATTAAAATAATTAGAATTAATTAGCAATAATTAGTATTAATTAGGAATAATTAGTATTAATTAGGAATAATTAGGTATAATTAGGAATAATTAGGTATAATTAGGTATAATTTGGAATAATTTGGGATAATTAAGAATAATTAGGTATAATTAGGTATAATTAGGTATAATTAGGTATAATTAGGTATAATTAGGTATAATTAGGTATAATTAGTAATAATTAGGTATAATTAGTAATAATTTGTTAAAATTAGTAATAATTAGGTTTAATTAGTAATAATTAGGTATAATTAGTAACAATTAGGTATAATTAGTAATAATTAGGAATAATTAGTATTAATTAGGTATAATGAGGTGTAATTAGTAATAATTAGGAATTATTAGTAATAATTATAAATAATTAGTAATAATTAGGAATAACTATTAATAATTAGGAATAACTATTAATAATTAGGAATAATTAGTAATAATTAGGAATAATTAAGAATAAATAGGTATAATTAGGAATAATTAGGAATAATTAGGTATAATTAGGAATAATTAGGAATAATTAGGAATAATTACGAATAATTAGGAATAATTTGGTATAATTAGGAATAATTAGGAATAATTAGGAATAATTAGAAATAATTAGGAATAAATAGGAATAAATAGGAATAAATAGGAATAATTAGGAATAATTAGGAATAATTAGGAAAAATTATGAATAATTAGGAATAATTAGGAATAATTAGTAATAATTAGTAACAATTAGTAATAATTAGTAACAATTAGTAATAATTAGTAACAATTAGTAATAATTAGTAATAGTTAGAAATAGTTAGTAATAGTTATTAATAGTTAGTAATAGTTAGTAATAATTAGTAATAGCTAGTAATAGTCAATAATAGTTAGTAATATTTAGTAATAGTTAGTAATAGTTAGTAATATTTAGTAATAGTTATGAATAATTAGGAATAATTAGCATTAATTAGAAATACTTAGCATCAATTAGCAATACATATCATTAATTAGCAATACTTAGCAATAATTAGCAATAATTAGGAATAATTACCAATAATTTGCAATAATTAGCATTAATTAGCAATAATTAGGAATAATTTGCAATAATTAGCAATAATTAGCAATAATTAGCAATAATTAGCAATAATTTGCAATAATTAGGAATAATTAGTAATAATTAGGAATAATTAGCAATATTTAGAAATAATTAGAAATAATTAACAATAATTAGAAATAATTAGAAAAAATTAGAAAAAATTAGCAATAATCAGCAAAAATTAGCAAAAATTAGGAATAATTAGAAAAAATTAACAATAATTAGGAATAATTAGAAATAATTAAGAATAATTAGCAATAATTAGGAATAATTAGGAATAATTAGGAATAATTAGGAATAATTAAGAATAATTAGGAATAATTAGGAATAAGTAGGAATAATTAGGAATAAATATGAGTAATTAGGAATAATTAGGAATAATAGGAATAATTAGGAATAATTAAGAATAATTACGAATAATTAGGAATAATTAGGAATAATTGAAGACCCATTGAGATTTGAACATGTTAAGAATAGACCAAAGTCTGTTGTGGATATTGATAATTTTAATATTTTATAAATTTTTTAATATTTTAATAATATCAATATTGTTTTTCTGTAAATATTGATAATATATTTTTTTATTACATAATAATTACTAAACGAAATCTGCTTGGATAATGAAGAGAAAATTTGTAATCATCTCCACAACGATGATTACCAAATCTCCTTTCATTATTCAACCAGTTTTCCTTTTGCTAAGTATTACTAAGTATTGATAAATTTGTAATAAATACTAATAATAGTCTAACTAAATATTTTTAAAAAAATATATGAGATGGTCAAGTAGTACCGCTGTAAATAATTTGTTGCGACATGCCTATCGCAGAAAGTGTTATATATATATATATATTGCGATAGGACAAGAGCCTATCGCAAATATTATTTGCGACGTGCCCGTCATGAAAACGTTTATGTATAAATAATACATATAATTGGAAGCTTATTTGCAACGACGATGTTTCCCATCGCAAATAACATTTTTTCGATGGGCCTGTCGTAAATACTTGTATTTGTGAAAGCGCTTTCTGCAATGGGATATTTGCGACGGGGCCCCGTCGCTAAAGCCTATTTGTGACGGGATCCCGTCGCAAATAGGACATCATAATTACCAAGAATTCCAATAGTGTTTTACTAAACAAGATATTTCACTACTACCCATGATAAGTCAATATTTGAAGTGACGTATTTATTATAGAAGTTAGAAATTCCATAAATTGGCCCCTAACAACTACAGAAAATGAATAGTCAAATTTTGGGCAATTTACAACATTTATAAAGAAGTTATTTTTTAATATTAATAAATAATTAACTATTAAAAATATATTTAAATGTTGTTGGATAAAAATAACATTTTATTATAATGATATTCTATAAACCTAGAATAGAAAAAAATTATGGGAATAAAACTTATAAGAGAGAAGAGGTGTACTAATATGAGAGACTGGGACACTCAAGTATAAAAAGATAGATGATAAGGAGGACAATTATGATATACATAAGCTTCATTAATAATATAGAAATAATTATAATAAGAATATGAAACTGGATTTTATGTCTCCATTAAATTATCTTTATTATACTAAGAATAAATTCATATAATTATAACAAAATATTCTATCAAATTACAAGTGTAGTATCACTCAAAAGGTTCTGAGAAAATATTTATATACTGTTCAGGGATAAACCCTTCAGATTATTACTAACAACATAATTATAATATATTTTTTTAATTATATTATTAAAATACATTTCATTAAAATATAGATTTATATTGAATACCCATATTTGTTCTCTTGTGTTTCTAAATTAAATATATTTATATTTTGGCGTGAGTATCGAAAATTAAAAAACAATTATTGTAACATCCTGACCCTTTTCCACAAAACTGGTTTCCCGATCTAGTGCACCACATGACATAATGTGTTCCTCGTTATATTCTTGAAGTTTCTAACAAGTAGCAGGGGTGTAAAATGAACTTTGAGAAGACCACACTCCCATATTAGACTGCACATCTAGAATAAAATAACCAAATATCATATAGATCAAAGTATTAATGAAGAATTAATAAACTCATGATGTAACATACTATAACAAAATTAAATGAACTAAACACATGGACTGACATGTCATACATACAACCGACCACACACTAGGATGGTTAGAAGACATACCATAGAAAAATAAACTATAAGAGGTCCCATTGTATCACCAAGGAAAACTCATCCAGTCACCTTATACCACTTGAGTAAACATACTCATCCAATCCATACACATCACCACCACGAATGGTGCCTTGAGAAAATACTAGTCAATACAATAGTATACGCGGATAAATAGTGGAGTAAAATAAACAACATGATAAAAAATGATATTTACCAAAGAAACAATATCTCATCGACTACAAACTAGCACAACGTCTCCAAGGTGACACTCAGAACAGAAAACATGTAACAATATAAACCAGTCATCTAAATTGTAATGTAGAAGGTACATAGTGAAAATACCAATGAAGGATATTCAATCTTTATTCAACTAAAGGGAGCATAAAACTACTCCCATAGGATCTATCCAATGTAAATGAACCATTAATGATTAGAAATTAAATCCAGAATCTAAATCAAATATAAACATTGAAACATAATTTTGCATGAACCAATGTATTTCACCGAACCATATACTAAAATATTAGTACTGATACCAAACACTATGACTATCAAACCCATCAAAAAACATAATAGTAGTTACCAGAGCCTTAGTCTAGAATACATATATACATAACAATGGTGGTTTTTACATTATCATTATAACCCAACCCAATGAGAATGAGCATCAATATGACAACCTTTCCCCACTTGGAATTCCATCATTGCCTAGAGCTTTAGTATGGTGGACAATGAAGGATGTATATTATTAGTGTTTCGAGCCTTAGTATGACACCATTTCAGTAGCATACTTCCTATACATGGAGCCTCAGTCCATCACCCAAACCATACATCAAAATTGAATTAACTAGAGAATCATTTTATTATCCAAACCACATATAAATTCCATCATTTAAAAATTTCTTGTTATCAAGTCATTTCCATATAAAATGTTCAAGGAAGGAATAATAACACTGTTAAACCACTAACACTTACTAAGGTCCTTATGGAATTCAAAAACAGACTTAACCGGACTCGGTGTTTCCTCTTTCACACAAATCAAAGAAACTAAAACAAACACCATCGTTAATCATTTAAAAACAACCCTATTAAAACATGGGTCCTTAAATTTGAATAAAAAACAAGTCCCAAGGCCTAAATTACTAATAAAACCAATATAAGAACCAAAAAGGAATTTCACCATGGATAAAACCATGCACCCATTAAAACATGCCATTGAAATCCACTTATAAAATTACATTTTTATAAACCTCTTATGGGTCAAAACCTCATTTAATAATCAGGGTCATTTCAACACAATTTTCCCCCATTGATACCAAAGTCCTATCCAAAGGCCAAAGTACACATTGAAAATAATTTCAAATTTCTCATAGTGACATCTCAAAACACAACACATAATAAATTTTATTTTATCCTATACTAATTCATGAACATCTTTTTACCAAGTCCCACTCCTTAGTTATGTAACCATTTCATCAAATAAATAAATGATCTTAAATGAGTTAAGCTCATAAACTAGTAATTTTACGTAGTCTAATGTAGAAAACATTCCACTAATGGTCTTAGGGAACATATAACACTTGAAATAAATTTATAAATCTACGGGTAAAGCTCTTAGACCCCCAAACTTATTAAAGAAGCCTTCTAATGCATTTCTAAGGTGCAAATACCTTTCCATAGACATTCTAATTTTCATCCAAAACCCTTAGTAGCCAACCAATATCATTACAGTTATCTAAGCTCTAGTATCACACCATACCAAAACTATTAATTAATTTTAATTGTTACAATTAATTAATAAACCAAAACCCAACTAAGCATAAGGTTGAAAACCTTATCAGGATATCGAGTTGCACCATAACTAAAACAAACTACTCATGGAAGACTTGTGACGTAACTGCAAACACATTCCATGGCAGATCCCTATGAGCTTATTCCAACCGAACAATTTGAAAAAAACTATGGAAATTTACTATGGTCACGTACCTTAATGAAATTTCATGAAATAAACTATGAAATATATCTTTGGATCTCATCTACCCAAGAAGATCTACACCCTTATCATCCATGGTTGATTCCACCATACTATGGTCAAATCATAATCAAAACCCAAACCCACAAATCTAGAAATTAGAAGAAACTGGGGAATGGGGGAAGTGAAGGAGGAGGAGGAGAAAACTAACATTAATCACTAATGAAGAACCAACAAAACACATCCACGGTGTGCCTTGAATAAGTGAGGAAGAAATTAGGAGACTCCTATGGTTCATTCATGCAAGGAGAGAATAAATAGGTTGGGTTACATAAAATATCATAAGAAAAATGGTAAAAATATGATTTTAATGAAATTTTTTGAAGGCACACTGTTTGGTAGCATGGTTTTCCAAACCGTGTTCCAATAGTTCACACCCCTATTGGTTAACCCCACATGCCTTTCATGGTTAGGTCACACTGTTTGAAAATCCATGTGCCAACCATGTTTTCAACACTACCTCCTACTTGGAATATGGCGCACAATTTATTTAAAACCATGAAAAGCCCTATGAACCGTGTCTCATAGCCTCTTTATCCTCACATTATTTCCTCTAATACCACACAGGGTTTTCCATGAATTGTGTGGAATCCATGAAATCCAAATATGTTCAGTTCAAAATGAATAGAAAACCACTATGGTATCAGAGTGTCATAGTGTTTCTAATAAACCGTGGTCACCAAAACTTCCACCCATTAATATAAACATTCAAAAAACCCAAAAAATAATCTAAAGTAACAAAAAATCATAAAAATAAATTAGAAACATCCCAACCATCATTACCCATCACAAAGTATCCCTTGGATACATCCCTACTCTCAGAAAGACATTTAGATCCTTTGGTAATGATTCATAACATTTGGTAACAGAAATTTAAATTCCTCATGGAATTTTATCCATCCATATGTGAGATCTTACATCCTCCATTTCATAATACTTCTCATCCTTGAAATGTCTCGGTTGTCGTCATTCAGTGACAACAAACATTTGTATGTAACCAAATTCCAATAGACATCCTCTCTATCTTCTAATATCCTAAGACACTAACAAGGTACAACCTACAAATCACAGTCCTAAATCATAAAAAACACTAATCTAACACCCATTTTGATAACCAAAAAACCACTATAGTTCTTATCTTATCCCATACCACGATAAAATTGATCACATCATTACCTGATCACTCGTCTAGATATGCTTCTCCCCACTATTATATTAAACATATTACTACCAACTTATGATACGTAACACAATTTTCAGTAGTAAGGCCCATAGAACCTAAACATGTGCTCCCACCAAGCTCCCAACAGGGTTCTAAACCAATCTTACCCTAAAAAGAACCTAAATTCCAATCATCATTAGAAATTTTTCTTATCAGCAGAACCAAAAAAAGGACCAATCCTTTCATTCCGCACACAAATGTAGAAAAACCTAGCCTTCTATAAAAATCCTAACACAAACATGATATGAACCTCTCATTAACAAAATAAAAACTAGAATTATTTTATAATACTATATTCCCATGTTGTGTGCCAACTCCCCTCGAGCTATCCTTGTCCAAATCATCCCAAAAAAATACAACTCCAACTATCGGTGTTTTTTCAACACAACTGATCACTAAAACCTCACACTAACATGAATTCTTCTACCACCCCAAGTATACACAATGAACTCCATACATGAACTACATTCCAAATGAACCGTAATACAAAATAAAATGATCATCTTGATCATTCATGACCTCTAACCTCCCATTAACATTCCCTATGGATTCTAAGCATGATCCTCATGGTTCTTCCATGGAATCATAATGCCACCACAACTTTCCCTTGGTCAGTTCCACACAACTCCAACCCATATATCATGAGGGTAACAACACTACAACTGATACATCAGTTTCCACCATACGGGTGTTGTCATCAGCGACTCATCCAACTACCCCAACCTTTTCGGTCCATGCTCTAACCATTGCTCACCCATGAATCTAATATGGCCATCATTCCCTCACCATAGTGACCAAGAAGTACAACAAATACTCCTTATCAACAAAATATAATAATGAAACCAAACGTATTCCTCAACATTCATTTCATCCCAAGAACCCCACCCATAAATATTCGATGGTGTACTTCTTACCATGCAACTCCACTTCCACCGCTCTGTGAGTGTATCCTCTAAGAAGCCCATAACCAACCAAATACATTTGTGTAGTTAGGATTATATTCATTACAATATTAGTGTTCTGAGGACTTTTTTTTGATATTAATACGGATTATCACTACCATGAGTTTTCTATGATTTCAATTAAGGGCACCACCACTAATCAAATTATAATTTCACCTCTCTCTGTAGTAATAGGCCATGCTAGAAATGTCTAGGGCCTCCATTCCTACACGTGTCTCACCACATACACATCGGTCCTCAGCTAAATCAAAGCTACCCAAATAAACCAACCACCACATACATTCCATCTATAATTTCTAATACAAAATCCAAACTACATATCAAGTCACCACCTTCTCATGACTCAAAGATCCTAGCAACACTTAACAATCATGCACACTCTTGTGTAACCCCATCATAGAGACTAATTCTGAATACAATTAGTCAAAACATATGAAACCTCATCTAACAATCCCTATCCACTATCCATGCCTACCCTACATGTCTATCCTACCAATGGTATAGTGCCCTTAATTCTTCCTTAGTCCTAAAATGAACTCGCTAAACCAAAATCACATGATTGATCCATCGAAACTTGAGAACCTTTCAATGTACCACTAAGATCATTCATTCTCTCACTGCAATCTCGGAGACACGTCCTGAGATAACTGGGCTAGGAAGATGACTAGTTCTGCATCCCAAAATCCACACATACTATTGTAACACCATCACTCAACATATTTCCCATCTCCAGAAAATCAGAATCCTCATTTTACTCATATAAAAAAACTCACCCACGTGAAAACCACTCAAAGAGAACAATTTAACAAATAATCACATTACCTAGAGATAGCTCTATGATCATGTTCTATCTCATGATTATCAAGTATACTCATATGCACATACATCATATAGTCCATGAAAGAAATAATCCCTCCCCTTTGGAAACCAACCACCAGGTTAAACCACTAGTAGTCAAGTGTTGTTTCTCAAAACCAAAGGCATCCCATGGGCCAAAACCCCATACTATTTTTAACCAATCACAGTCTATTTTAAAATTTATAAATCATATATCTATTATTTTTTCACCTGATGCACACATTACTTGGTCGACCACCCTCACTCTTCACCCCCAAAATCCACTTGATACCAACTCCTAAAATAGTAGTCACATTAAGGAGGTCACTACTCATGGGAATCAACATGAACCTTTCTCACCCTCACACAATGCCAATAGGTCAAAACCCCCCTTATATATGGTCTCAAACCATTATGGTGTCATAAACCAACCAACTAACCACAACTAGGGTGCTCGTCCTCTCTGAGAATCTGTGCATCTAATCACTCTTTGGATGACTGATACATACTTCCAACCTCAACAAAAACCACCCATATGGGGTACAATGATCCTATACTCATACAATACTAACTCAGAAGGGCCATTATACCAACCATACACGAGTAATACACCAGTTTCATCACTGTCAATCTCTACACCATAAATCTTCATAACCTTCCATTGAAAGGGAAATCCATAAAACAACACACTAACTATCCTATAACATGTTGATCATACACACATATCATGGCACATGATATGCCTCTTAGATTTACAGCCCAAGAGCCATACCAAATCACATGCCTCTTACCAATGTTCCAAGAACTATATATCCACCATAAATAATAAATTCCACACAAAATGTTCTTGACTAAAAGAAAACATCATATACAACCATTACATCTCAAACCAGAAAAAAAATCCCAACCCATGGTAACCTAGACATCATATCGAAATATGGGTTCATATCAAACTTGTTATATGTCTTTATCATGATACAAAACATTTCTATATATCTTGTATGACAAACCGCAAATATTATAATAACATGAATGAAAATATGTTGATACCACTTTATAACATCCCACCCTAGGTGTCTCTAAACTACTGGCCTGATTAGGTGCACCAGGGGGCATCAAGAGAACCTCCTCTTATTCCATAGGTTACGAACTAGAATAGAGTGTCATAAATAGAAGGGCGAGGATACTATACCCCCATATTAGTGTTCATAAATATATGAAAATAGACAAATATCATACAAATCACATTAAGAATAATAAATAAATATACTAAAGTAGAAAAATACTGTAATAAAATGGAATGCATCAAAGGCCCGAACAACCAAGTCATACATACAACCAACTGATCACGAGGTCAGTTACATGACATACACAAATAAAATAAACAAAAATTGGCTACATATAATCAATGATCCAAACCCATATAGTCACCTGATAGCACTTGTGAAATCCTGGTCGGTTAAGACATAACCAACATGGGACTTATCCCACAGCTTATTTCAAAATTAAACTTGTGAGAGATTCATGGGTACACAAGTGAAATGGTGGTCTGAGCAGGTTGTGAGTGCAATTCAGTATCCCAACAATAATGATGTATAGAGAAAATACCAGTTAGTACAACCCTGTATGTAGATAAATAGTGGAATAAATAAATAGTATAATAAAAAGGATATAAGAAAAGGAAACAACCACTCATATAGTACCCACTATCCTAAGGTATTTATGTTTAAAATCCGTCCAAAAAAATGTAACGATAACAGTCATCTAAAGGTAAATGTAAGATGTAAATACCGCAAATGTCATGGAATAGAATTCACTCATTGTTTCCCTCAATAATGCATAAAACTGCACCCAGAAGACCAATCCAAAGTACTTGAACCATTAGTTCCTAGAAATTCAGTTGATCATCCTAATTAAATATAAAATTCATAACATAGTGCATATATACCCATTATGTTACAAATAACAAGAAACTATAACTGTTTGTATAGATACATAAATGTTGGGTATATTGAACCCATAACAAAACACAATAATAGTGGTCAAAGGCTCTTTCTAATCTCCTTTTATACATAAAAATAATGGTTCCAAGAACATCATTATGTTTCAAATTGAAGATAAGAAACATCATTCCAACATCCTTTTCCCACAAGGAATTACATTATAACCTAGACCTTAATTCTATCACAATATCTATAAAGTATACTGACAATTTCTAGAGCCTCAGTCTGACACCACCTGAGTAGTATACTTCCTATTCCCATATACTCTATCTATTCCCCTAACCATACATCAAAACCATATTTTGAGAAGTATCTGTATGACATCCAAAATAGATATCAATTCTATCATTACAGAATTTCCATGTTCATTTCTTGACCATACAAAACATTCAAGTAATACAAAACAACAATGTTTAACCACTAACACTTACTATGGAAATTACAGCCTTCAAAACCAAATATACCATGGCTGTACATAGCCACTATCTCACAAGGTAAATAAACTAAAAAAACCACCATTATTAAACCTTTCCAAATTACCCACTTAAAAATTGGTTCTTTATCTTTAGAAAAAAACTAGTCCCAAGGCCTACATATTAGTTAAAACCAACAAGAGATATATTAAGGAATTTCACTAAGGAGGAAACCATGAACCCATTACAAATCCAACATTGAAATACATAGTTAAAAATCCATTTGTATAACCCACATGATAGTAAACATATGATGTTTAAATCAGAATCATTTGAAACATAGTTTTCCATCTATGATACCCAAAACTAATCCAAAGAACAAAGGAAACATTGAAAAACATTTAAAAGGCCTCATAAATAATTAAAACACCATAACATATAAATAAATTCATTTTATCCTTTTAGAAGTCATGAACCATTTATTATCAAGTCCTATTAATTATTTCATTAACAATAAAATAAAACAATTTATTGAGATTAACAAAGATAGGCTTCTAACATAACTTGTTTACTTATTCCATGGGGGAAACAAGGAATTCATGGGATTAAATAACATACATACACATGAAATAAGTTAATAAGAGTATGGGTAAATCTCTTATACCACCTAACTCATTTGAGAATCCTTCCACAAAATTTACAAGGCACAACGACCTTCTCAAGGCCCATTAAAGAATTTTTAAAACACATGAACACCCAATTGAGATCCTCATAGTCACCCAAGATCTATTCTTTAAGAAAATAAAAAACATTAAGTAATTATAATAATTATAATTAATTAATTTCCCAAAACCCGACTTGGCAGAAGGTCAGAAAACATACCGAGACATCGTTCCACACAAAAATCGAAACCAAACACTCACTAAATACTCATAGTCTGACCATGACCACAATATAGACTAGATCTCTATAAGGTTATACAAAGAAAAAACAAAATTAAATTAAAACATTTATAAAGACAATAGTTAATTAAATTTAGTCACACACCATCTTGGAATTACACTAAAAAAGTATGTAATCTATATTGGGATCTCCTCTACCCAATTTGTCCAAAAGATCCATCATCTATGGATGATTCCACCATGATCCCATGGAATCAGAATCAAAACCCAAACCTACACATTATGAAATTGGATGAAACCATGTAATGTGGGTATTGGAAGGACGAGGGGAATAAAAATCAGGTTAAACATTGACGAAGAACCACCAAAACACCTCCTTTGTGTGTCTTGATGAAGGGAGTAAGGGATGATGAGCCTTCTGTGGTTCATGCGCATGAGGGGAGAATAAATGAGATGGGTGAACATACTCCTAGAAGAGAAAATGGTAAAAATAAAATTTTAATGAAAATATGTGCAATCACATGGTCTGGACACCTGATTGTTCAAACCATGTACCCACCATGTGAACCTCTACCCACAACATGAACGATTTTTCTGAAATCAGGCACATCATGTGATTGACGCCTCATATCCTCATCATCATCACCTAGTTTCCCCTTATAACATTCTTGGTTTTACAGTTACTATGAGGAAACCATGAAACCCAATCATTATTAGTAAAAAATGAACATAAAACCTCCTAATCATTAGGGTGTTACATTCTTTCTCCTAAACCACGCACACCAAACCATGCACCCTTTCAAAGAAACTTCCAAAACTCGTGAAACTTAATATGCCACCTTTGAAGCTCACTTGAACAGATGGTCAACCTCCCAATAATTATTATGCATCCCAAAACATCCCTTTGATATATTCTAAATCTCATAACTCCATTATGAGTCCTGATTACTAATTCATCCAATTTGGTAATGAAAAGTCAAATTCTATCGGATGTTCAATCCATCCAGACATAGAATCTTAAAATTAATCATTTTATTTATTAAAAATGGTGATTAAAAATTGTTATAAAAATATTGTAGTACCTAAAAATATGAATTTTTATATTATCCTACCCCATTAATTATGTTGGAGTATATTTTAAGGCCACCAAAAGTGGTATTAAAGCGTATTTTAGATTATTTAATGATTAATTCAATTTTTTAGTATTATACTTCTTTTCTATTTATCATTTTTGATGATTTTTTTATATTGATTATTTGTGTAACACCCCAAGTTTTTGAAAATAAATATAGAATGAAATTTTAAAATCTATCCTTTTCTATGTTTTTAATTTCAAGAAATGGTCATCTAGAGTTGTGTTCAGTAAGTCATTTAGAGTCTTATAGAACAAACTTGATTTTTGGGGAATAGTAACCTACCCTTATAAATTGTCATATGAATAGTAATATGAATAATAATATGACCTCATGAATAGTAAATAATAATAATATTTTATTTTCTTAAGGAAATAGGATAATGGGATCTTAATTAATTTTCTAATGTCACATAAAACTAATTGCACTTCAAGATTGTTATTTTTTGAAATAACTATGACCTTATATAAAAATTAAATTAACAATAATTAGAAAATTATTTTTGGGAAATTTATTTCACTTTTGAATTCTACACTTTGATAAATGGTAGGGGTAAATTTTTGGGATTTTTCTAAAATACTTGAATTTTTCGTGAATAGTGAAAAAGTTAGTTTTTAGTATTCAGTAGTTTAATGACATCATAATGACATAATAATTAAAATTAAATGCTGGTAGACTTTTTTATATTAACCTATGACATGAGGTGTCCGAAGTGTCTTAAACCATGGGCAAATACCATGGGCAATCCCATGGTTTGGCAAAAACCAATAATGAGGTGTCCCTTTAAAATTATTAAAAAAATACCTCTCTTTTTCTATAAATACCAACTCATCCATTCTTTTTATTTCATTAAAAATCCTTCATCCTCGAAGATATGGTGGTTTTACCTCTCTAAGAGTCCTCCCAAGGTTTCCTTAATCTCCAAGGTTCCATCCTTGAAAATCTATGAGTTATTCTACAAGGTAAGGGAATCGTTCATTCTCTTCTTTAAGACGACACTTCTTTTATGTTATCTCTTTGAATTTCTATTCTATTATGTTGGTGTTTGACTTTATCTAATCTTTTTACTGTCCTATTTATTTCAATATGATGAGGTACCATTTTGATCTCATCATTTCATTTTATGAAATATTATGCGACGCCGTTAGGCTGCCAAATTTTTATAAGGGATCTCTCACCTTTTCTCTTATTTTCAAGATCATCTCTATTATTTTTCTCTCCTAACCTCCTCTTTAAAAATGACAATGATAACTCCAGTAATGTCTATATACTTAAATTATATCATGTTAATGGAAGAACCATCATAAATAATTTTACTCCCTCCCTTTTATTTTTATAAACGAAGTCAACGTACATGAGGTTATAATTTATAGCCTTCGTGGACGAAGAAGTTTAGGTCTTCAATTTATTCTTCATTAATGGTCATGAAACCAGATTGATGGATGCAATAGACTATAATATATTTATTATAACCTAATAAATATTCAGGAACAAGAATATGTACATATAAATAAGTTATATGACAAAACTAGTTCATAATAGTCCAAATACCACCAAATAATCAAAGTTGTTGTCATCTAATGATTCATTCTCATTCCATGTAACCAAATGAAATAAATAACCATTATCAATTCTTTATATTCATAAATAATGTTTAATTTCAATTCTGGAGATTTATAACCATTCTATATGAACTTCATTACTGAAAAACAATTCAACCGAATATGAAAATAAAGGAAACGGACACTCCAGAATGACGAAATTCAATACAATAACTTATCAATAAAGACATAAATAAACTAACCAGAATTATGGTAAACTAAATACATGTATAATAGGTTCTGAAATAAGTTATTAACAACTATAATTTTATATTCCGGGAGCTTAAGTACAAGAGTGGAACACGTTTAGAGTTAAGGTAAGGGTTTTTCCGCCCGAACTTCCATTTTCTTTCGGGTTACTTTCATTTTCTAATTACCTCAATAAAATTATTATGTATTGTTATGTAATCATCATATATTATGTGTGAGTATCATATATATGTTTACAAACCATAACCCTTCATTATTTTATGGATAGCTACACGTTTTTAAAATAACTTTCAAAATTGTTTCCAAAATAGATGCTCGATTCAAGGGAATTTCTCCAATTCATATCTATTTACAAGGGAACTCTATAATCTGTTTTTGGAAACTATTATATTTCTAAAAATACTCATTTTATTATGAAAATACTATCTTACTTCACTTCTGGTTTTATACAATGATTTTCCCAAAGAACTCTTCTTTTCAAAATAAAATAGTATTTATCTCAAAATTGCTTATTGATTTTATAAGAGTATTTTAGTTCAATGCTATTATTGATTCCATGGTATTATTGTGTTTAATAATTTATGTAGTCATATACCATATTAAATTTAATTTTTTATGACTAACTTTATTGTGTACGATCTATCCTAAAACCATTCATCATATTATTCCGAATGGTTAGTGTTTATATTCATTAATTAGGGAATGTTAGTAACATTTCAAATGATATTTTTAATATGAATGTATATGTTGTTTATGTTGATCCCCGCTCATATGAAGAATTAATTGGACTTATAATGTTATGGGTGGGGCCCTATATATCCCCTCGATGCATCGGTAAGTCTCATGAGACAACTAGATGAGGAATTGGTTGAAGACTTTACCAATGTGATATGGATTTTGTCCGAGGCCTTAATCATTAGACGTCTTGGCAGAGGTCTTGAAAGAATGTTTCAGAATATTTGGCATTATGCATTCCATCATTATGAGTTCATCTACTGATATTTTATGGGGTTATTCGATTAGTAGAATACCGATTATTATGTTTTATTATGGCATTATTTACTCATCTCATATTCCTTCCATAATGTGTTCATGTTTATTAATAAAGGCATGTGTTTTCAATTATTCACCATGTCTAATGATTATATTATATTCTGCTGCATTTATTACTCTTTCTGAGTGTTTCATCTCACCCCTTTATTATTATTCATTTTCTCAGGGCAAGAATAATTTTATTATGAATGACATGCTGAAATAACCTAGGAGTTATGGAAGTTTTCTAAGGAGTTTCTTTGTTGTTTTTAATTTCAAGTTGTAATGATGAACATATGTATGTATCTTATTTCCAATAATACTAAACTAATCAGTCCTTTGGGATTCATATTCCTTGTGTGTATGACAATGTAATCTAATAAGGCACCGACTCCTGAGTGTTCGAAAGATGAAACCTCCCTCTGGGCAGTTCTGGGGTCGGGTCCTTACAATTAGTTTCAGAGGAAGTTTAATAGAATACTTTGAAACTAGATTTAGAAAACCTAGAATTAGGGAAGAATCCCTAAGTTAGTCTTTGAGGATATACTTACAATAATGTCTGGTATTTTGGTAAGGAATAGATTATGTGGATCTTTCCAGCAATACATCACTGTCTGGATATGAGCAGGTAGAGGTTGCTCTAGCCCATATATACATAGGAGTGAAAGCTCTGACAAGGAGTTTTGGGCCTGACCCTGGGCATCCAGGTATATAACAACCGGCCTTTCTGCACTCTTGGTTCCAAAACTACTGGGGGATATGCTTAGGATAATTCCTGTTTTCTTTACAAGACATTATGAAGGATTTAAATGTAGATTTTTGCTCGAAGATACCATGTTTATGATTAAGAGATTAGCTATGTGTATAATTTCAATTTATGATTAGTATTTTTCTACATTGAGATTATAAATTATGATTCATATTCTAATCTAGTGTATGCCATTATTTAGAAAATGGTGCCTTGTGGAAGGAATGGAAACCGCACGAACACACATGTCCCCTGTATTGATTTCCCACCGATGTAGGATAGTGATGTTGGATCTGGTGCTGTGACTGGTGTTGAGAAACTCATAACTATACTGGGAAAACTTACTCAGGTTATGAATAATAACCTTACCTGTATAGAGCATCCGGATCCACCACGTTGAGGAGCTATGCGAGATTGATTTATGTGACAACAACCTCCAACATTTAACGGGACTACAAAAAATTTTGTAGCAGAGTAGTGGATATGTTCCCTTGAGAAGATCTTTCTCACCTTGGGATGTAATAAAGGAGAGAAGGTTTTCATGGAAGTCTATCATCTATCGGGAGATGTGGATCAATGGTGGTAATTAATCCAGAACACAAAATAGGAGGAAGAAACAGAGTAGATGGAATGAAGGGATTTTAAGGAAATATTCTTAGAAAAATATTTCCCTCATGAGAAGCGAGAAGATATGGAGAGACAATTCTTGAATCTGAGGCAGAAGGAGGACTAAAATGTTTCCATGTATGAAGCCAACTTCACAAGGTTAGCAAGACATGTTGTGGATTATATACAAAATCCAAGGAGGAAAATTGATCAATTCTTTGATGGCCTAAACCCATTCATCCAGTGGGTACTAGTCTCCCAAATATTTTCATCATATCAGGATATAGTTTCACATTCCATCAAGACAGAAAAATAATTCTTTAAGTCTTATGACTTTAAAGGAAATAAAGAAAAGAAGAGGGCTGCTGAAAACCCTGTGAAAGGAAATAAGGAAACGTGGAAGAAGGGAAGAGTTGAATTTCTACCATGTGAAAATTGTGAAAATAAAACACCCTAGTGCGTGCATAAAAGGAAATTGAGTGTGATACAAATGTGGTCAGAAAGGCCATCTTGATGGTGATTGCAAAGGAATGAAGGAAGCCAATGATGTTCGATGCTATAATTTTCAAGAGATGGGGCAGTATGCTAATGATTTTCCAAAACGTCAAGGAAATATGCAACAAAATAGGCCAAGGGAGAAAGGAGAAGCATATGTCATCACAACTGTAGAGGTTGAAATTCCTCATGACGTGGTGGCAGTTACATTGATCATTTCGTCAAACTTCGCCAATGCTTTATTTGATTCAGGATGATCCCATTGTTTCATATCTTCCCAGTTTTCTAAGAAAATTAGATATTTCCATTTTGATTTAACAATGGAGTTGTCAATGAAAACTCCTAAGGGAAGTATCATTTCTACAAATTTATGTGAATTAGTTCCCATTAGGGCATATAAATGTTCTTTATCAGCTGATCTCATTGTTAAACCCATGATTGAGTTTGATATAATCCTCGGTATGGATTGCCTTTCAGACCATGATGTGAAAATTTATTGTAATAAGAAGGAGGTTACAGTCTTTGATGATGATAAGGAGTACCTTATCTTTAGAGCAGAAATGTCACCACCTAATTCTTATCTAGATCCACCCATAGTATCTCAACTAAATTTAATTATTGGGGAGGAAGAGAATGAAATAACTGTGGGTGAGGAAAAGAATGTTCAAATAGAATATGTACCCATTGTGCAAGAATATATTGATGCCTTTCTAGAGGATTTACCTGGATATCCTCCAGAGCAGGAAATTGATTTTTCCATTGACTTAATTCCTGGTTCAAGGCCCATATCAAAGGCACCCTAGAGAATGGACACAATGGAGTTAGTTGAGCTAAAGAAACAACTAGAGGAATTGAGTGATAAAGGATTTATTCACCCTAGTGTTTCTCTATGGGGATCCCCTACTCTTTTTGATAAGAAGAAAGATGGGTCTATGTGGTTGTGCATTGATTATAGGAAATTCAATGTTGTAACAATAAAGAACAAGTATCCCCTACCTTGCATTGATGATCTATTTGACCAATTGCATGGAGCACAATACTTTTCAAAGATTGACCTTCGGTCTCGATATCATCAGTTGAGTGTGATGAAAGATGACATTCCAAAAATAGCATTTTGAACCAGGTATGGGCATTACGAGTCTACAGTAATGCCGTTTGGTCTAACCAATGCACCATCTGATTTCATGGATCTCATGAATAGAGTCTTCAAGGAATATCTTGATGAATTTTTAGTGGTGTTTATTGATGATATCCTGGTTTACTCTAAGAGATATGAAGATCATGAAAATCACTTGCGCGCCATTCTATAGACTCTGAGAAGAAATGAATTGTATGGGATGTTCAGAAAGTGTGAATTCTGGCTCCAAGCAGTTTCTTTTCTGGGCCACATTGTTTCTAAGGATGGAATATCTATAGATCCTTCAAATACAAAGGTTGTGCAAGAATGGCCTACTCCAACAAATGTAACTATGGTATGTAGTTTTATTGATTTAGCAGGTTATTATCAGTGTTTTGTTCTGAACTTTTCCCTTTTATCCAAACAAATGTCCAAGATCACACGAAAAGGGGTTAAGTTCGTATGGACCAAAAAATGTGAATAATGTTTCAAAGAACTGAAGATAATATTATTCAATGCTCTTATATTGACTCTACCTTCGGGGAATGATGGGTTTGTTATCTATAGTGATGCATCAAAGAAAGGACATGGTTGTGTCCTTATGCAGGATGATCAAGTGATTTCCTATGCCTCTAGGCAGTTAAAAATTCATGAACAAAACTATCCAACTCATGATCTTGAGTTGGCTGCTGTAATATTTACTTTGAATATATGGAGACATTATCTTTATGGTGAAAAATGTGAGATTTATACTGATCACAAGAGTTTGAACTATATGTTCTCACAGAAAGAACTCAACATGAGGCAAAGGAGATGACTTGAACAACTCAAGGATTATGATTGCAGGATACACTACCACCCAGGGAAGGAAAATAAGGTGGTTGATTCTTTGAGAAGAATGGATCATGGAATTTAGAAAAAGATGAGTGTTGAAAGGGATTTTATTTTCATGGATCTAGTAAAGATGGATATGGGAATAACCATGGAAGGTGAAACATCAATTCTTTTTCAAATGGTTTCCAAACCATCTTTACTAGAAAGGATAAAAAATTCTCAGGATGATGATGAGAAGTTTCAAAAGAAGATTAAAGATGTGAATGATGGGAGATTGGGTGACTTCGTATATGAAGATGGAATTTTGAAATTTGGGAAGAGACTGTGTGTTCCCGATATACCTGATCTAAAAAGGGAATTTTTGGATGATGCTCATAGTTACAATTTCTCTATACACCCTGATAGCACTAAGATGTATAGATATTTGAAGGAACATTTTTGGTGGGACAACATGAAGATGGATATTGCTGATTTTGTGTCAAGATATATGGTTCATCAACAAGTGAAAGCTGGAAGGCAACATCCTGAAGGAGAATTGAAACCTCTTCACATACCTAAGTGGAAATGGGATAATATCACAATGTAATTTCTCATGGGACTACCAAAGACTCTTATAAGGAACGATGCAATATGGGTCATTGTTGATCATCTTACCATGTCAGCACATTTTCTTGCTATAAGGGAAGATCTACCCCTTGAACGTCTAGAAATACTATATATTAATGAAGTTGTGAGACTTCATGGAGTACCCTTATCGGTTGTTTCTGATCGTGATCCACGTTTTACATCAAGATTATGTAAAAGTCTTCAGAAGGCCCTAGATACTGATCTTTTTTTGAGCACTGCCTACCACCCACAAACTGATGTACAATTAGAAAAGACTATTCAAACATTGGAAGACATGTTAAGGTCTTGTTCACTTGATTTTCATGGCATGTGGGGTCAATATTTACCACTCGTATAATTTTCCTAGAACAATTGCTTCCATTGAAGTATTTAGATGGCACCCTATGAAGCATTATATGGGAGGAGATGTCGTACACCAACTTTCTAGGATGATGTTTGTGAAAGAAAGCTTGTGGGCCCAGAACTTGTTGAAGAAACAATGAAGAAGGTGAAGATTATCTAGAACCATATCAAAATAGCTGAAAGTAGGCAAAAGAGCTATACTGATAACTGAAGGAAGGATTTGGAATTTCAATAAGGTGGTCATGTTTTCTTAAAGGTATATCTATGGAAGGGTATTAAAAGATTCGGTAAGATGGGAAAATTAAGTCCCTGGTAAATCATACCTTTTGAAATTCTGGACCGAATTGGAGCTGTAGCTTACCGTTTGGCAATGCCTCCAAATCTCTTCAAGGTTCACAATGTGTTCCATGTGTCAATGTTAAGAAAGTAATACCAGAACCAACACATGTACTCACTTATGAAGAAGTGAAACTTGAGCCCGATCTATCTTACTATGAAGATCCTATCAAAATTCTTGATAATAGAGAACAAGTATTGAGAAATCGGATGAATCAACTGGTAAAGGTTCTATGGAGGAACCATAAGATAGAGGAAGCAACATGGGAGCCTGAGGAGCTTATGTTAAAGACATACCCGAATCTTTTTAGGTAATATTCTCTGAATTATAAGGATGAAATTTTTGTAAGGAGGGGATAATATAACACCCCAAGGTTTTGAAAATAAATATAGAGTGAAATTTTATAATCTATCCTCTTCTATGTTTTGAATTTCAAGAAATGGTCATCTAGAGTTGTGTTCAGTAAGTCATTTGGAGTCTGATAGAACAAACTTGATTTTGGTGAATAGTAACATACCCTTATGAATAGTCATATGAATAGTAATACGACCTCATGAATAGTAAATAATTTTATTATTTTATTTTCTTAAGGAAATAGGATAATGGGATCTTAATTAATTTTCCATTGTCACATAAAACTAATTGCACTTTAAGATTGTTATTTTTTTGAAATAACTGTGACCTTATTTAAAAATTAAATTAAAAATATTTAGAAAATTATTTTTTATAAATGGATTTCATTTTTGAATTCTACGCGACGAAAAATGGTAAGGGTGAGTTTTTGGGATTTTTCTAAAATACTTGAATTTTTTGTGAATAGTGAAAAATACAGTTTTTAGTATTCAGTAGTTTAATGACATCATAATGACATAATAATTGAAATAAAAGGATGGTCGACTTGTGTATAGTAACTTATGACATTAGGTGTCCCAAGTGGCTTAAAACATGGGAAAATACCATGGTGAAGCCCACAGTTTGGCAAAAACCACTAATGATGTGTCCCAATGAAATTATTAAAAAAATACCTCTCTTTTTCTATAAATACACAGTCATCCATTCGTTTTCATTAATTCCAAATCCCTCATACTTGAATCTTTGGTGGTTTTACCTCTCTAGGAGTCCTCCCAAGGTGTGCTTAATCCCCGTGTTTACAACCTTCAAAATCTAGCAGTTATTCTACAAGGTAAGGGAATCGTTCATTCTCTTCTTTAAGACGACACTTCTTTTATGTTATCTCTTTGAATTTCCATTCTAATATGTTGGGGGTTTGATTTTATGTATTATTATTACTTTAATTTTGATTTCAATATGATGAGGTACCCTTTTGATCTCATCATTTAATTATATGAAATATGAAGTGACGTCGTTAGGCTGCCAAATTTTCATAAGGGATCTCTCACCTTTTCTCTTATTTTCAAGACCATCTATATTATTTTTCTCTCCTAACCTCCTCTATCCAAATGACAATGATAACTCTAGTAACGACTATATACATGAATTATATCATGTGAATGGAAGAAACATCACAAATATTTTTAATCCTTCCCTTTTATTTTTATAAACGAAATCAACGTCCATGAGGTTCTAATTTATAGCCTTCGTGGATGACGAAGTTTCGTTCTTAAACTTCTTCTTCATTACAGGTCCTGAAACCATATTTATTATTGAACCAGACTATAATAAATTTATTATAACCTATTCAATATTCAAGAACAATAATATGTACATATAAATAAGTTATATGACAAAACTAGTTCATAATATTCCAAATACCACCAAATAATCGAATTAGTTGTCATCTAATGATCAATCCCCATTCCATGTAACCAAATTAAATAAATAACCATTATCAATTATGTATGTTCATAAATAATTTTTAATTTCAATTTTTGAGATTTATAACCATTCCATATGAACTTTATTACTTAAAAACAAGTGAAAGGAATATGAAAATAAAGGAAACGAACACTCCAGAGTGACGAAATTTAGTACAATAACTTATCAATAAAGACATAAATGAACTAAATAGAATTATGGTAAACTAAATAAGTGTCTAATAGGTTCTTAAATAAGTCATTAAAAAGTATAATTTCATATTCCAGGAGCTTATGTACATGAGCAGAACACGTTTAAAGTTAAGGTAAGGGTATTTCCGCCCGAACTTCCATTTTCTTTCGGGTTACTTTCAATGTCTAATTAGCTCAATGAAATTATTATATATTGTTATGTGATAATCATATATTCTGTGTGAGTATCATATATATGTTTACAAAACATAACCCTTCCTTATTTTATGGATAGTTACTCGTTTTAAAAGGAACTTTCAAAATTGTTTCCAAAATAGAAGCCCGATTCAAGGGAATTTCTCCAATTCATATCTATTTACAAGGTCACTCTATAATCTGTTTTTGGAAACCAATATATTTCTAAAAATACTCATTTTTGTATGAAAATACTATATTACTTCACTTCTGGTTTTATACAATGATTTTCCAAAAGAACTATTCTTTTCAAAATAAAAGAGTATTTATCTCAAATTGCTTAATGATTTTATAAGAGTATTTTCGTTCAATGCTCTTATTGATTCGATGGTATTATTGGGTTTTATAATATATGAAGTAATATACCATATTTAATTTAATTTTTTATGACTAAATTTATTGTGGATGATCTATCCTAGAACCATTCATCATATTATTCCGAATGGTTAGTGTTTATATTCATTAATTGGGGGAAGTTAGTTACATTTCATATGATATTTTCAATATGAATGTATATGTTGTTTATGTTGATCCCCAGTCATAAGAGGAATGAATTGGACTTATTATGTGATGGGTGGGGCCCTCTATATCCCCTCGATGCATCGGTAAGTCCAATGAGACAACCAGACGAGGAATTGGCTGAGGCCTTTCCCAATGTGATATGGATTTTGGCCGAGGCCTTAATCATTAGACGTCTTGGACGAGGCCTTGATAGAATGTTTCAGAATGTCCGGAATTATGAATTCCATCATTATGAGTTTTGATATTGATAGTTCATGGGGTTATTCGATTAGTAGAATACCCATGATTATGTTTTATTATGGAATTATTTACTCAGCTCATATTCCTGCCATAATGTGTTCATGTTTTTTATTAAAGGAATTTGTTTTCAATTATTCACCATGTCTAATAATTATATTATCTTCCACTATATTTCTTACTCTTACTGTGCGTTTCAGCTCACCCCTTTATTATGTTTCATTTTCACAGGGAAAGTATAATTCTATTATGAATGACATGATGAAATAACCTAGGAGTAATGGAAGTTGTCTAAGGAGTTTCTATGTTGTTTTTAATTTCAATTTGTAATGATGAACTTGTGTATGTATCTTGTTTCCAATAATACAAAACTACTCGGTCCTTTGGGATTCGTATTCCTTGTTTCTATGCCAATGTAATCTAATAAGGCACCGACTCCTGAGTGCTCGGAGGACAAAACCTCCCTCTGGGAAGTTCTGGGGTTGAGTCCTTACTATTTGGGATCCCATAAATTCATCCAAAAATAAGTGATTACACATATTTTAGAGGGAAATTATCATATATAGAGATTTAATGTGTTTTCATTCTTATTAAACATGAGTTATGATATCCGTGATGTTGTGTGTATTAGTTGTGTACTAATAGAAAAATATATTGTTATGATGGTCATTAATATGTTGAATATAATGAATAATGGTAATCCAAAAATGATATATTATTCTTACTCTCAAAAACAAAATTCACTAAATTTATATAAATAGATAAATACAATGTCCAATGGGGAAAACTGAAGAATATATACAAGGGTGAAAATGTCCAAGGAAGAATTGTTAAATATTTAGTGAAAAATGTTCATAGATATTCATATATATAGATATGAATAGATTGATTTATCATTTGATAGAGTGAATAAAATTATAAAATATATAATATCCTTATAGATATGTTTGAAGAAAAAACTTTTTTCAATGAACATACTTTAAATTCATTTGGATAAGTTTAATGAAATGGTAAATTATATTAAAGACTAAGACTTTGATGCATTTCATTATAATGAGTTTTATGTATATTAAAATCATATGTTATTATAAATGGGAATATATCCAAAAATAAAGGTATTACTAAATTAGTGATGGCCTTTATGTCGATGAATAAAATAAAGATTCAATAGAAATCAAATTTTGATAAAAATTTAAATATTGTTTAACATAAATTGAATCTTAGTTTGAAAAAATGATTTTTATTATCTATAGAAATATTATATTTGGAAAATGTGATTACCATTGAAAATTACTTTTAAAATATTTAAATATTCATGTAATTGTACAAAATTCAATGAATTATACTAATTTCAATTAGATGAAATTGAATACGATTAGAGATTTTTAAGAAACATCGTTTTGACAAAATAAAACAATATTAAAAAATAAGACATTTTATAAAGATAAATTGAATATTTCTTTTTGTATAAATAGGATAAACATTCATTGTAAAATGGATGAATAAGTCTCTAATGAAAATGTATTTAAAGGTGGTGATTTGGGAGAACTTAATGATAATATGTAAATTTCTAAATAAATAAGAAATATTCTTCAATTGTCATGATGGAAATGGAAATAAATAACTGATAACTTTTGAATTCTTGAAAAAAAAATTTCTTTCTAAAAAAAGAAAAATTTATTTCCTTCATGGTGGAAGAGAAAAGATTAAATTAATCTATAAAATATAATTTTTTATAAAATTATAAATAAATTTAAATAACTTATCAAATTAATATGAATGTTCTAAATTGGATAAATATTTTCAAGAAAAACATTGAAAAAAATAAAGATTATAAAGAGTCTTTTAAGTAAAATTTTGATGATTATAATACATTGGAATCTATGATGGATGTTTAAATATCAATATAAATAACAAGAAAAGTGAAAAGATAATTTTGATAGATGAAAATTTTCACACACAATCATGAAAGAAGTGATTTTTTTCATCAATAGAGACATTCCATATATCTATTTTAAATAAACCTAAATTTTTTATTGAAATACATTCTTAAATAAAAAAATAATAATAAAATTTTATAAATGAGTAGATATATTATTATAACATTACATAATGTTTCATGAAAATAATCCCAATACAATGGTCAAAAAGGTACAAATCATCAAAGTACTCAAACAAGATAATATGATAATTATATATGGAGAATTGTTTATGGATACATTAGTGTTATAGAGGTTTTATGAATATTAAATGGATATTTTGGTTTAATATTGTTACATATAAGTCCTCTAGAATAGAAATAAAGTCAGATTGGAGGGTATGATAAACAACTTAGCGGCAACAGGTTCAATCATAAGGTGAAGATTAAAAAGTGATGTTTGGGAATAAATTTTATTTATATAATGATTTATAAATAAATATGTGAGTAACATGATATATGTTTAAATAACTACACACCATGTTAAATTCCAAACTTGGTCTAAATAGTAATACTCATTGTTTTAAGAATAAGGTAGAAATAATATATATTTCTCTCGATACTGTGGTTATATAGAAATCATCTTAAAAAGAGCTTCCATATAACTTGGATAATGGTAATCCATCATATATTATTAATTATTGGAATATATTAATGGTATTTTAGAAGTGAAAATAAGTATTGGTAGCATTCATAAATGATGTATCACTAAATATCAAAATATATTTTTCAAAATTAATTGGTAAAAATTTGTTGATGTTAATGAATATATTATTCATTAGTCTATTAAAGAGTATCATATTGATTGTGTCAAAAAAATTATAATTATGTAAATGAAATTTTATTTATAAAATATTTTTTCATAGTGATGAGATTGATATATGGTTGAAATTTAACCAAAATTCAATTAAAGATATGTAATAATTTCCATGTAAGTGAGGTTGAAAATTTATATTACATTAGTATGAAGGAAGATAATGCATTGTGTCATAAAATAAATTTATATATTGATCAAAATAACATGATGTTGATATTCCATAACTGTAATTTCTAGGATATTTTCAACATTAATAGGTAGAGAAAATAGTTTTCCACACATATAAAATGGTTATGATAGTAAATTCCTCATACGAGAATGTGGTGATTCAAATGTATAAACAATTACATCTTGCTCACTCAAATATATGTGGCTCCATTTATTGTATCACAAATTTGGTTAGTAAAAAATTTAGTGAATGAATATAATTATCTCATGTTTCATAGAAAAAGAAAAAAAATAGTGATGGGCCACTTCCTCACATTAGAATGTATCAGTAATATCAGATACTAAGGTGTGATGAATGTATATAAGAAAAAAATTATTTTCACTCCCTGAACAAGAGGCACCATAAATGTTTCCTAACACGAATGACACGGTCAATAAAATCATGAAGCACTATGAAAGTACCTAATAAAAACACATGGTTTCTTGGATCTTATGATTTTAAAAAAGTTAACTAACATGAAACCACATTCTCCCTAAAATCTGAGGCTTCATTAATGTTTTGTGACATGAATGATCTTTTAAATTCACATTAAATTAACATATGTTGTTGAAAAGGTTTCTTAATGAAAAAATATTTTCCCCCTAGATCCAAAGGTATCACATTAGTCACCTAAGGAGAAAATTATTACACATGTGTGAAAATGTTTGTGGAGGTTTCATGAAAGTACCTTACATGAAAACATCCCACCCTATGATTCTATGTCACATTTTATGTTGAGGTGTTCATATCCACTGATTCGTGTGTATCACTTTTTGTAACAATTGGTTCTTTATCATATCACAAACACCCCACCTTATCATATAATGCAGGTCCTAGCCCACTAGGTACCTCTATTTTCTTCGCCAACATGTTTTCCCATACAAGGCCCCACCCACATAGCCGAACAGATCTTTAGAATAATGATTGTCCCCACATTACAACACATGCTCTTTCAGTGAGTTATATCCTCACTCATGCATACCATGGAAATATTCCCATGAAATCTGTTACGTCACTATTCTGGGTGCCTCCCAAAGGTGCCCAGTACCTGGTTGGTCGCATGGCCTGAAGTGCATTCCCCCAAATGCGAGAGGCCAGTGACTAGCATTGAGGGGTTAGAGTGTGATATTGGAGAAGCAATGCCACCATTGGTAAAGTAACATAGTGGAAATCAAGAGTAAAAAGTAGAAAAAGTAGTAATACCATACAACATAAGTATACGGTGGAAGATGAATAGTACATGTAATACCCCAATCATCTACGGTACATTTCCTTTTGAATAATGCAACCACATGCGTTGTACGCAACTTGGTGTTTTAACACACCATGACCAATCAAACTAGCAGTTATGAATAGAAATACCCACTTTTTAAAACTTTATAAAATTAATTTTTCAAAATGGACTTCATTTTTGGATTCAGAATAACAAAATTTGCTTAATGTGATTTTTTGGAATTTTTTTCTAAAAACATTCAATTTTTTATGAATAGTGAAAAACACGGTGTTATTGTTGAAAACCAAAATTTTATTTAAATAATTAGTTATTTTATTTAAATTTATTTGTATTCAAAATAGATAAATAATACCTATACATGATCAATGTAATTCATTGGATTAATTTTATAATAAGTTTAGACATATAAAATTTTATTGAATGTTTTTCGTCTTTTAGCCACCTTCTAGGTACATTTGAAAAATTGTATAAAATGTAATTTTTCCACTTCTGTGAATTGAATTTCAAAGATCTGAGAGACATTGTTTACATCAGTGAGTAAAATGTGGTTCAAAAAGATAAAAATATTTTTTGGTGAATATTTACATTTGACTTTTATTTACCATGGTTAAAAGTAGATAGGGTTATTAAAGGTAAATAATTATATTATAATCACACTAACACATGTACTAATTCTATTGGATTTGTTTATTTAGACCAAAATAAACCTTTTAAATAAAAATATGAATTTTTTAGTCCACTTAGATTAGATTATGAAATTTATTATTATTTAATTTAAAGAATAGTTAAAAGTGATAAATTAAATGTTTAATAACTAAACTATTTTTAATATAGGGTTATACATAAGATAAAATAGCATATAAATATTCATTATAAATATAAAAATATTTCTTATATAATTGTATTTTGTTTATAATTTATAGTCAATATATAATTAAATTTATTTATGATACAAAATGATGCAGTAATTACCTTATTATTGAAACATTAAAATAATTCATATTGTAAATATACAAATAAATGTAAATTGAGACATCTGATTAATTCCACTAATTTTCAAGTTTAACATGACATGTCATGTTTGATTAAATAAATTTTTTTCTATGTGATAAAGTTGTTATGACATTCATAAAAACAAAATACCAAATAGTGTCAAAATTGACATAAATGTGTTTTTTAAATAAATACTATATTATTAATTGACATAATATTCCTAAAAATATAAGGTTCATCTAAAGGAAATAGATAAGGTTATATATATTAATAATTAACCACATGGGGTACTATTATATTTTTATAGTATGTTGATTAGTCATTTATTATAATAATACAAGAATACATGGTAAACGTTAAACTATTTAACTAAGAGTTAAATCTAAAAGATAAGGTCAATATGGGGACATAAACCTATATAAAACATATTGGTTGGAAGGTAGTCGACCCATACCAACCTTAGACTCGAAATAAATTATTTTGGATCCATTATAAACTGAATATGACGGTATAATAGAATAATATTTCATGATTTTCCTAAAGTGACCCTCACCTCTCTTATAAAAGGGTACTTCCCATTCTCTCAAAATCACACCTCCAAAGTAATTTGGATCCACCAAACCCTGCCCAAATCTCCTCTCAACTTCCCTCAAATCAACCTAGAAGCCTTACCTATAGAAAAATTACAACCTAATGATTTCTTTTGTTCAAATCAAATGGAAACTCCCAAAGAAGAGGTAATTATTTTATCACCTCATTCAAAGTTATTTTCTTCTTCCACTTCCCCTTTATTTGTTGTTTACATAACAGAATAATAATTCTAGTACCTTATATATACAATGATGTTATTATAAATATGGTATAACCATATTCATTATTCTATCCATCTTACGAATGCCAAGTCATTATACATGCATACGTACGGCTTACCGTCTCCGCATTGTGGTGTAATTTTTTATTCAAACACATCATTATTTGGATGGGTATAATAATGAGTATAACTGATGTGAATAAAAAATATATCATTTTAATGATTATTTATATATGATATATCATCTAATTAATTATGATATAATAGTCAATATAATGATATTGTCACTCATGCGTACGTATGGATTACCATCTCCACAAACGCAATGAAATTGATTCCCCATCATAACCATTCATAAAAAATTATCATTTTATGATTAAAAATAATGTTTAAGAACTTAATGTCATTATGGATATGAATCAAATATATCCTATCCGTAACGATCATAGTTTACGTAACCAAGTATATAAAGGAAAACAAATTAGTTAACACCCGTAACAAGGATACTACTAAAATATCATTAATCAATAAATATTAGAAGATCATAGATAATATCATATTTATTTATTTGGTTAATGTATAATTTTATACCAATTATTTAACAATTTTAAAAGAGTTTTAAATATAATCGACTAAGTAAATGTTCCAGGCAAGGGTTAATTCTACATTCTCTTCATTATCTAAGGTTGTTTATAGGTGAGTATCTACTGGGACCTCTTTATCATCAACATTTGTGTTTCTTAAAAATGTATTTCTAATCATTTTTACAACTTCCTAGAATATGGGTTAAATTCATTTATACCCTTTTTTGACTTTTTATAAAAAATTTATAAAGTAATCTTTCCGTCATTTTCAAAACATGGTCCTTCACGACCTTTTTGAAAAAATTAAGGAAAGAATGTTTTTTTAACTTATACGGCGAGTGCCGATGTTTTCCACCATTATAAAACCTTCGATGCTTCCCTTACAAGATTATAAAAATATTTTCAACAGAAATGTTCTGTATTATAATTGTGCGACTTTTAAATTATTTCAAAATATAAAGATATATTTCTATGAAATATTTTTTATTTCATCTATGTCAACATCGTTTTCTAGATTTTACACTTTTTTGAAGTTGATTTATTATGATAAAATATTCCTTATTGTATTGAGGGTTTTTGTGATATGTTTGACTATGGATGTGTTATTTTTATACCATTCATGGTTTCTGGTTAATGTATTAACATTTCTTATGCTAGTTTTAATACGAATGTTGATGTTATGTTTCAACCTTTTCATATGTGGAATTATTTGGACTTAGTAAGGGACGGGTGGAGCCCACTATAGATCCTCAATGCATTGGTCGGTCTCCTAAGACAAACTAGTGTTTAGGCATAAATCCCCGACACAATATAATTTGTAGTCTTGGCACAAGGCCATGACTATGTGTTTATTATGTCTGACATTATTCATTCCATCATAATGAAATTGGCTATTGATATTACATGTGATTATTTGACTAGTAGTATATCTATGTGAATAATTAAATAGAATTATTTAATTTTTCATTACTGTATTACACTGAATTTTATTTTTAAAAGGCTTGTTATTTAGTCTTATACATTTCTTTAAATGTTTATGCTTATTTAGGAATGTTTTTTCTATATTGTTATCCTCACTAAGCACATGAGCTCACCCCTTTCTATGTTTTATTTTTCCCAGGATGAAAAAAGTATACTATGACTGAGTTTTAGGGATAGTCTATGGGATATGAATGCGTTAAAAGGAGACACAATGTTGTTGTTTTTCAATTCATAATGTAATGTGAAACTTATGTTTGTATCTAATACTTCCAAGGCTACAAAACTGAACGGTCTTTCAGGATTTAATTTTTTTCATCATGAGAATGTTATATAATAAAGTACCAAATTTGGGTTACTAGGGATGTGGAATTATAGTTGTTATTAGAGGATGTTTAGTACCATCCTCAGAAAATAGATTTAGAAAAACTCAGATTATATAACATAACACTAAGATAGACATTGAAGATTAGTATGGAAGAACTTTCTAGAATTATGATAATGTAGATATTCTGTGTATTTTACAAGAAATACCTCCATGTATTGATACAATCAAGTAGAGTCAGTTCTATAAAAGATGTACCTATAAGTGAAAACTCTGACAGGGAGTTTTGTGCTTGACCCATGGTATCCTGGTACACGACAACGGGCCTTTCAATAATCATGGTTACGACACTATGGGGGGATATTCTTAGGATAATTTAAATTTTTTTTACAAACCATTTATGAAGTATTTATGAGTATATTCATCCTCAAATAAATTTTTTTATTAATAGAGTTTATGTGAAAAATTGATCAATTCATGTTTGGTATTTTACTAGCTTGGAATTATGTATTTTCATTTATAATCTAATCTATTGTATTCCACTATTTAGAAATAGTGCATAGTGGAAGGAATAGAAACTGTATCAATTCACATATTCCATATATGGATTTCCCCCTACTCAGGATAATTATAGTGGAGAAGGTGATGCAACTGATGTTGATCATATTATAAATATACTAAGACAAATCACTCCAGTTATGAATAATAATATTACCCTTATGGAGCACCCTGATCCACAACGTGGAGGATCAATGTTTGATCTCATTATGTGAAAAAAAAAACAAATAATCAATGGGTATAAAAATCAATTTTTAGCTGATAAATCGATAAGTTTTTTAGATAAAATATTTCATGCTTTGGGGAGTAGCAAAATGGGAAAATTTTTCATGGAAGTTTATCACCTCATGGGAGAGGTAGATCAATGGTTGTCATTAATTCAGAACAGATTTAAATATAAAGAAGTATCAAATATGGAATGGGGGAGTATAAAGATCTTTTCATAGAAACATACTTTCTTCATGACCATTGAGAGGATATGAAAAGAAAATTTCTAAGTCTTACATAAAAAGAGGATGAAAATGTCACAAAGTATTAGGCTAACATTACAAGGTTATCAAGGAATTCAGAATATTATATACATAACCCAAGGAGTAAGATTGGTTGATTAATTGATGGATTAAAACCATTTCTCTATCGAAAATTTGTCTCAAAATCAGTCTCATCATACAAAGATATTGTCTCATGTGATATCAAGACAAAAAGGGAATTTTAAAAGTCTTATGGCATTAAAGAAAACTAAGAGAGGAAAGGATCTACTGAACTCTCTAGAAATGGAAATAAGGGGGAAAATGGGAATGTTGAATTTACATCCAGTGGTAAATGAGGGAAGAAACACCCTGGTACTTTCTTATTTTGGATTTGGTGGCCTAGAACCAACTACTTTTTACTTTATTCATTAATGAATACTTTATCAAATCTTGATTGTTCTTCCACGTGACAATGCATGTGATAATTCCTTAAGGATAACTGTTACATTAAAGGGTCATAGCGGATCTCTACCATGATGAGAACATGAAAGTGACATAGAACTATTCTTGAATATATGTTCTATGGCTGTATGATTTTATTTGAGGGACACAAATAATACAATCCATTTGGTGTGAGGGCTCATAAAACATTAAGGCACCTTCTCATGGTGTACGCCCATGGTAAAATCCCAGAGGATATTATGAGAACGAGACTTGCCAGTAGGAAATCCACATTTCATAGTTTCATTGGATGTTCCTATTTTCAGATGTGTGTATTGGTCCTTTGACTTTAATATTATTATAAATGGGTATTACAACTCGTCCACATAGATTTATTGACAAAAACTGTGATGACACATTGTTCGTAGTGAGGTAGGATACATTGGGTGCATCATGCGTGATACTACAATAATAGATAATGTGAGGAAGAATTTGTTCCTTCTATTCCATAATAGAAGTAGATATCTCAGGCCCTTTGATGGAATTGATATAGCCTAAATAATTCCATGGCCATGGTAAGGAATGAGAAATTTCAATTCTAGATAGGTAAAGAAATAATAATCGATCACATGGGTTGATGGAACTAGCATACCACTTGATACTAAGACAAAGGAATTAAATTACATGGTTGGCATTTATATTAGGTGACATGTCAATACTGCATCATCTTCTTTCTCTTGGGTGCCTTAACCCGTTGTTGGATTGTAATCTTGGACTTTAGGCAAGCCCTCCTAATTCCAATGGGAAAGAGGCCTAGAAGGTCACACACTAAGTGTATCAAAGTATCTCAAGTAGAATAAAGATTATTCATGTATGTGGTTTAATAATTATTCAAGGAATCCTAAATCGTTTTTAATATAGGAGAAGAATAAAATGAAAAACAAGGTATACATGCTATGTACGTTGAATGTACACATCGTGTAGTTTTCATTTAGGAATGAAAATGTGTACAAGATATACACGCCATGTACATTAAATGTACACACCATGTAGTTTTTATTTTGGAAAGGAAATGAAGAACGAGTATATGCCAAGTATTAATTATTACACATCGTGTAGTTTTTCCAGTCAGGATTTTGAGGAAATAATATTGTTTAATAAATGATATTTATTATAGTTAGCATGGGCACATGTCAAGGAATTAATAAATTGACATGGGATTTTTTCATAAAGAGTTAATGAAATAAATAAAACACGTAACATGTTTATTTATTGTCATAACTATATAACATCAAACCCAATTATAAATATCCTCACAACCCCAACACTTTTCCTTAATCATTGTGCACAACGATTCTGGAGAATTATCTTAAGAACGAATAAACTCCTTCCTCCAAGAACGGTCTCAAGACCGAGAGAGATCCTCCTCCATCGGATCAAGTAGATCTAAGGCGGACAACGCAAGAAAGGCTTCTCCATGCTAGCACCCAGAGATTCCTTTGGCGACATCCAGAGATGCATAGAGCACGTGTGGATCACCTCTAGAGGAATCCTAAACTTGGATTCTATGATGCAACAATGGATCCCATCGGATCGTGACCGGAGACATCAACAGAGAAAGAATTCCATCAAGGTAATTCCTTTCAATTAATTATATTAATTATAACCAACATATTATGATCCTCCTTTTTGGTTCTAGAACCATTATTCATTATCTATTTCTATGATTCGATCCATGATGTTTGGCGTTTATTTTCATATTGATCGTGTATCGATCATTTCCAATGAAAAAAATTAAAGTGGGAACATCCACCAATTATCTTCCACTGCCCTCAGAACTTACAAGTTGTATCAGAGGGAGTAATATCATTGATTATAATTATTTAGTTTTTCATTGGTGATTTACACATTTAATAATTTAGTTGTTTCAATTCATGTTAATCATTATTTAAATCAAAATCTATATACCTGTTCCTCCCCTTTCATTTCACATTCACCTTACAGAAACAAAATTTTCTTTTATTTTTGATTAAAATATAACAGAGGATCTCATCCAAAGGTTCCAAACGTTCCTGGCTGTAAAACACCAGAATACACTATGTGTATTCCGAAGTACACGCCATGTAGTCTAGGATCAATGCATTGGGCTGATTATCCAAATCAGGTCGTGTAAATGGATCCTACCTAAGTCATAAATGACTCTATGTGTTGACCAGGAAAAGGTGGAACACAGTTTATGGATTACACGTCGTATGGTCCACTCAACACGGTGTTTAGTCCCTTTGGGTTAGGGTTGGACCGTTAACTTCATACACGGCTTTCACGGCCGGAAACCATGTAATGTAGACACTAGACAACATGTGTCCCACTGAACAAGCTGTGTACTCCAAAGAATTTATGAATTACAAAAAACATGACATGTCCCCAGGTGTGTACTTCAGATGGATGGTGAAGAAAAGTACACACCATGTATTTTAATATCTGTGTAAATAGGAATTCACCGGGTTTCCTCCAAGGTATAAGTTACGTACAAATATAATTTTAAAAAATTTTTTGGTTTAAATTATGATGGATGAGAATCTCAAGGTAATTTATAAAGAGGATTTAAGATAAAAGGATTGATTAATTAAAGATAATTAATTGATTCGAGCGTGATTTATCTAAAATAAGAGTGATTAAAAAATCGAATGGTAATTTTATTTATGTGTAACTATCATTGCAGGTATGGATGATCATGAGCTAGAACAAGACCTTTGTATGTGAATGGTTTCTTTTAATTTATTTATTTAAATTAAATTTTTTGTCCTGTCAGCCTTCTTTTCATTAATATGTAGCTCTTGTGTGCCTAAGGTTTCTTTTATGTAAAACCCCATTTTTAACCAACACTAGCATGTGAGATAAACACATATCTAATGGAAAGAGCTCCAAAGCCAGTGGAGGTGGCTCAAGTCAGGCGAAACCAATCCAAGGAGACACAAAGGTGGATATATGGAAAGCTGTAAACATGAAACTGAAGGTTCAAGGTGTTTCTTTCCAAGGTCTTGGGTTAGTTTATCAACTACTATATATACTAACCAATAGAACAACCTCATGATAATACCATTTTTTTATTTCTGTCAGTTGCATGGTTTATTTATTTTGGGTGTGTTTTCACAATCACACAATTAATGAATTAAACACGCATGCAAGATGGAACTAATATAGGACCTGATTATGCGTAAAATATTATCTTAGACATGTTTAATCACCTCAGTATATTCCACTTAATATTAACAAGCATGTAATCAAAGATAATAAAATGGAAATTTACTTATAAGGATTAAATTCCTCAAATAAATTTTATGTTGGTATAGCCTTCCATAATCTTATTTAGAATCGAACCATAGGTCAAAGATCTTGACCAACCCTAGTTGGTGTGCTTTCAATTATCGAGGAATTATAATTCATGGTTTTAGGTTTACTTTACTTGGTTCGCATCAAGGGTTGACTTCCACGACAGGACTTGGTGTGACCAAGAGGCAAAGGTTGAGGAAATCCCAAATAAAAGGATTTCAGGATTGGGGAGTCCACTCAACGGATCAAGGAGCTGCGAGTTAATGTAGTTGGTGTTTGGAATGCCTACCTAAAAACCATTAAGTTTCTTGACCAACCATAGTTGGGGTAATGCGAAGGGTAATATGGATCATTGCCACTATAATATTTAGGCATCAAAATATTCCGAAGTCAGTGGTGATGACTATTGAATTTTGATAAAATAGTGGGAGATTAATAAGAATTAATTAATTTATTTGTCTTAGTTTTATCATAAAAAAGTAATAAACCATTTCTCATCTTAATTTTTATAAACATAAAGAAAATGGATTCAAACATATCATTATGAACCATAATTGGGAAGGAAAACCTTCTCACTAGTACCAATTTCTAAGAGTGGCAGAGGAGTTTACACGTCATCCTTCGCCACGAGAGGAAATTATATGTGCTAGAAGAGCCTATTCAAGTTGCGCATAGGAAAATGGACAGTGATGAGGAATTATCTCTCTATATGAAACACATGGATGATTCCACACATTTCTAGTGTTTCATTCTATCAGCTATGTCTAATGAGCTCTTGGATCAACATGAAAACATGGATGTGTATAGCATGATGTCTAACCATAAGGATCTCTACCAAGAGAAGGTGAGATAGGAGAGATGTGAGATCTCCAACACATTGTTTACAACTAAGCTTGGAGAGTCTGTTCCAACTAGGCCTCATGTATTCAAGCTTATTGGATACATTGAATGCTTGGACATTATAGGGATTATGTTCCTGGATGCGTTGCGTATAGATATCATCCTATCATCACTGCCCAAGACCTTCTCTAGATTTATTGTCAACTACAACATGAGAAACGTTGAGAACTGTCTATCAGAAGTTATGACCTTAATTCACCAGGTAGATAAGGACATGGGTTTTGAAAAACCCACAGTACTTATGGAGAATAGGAAAAGGAAGGACAAGGCAACATGGACAAAGAATTATAAATGATCTAAAGACACCGAGCGTCATACCTTTGAGAAGGGGAAGATCTAAAGGTAGGGCAAGGAATGGGAGGTGAAATGTTTTTCATGTGGAAAGAAAGACCACTGGAAGAGGAAATACACCTAAAAGTGTGGGGATGTTAAAGGTGTGTTCTTCATCAAGTATAATCTTTCCAATTCTACACATTGGGTATTAGATACAGCTTGTGGGGCTCATATCTGAATTCAGATGCAGGAACCAAGTAGATTTAGAATGATTTCCCGGGAAGAGGTGGATCTTTGAACTACCAATGGCACGAGGATAGCTATATTATCCATTAGTGATTACCACATCTCATTTCCTACTGGGATGATTTTGGTTTACATAACTATTATTATGTACCTAGTGCTACCAAGAACATAATTTATGTATCTTTTTTGGATATGGATTGATTTATTTCCAAGTTTGGAAATAAGGTTTGTCTCTTTTACAACAAAAATGTATGTTATGGTATGGAATATATAAATAATGGGTTTTTTGTATTAAATTATGAAAACCAAGTGTTGGAAATCGATAAAAAAACATACAAACTTTACTCATACATCACCTAGTTGTGGAATCACCGTATAGGTCATGTAAAAGAGATGCACTTGACAAATCTCTACCAAGATGTCCATTTAGAGTCTACTGAGCTAAAACCACTTGATATATGTCATGATTGTTTACAAGGAAAAATGACTAAGCCACCTTTCAGTGGACAAGGTGAAAGGGCCACATAGATTCTTGGGTTGGTGCACATGGATGTGTGTGGACCATTTCCAGTAGAATATAGAGGGGGATATTCTTACATCGTTACATTTACGGATGATTTGAGTAGATATGGATATATATACTTATTGAGGTATAATATATAAGCCTAAGATAAATTTAGTGAATTCAATAATGAATTATAGAATCAGCTTGGTAAGAAGATAAAGAAGATTTGATCAGATCGAGGTAGAGAATATCTGAACCAATATTTCATCGATCTTCTACGAGAGTTTGGGATTATATCTCAGCTCACATATCCTTATACACCATAGTGGAATGGTATTATAAAAATGAGGAACTGGACCTTGTTGGACATGGTGAGGTTGATGATGAGTCACACAGATTTTCTATTATCCTTTTGGGGATATGCATTACAAACTGCATCATACACATTAAACTAAGTTCCAACTAAGGCCGAAAATGAAATTCAATCCATGTTATGGAATGAATGAAAACCCATTTAGTTTCACACATGTGTATGGGGATGCGAGGAATTTGTTAAGGCCTTCTTAGGAAACAAACTAGCACCCCGGGGTATGTGGTGTATCTTTATAAGATATCCCAAGGAAACAAAAGGATATTACCTATATAACCCTTTCAGACAAGAATGAGACTGTTGCAAAAAATGTTGTCTTTCTTGAAAGGGATCACATCCTCAGAAAGGATAGTGGGAGAAAGATTGAATTTGATGATGTTAATGCTCAAGATATATTGTAGTTGGTACATGAACAAGTTGCACAGGTCCCCATGGAAGAGGTTCCAAAAACACAAGTACTATATAGGATCTCAAGAGAGGTATGAGAACCAGAGTGATTTGGAATCTTAGTTATCGAGGATGGTGAATAGTTATGTTTTGGAAAAGGATGAAACTATATCCTACATGGAAGAAGTATAAATCTCAGAAGCTTCTAGATGGCTAGAAGCTATGAATTCTGAGATGGATTCCATGTATCAGAATCAAGTCTAGGTTCTGGTTGATGAGCCAGTTGATGTAAATCCTGTTGGATGCAAATGGGTATTGAAGAGAAAACTTGACATTGAAGGTCAAGTTATAACCTATAAAGTAAGTCTAGTGGCTAAAGTATTTAGACATCATCAAGGAATTGACTACGATGAAACCTTCTCGCCAGTTTCCATGTTTAAATCTATAAGAATCATACTTGCCATAACATCTTACAATGGATTTAGAAAATGGATGTCAAAACAACATTCCTTAATGTGAACCATCATGAAAATGTCTATATAACACAACCATGAGGATTTGTGACACCAGGTGAATCAAAATGGGTTTTCAAGTTGTAGAAATCCATTTATTGATTAATGCAAGTATCCAGGTCATGGAACATATGATTTTATTAAGCCATTAAATAATTTTATTTCATTAAGAACGAATGTGAGCCATGTGTTTATAAGTTGTTTAATGGGAATGCAGTCATTATCCTAGTAGTATATGTTGATGACATTTTTCTTATTGGAAACGATGTACCAGTCTTACAGTCAGTTAAGGACTGCTTGAACAAGTGTTTCTCCATGAAGGACTTGGTTGAAGCAGCCTACATTCAAGGGATCAAAATAATTCGTGATAGATCCAAGAGGATGCTTGGAATAAGTCAGGGTACATACATTGACCAGATACTAAATAGATTTAGTATGGAAGAATCCAAGAGAGGATTGGTTACAATGTCACATGTATTACATCTTTCTAAGAAAATGTGTCCTTAGACACAACAAGAGAGAGATATAATGAGTAAGGTCCCATACGCTTCATATATATGATCCATCATGTATTCTATGTTATGTACCAGGATTGATGTTTCCTATGAACTGAGTAGGGTAGGTAGATATCAAGAAGATCCAGGAGAACAACATTGGATGGCTGTTAAGACTATCCTTAAGTATCTAAGAATAACTAAGGATATGTTCCTGGTGTATAGAGGAGACGAGGAGCTTATAATCAGAGGGTATGATAATTCTAGTTTTCAGATAGATCAAAATGATATGAAGTCAAAATCTGGATAAGTTTTCTATCTCAATGGAGGAGTTGTGAGTTGGAAGAGTTCATAACAGCTAGTTGTTGCCAATTCTACAACAAAGTCAAAATATATAGCGGTTTCTGAGGCAGCCAAGGAAACCGTCTGGATTCGGAACTTTGTCCACGAGCTTTAAGTGGTTCCTAGAAGTAAAGATCCTATCACGTTGTATTGTGATAATACTACAACATTATCTCTTTCAAAAGAACCAAGGTCACATCAATGGAAAAATAACATACTTTGGAAGTATCACCTCTTGAGGGATTTCTATCAAAGTGGTGAAGTTGAAGTGAGCAGAGTGTCCATGGAAGAGAACATAGCGGGCCCCATGAATGCATGCCTATGTCAGCAGAAGCATGAATATCATGTGAGGTCTATTAGGTTAAAGGTTGTTAGCAGTTGGCTCTAGTCCAAGTGAGAGTCTATTGGAGTTGGTGGCCTAGAACCAACTACTTTGTACATTATTCATTAATGAATACATTATCACATCATGATTGTTCTTCTATGTGACAATGCATGGGATAATGTCCAATGGATAGCTGTTTCTTTAAAGGGTCATAGGGGATCCCTACTATGATGAAAATCTGAAAGAGCCATAACACTTTTCATGAATATATGTTCTATGGCCGGATGTTGTTATTTGAGGGATGCATATAATACATGCCATTAGGGGTGAAGACTCATAAAACTTCGAGGCATCTTCTCATGGTGTGATCCATTGGTAATTTCTAGGAGGATATTATAATAACAAGAACCACCAGTAGAAAATCCATATTTCATAGTGTCATTGGATGTTACTATATGTGGAAATGTGTATTTTTCCTTACACTTTATTAATGTTATTAATGAGTTATACAACTCGCACACTTAGATGTATTTACAAAAACTGTGATGAAACACTGTTCACAGTGAGGTAGTATACATTGGGTGTGTCACGAGTGATACTACATTAATAGATAATGAGAGAAAGGATTTGTCCCTTAGATTCCATAATAGAAGTTGATATCTCCGGACTTTTGATGGAATTGATATATCTTAAATAAATCCATGACCATGGTGAGGAATGGGAATGTTCAATTCTGGATATTCAAAGAAAGAATAATCAAGCACATGGGTTTATGGCACTAGCATGCAACCCGCTTGATTCGAGATATTGAGACAAAGGGATTAAATTATACGGTAAGCGTTCGTATGAGGTAAAACGTCAATGCAGTGTCAACTTCTTTCTCTTGGGTTCCTTGACCCATTTGTAGATAGTAATCTTGGACTTTAGGAAAGCCCACCTAATGCCAATGAGAAATAGGCCTAGAGGGCCACATAGTAAGTGTATCCAAGTGTCTCAAGTAGAATAAAATTATTCTTGTATGTGGTTTAATAATTATTCAAGGAAGCCTAAATCATTTTTTAATGTTGGAGGAAGAATAAAATGAACAACAAGATATACATGCTGAGGACATTGAATGTACACACCATGTAGTTTTTAATTTGGAAATAGAATAAAAACAAGATATACATGCCATGTACATAAAATGTACAGGTCATGTAGTTTTCATTTTGTAATGGAAATAAAGAACGAGTACACACTGTGTATTAATGATTACATGCTGTATAGTTTTTCAAGTCATGAATTTGATGAAATAATATCGTTTTAATAAATGATATTTATTATAATTAGTGGGGGAATATGTCAAGGAATTAATAATTCGAGATGGGGTTTTTCATAAAGAGTTAATGAAATAAATAAAATGTGTAACACATTAATTTATTATCATAAATCTATAACCTCAAACTGGATTATAAATATAATCAAAACTCCAACAGTTTTCCTTAATTGTGGTGCACAACAATTCTAGAGAATTATCTTAAGGATGAAAGAAATCCTTCATCTACAAATGCTCTCAAGACTGAGAGATATCCTCCTCCACCGGATTAAGGTGATCAAAGGCGGACAATACAAGCAAATGCTTCTCCACGCTAGCACCTGGAGATTCTTTTGGCAAAATCCAGTGATAACTGGAGCATGTGTGGATCACCTCCTGTGAAATCCTAAACATGGATTCTATGACGCAATAAAGGATCACATCAGATCATGACCGGAGACATCAATGGAGAAAGAATTCCATCAAGGTAATTCTTGTCAATTATTTAAATTAATTATAACCAACATATGATGATCCTCATTTGTGGTTCCAGGACTATTCTTCTTTGTCTATTTTTGTGATTTGATCCATGGATTCTAGAATTTATCATCATATTGATCCCAGATTGATCATTTCTAATGACAAAAATTAAAGTGGGAACATCCACCCATGAGCTTCTACTGCACCCAGAACCTACATCTTGAAGGGAATGGGAGTCTCTTATAAGTGTGGTGAAAAAGGCCACCAAGCTTGTGACTGTATGGGAATGAAAGAGGCTGTCAATGTTGAATGCCTCAATTGTAGAGAAATGGGGAATTATGAAAATGAATGTCCTAATCACTAAAGAAAAATTTCCTCATAAAAGTCCAAGGGTGCAAGGCCAAGCATATGAGATAATTACTACTAAGGTTAAAGCTCTGAATGACGTGGTGGAAGAAAATTTAATGGTTTCCTAAAATTTATACAATTATTTATTTTATTTGGGATCATCGTATTGTTTCATATCTTCCTAGTTTTCTAAGAAAATTAAATATATCCAATTTGATTTAACAAGGATGTTTTTAGTAAAAAATTGTAAGGGAAGTATCATTGCAACAAATTTTTGTGAATCAGTACCCATTAGGGAATATAAATGTTCATTATCTAATTATCTCATCCTCATACCCATGATTGAATTTTATATAATCCTTAGTATGTATTGGATTTCAGACCATGATGAAAAAAAAATATTATAATAAGAAGAAGGTTAATTTTTTTTATGATAATAAAAAGAACCTTATCTTTAGAGAAAAAACATCACCACATGTTTCTTATCTATATCCACCCTTATTAGCTCAAATAAATTCAATTTTTGTGGAGGAAGAGAATAAAATAACTAAGGGTGAGGAAAGGAATGTTCAAATAAGATATGTACCTATTGTGTAAGAATATGTTGATGTGTTTCTAGGGGATTTACCTGGACATCATTAACCATGATAAATTTAGTTTTACATTGATTTAATTCTTGGTTCAAGGGCCATATCAAAGACCCATTATAGAATTTCCACTGTAAAATTAGTGGAACTAAAAAAAACCTAAGGAATTGAGTAATAAAGGATTTATTCACCCTATTGTTTCTCCATGGGGATCCCATATTCTTTTTGTTAATAATAAAGATGGATATGTGATGTTGTGATTGGACTACAGGGAGATCAATGCTATAACAATAAAGAACATGTATCCCCAACCTCGCATTGATGATTTATTTGACCGAATTCATGGAGATCAATATTTCTCAAAGATTGACCTTCGATCTAGATATCATCAGTTGTGTGTGATGAAGAAAGAAATTTCGAAAAAATCATTTTGAACTAGGTACGGTCATTACAAGTTTACAGTAATGCCTTTTGGACTGACTAATGCACCCTCTATTTTCATGGATCTAATGAATAGTGTTTTTATGGAATATCTTGATGAATTTGTAGGGGTATTTATTAATGATATATTTTTTACACCAAAATCTTTTAAGATCGTGAAAATCATAGAGGCACAATTCTAAAAACCCTTAGAAGAAATGAATTGTATGGGATGTTTAGCAAGTGTAAATTTTGGATTCAGAAAATTTCTTTTCAAGGCCATATTGTCTCTACAAATGGAATCTCTATTGATCCATCTAATACTATAGTAATTCAATAATGGATAACACCAATGATTATAACTGAGGAACACCGTTTTATTGGTTGAACATGTTATTTTCGGTGTTTCATCTAGAATTTTTCCCGATTGGATAACCCATTAACCAAGCTCATGTGTAAAGGGGTTAAATAGGTTTAGACAAAAGTGTGGGAAAAATGTTTTGAAGAACTAAAGAGAAGATTAGTCAATGATTTTATCTTCAATCCTCCATTGGGGAATGATGAGTTTGTTATTTATAGAGATGCTTCAAATAAAGGAATTGGTTGATCCCTTATGAAGAATTATAGATTTATCACCTATACATAACGATAGATAAAAATTAATGAACAAAACAATCCCACTCATGATCTTGAGTTAGCAGCTATAATTATAACATTGAAGATATGGAGACACTAACACTATGATTAAAAATGTGAGATATATATAAATCACAAGATATTGATGTTTATTTTCTCACAGAAAGAACATAACATGAGGAAAAGACGATGGCTTGAACTACTAAAGAATTATGATTGCACTATACAATAACACATAGGGAAGGAAAATAAGGTATAAGATGCTTTGAGTAGAAATGAACATGGACTTTTAAATAATATGAGAGTTGAGAGAGATCTTATGTTCATAGATCTAGTAAAGATGGATTTGGGAATAATCATGGAAGGTGAAACATCAATAATTTTTCAAATGGTTTCAAAAAAATCTTTACTAGAAAAGATAGGAGGTTATCAGACTGATGATGTGGAGTTCAAAAAAAATTAAAGGTGTGAACAATGGGAGATTCATCGACTTCATATATGAATATGGGATTTTGAAATTTGGGAACATAATTTGTGTTCACTACATACCTGATCTAGAAGGGTAATTGTTGGATAGTTCTCATAGCTCTAATTCCATTATACACCCTGGTAGCACTAAGATGTTTGGAGATTTGAAGGAACTTTTTGGTGGGATAGAAAGAAGAGAGAGATTTCTGATTATGTGTCAATATGTATGGGTTGTAAAAAAGTTAAAGATGAAAGATAACATCTTAGAGGAGTCCTGAAACCTCTTCCAATACCTGAGTGGAAATTGGATGATATTACAAAGGACTATGTCATGGGACTACCAAAGACTCTTAGAAGGAATGTTGCAATATGGGTCATTTTTTATCTTCTTACCAATTCTTCACATTTTCATTATATAAGTGAAGATTTAACACTAGAATGCCTAGAAAGACTATATATTATTGATGTTTTAAGACTTCAAGGAATACCTCTATCGATTAATTCTGATCGTGATCCCTGTTTTACATCACGATTATGGAAAAGTCTTTAGAAGGCCTTGGATACTGATCTTCATTAAGAACTTCCTACCACCCTCAAACTGATGGACAAACAGAATATACTATTCATACCTTAGAAGATATATTGAGATCTTGATCACTTGACATTCAAGGTATATGGAATCAATATTTACCTTTGGTATAATTTTATTATAATAATATATTTCATTCATGTATTCAAATGTAACCATATGAAGTGTTATATGGAAAGAGATGTCACACACCAACATGTTGGGATGATGTTGGTGAAAGAAAACTCATAGGCCTAGAACATGTTGAAGAAACAATGGAGAATGTGAAGGTTATCCAAACACACATCAAAGCATCTCAAAGTAAGCAAAAGCGTTACGCCAATAACTGAAGGAAGGATTTGAATTTCAAGTATGAGATCATGTTTTGGTGAATGTATCTTCATGGAAGGGTGTTATAAATTTCGGTAAGAAAGATAAATTATTTCGCAGGTACATCAGACCTTTTGAAATTTTTGAACGAATTGGAGTGTTAGCTTATCGTTTGGAAATTCTTCCAAGTCTCTCCAACGTTCATGATGTGTTCCATATATCACTACTAAGAAAATACATGCATGACCATGCACATGTACTCCCCTATGAAGAAATAGAATTGGAACCAGACCTGTGTTATTGAAAAGTTTCTATCAAAATTCTTGATACTTTAGAACAATTGTTGAGAAAATAGACGACTTGTCTGGTGAATGTTCTATGGAGAAATCATAAGATAGAATAGGCAATGTGGGAACCCGATGAACATATGATGAATAACCACCTAAATCATCCTATGCAGTAATAATTTAGAATTTTGTGGATAATATTATTTGAACGAGGGGAGAATGTAACACCTCATGCTTCCACGGTAGATTTCACTTTGAATAATGCAATATCTTGTGTTGTACGCAACATGGTTTTTTAAAACACCACAACCAATCAAACTAGCCATTAGGAATAGTAATACCCACTTTTCAAAATTTTATAAATATTATTTATCAAAATAGACTTCATTTTTTGATTTGGAATACCAAAATTTTATAAGGGTTAATTTTTGGTATTTTTCTGAAAACATTCAATTTTTGATGAAAAGTGAAAAATACTGCGTTATTGTTTAAAATCGACATTTTAATTAAATTAATAGTTATTTTATTTAAATTTATATTTTATTCAAAATATATACATAATAATTATAAAAGATAAATGTAATTCATTGGAGTCATTTTATATTATGTTCTGATATATTAAATTTTATTGAACTTTTTACCGTCTTTTACCCACCTCCTAGGCAAATTTTCAAATGTGCATAAAACATAATTTTACCGCTTCTATTAATCAAATTTCAAATATCTAAGAGACATAGTTTACATTAGTAAATAATATGTGGTTCACTAAGATGAGAATAATTTTTGGTAAATAGTATCTTTTGACATTTAATTACCAGGGTTAAAAGTAAGTAGGGTAATGAAAGGTAAAAAACAATATTATAATTTCTTTAACACATGTTCTAATTCTATTGGATAAGTTTATTTGGACCAAAATAAATTTCAGGAAAAAATATGATCCTTTTAGTCCACTTGGATTAGATTAGGACATTTATTATTCTTTTATTTAAAGAAGAGTTAAAAGTTTTAAATTCAATGTTTAATAACTAAACCATTTTTATTATACGGTTATACATAAGATAAATTCGAAAATAAATATTAATTAGAAATATAAAAATATTTCATACATAATGGTATTTTTTTAATATTTTTAAACAATAAATAATTAAATTTATTTATGATACAATGATGATGTTGTAATTACCTTATTAATGAAAATTCAAAATAATTGATATTATAAGTATCCAAATAAATTCAAATTGAGACTTATGATTTGGTATAAAAATTTTCTAGGTTAATATGACATTTTAGGTTGATTAAATGAATTTTTTTAAGTGATAGAGTTTTTATATCTTTCACAAAAACAAAATACCAAATAGTGTCATAATTGACATAAATGAGTTTTTAAAACAAATACTATATTATTAGTGGATACAATATTCTTAAAAATCTAAATATTGACCAAAGAAATTATATAAGGTTATATAAATTAATAATGAACCACTTGTATTTCTCATGCCTTTTTATAGTTTGTTTATTAAGCAATTATTAAAATAATACAAGAATACATGGTAGAAGATAAACTATTTAACTAAGAGTTAAATCTAAAAAATAATGTTAATATGGTGAACTAAACCTATATAAATCCTATTATATGAGATTTTTTCAACCCAACACCGCCTTATTCTTGAAATAAATCATTTTGGATCCATTATAAACCTAATATGATTGTATAATAATATAATATTTTAAACTTTTCCTAAAGTGACTCTAACCTCCATTATAAAATGGTACTTACCCATCTCTCAAAATCAAACCTCCAAAGCCATTTTCCTCAGACAAAACCTACCCAAATAAACTCCCAACTTTCCTAACTTCACCCTAGAATAATTCCTCTATGAATAATGCCATCCTATGGAGCCGTGTTGTTCAAATCAAAAGACAACACCCAAAGAAGAGGTAATTATTTTATCACCTCTCTCAAAGTTCTTTTCTTCTTCCAATTCCTCTTTCTTTGTTGTTTCCATACCAAAATTTAAACCCTAGTACCTTATACATATAGGAATGTTATTATAAATATGGTACAAACAAATATATTATTCTATCTATCTTATTAATGACAAGTCACCATATGTGCATGCGTACGACTAACAGTCTCCACGTAGTGGTATAGTTTGTTATTCAAACAATTAATTTTTTAGATGTGTATAATAATGAATATAATTGATGTAAATAATAAATATAAAATTTTAATGATTTTTTATATATTATATACCATCCAATTACATAATATTTAACAATCAATAGAATGATATTGTCGCTTGTGCTACATACAGATTACCATCTCCACGAACATAGTGAAATTCATACCCCATCATAACCATTCAATAATAATTTTCATTTTTTGATTAAAAATAATTTTTAAGATATTAATATGATTTTGGATATGAATCAAATAAATCATATAAAAAACAATCATGGCTTACAGAACCAAGAATATAATGGAAAATGAATCAGTTGACACCTGAAATAATGGTACTACTGAAATATTATTAACAAAGAAATATTACAAGATCATATATGATAGCATATTTATGTAGTTGGTTCTTGTATAATATAATAACAATTATTTAACAACTATAAAAGAGTTTAACATATCCTTGACTAAGTAAAAGTACAAGGTAATGGTTAATTCTGTAGTCTCTTCATTATCCGATGTTATTTATTTATGAGTATCGACTGTGACATCTTTTTCATCCACATTCATGTTTCTTAAAAAATTATTTCAATTATTTTTTACTATTTCCTAGAATATGGTTTAAATTCAATTATACCCTTTTTTGACTTTTTGTAAAGATTTTATAATGAAATCTTTCTGTCATTTTCCAAACAAGGCCATTTATGACCTTTTTGACAAAATTAAGGAAGGAATGTTTTTTTAGCTTATACAGCGAATGTGGAAATTTTACACCATCGATTCATCCCTTACAATCTTATATAAAAATATAAAAAATAAATGTTTTCTTTAATAATTATGTGACTTCTAAATTATTTCAAAATATAAGGAGATATTTCTCTCAAATTGTTTTGATTTCATCTATGTCAACATCCTTTGATGGATTTTACACTTGTTTGATGTTGATTTAGTATGATACAATATTCAATATTGTATTGAAGGATTTTGTGATATGTTTGAATGTGGATGTGTTATTTATATACCATTCATGGTGTATGGATAATGTATTATCATTTGTATTCTATTTTTAATACGAATTCTTTTGTTATGTTTCAACATTTTAATATGTAGAATGCATTGGACTTAGTAAGTGACGGGTGGAGCCCTCTATAGATCCTCAATGCATTGGTAGGTCTAATGAGAAAAACTAGTATGTTGGCACAAGGCATTGACAAAATCATATTTTTAGTCCTTGAATGAGGCCTTGACTATGTGGTTATAATGTCTGACATTATGCATTCCATCATTATAAAATTGGCTATTGGTATTACATGTTATTATTATAATACTAGAATATCAATGTGAATAAGTAAATTGAATTATTTGAATTATATTTTCTCTATTAAGCTAATGTTTATTTTTAAAAGGCTTTAGTTTTAGTTGTATACATTTCCTTAAATGTTTATGCTTATTTATGAATGTTTTCAATATATTGTTATGTTTTCTGAGCACCTGTGCTCAACCCTTTCTAGGTATTTATTTTCCAGGATGAGAAGAAGTATATTTTTATGGACCAACATGGATATTCTAAGAGAGAAAAATGTGTTTAAAGGAGACACACCATTTTTTATTTTCATTTCATAATGTAATGTAAAACTTATATTTGTATCTAGTACTTCCAAGGCTACTAAAATGATCTGTATTTTGAGATTTGATTCTATGTGATCATGCCAATGTTATGTAATAATTCACTGACTCTGGGTAACTAGGGTTAGGGTATTATAGAATAAATAACTGCATCATATATATAAATAATTGATGCATGTCACAAGTATCTAGGATTGCATGCAGTATGCAGAAAAGTAGTAATAAACTGGGAAGTACTCAAAAGTAAAGAATCATACAGTTTGAAATTACATTCCTTTACATTATTTAATTATTCGAACATATAATAATCGAAAAAACATGATCTAGATTAATCCCTATATCCCCTATGTAATATAAAAATAGATGTCTCAAAAGACCATCTAAAACATAAGTAAGACCGAGACCAGGATTGTGCTTTAGCTTGACATACTCGTCCAAAACATTAGAACATTCAAGAGAACCATATTAGAATGTTCCCATAGTATGACCCCTCTAGTTTAACAAATCATTAATTCCATAAATAAATAATGACCCTCTGGGAAAGTTCACATAGTCTAACCCCTTTGGTCCCATATAGCACTAATCAATTTCAAATGACCACCTGGGTAGATCTCATAGTCAATACCCTTTGGTCTTCATAGTAACAATAATCATAAAGACCCCTAGGAAGCTCTAACAGAAGTGATCTATGGTCCAAATTTTATTTAATAACATACCTTTGGGTATATCTCAAGGTTTAACCCCTCTATTCAATGACCACTTGGAAGCTCTCACAATCAATGCCCTGGGTCCAGCATAACTACTATTAGACATAAAAGATCCTACCTCGGGAAGCTCTCAAATTCAATTCCCCTTGGTCATACTTAAACAATTTGAAGCACATGCATTTCATATAATCAACAACTCCATCCTAACAACATGAGGCATGGATAACAGGAAAGCCTAACATGCATCCTAGACCCAACAACCATAATCAATCATGCTTGGGAACACACATCCATAATCAAGGTAATAAACCTTATATGTAATAAATTACCCTTCTATAAATATACCATATCAAAATATGTAGTAAACATGGTCAAATTCCAAAACACGCAATACCCTAAACATTGGTATTTATCCCTTTAAGCATATATAATTTAATGACAAACAAGGAAAGGAACAAACCACTTACCTCAAAGTTGTGCAAGGAACACTCTTGAACTTCGATCATTGAGTCGTCCTAGTACATCCTAGATCAAGAAAAAGGTCAAAAATGTTCATCCTTGGATAACTAAAGAGAGACGAGAAATTTGGAAGAGAGGATCTAAGGAAATAGAGAACTCATCGGTGGGAAACGAATACACTCGGTGACATCTCAACCAGAGCTCAGACGGAGGAATTTGAGTAGCTCTAAGATTTTTGGTTGTACGTCGCTCTCCTGTATGATACGTGAGAAGAAGAAGACACTTCTGGAGATTAGACATGATCGAGGTATGATTAATAAAATAAAGAGAAAAGTATGTGGCATATTAATTTAATGTACACGCGATGTACTAGCTTCAATCGGGCCATGCATTAGGCGGTCCACACGGCCATGTACTCGGCTGTTATAAGAAAAGTACATGGCTACGCACGGAATCTAGGCACATGGCATTTACTCATGAGTACATAGAATGTACTCAAGATCACACAACATTTTCTTAGAAAACTACTAAATCTTTTTTCCTCAAAACCACAAAAATAAAGATCCATTCCTGACAAGATGATCTAAGTTCTTAAAAACATCCCCCTTAAATAAATTCATACATGAACATCCCTTCAAAGGGTGGTGAAGATGAATCATAAAACAACTCTGGCACTGGGACCGTACGTCGACATCCCTCTCCAATGTCTCATCATGTACTCTCCGATGCTACAATAGCACCCATACCAGAGGAATAGACTATCCATAGAGAACCTTCGTGCTGCGATGCACATTCCGAATAGGGTTCCACCCAAATGATTCATCAACATCCAACACAACCTCCTCAGGTTGAAAAACATGATACATCTCTAAAATTTTTCGTAGTATCCGAGAAACATAGAAGATTTCTTGCATATCCCAGCACCTATGAGGTAACTACAACTAATAGGAAACTGCAATGAACCTTTCCAAAATCTAAAATGGCTCGACGTATCTCAGTGAATGATTTACCTATCTTCTAATCCTCTTATGTGCCAACCTAGGTGTGAAAAGTAAGGAAACATGATCTCCAATATCCAATTCTAGAGGTTGTCTTCATCGATCAACATAATACTTCTGACAAGAGTGCACAATATCCATCCTCTTTCAAATCAAATTCACTTGCTCAATGGTCTCCTTAACAAGACGAGGTCACAATATAGCTGCCTCTCTTGCCTCCAGCCAACATAGGGGAGATCTACCTGACCAACCCTACAAGGACTCATTAAGTACCATATGGGGATCATATGTCTTACTCAGATGTACATGTATACCCAAATCCCTCTATAGTTCCGTCCAAAAATGAGAAGTAAAATGGGAATCCCTATCTAAAACAATAGAGTGCATAATCCCATGAAAACGTACACTCTCATGGATATACAACCTTCCATGATCATCAACAATGAAGGTTTACTTAACAGAAATGAAAAGTGCAACCTTCATGATATTGTTGAGATCAACTCACATATTATCACTACCGCGATACCTCTTACAGTAGAAACATTCAACCAAGCATGCCCCTAAGTGTTCCAGCAATGCTACCAGAATTTTATCCACTAACTGGGAGACACTATACACAACTACGGTCATAACCGCAACCCCACGACAAGGAATAGTCAAATCCAAAATGACATCAACAGGACTGGTCGCACAATACTTCTTTAATAATAATTTTGGATTTTCGTAGCACACACACCCTGATCTAGTGGGTGTTAAAACTATCTCCCTTGATCCATACTCATGGAACAATAACGATAAGAAGTAAAACCTTCAGAAGATAACTTATCATAGAAACACCTGTCCTAAAAGGCCGACATATTGCAACAGAAATAGAACACCTCTTCCCAATGAACCACCTGATCACAGTGAACCCATTTACCAAAGCCTACATCCATCTCTAGGTGAAGCTATTATGTCACATCATCCCTTAATTACTAAAAAGGTCATGTGATAGTACAGACAAAAACGTAATTTCAGATTCATCCCATTATATATTTTACCTCCTTAATCATTACAAATGATCGCAATAGAAAGTTTGAGATGACCTCAAATTAATCATCTGAGAGTCCAAGGAACTCATCAAGGTGGTCCATACTCCCTGTACAAGTGAGAAATTGGTGTGAATCCCAAATGTCCACATAAGAAAACTGACTGATCCCAGAACATCATATTTCTGGAAGTCTTGTCCAGGAAGAAGTAGGCATCAAGATTCTATCCACGACATTCTTACTCTGAAAATCAAGCATCAATCAATATTAACCAAACCTCTACTGAAACCACTCATCCAGTGAAGAATAAAGAATGAGATTACGAACTAGTACAATGATTACCAAATGTACCACGATGTATAACCAACACTCACATAGTGCACCCATGAGGACATCAAGATAGGAGATATTCTCTCCTATAAATAAATACCATAATAAGGGGACTTCAAAGATTACTATAAAAGGATAGTCCAACCACTACCGTTAAAACATCTATAGGAAACTCGGATTTGCTTTACAACACATCTCCCATTAACCTATTACAACAATGTTTTGATTCCTAGTAAGAAACAACATGAAACAAGACTTGGAATACTCAAAAGAATTGAAGTAAAAATGACCATTTCGATACGGTCCTTTATTGTGATTATTCTACCTAGAAAGAACCCATTTGAAACAGAACCGATGTGAATCTCCCCACCTATGAGTGTCTCATATGTTGAGAAGGACTAGCCACTATCAAATGGGATAGTTCTGAAGCATCTTAAACACATGTGTGTCTTTCCATGAACCATGTTCACCATGTTACATCCCTAAGAATGAATCCTAAAATATAAAACAGACTTGCGTGTGAAAACACCCATGTCCCAGAAAGTCCTCTTGAACAGTGGGACGAATAGGTTCCATAATGCTTTGGTCAATATACACCAGAAATAACCTAAGAACATACACTATATCTCAAATTTCGATGATGTAACCAAACTCAACGACTCATTTAAAAATTTAAAAATCAATGAGTATCACGTATGTTGAAAAACACTACCCCGAGATTACATGATCAATGGTAAATTATATGGTACTATGCATAGGATTTCCTCCCAATGCATCATAGTACAAGATGGTTTACAAAATAACTAGAAAAAAAGAACATCATTTACACAAACATTAACTTGGGTGACGATGTAACAAGTCATCCATCACTAAAGAAAAGGAGGTTTACATGATCTTCTAACAACCGACCATGCTTGAGACATGTCTAACGTAGAGAACCAAGCGATCCACAATCTTGTTCCCACATCAAAGGTCAATTAATAATGACCACCCCTACAAAGAAGAATGTAATTTAAAACCATACATCCTACCAGGGATATCGACACCTGGACCACACCAATGTCAAAATATCTTAGAGGAAACAAAGACAACAAGCTCTAAGTGTGCTACCTACCATATCCTAGAATCTTATGAAGCATAGGTATCCAATTCCACTATTGGGTTATGCAAAATAGATTCATTATGCTACAAGAACCCTATAAAACAACTTTTTCTCAAAAGTACAATGTAAAATAAGAATGTCTCACTAACATTCCTTTAAAAAAATTAATAACACTAACATTCCATCACGAATGGAATGTTAGAAAGTAATATCTTATTAATAACTAAAGTAAAATACAAGGATATTATTAAACCAACCCGGGTCCTCAAAATGGAAACCAAATAGTAGTTTTTTAACCATAGAAGGCATGAACACAATAATATTTCATTATATTAAAACCCCCTTCCAAATACCCTAAGTAGATGAATCCTACAAGAGATCATTGAATGTTAAAAAGAATGGGCATCCCATGAAAGGGATCTTAGAAATGGAACATAGATGGGGGATCCTAGGGACTCCCTAGAACCAATCGGTCTCACATCCTCATAGGCAAGAAGGAACATCTCACATGGGAAAATTTTTCAAAAGAAAAACTTCATGAGAGATTTCTTAGAGCTCATCACAGATGAATGGTCTCAACATGGTTGGTGTAAACACAAAACTGATCATTTATGCATTGGTCTCTCCCCCAAAAGACAACTGGAATGGTAACTGGAGGGAGAACCTATCCATATATAAATTAAACCCCAAAACACCAATTAAGAGTCCTCATATCGCTCTGTAGGTTCAACAATCATGATCTACCTGAAAAACTACCCATAAAGGCCTACTCATGGGTCTAAAACTAATATCAGGGTATAAAATTGGAACAGACCCTCAAAGGGTGGAAAAGATTACTACACTGTTGGTAGAACTCATAGAGGGAATGTACACTCATGCTCTTACCTAGGCATGTACCCCTACCTAGCTAGGCTTGTAAACATCATGTTTCCAACCACGTATAGGGAACCATTGGTGAGACTTGTATATTTTACTTTCAGTTGTGGATCTAAAGTAGTTTTCTAAGAGATTTTGATCCTATTAAATAATTTATACATAACCTAGTAGTTTAAGTTGATGCTTATTATTTTTTAGATGTAATCCCATGCTAGTTAGCACTCTTAAAGATGTTTGCCTTGTTTTTTGCTGAGATCTTATGACGTTGGTGTTGTCTAGGTGTCGTTATCCATAGTAGGACTTCAAGTTTAAAATGAAATTATTTTTAGAGGGTTGTTCATTATGCCATGTCTTTTGATGTGGGAATAAGCTTGAGTATTTCATGGTTATATGGGTTATACATGCCTCGAGCATAGTCAACTGTTAGGAGGTCTTGTAAACCACCCTTTTCTTTAGTGATGGATGACTTGGTATGTCTTCATCCGAGTTAATGGTTGTGTAAATGATGTTATTTTGAGCCAGTTCTTGCGTGGCCCATCTCGTACTAGGATGCATAGGGCAGACAACCTATTCTTAGTACGCTAGAATGTGTCATTCATCTTGTAAAATTGGGGTAGTGTATGCTGACATACACAATACCCATAAAGTGTTAAATGTTTAAATGAGCCTTTGAGTTTGAATATATCATTGAGCATTGATATGTAGTGTATGTTCTTGGGTTATCTCTGGTGTAGAGTTACCAAAGCATTATGAAACCTTTTTCATCCCACTATTTTGGTAGACATTATGGGAAACAGGTGTTTTGAAATGCCAGCCAGTTTTATATTTTCGGCTTCATTCCAAGGGATGTGACATGGTGATCATGGTTCATGGAATGACACACATGCGTTTACATTTCTTCTGAACTAGTTCATTTGATAGTGGCTAGTCCTTCTTGATTTATGAGACACTACTAGCTGGGGATCATCACATCAGTTTTGTTTCAAATGTATTCTTTCCAGGTAAAAGGATAACAAAAATGGACCATTCATAAATGGTCATTTTTTCTAGAATACTATTGAGTCTTTCTAGTATTATTTCATGTTGGTACATTCTAGGTAGCAAAACACTATACTAATCAGTTAAAGGATGAGGTGTCAGCATGTAAAGTTGAGTTTCCTCTAGGTGGTCAACCGGTAGTGGTTCAACATTCGTTTTTTAGTAATATTTGATGTCCTCTTAGTTTGATATTTCTTAATAGGGGAGCAAGTCCCCTATCTTGATTTCATCCATGGTGAACTTAGAGATCATCAGTTATACGTCGTGCTATAGTTAGAAATCATTGGAATAGTTCCTGGTCTCTTGCCTAATTGTGCGCTTGATGTGTGGGTTTAATATAGAATTGGTAAATATTGAGTGATTATTGAGTTTTTATTTGAAAAACACCTTTGATAGACTCATGATGCATACCACTTCCTTGACTATACCACCAAACAGATGTCGTTCTGGGTTTATTAAGTTTTTTAATGTGGACTTTTGGGAATTACACCAATGTACCACTTGTATGGGGAGTATGGACCACCGTGTTGAGTTCCATAGACTCCAAGTTGATTAATCAGAGGTTATATCAGACTTTTAGTTGGGCTCAGATGTAATGATTAAAGAGTTAAAATTTCTAGTGAGATGGATCTAGAATAGAATTTGTGTTCACACAGTGGAATGACCTTTTTATTACTCAAGGGATGATATGACATAGGAGTGTTACCGAGAGACGAATGAATAATTCATTGAATAAGTTCATTGTGAGAATGTGGTGCCCTAGGAAGTGGTGTTCTATTTCTATTTCAATAAATCATCCTTTTATGCCAGGAGTTTCAAAGATAAGGCATCTGGTGATGTTTTGACTTGTTATTGCTCTTGTTTCCTGAGTATGGTTTAAGTGAGCTAGTTTGAACATCTACTAGTTAAGGGTGGGTGTGCTTTGGAAATAAACAATGTATTTATATGAAATATTGTGTGACTAGTCTTGTTGATGTCATTTTGGATTTAAACATTTCTTACTGTGAGGTCGCAGTTAGGACCTCAGTTATGAACAGGTTCACCCAATTGAAGGAGAAAATGATGGTAGCATCACTGGAGTGCTTAGGGGGCGCAATTTCTTGAGTTTTTCAATTATTAGAAGTATCAGGATAGTGATACTATGTGAATTAATCTTGACAGGATCACAAAGGGTGTACATTTTTTGATGTTTAAGAAAAACTTAAGTTTTTATGAGCTTGGAAGGTTGTATATATGAGATATTTTACATTTTCATGGGGTTTGTAACGACCCGAGTTCGGAGCCCCTCCACTGGTGCCCCGTACCCGGTTCGCCACATGACCTCAAGCGCGTTTCCCCGAATTCCAGAGGCTGCTGACTAGCAGCGAGGGCCTTGGTGAGTCGGTGGGGAAGCTATGCCCTCATTTGGTAAGGTATACAAGGTAAGAAAACAACAATAAACAGCGGAAGCAGTAATCAACATGCATAACAAAAGAAACCGGACAACGGAAGCAATACAGTTATCCAACAATGATTACAATAATGCAGCAGGTACAAGTATCTATGGAAAGCAGCAAACACAGCAACGTGCTGGAATACAATTGAAACCAAGTGCAAAAGAAAAAAAAGAATGCTTCTCAGCATCGTGAGCCACGGCTCGGTCCCATGCTCCCCAGCTCCCGATGCAGTAAAGATCCTGAAGTAGAAGGGCGCTTGCCCTTGACTATACCTGCAGCAACATAGTCAGCTTGGGCCCAAAAGCATGGCCCAAACAGGGTGTGAGAAACAATACCAGTAGGCAATCACCCAAAGTTTTGTGCCTAACAGTCAATGAATACATGGTAGTAACAAAACAAGAAGCAGTAAACAGAAAAGCCCACGCAGCTACAATCCACAGTTCTAGCAAACAAAGTGCACAAGTAAACAACCAACAACAAAAGAAGAAACAGGTAACCCTCTGGGTAGCTCTCACAGTCTAACCCCTATGGTTCAACCTATCAGTACTAGCAACCCTCTGGGAAGCACACACAGTCTCACCCCTCTAGTTCAGCTACATAATTAAGCAGACTCTCTGTGGAAGCACTCACCGTCAATTCCCCCTGTAGTCTCGTATCGTGCTAAAGGCTCTCTGGGGAAGCACTCAACATCAATTCCCCCTATGGCCCGTGTCATGGATCTATAGTCTCTCTGGGGAAGCACTCATCGTCAATTCCCCCTATAGTCTCGCATCGTAATTAAAAGACACACTGGAGAAGCCCATCTGTCAATTCTCCCTTTGGTCTACTACTCTAGGTCCTCATAGTCCTAAGTATAAATAAACATGCTCAATGTGTGTATATCATCCACGTAAACCTCAAGAACTACATGGCTATAAACTAAGGCTCAATAGCAATAATAAAACAACAGTCCACAATCCTATAACTAGGCATGGAAAAGCAAACTGAGCACAAACAAAAAACTCTAATCACAAGTAATAACCTATACTAAAGCAATCAAGCAAAGCAGGAAAGTAACAAAGGAAAAACAGGAAACACGCAATACCCCGTTCAAGGGTATTGGTGGAATTTTCACAAAATATTCATCAACTTTATATGGAAAGGAAAAACCCACCTACCTCGAGCTAAGGAGATCGATATACGTGAACCTCGATGTCAAATTCCTCTTAGAACAACATAGATATGAGAAAATGCAAAAAACGTTCATCCCACAATAACTTGGAAACTAGGAGGAATCGAGAAATAAGGCTAAAGAAGATGCATGAACACACCGCTACGATTCCAATGCAACTGACCGTGCTCAAATAGGAGAACGGACGGAGAGGCAGGAATCCGTCGAAGATCCGGCCATATGGTCACTCCCAGACGGTCAAAAACTGAAGAAGAAGACGGATATGGGGGTTAGAAGGGACCCCGGTCTGTTTAATGAAAAAAAAGAAAGTACACGGCGTGTACTTTTTGAGTACATGACGTGTACTTCGAATTTTCTGTACTCCGAAATAACCGGCCTCCACCTCAGCCTTACACACCGTGTGTGTGGACCAGACATGGCCAGCACAAGGCTTCGAGCCGGGGAAAGGGTACATGGTGTGTACTTCGAAAGTACACGGCGTGTACTTCTGAAATTTCAAAAAAATTCATTTTTCTGAAAAACTCCATAAAAAAGGAAATACATACCTAAAAAGAGATCTGGGTTCTTAAAAACTTCCCCCCTTAAAGAAATTTGTCCCCGAATTTCCCTAACGAGCCGGAGAAGGAGAAACCCCAAATAGCTCCAGCCATTGCGATCGTACATCGGCCTCCCTCTCCCAGGTCACATCCTGTATTCGCCCGTGCTGCCATAGCACTCATACCAGAGGAACAGACCGCTCGCGGAGAACCTTCATACTATGATCGACAATCCAGATAGGATTCTCCTCGAATGACGTATCCACTTCAAGCTCAACTTCCTCAGGCTGAAAGGCATGAGATGGGTCTGAAAAGTAACGTCGGAGCTGAGAGACGTGGAAGACGTCGTGCATGGCCCGATACATCTGAGGTAGCTGCAATCGATAGGCGACCGGACCCACTCTCTCAAAGACCTCAAACGTCCCGACGTACCGTGGTGAAAGCTTACCCTATCTCTGAATCCTCTTGTGTCCCAGCCTCGGTGCGACACGTAGGAAAACCTGATCACCGATCTCAAACTCCAGAGGTCATCTCCGTTGATCAGCATAAGACTTTTGCGAAGACTGTGGTGTAGCCATACTCTTCCAAATCGGCTCTATCTGCTCTGAAGTCTCCTGAACAAGATGAGGTCCCAGCAAAGCTACCTCTCTTGCCTCCAGCCAGCATAAGGGTGATCAGCATGGCCTACTGTACAAAGCCTCGTATGGTTCCATCTGAATGGTCACCTGGAAACTGTTGTTGTAGGAGAACTCCACCAGAGGAATATGCTTCTCCCAAGAACCGCCAATGTCAAGGATGCAAGCTCGGGGCATATCCTCAAGCACCTGGATCATGTGCTCGGACTGGCCATCAGTCTTGGGATGGTATGATGTACTCAAAAGTACCTGTGTACCCAAGGCCTTCTAAAGTCCCTGCCAGAACCGAGAGGTAAAGTGCGCATCTCTGTCTGAAACAATAGAGCGCGGAACTCCATGAAGACAAATGATTTCTCTGATGTAAAGTCATCCTAGATCATCGAAACTGAAGGTATCCTTGATGGGAAAAAGGTTAGCAACCTTAGTAAGCCTGTCAAGGACAACCCAAACAGCATCGTTTCCCCGAGGTGATCTCGGCAACCCGATCACGATGTCCATCGCAACATCGTTCCACTTCCACTCCGGAATGGATAACTACTTTAAAAGCCCCGCTGGTCGCTAATGCTCTGCTTTCACCTGCTGACAAGTAGAACATATCATGACAAAACCAACGACATCCTTCTTCATACCTGACCACCAGTATTGGCGATGAAGGTCCCGATACATCTTGGTGACGCCGGGATGAACTGCCCAAACAGAGGAATGGAAATCCCGAATTAGCTCCTCACGTATCTCTACTAGAACCCATACACATCCTTGGAAACGCAAGATCTCATCCCCACCCATTCTCCATCCAAGAAGAGGGTCTTCTCCTGACACACTCTCCCGCAGGACTAAGCCTTATGTGTCTGATAACTGCCTCATCTGTACCCGATCACGTACCTTGGAGGTAATAGCTATAGAAGATAGAAAAGTCTTTCCCCGTCTATCGTGCACCTCCAGATGCATCCCAGAGAATAGAGCTATCAGTTTCCACTCACTACTAGCCTCCTGAACTGCCTGAATATGAGTTCTCCTGCTCAACGCATCTGCCACGGCATTGCCCTTTGCCGGCGTAAAGGCGACATCGAAATCAAAAGACTAAAGATACTCAACCCACCTGTGCTGCCTCAGATTCAGATCACGCAGAGTGAAGATATACTTGAGACTCTTGTGGTCAGTGAAAACCACAAAGTGCTCTCCCATAAGATAGTGTCTCCAACAGCGCAAGGCATGAACAACAGCTGCCAAGTCCAGATCGTGCGTAGAGTAGTTCCTATCATGTGGCCTCAACTGCTGATACCCATACACAACGACTCCATCTCCCTGCATAAGCACAGCTCCCTGCCCGATACCCAAAGCATCACATTAAACAGTGTAGCTCTTGCCTGGATCTAGAAAGACTAGTATCGGTGCATACGTCAACTTCCCTTTCAGCTCTTAGAAGGCTGACTCACAAGAATATGACCATAAGAATGTCACCCCCTTCTTGGTCAGACCTGTCAAATGTGCTGGTAGATGAGAAAAGTCCTGAATGAAGCATCTGTAGTATCCAGACAGCCCTAGGAAACTCTATACCTCAAATATGTTCTTCGGCTGCTCCTAGGAAACTACATCTCTCACTTTCTCTCGGTCCACTGATACTCCCACCTCTGAGATGACGTGACCCAAGAGGTGAATCTGATCCATCCAGAAGTGGCACTTCAAGAGTTTAGCATAAATATGATGCTCTCTCAGTGTACTCAGAATGATCTTAAGATTTGTGGAATGGTCGTGTCGAGTGTGAGAGTACACCAAGATATCGTCCATGAAGACCACGATGAAAGAGTCCATGTAAGCATGGAACACTCGGTTCATCAGTACCATGAAAACTGCAGGTGCGTTCGTGGGACCGAACGGCATGACTGTATACTTGTATAGACCATACCTGCCCCTGAAGGCTTTCAGAGGAATATCTGATGGTCTAATGTGCAACTGATGATAACCGGACCTCAATTTGATCTTTGAGAACACACAGGCTCCTTGAAGAGGATTGAAAAGGTCATCAATCCACGACAAGGAATATCGGTTCTTGACCGTCACCTGGTTCAGCTTCCGATAATCCACACAAAGCCAAAGGGTACTGTCTGCCTTCTTCGCAAACAGAATAGGCGAACCCCAAGGAGAAGTACTGGGTCGGATGAAACCCTTAGCTTGTAACTCCTCCAACAAATTCTTGAGCTCCTGCAACTCAGGTGCGGCCATACTATAGGGTGGAATGGACACCGGTGTTGCTCTTGGCCTGAGCTCAATATAGTATTCTAACTCACGCATCAGATTCAAACTTGAAAAGTCTTCTGGAAAGACATCCCTGAAGCGATCCACCATTGGAGGAAAGTCCAACTGTGGAGTCCCCGGATCATCCAGATAAAGAATAGCAATCTTGGCTTCACCCCTCCTAGCCAAATATGGTCGAGTCCTGCCCGACTCGCCCGAACATCCCACTCGCCTTTAGGAAGAAAGGACTCGCCCTCTGGTGAAACGAAACTCACTCTACGGCGAATGTCAGAGGTTGACCTCAAGCACATTTCCCCAAACACCAGAGGCTGCTGACTAGCAGTAAGGTCCTTGGTGAGTCGGTGGGGAAAGTATGCCCTCATTAAGTAAGGTATACAATGTAAGAAAATAAATAAATAGCGGAAGCAGTAATCAACATGCATAAAACAAGAAACCAGACAGTGGAAGAAATGCAGATATCCAAGAATGATGACAATAATGCAGCAGGTACAAGTATCTATGGAAAGCAGCAAACACAACAACATGCTGGAATACATCTGAAACAAAGTGCAACAGAAAAAAAAGAAAGCTCCTCAGCATCGCAAGCCACAGATTGGTCCTATGATCCCCAACTCCTGATGCAGTCATGATCCTGAAGTAGAAGGGCGCTTGCCCTTGTCTATACCTGCAACAACATAGTCTGCTTGGGCCCAAAAGAATGGCCCAAAGAGGGTGTGAGATACAATCCCAGTAGGAAATCACCCAAATATTTGTGCCTAACTGTCAATGAATACATGGAAATAACAAAACAAGAAGCAGTAAATAGAAAAGAACAAGCAGCTACAATCCACAGTTCTAGGAAACAATGTGCACAAGTAAACAGCTAGCAATAAAAGAAAAAACAGGTAAACCTCTGGGTAGCTCTCACAGTCTAACCCCTATGGTTCAGCCTATCAGTACTAGCAACCCTCTGGGAAGCACACACAGTCTATCCCCTCTGGTTCAGCTATGTAATTAAGTAGACTCTCTGGGGTAGCACTCACCGTCAATTCCCCCTGTAGTCTCGTATCATGCTAAAGGCTCTCTGGGGAAACACTCAACGTAAATTCCCCCTGTGGCCCGCATTGTGGATCTACAGACACTCTGGGGAAGCACTCAATGTCAATTCCCCCTATAGTCTCGCATCGTAATTAAAAGACACTCTGGAGAAGCCCTTCCGTCAATTCTCCCTTTGGTCTACTACTCTAGGTCCTCACAGTCCTGAGTATAACTAAACATGCTCAACGCATGTATATCGTCCAAGTAAACCTCATGAACTACTTGGCTATCAACTAAGGCTCAACAGCAATAATAAAACAACAGTCCACAATCCTACAACTAGGCATGACAAAGCAAACTGAGCACAAAAAAATAATCTAATCACAAGTAATAACCTCTACTAAAGCAATCAAGTAAATCAGGGAAGTACCAAGGGAAAAACAGGAAACCCACAATACCCCATTCAAGGGTATTGGTGGAATTTGCACAAAATATTCATCAAATTTCTACAGAAATTCACAAACCACCTACCTCGATCTGAGGAGATAGATATACGTGAACCTCGAAGACAGATTCCTCTTAGAACAACGTAGATCTGAGAAAAAGCACAAAAAGTTCATCCCACGATAACATGGAAACCAGAAGGAATCAAGAAACAAGGTTAAAGTAGAAGGAAGAACTCACCGCTGTGATTCCAACGCAACTGACCGTTCTCGAATAAGAGAACGGACGGCGAGGCGGGAATCCATCGAAGATCTGGCCATACGGTCGCTCCCGGATGGTCAAAAATTGAATAAGAATATGGATATGGGGGTTAGACACAACCCCGGTCCATTTATTAAAAAAAAGAAAGTACACTGCGTGTACTTTTTGAGTACACGACGTGTACTTCAAATTTTCCATACTCCGAAATAACCGGCCTCCACCTCAGCCTTACACACCGTGTGTGTGGCCCAGACATGGCCAGCACACGGTGTGTACTTCTGAAATTTCCAGAAAATTCATTTTTCTCAAAAACTCCCAAAGAAAGGAAAAACATACCTAAAAATAGATCCAGGTTCTTACAGGGTTACACACTCTATTTTTTTAGATAGGGAAGTCAGGATTATATATCATGTCTGGCATAGAATACTGAGGGATTTGGGTACACAAGTACTTCTGAGTAGAAGATTCATGTTTTTGGGGACATGTTTTCTACATGTGTCTTGGATTTTGGGTGCTCTTGGGGGAGACATATACCCTTAGTTGTGTTTCCTACAATAATAGTTTTCAGGAAATGATTCTGAGGGCACATTATAAGGCTTTGTATGGTAGTCCATGCCAATCCCCCCTATGTTGGCTGGAGGTAGGAGAGGCGGCTATGTTGGGACCTCCTCTTGACAAGGAGACTACGTAGCAGGTTGAGTTGACTCAGAAAAGGATGGATATAACTCAGTCTCTCTAGAAATATTATTTTGATCGATAGATATGACCTATGGAATTCAAGATCAGAGATCAGGTTTTTGTATGTGTCACACTGAGGTTCAAACACAGGAAGATTAAGAGACAGGGAAAGAATTCACCATAACAGTCTACAAATGATGTCTTTGATGTTTCTCAACTACGAAGTTACTTTTCAAACCCATCTCTGGTTTTTCAACATGATGAGGTTGAGTTGAAAGTGGATTCATCCTTTGAGTATAACCCTATTTAGATTCTGGATCCCAGAATGATGGTACTTCATGTCTGTTGTGTTCCTTTGGTATGAGTGGTATGGCTGCAGGGGCAAGTATAAGACAACACTTGGGAAAGGGAGGTCAACGTATCATTATAGTAGCTAGTGTTGTTTCATGTTTCTTCTTTTCCACCATTGGAAGGGAAATTCAAGGTTGAATTTATTTGAAGGGGGATGTTTATAAGAACCTGGATCTTCATTTTAGGGATGGATCATTATTTTGGGGTATTTTGAGGAAAAGGAAGATGTGGGAATTATTTCTAAGTACACACCATGTACTTTTTGAGTACACGACCTATACCCACTTCCCATGTGTAGCCATGTAATGGCCATGTAACGACCGAGTACATGGTCTTGTAGGTGACCTAGTGGACCACCTAAAGTAGGATTGGGTTGAGGCCAATACACGACATGTACATTAAATGAACACACTATGTATATTTCTTTTTATTTTATGAGTTGGATCAGGGTCACGTCTAATCTATAGAAATAACTTCTTCTCCCCGTGTTTAATACTAGAGAGTGATGAACGGCTCAAAAACATTGAGGTCCTCCCATTCCTCCATATGATCTCTTATTGAGACACTATCGTGTGCATTGGATTCCCACTAGTGAGTTCTCTCTTACCCTAGAGTCTCTCTTCTTGATTTTTCTTCTCTTATATACATTTCAAGGTTAATTGTATTTTTCATTTTCAAAGATCTACAATGTTATTGGCCGATTAAAGGGAGGATGTTCAATAATGTTCATGGTACAACATCAAGGTAGGTTGTTTGGGCCTTCCTTTGACCATCATTGAATTATATATGCCTACAGTGCCAAAAACCCATGTTTGGAGTATCATGTGTTTTTTATTTTTAACCTATTGAATACCTTCTATGGTGTGGTTTATTTTATATAGGGTTGTTTCGTATACATAAGATTGTAAACCCTTGTTTATGGGACACCCCAATGGTGCGTTCCCTTGTATGATTGTTTATGACCATTTGACCAAGGTTTTCTATCAGGCTCACTATGATTCCATGCCTTGACTTGTTTAGGATGGAGTTGATTGGTTATATGTGATGAATTTTTTGTGCTTTGATTAACGTTGAGACATGAAATATTTTTAATTGAATGTAAAGACTTTAATACTAATATTGTTCTTCGATTAATGATGAGACATGTAATAGTTTGGATTTCTTGTAGAGCCTTTAATGAATTTTGTATGTGAACTGATCTTCCAATGAACTGTGAGAGCCTTGGACTAGGAAAACAGTGGGGGTTTCCATGATTATTTACACAGAACCATGAGATCCTTAGTGTAGACATTGAGCTAGGGGGTATTGACCATAAGAGCTACCTAGTGGTCATTTATGATTATTATGATATATTGAACTAGGAGTTATTGACTGTGAGAGCTACTGAGAGGTCGTTTATGAATTGTTATGTTGTGATGAACTATGGGTATTGACTAAGAGATCTTCCCAGGTTGTCGTTTTTATGTGATTGATGATATGTTAAACCAAAGTGGTTAGACTGTGAGAGTATTCCGGTAGGATAGTTTATTAATTTTTGAATGATTTTGTTAAGTCTGCCAAGCTAAAGCAGAATATTGGAATCAGTCTTACTTGGTTGTCTAGATGGTCTTCTGAGATGTATGTTGTTAATATTATACTGGGGGATACAAAGTGTAGGCTAAATCTAGAGGTTAAAATATTCAATAGATTGACTAATTAGTAAATATAAATTAATGTATTTGAAAACTTTAGGATTGTTTATTATTTTATTACTTCCTAGTTTATTTTTTCATTTGGCATATTGCTCACTATACTTATTCACTGACTGTTATGCATAGATCTTTTGGTGGTTGCCTACTGGTATTCATGTCACACCCTTTATGGGTCATGCTTTTATAACCAAATAGATTATGTGTCTAGAGGTATAGATAAGGGAAATATTCATTTTTCATCAGGTTCTTGATTTTTTTGGAGCTAGAGAGCATGGAACCAAGCTTTGGCTTGCAATGCTATTAGAGTTTACTGCTTTCTGTAATTTGGTTTCACTATTTTATTTCCAGCATTGTGACTTCTCTGGATGATTTCCTAGATACATATGACATGCGTCATTTATTTATATATATGTTGTAATTGTTTATACGATCTTTCTTTTGTTATTTACATTTGTCGTATGGTATCACTATTTCTGCTAATGTTTACTATTGGATTCTACTATGTTACTCTGCCAATGAGTGTATAGTTTCTCCAATATCACACGTAAGGCCCTCACATCTAGTCGAAAACCTCTAGAATTTGGGAAAATGTGCTTGTATCCATGGGATCAACTAGGTACGGGGCACCTTTCTGGGTGTCGCTCAAATGTACCATGTACTAGGTTGGTCACATGGCCTCATGTGAATTTCCTCGAATTCCAGAGGCTACCGAATAGCAGTGAGGGACTTGGGTGTTATAGTGGTGAAAATATTCCTTAATTGGTATAATAAAACTTTTAAAACTAACATTAAATATTAGATGTGGTTGTAATACCATAAAAAAAGTACACAGAAAAAGATGAATTATATAAAAAACTATTTCATATATATAAAAAATGATGCATGTCACAAGTATCTTGGAAGGCATGAAATATATAGAAAATATGTAATTAAGAAATATTCACTATAAAGTAAAATATCATATTGTTTTCCATTACAATCACTTAAATTCTTAAATTATTTAAAAAATTAATAATTAAAACCCATAGATCTATCTTAAGCTCTTTATCCCCTATATAACAGAAAAACAAATGTCTTAGAAGACAATGTAAACAACGGAGTAAGTCCGACTCCCAGCTTATGCTTTGGCTTGGAAGACTCACCAAAAACATTCAAACATTCATGAAACCCTTTGGTAATGCTCTCATAGTCTGACCATTCTAGTTTAACATATCATCAATTCCATAAATAAATAATGACCCTTTGGGAATGCTCACACAATTTAACCCCTTTTATCCCACATAACAGTAATCAATTTCAAAAGATCACCTAGGAAACTCTCACAGTCAAAACCACTTGGTCTGTATAACAACAATAATAAAAAGGACCCCCTAGCAGCTTTCACAGTTAATTCCAAATGGTCCATCATTTATTTTATAACGTCCCTCTAGGTATCTCTCTCAGTCTAACCCCTCTGGTTAATGACCATTTGGATGATCTCATTGTCAATTGCATGGGTCCAGTATAACAATAATAATACAATCATGATCTTACCTTGGGAAGCTCTCGTAGTCAATTCCCCTTGGACATACTTAAAAATGTGAAGAATATACATCTTATATAATCAACAACTCCATCCGGAGAACACAAAGCATGGAAAACAATCAATCCTAACATTCTTCCTAGACCCAATGACCATAATCAATAAAACATGGGAATACACATCCATAATCAAGGTAATAAACCTTATACATAATCATGTAATCTTATATCAATCTACCATATGATAATAGGTAATAAATAGGGTCAAATTCCAAAACATGAAATACACTAAATGTGGGTATTCAGAACATTAAGCATATATAATTCAAAGACAAACAAGGAAAGGCACAAATCACCTACTTAAATTATGTACGAGAAACACACATGAACGCGAGCCCTTGAATCATCCAAGAATGTCATAGATCTACAAAAAGGAAAAAAAACAATCAACCTTGGATAACTCAAGAGAGAGGAGAAAATAGGAAAGTTGATCTCGGGAAAGAGAGAACTCATTGGTGGAAATCAAACACACCTGACAACATCTCAATCGGAGCTCAGACAAAATAATGGAAGTAACTTGAAGATTTTGGGTTTTACGTCGCTCTCTTGTACGACACACGAGAAGAATAAGATGCTTCTAGAGATTAGATTCAATCCCTGTCCAATTAAACCAATAAAACGAAAACTACATGGGGTGTTCATTTATTGTATAGGCCATGTACTAGCCATAACTAGACCGTTCTTTAAGCAGTACACATGCCCATGTACTCAGCCATTACACGACCAGTACATGGCTACACCCGGAAACCAGGTTCACGACGTTTACTTAAAAAATGTACAAATCTTTATTTTCCCCCAAAAAATCCAAAATAAATATCCATACATGAAAAATAATATCCTGGTTCTTACAAAATCACCCATCCTTACCACTACTCCATGAAAGGAATGATTAATTTTGGAGTTATAATCACATTGGCTCCTAAAAAGAAATGTTCCTCATGTTAACATCAGTAATATAATTTAATATTAAAAAATTTATATATTATGAGGTGTCACATATATATGAACACATCCTTCTTGTATCTTGGACATTCAAATTCATTCTTAAAAAAACCATAAATTATATAAAACCCAAAATTTAAATAGTTTTATCAACTCAACCAAGGGATAAAGGGTATAAAATAAACTATATCCCAAATTCCTCATATGGAAATACACATACCATTCTTCAGTGAAAATAAAAACAAAAACCCATATTATGTTGGTTCATAAATCATGCCAAAATAATAGAAAATATTTCCCATGTGTGTAGAATAGGTTCACATCATTGGATTTATACCAAACACTCCACAATTTTAAATTGAAATTTGATATTTGTACATGTTCAACCCCAAGATATAATTATTGTTGGCTTTATTCAAGATGTACACATTCACATTTCATATGATATGGTAATTCCAAGATGATGAAATTCAAATATTACATTCAAATTCAATGATGTATGTAATCCAATTAATTATAAAAAAATCATTTATCGCCAAAATGAAAAATGTTCCTAAATATTGAAATTCATGGGATTCACTTGTAAAAGTCATGTATTTCATGATATTGAACAAATATTTCTCACATTCATGTTATTTACAATTATTAAGATACAATTCTTCTCTATGAAATATCTTATACCCTTGTCCATATCCAAGGGTCCATGTTTAATTTTGGCTTACCATCATTGAGTTTGTCGAAATTTCTAAAATCATTAATATGACACAAACCCAATGTTGATGTTTTATATGGCCGACTCATGTTATGTGATTACCTTATCCAGAAGGTATCATTATTCCCGTACTAATAATCTATATCACAATCTATGTTGTTTCTATATAAGAACCAATAATGTTAGGTTTATTTAATGTACTTATACATCTCTTTATGAAATTCCAATAACTTGGGTCCCAGTTATTGAACTGGTTTCCACCTTCAGAATAAGATAAACCTTTCTCCAACTAGTTCATACCTAATATAGGTCCAATTATCCTTCCCTTATTTATCATCGAAGCATATGATATTACATCAAAAATTTTATGATTATATTTTAAGCTCTAATGTTTTCCCACATTTTGGGGTAGACTTATTTTGAGGGGTTTTTACTATTTTCCTTTCCATAATGAGATTTTTATATTTTATATACTATATAATCCATAATATTTCCTAATTTTATATTTCTATTCAATATGAGACTCTAAAATTCAGTGGGATTGTTTAATGGACTAATAATTCTTATTTTACCATGTGTAATCTTTATATTCTAGTCACTTATGATCACATTTTTCTAGAAGGATTATTTATATATCCATAAACTACAAGTCAAAATGGTTCTAGTTTCATAACGTTAAAATACAAACCAATGGTTCTTGTTGCATGACTACAAAACACATAAAATCGGTTCAAGTTACATAACCTTAAAAGTTAAAACATTATTCCTCAATACATATAAATAAAATCAATGAAACAACCATATTATATAGTGTTAAAACACATGTTATAACTTATTTAATAGCATGAAATGTGAATAATTATTCACTCTGTTATCATAAACTACTATGAGGATTCAAAATAATTTATTGAACTATTTGGATTTTGATTCCCCCAAAGGGATATATAATAATCCATCTACAATCCCAATTCCAATACCATATAACCTCCTAATACTATTTAGAAAATTCAAATTATTATATAAAAATATACCCTTGTTTATTCTTATGTCTTCTTGGAAGACCTAAAGCTCTAATGTACCCTTAATGCATCCTAAAGGACCTTAAAATCTAGGATAACCTAATTTTCCATCCTGAATAGTGATAAATAGAATCATAACCTTAAGTATTTCTATAGTACCATAATATCCGACATAACCCTACCCCCCTTTCTAGAAATAATTTTACTAAAATGTATGCTAATGTATTCCTAGAGTACCCTAAAATCCATCATTACCCAATTCACTTTCTTGGGTAGATTTAATACCGCCATACACCCATGATATATTATAAATGATATTAAACTCTATTATAACACAATTATCCTTCTTAGAATGTACTAAAATAGTAATATATCATTAGGTTTTATCATCCTCCTAAATGAATACCTTTCCTTCAGGAATATTTGTTTTGACAAGGAAATGAATAAATTATTATAGATGCATCAACAGAAAAAATTTAGTGGTTATAAGATATAAATCCTATAAATTTTTCAGTGATGAGATAATGATAATTTTCAATATTTTTGAGGTAGTGAACCAAATAATAGTGCATGTGAAAAACAAGCAATACTTTTTTGTGATGATCCAACGAGTGAGTATAATGGTTAAAAGAGAATGTTATGTGATCAATGAGTTAGATAAGAATAAGTCGATACACCCATTTATAAATATTTACTCATTGTATATCTCATCACTTTCCAAAACATTATTAAACCCTAGTATAATCTATTTGTTTTTCTATAGGACCATAGACTCTAGAGTAACATATATATTCTCTAATAATGATCAATTTTATCATGATACATATATTTGATCATTATTAATACTAAAAATACTCACTCCTTCTAGGATGGTGTTAAATTCTATGGAGTTTTCTTATACCACATTAAATTATAGTACAGTCACACAAATAATAATCATAATGAAATGAGAATTCAATACCTCATGTTGTCATTATCGAATGATTTAATTTATTATGGTCATTATAAAAATTCCTCAATGTCAATTTTCCCTTTTATATTTTTTCCACCCCCTAAAAAAGTAAGATATTTAAAATAAACACTCATTATTATAAGAAAAAATTTAGAAAATATAATCTTAAATCTATAAAATATTCATAAATTAGAAAAAAATGTACATATTTGAATTCACAATTTGTAACTCCCCAATAAATAAAAATGTTTTAATTTTATTATAAAATTACTTTTTTTTCTATCTTCTTTTATATGCAGTCCCATGTTAGGATTATTCTACAGACCTTAATTTGTTACCTTAAGTTACACGAAATATTGGGTTTTACAATCATATATTGGGAAGCCTAATTTAAAAATAATTTTTTGAAATTTTATAAATTATATTTATAAAAATATAAATAATTTTTTAATTAGAAATTTATAAATTATCTTGGGGTTAGTTTTTGGTATTTTCCTAAGATGTTTCATTTTTTAAGAATAGTGAAAATTTATGTATTTAAGTTAAAAAATATATTTTCATTTAAATAATTATTAATGGTTAATTATATTATAAATTAAATTTTAAGTAAAATATATCAATAATACATATATTTACCCAATTTAGTTCATTAGTGTCATTTTAATATTAAAATTATATATGAAAACTTATTGAACTTATTAAACTTTTATACTTTACAAAACTGGTTTCACATCACGTTTGTGAGATTATCATTAATCATAATTTTACATATTTTGTGATATGAATTTTTTAAATGGACATACACGGTTGTAATCAGTAAAATATTAGTTTTCTAATAATATCATCTTAATTTTTTTTACCAAAAATATATTAGAAAGTGTTTAAAAATAATTATATTGATTAAGGTAAAATTAGTCATCACAAGAGATCAAACCATTATAAAAAGGTCCAAAATGAAGAGGAAAAATTTCCAAAAAAAACATATGATTCAAATAGTTCTATGAAATAACCTATTGGTTATGATTTTTTGGGTTATTTTATTATTATTAAATGGAAGTTCCCTATATAAAATGTTAAGTAAGGAAAAAACAAAAAACAATGAATTGTCATGGCCTTCAAAATTTAAAAAACATTTAGATATTTAAATAACGTAAAATTTTAGTTATACATATCCTTTTTAAATATAAATTTTTTATTTTTATCATAATAATTTATCATTAATTTTTAGAGGTGATTTAGTTGAATAAAATGCTTAAGAAACACCAGTGTAGTGATTATTTGGTTAATAATTTACTAAAATAAATGATATTCTAAATATTAAAAGTGAAGTATATTTAATGAAATATTGTATTTATTTATTTTTACATATTAATATCACATATTACACATATATAAAGAATATATATTCTAATTAAAATATTTTTTTGTTATTTTAAACTAAAAATTATTTAAATAAAGTCAGAATTGTCAGAATTGTTATTTTACGCCAAATGATAATTTATGAAAGTATTTAATATTTATAAAAATAAAATATTATGAAATGGGATTTTTAAGTGTCAATAAAAATAAAAATTTTCTTATTAATAGAGAAATTTATCTTCTATAATTAACTTATTGATTTATATACTATAAAAATGTTGTTAACATGGTCTGGGGTTAAGTTGTGTTTTTGCACGTCACGTGGGCTTGTTCTAAAAATAATTTTTAAAACACAAGGGATTTTTATTTTATAAATTTGATATGATATTAATAATTACATGCATATTTATTTTATAATAAATCCCATGTTAATTTTGTCTTAATGGTAAAATTATGTAGCTTGGAATACAAAATGCTATAATAGAAACCAAAATTAACAAATTATGGAATTGTAGTAATTAAGGAACGAAATTATTAAAATACACATATTTTTAAGTGGTAGTGGTTTTAATAGACCATGAATATCATATAATACAATTAAAATCATGTTTAGGCACTTTAGTTAATTTATTCCTTCCATTAATAAATACCTTTTTTTTATTTACAAGAGTGCCACTCTACCTCCACTATAAAAATTGTAGCCAATCTTCCCATTACTCACACCTCTAAGTCCACTTTTTATGAAGTAAAATATTCCCAAATATCTCCGCAATATCCCTCCCTTGATCCTATAATCCTTACATTGGAAATAAATCCAACAATGTAAGCCTTTTGGAACAAAACAAAAGAAGTTACCCGATTAAGAGGTAACATCTTTCCTTAAGCACTTTAGATTTATTTTCATTTCCCACCAAACAAAAACATCTTATTATATGATTGTATTAAAAAAAGTATTCAAAATATACCAGGATATTTTATAAAATTCTTTTATTCCCAAACTTACACACACTGACATCAAATGGGTAACCAAACATACTATTTATATGTATGGAAAACTATTGCCTCACTAATCAATGATTATACATATTTCATTTACTACCTCTCATGGAGGAAATTATATTATAAAATATGTTTATATATGTTATTTATGAGATTTATTATTATTTAATTATTCTTTTATTATTTTAAAAAACATACCCTTATACGTTCTAAGTTTTATAAATATGATATCATCATTTTGTGGAAGTGTGGACTACAACCTTCTTAATATGATGTGATTCATTCACACAACACATTGAACATATATAGAATGGGGTTTATAAAAAAATATGTGAAATAAAAAAGATATATTATATTCATGAATTAATTTAATTAAATTAATTAATATATATATATATATATTTCTTTATTACCTTTTCACAAACGCACTTAAAAAGTGATAAAGTCATTCAAGGACGTGGGGACTATAACTTTTTTGACATGATGTGATTATTTTTTGATGAATATATATATATATATATATATGATTAAATAATATTTTATTTATGATATAATTATCATTCTGGAGGGATGATATTTTACTTAACTTAATTCCATAACGATCATTGAAAAGTGTGAACATCACTCATGCATACGTATCGCCTACCACCTTCACGATTCTAACACTAATTAATTTTTCATAACCATATAAATTTATTGGTTTTAAAAGTATAATTTAGGTATAAATATAATAATTAATTAATGATTATTATTTTTTTAATGTTATATAAAGACCCTATTGACCATAGTTGACCTAGTAATGTTAGTTTTGACACATAAACCATATTTGGTCAAAACACTAGATGTAAATTTAATTGATTAAGTAGTCATATATAACAACATAATAAGTGAAAAAATGTATTTATAAAAATTAAAATGTTTTTAAAGAAATTATATAATTAACATTAGTTTATTAAAAATGAATTTATGGGACGTCCACCCAAAAAGGATTCACAAGGTAAGGGATTCTTGTCTTCCTTTTCTTTCTTTGAGGCATACACCATATACACTAGTTACTTCATTTTTGTAGTGTATATAATTCACATTTCGATACATTATCATGAATTTTTATTTTCTTGGTGTGAAAATCATTCATTAATGAAAATTATGATTAATATATTTCATGTGGTATGAGACACTTTCAAATGTTTTATGATTATATTCCTCAAATATATTCTTAAGGATTACCATTGAAAAATGATTTGGACATGTAATACATTGGTTACAGACTATTTAATCAAGCCCTTTGTGTCAGGTACAGGTTAATTTAAGTCCCTTGAGGCATTAGTAGTCTCATGAGATGAATTAGATATCCAAATCAGAATAGTTAAATTATCTCTTGATGGTCAAGGTATCATGCTCTTGTGAAACATGACATCCAATAATTAATCATTACCTTTATTGGTAATTTATTTATTATTTATCAATGATATTTTTTTCGACATATTTATGGATGAATTTAATATTTAGTTAATTCATTTAATGCAATGTGTTATTAGTTTCATACCATTATATATTTATATTGCCTTATCTATTTATTTTAATGTAACGTGTTACCAATTTATTTAACATTCCATATTAATTTATTTCAATTTATTTATAATTTAATATTCTTTAATTATCGTTATTGATTATTTTATATCACCCTTATTATATTTCCATTCCTCATGTGAGGAAGTTGAATCCTTTGATTAGATTCCATGATACAGTTTATTTCATTTTATTATGCATCATGCTTTTATTTTCTCCTCCCAATGTATTATTGGAATCATGAATGTAACCTAGATTTCAATGACTGTTAAACTGAATGGGTCTTCAGGATTGGATTCCTTATAATCATGCCAATGTATTGATGGAAGACACTGGCTCTGAGATTTTTGGGGCCAGGGCATTATAGTTAGTATCAGCAAAAGTTAATCACCAACCATGGGAACTAGATTTAGAAAAACAAGATTATGGAGTATAACCCTAATGTAGACATTGAGGATAAGTACAAAGGAACATCCCATTATTTTGGTAAGGTAGAGTTTATGTGGGTATTAAAATAATTACATCCCTCTCCTAATACTATAAGTTGATATGGTTCTGGAAAATATGTACCTAGGAGTAATAACTTAGACAAGGTGTCTCGGGCCTCACTCAATATAACCTGGTACATGACAATGTGCCTTATTTCACACCTGGTTTGACTCTCTCGGGGGATATGCTTAGTATTATCCCCAATTTATTTTTTAATAATCCAACATTTAATTAGAATATTACTATAAATAATCTAGGATAAAACCAAGGTGTCATATATTAAAGAACAAGGTTGCAATATTTAGGAATCCAATAAGTGATTTTTAGGATTATGTGGATTTCTATTTTGATAAGTGTTTCTCACACTATGCATTCAGGTTTTAGTCAGTGGAGGGAACCAGAAGAAACTGGGTTAACATTGAATATGGTGGGAAATTTAAAGATGAGATGTTAAATTAAATAATCATAGGAGTGAAAGATATTGTGATCATGGCTAATAACATTTCACAGAACATGACTGAAAATGTGTACCATAACCAACTCTCTGACTCACCAAGGAAGATAAGGATGGATTTCAATGAGATTTTGAATAATTGATACCATAGTGGAAAGCATATTCAGTTTACTCTATGTTAAAAATGTGGAAAGAATCACTGAATTGATTGTCTTAGAGTGTTAACAAGAAGTTTTGATTGTGGAAAAGAAGGAATTAAATCAAGTAACAACAATGGAAAAATGAAGAGTTATATTGATGTAAGTTAATAGAATATTGGTATCCCTAAGACATCATCAATGATTAAATTATTTAAGTGTGAAATTAATGGTTATTATTCTTATCTATGTTCCAAGTTGAAATCTCATGAATAGAGTCATCAAGGTGGTACTATTACAGGTTATATTGCTGGTAATGATGAGATTTACTGGGAAATGTGAATGGAAATAGTAATTATGTAATTGGATAAGGTAACCTAGTCAATGGATTAAATATGAAGAAGAATAATTGATTTGTTTATGTACATGGATTCAATAATCATGTCATTTTAATGTTTTATTAGTGACGTACAACTTATAAGAATTATGAAATATATAAGGATTTTATGGTAGTATATGTTCTTTAAGTATTTGACATCATATGTTGAATGGTATGAAGTAAATTTATACATTATAATGTTAATTGTTTTTGAAAACACATGATTGAGGGAATGAATACCCTTAATATATCACGATGATGAGATAATGATAAAGAAATGATTAATTTAGACAAGTGTTAAATACCATGGAACTGATTAATGACTTTTATACAAGTGTTTTATTCTATCATTGATAGAGATTACACCAGTTTTTGATTGAATGAATATATCCAATAACATGCACTTTAAACAATGAGTAATGAATAATTCATGTTTCTAATAAATTTTTATTTTGATTTTAGTTATTACCATATTTCAAGAGTATAAATGATGAATTTCTTCACATGTTTAGAATGTGATAATTTATAGATGCTTAATATTGATTAAATTACAATGATATGTTCTTTATGGAAGTCTGGTAAACATCTATCTAAATTGTTGGATCATAATCTTTTAAAAATGTTAACTATTTATGAAATGGTTTAAATTGATCTTTGAATATGGTTTTAGAGATTAATATATTATATCACTATATGATTAATCTTATTCTAAGAGATGAAGTAGAAATAGTTCGATGCATGACCGAAGCATAAGATTGTATAAATGTAGGAAGTTACTATAGGTACTTATATTCATAGATAGTGAGAGAATTCCAAAAACTCATGGAAAAATTACCATGAGACCAAATATTTTGTCCTAGTACTTTTGTTTCTGATTAATATAATTTCCCCATAGATCATTGTGAATTTATAGCCTTGTGGTTGTAAAATTTCTCCCAATTATTATCTAGAACTCTCCATCAAAATGTGATTATTAGGCTTTTCTTCTATATCCTTGTTTCCATTTCTCACCCATGGTCTCCAACTAGGGAACATAGTTATGAGTCAATTTTACTTTTCATTATCTCTTATAAAGATGAATTTATAATAAAACTATTTACATTGTGAGTTTTTGAACAATAATTAATTTTCAAATATAAATCACTTGATTACTGAGATCAAGATTAAATTATCAGGACACTATTTAAATAATGTGGGGATAATGTAACACCTTAAGACGTTAAAATGTTTTAATTTTAGAAAAATATTAATTTATTTTGTATATTGTTTTATACACAACACATGTTAAGATTACTCTACACAGCATATTGAGTTATCTTACATTACATATAAGACTAGGTTTTACTTCCTCTTAATGGAACACCTTTTTTATAAATAAATTTATGTAATTTTATAAATTTTATTTCTCAATATAATATTTATTTTTTTAATCTGAAATATCAAAATTATCTTAAGGTGAAATTATGGTATTTTTATAAGAGGCTTCATTTTTTGATGAATAATGAAAAATAATGCAATTTGGTTAAAAATTTCCTTTTCATTTAAATAATTGTTAAGGTACAATTATTTTTTAAATTGGTTTTAATGTCAAAATAGATAAATAATATATATATTATTTGTATTTAGGTCATTTGAATCATTTTTTATAACAAATTGACATGAAAAACTATTTAACTTTTTTACGTTCTTACATAAAAAACTTGTTTGCTCACCATGTCTTTGAGATTAGCATTAATCTTAATTTTCAACTTATTTTATTTGATTGTTTTTAAATGGACAAACACAGTTTTAATCAAAATAATATTTCTTTTCTAATAATAACATCTTTATTTTTTACCAAAAATATTAGTGAAGGTGATTAAAATTAATTACGGTGGTTAAGGAAAAATTAATCCCAATAAAGGACTAAACCATAATCTTAAGGGCTAAATTGACCTTGAAACATTAACAAAAAACCATTGGCTTCTAATATTTATTCCACATCCCCTCTTGTTTCTATATTTTTCGGTTATTAGGATATTATTAAATGGGAGTTTCCTATATAAAAGGATAAGTAATTAAAAATTTAAAAGGGAACATTACTTACCTTTAACATTTAAAAGATTTTTGGATATGTAAAAACCATAATATTCTCAGTTATAAATATAAATTTCAATGATAAATGGTTTATTTTTATCTGACTAATTTATCATTATTTTTTATAGTTTATTCAATTACTTAAATTCTTATGAAACACAAATATAGTTCTTTAACTAAAATAAATGATAATATAAAAATTAAATGTAAATAATATTGATTAAATAATTACCTTTAATTATTTTTTTGATGATTATATCATGTTAAAAAGCTATAAAATTAATATATATTAATTCTAAAATATTTTTTGATATGTTAAATTTATAATTAAATAAATAATGTCAAAATTAACATTATTGTTATTTTAGAATAAATTTTATTTTATTAAATAATTTAAATATAATAATATTAGTATTCTATATGAAGTGATTTTTAAGCGCTAATAAATATTTAATATGGTCTGTTAATGGACCAATTTAACTTTTATAATAAAAATATTGATTCATATTTTCTGAAAATGTTGTTAACATGGTTCGAGTTTAAGCATTATTTTAGTACATCACGTGTGCATATTTTAAAATTTATTTTCAACAAACAATGAATTTTTATTTTATAAAAAATATATCATATTATAAATTTATTAGATATATATTTTCTAATAACTCTGAATTTATATTTACTCCAAATTACAAAATTACAAAGGTGGAAAATGTAGATTCATTAATAAAAACTGAAATGATAAAATTAGAAAATATTAGAAGTTATGGAACCAAAATTTTAAAATAAAAATATTTTGGAGTCACTTTAGACAAGTCATACATCCCATTAATTAATATCTTTTGGTATTTAGAAGAGTGTCACTCCCCCTAAACTATAAAAAGGAAAGAACTCTACCCGTTACAGAAACCTATCAAGCCACATCTGCCGACCAAGAGCTTTCCAAATAGCTCCCTATAATACCTCCAAGAATCCTAGAAGACTATTTCTCTATATAAATCCATCTAGGGAAGCATTTTGGTACAAAATAAAAGAAGTTATCTGATTAAGGGGTAATATATTTCCTTAATATCCTTAGTATTATTTTCCTTCTCCACCCCATAAAATCTTCGTATTATTTTCTTTTATAAAAATAGCAGTATCCAAAATATACTATGAATATTTTAATAAAATGTATTGAACTTACTTACACATACATTCATCTAAGGGGTAAAAATGATATATTTTATGTGTATGGAAAACTAATTTCTAACAAACCGTTGATTGTTTATTTTTATTTTAACACATTTCATGGTCGTTGTTATTATAGAAACTATGTTTATATATGTTATATATGATATTTATTATTTCTTTATGCATCTTTAATTCTTTTATAACACAGACCATTATAATTTCTATTTTTTATAAATACGATAACATCGTTTGTGGAAGTGTGGACTTCCACCATCTCAAATCGATGTAATTCGTTTACAATATATGTGGACTGTATAAAGGGTAGTATTTATTAAAAATACATGACATTTATAGAATTTATATGATACTAGTGGAATAATTACCATTATTTAAATTATATATATATATATATAATTTTCTTTATTACTTTACACACACTAAAAAAGTTATAACGTTGTTTGTGGACATGTGGACTACCACCTCCTCGACAAGATGTGATTCCTTTTAAATCACAAGAATTATATATATATATATATAGGATTTCATAGTATTTTATTTATGTTATAATGACCAGTATTGAATGATATTACTATAATTAACTTCATTCTATAATGATCATTACAAAATTATAATGTTATTAATGAGTACGTGTGGCCTACCGTCAACATGATTGTAACGTTGATTAATTTTTTAAAACCATTTTTAATTACTGGTTTTAAAATTATAATTGATGTATAAATATAATAATTATGTCATCATTATTATTTTAAATTTGATATCTAATGAATCCTTTGACCATAGCTAACCTTCCAATGTTTTTTTCATACAAAACCCGAATTTTTTCAAAACACCCAATATAAATGTAATTGAAAACGTAGTCATATAAAACATGTTTATAAGACAAATAAAAAAATTATAAACATTAAAAAAATCTGAATTAAGTATTTAATTAACATAAATTTATTATACAGGATGTTAAATGAAGTTCACCAGAAAAGAAAATTCAAGGGAAAGGATTCTTGTCTTTCTATTCATTCGATGATGCATACGCCAAACCCACCAATTTCTTATTTTGTGTTTTCTATATACTACCCCTATGGATAAATTATAACATGTATACTTTTTATTAATGGTATGAAAAATTTATTAATTTAAGTATTACTCAAATATTTCAAGTGGTATGGAAAACATTGGGATGTTTAATGACTATTTTCATAATAAATGTTCTTCATGATTATCTTTGAAATATCACTTCTTTTGATATTTATAACTTTCAGTTGGAAACAATCACATTGTCGTAATAATTTTTCATTGGAAATTACCATGAATATATATATTCTCACACAATTTATATTATTATTTCCTAAACTGAATATCAATTTAAATACGATGATATCTTTTATGGTTATTTGATTATATTTGGGAATTATGGATAAATGTATATCTTCTATTCAATAAATATACATTTAGAAAAAGCACATTGTTTATTAAATATATGAGTAATAGTTTGGGCAAGGTATACATAGGTTGGAGACCATTTCAAGAAATTCCTATAGGTTTTGGAATAGTTAATATAGAGCTCTCAATGAATCATTAATCTCAAGAGACAAAATAGTTGACCAAATCAGAATAGTTAAACTCTCTCTTAATGGAAAAGGTATTATTTTCCTAGGAAACATGATTTATGATAATTACACAATTCCTTAAATTATAATTAATTTATTTTTTATTAATTTTAATTTTAATCAATATATCTTGGGATGCATTTCTTTTTCAGTTCATTGATTTATGGAATGTGTTTCATGTTTCTTATCAGTCCATGTTGATATTTCATTATCTAAATATTTGAATCGAAGGTGTTGCCATATTTTTTACCATGTCATGTTAATTTATTTTCCATTGATTCATTATTTATTCCTCTTAACTTAACCTTAATATGAATATGAGGACACCCTAATTATTTTTCCTTTCCCCATGTTATGAAGAGGAATCATTTGATTGAGAATAACAGATTCTATTTATTTCATTTTTTTATGAATCATGTTTTTTTCCTTCCCAATGTATTACATGTATCATTTATATAATTTAACTTTCCATGAATGCTAAACTAAGTGGTACTTCAGTATTTTATTTCTTGTTATCATGCAAATGTATAGGTTGTAGACACCAACTCTAGGATTTCTAGGGTCCTGTCATTACATCATCAACTCATCCTTTTTGTTTTCAAATGTACACCAAAATACCCACATAATGCCATTTCATGGACAAATGTAAATATAACATAAATTTCATGGAGAGGAAATGTTTATAATAAATAATGGTGAATCATATAAGAAATACTTTTATAAAAAATGATATTTATTGATTATGCATGTTTACACATGAATGTACACTTATTGGATTCTTATTTTTAATGACTTATAGAATATAAAAAGTTATATAGTGGATGCTAAAGTATTATAGCTCCCAACATATTGGGGTTAATCTAATATCTATAGAAAGATTTATTAATGAAATTCTTTCACGAACCGTCCTCGGGGCCCGTGCCATGACTACCCCAAGACCACCTTCCATAGGCCAGAAGCTGGCGACTAGCACCAAAGGAGTAATCCCAATAAAAAGGGAAGGCATTCCCTTTTGACCTGTAACTCAAACAATGTCTGAAGACAAGTAGCAGAGTATGTAACTAAAAGTAAACACTAAGTAAAACTGTATACAAAAGTAAGTGCTGAAAGGAAAGGGGCTGGAAATACAAGCCCAACAATAAAGTACAAAAACTATAAAGCTAATACAACTGCAGAAAGGTAAACAAAAACTACTGAGTCATCCTCTAGGAATCCCACCTTAAGGGTGGGTACAGATTTCCTCCTCAGCACCCCAGGTTCGTCCGTCCGCTTCGAGTACGTCTCGCCAAGTGGTCCACCTCCGGGTACCATCTATCTCTACAACTCTCTACCTCGATCAGTGCTGTCTATCGTCTACAACCAACACAACGATGTGCGGGCATAGCCCATAGAGGGGCGCGTATAACAATACTGAGTAGGGGACCCTGAGACCCTCGAAAGTCTCCCATAATCCACAAATGATAATCCATTGTAGAAATATACAATCATGAAGTATCAACCAACCCTAGTAAGGTATATGCCGATACACATACCTAATTTACCAGTCACAGCCCGACTCCAACTCTCGAGCACAATGACAACCCAGTCCACACAAGAATTAAAGTCTATCACATCGATGACAATGATTAAAAGACAAGACTCAACTCACATAGGTATGCATCTTTCATATAGCGATAGATATGATCAGATGTAGTCACTGTTTCATCTAAGCTGTCGGACCCACACATGATACAGGACCAGCTAAGCTGTCGGACCAACATAGGATACAGGACCCGCTACTCTGTCGGATGCACACATGATACAGGAACAGAAGTCAGAACTATCAAACCCACATTGGATTCCGATATAGTAGTCATCATTGTCTAACCCACAGAAGATTCCGATACAGTATTTGTTGTAGCCAGCTCTAGGGTTCCCGCACAAAACACGCTCGATTCCAGGAGGGTCTTCTCCTCAAGCCAAGTGATGATACATCAACTACCACGATGTCCTGAGATGATGTATCCTGTAGTTATGTATCATCATAAGGAAACCAATGCGACAACCAGTGCATCAATTGGACGCCATGTCTCAGAGTTATTGGAACTTCCGTTCCAGGGGCCCTGTTGGATTTATGCTCGTTTCAAACCCGACAGTTTTCCAAAGTTGAGCAAAACATACTTAGAGTATTGAAAAAGGACCTCCTCGTCGCGAGGGTCATAGTTCCGTAGATGGCGTGTCGATCAGACGCACGGTCTAGAAGATATTCGCGTTTAAGAGAAGACGCTCCCGACCCATCAAGCCCAGTGGGCTGGCGGGTCGGCCCGACCCATTTCGACAGGTTCGACCCAGCTGGGGGTCGGCTAGGCCCGGTGGAGCACGACCCACCTGCAGACCCAGCCCGGTGGAGCGCGGCCCACCCGCAGACCCGGCCCAGTGGTCCCATGGACCGTCTCCACGGCGGCCGGTTTAGCCGGCCGCCTCCGCACCTCCACCGCGGCGCGACGACGCCGCGGTCCTGCTGCTCTCTTTGCAGCGCGCCGACGCTGCGCCACCTCTGTCGTCGCTGTTCTTCTCCGGTGCAGTGCGATAGCACCATGCCCTTTCGGCTCCACCTCCGATGTCAACCAAATGATATTCAACGGAGGGTCACCATGCCTTGTTTGTTCGTCCCATGCCCTCTGTGTTAGGTGATATCAATTTTCCACCATCGAACCAAAGTAAACATAGAATAATTGAGGTTATAATTTTATTCATTTAAAATTAAACAAATCCCCCTAACTCGATTCAAGAATGTTTTAGAAGTCACGGAAGTCGATGTCGCGGAAGACGGACGTCGTTCTATCGACGTTGGAGGGAGAGTCGTTTTCATTGGAGATGTTCTTCATGGGTGGTGTCTTCCCTTGATTTTCCTGATTGGAAAGGAAGGATACACTTCATCATTATTCGGTGGAGATGGTGTTCTTCGTTGGAAGAAAGCACTCCCTATTTCTCCATGGCTCTACTAATTCTCCCATGCTCTCCAACAATTATGCCAACCCCAAATAAAAGAATAGCTTCACTTATTTAAATTTGGCATAATGTTTTCAAAATTCAAACACTGAATTTAATTAATTAATTGTAGAGCTCAATTAATCAATTAATGGTGTTGGTAAATTAATGAGAGAAAGTGGGAGGTGGAGAGTTTTCAAAATAAAAAAGGGAGGTGGAAAGTGGAGGGTTTAACCCACATCAATGGGGGGTTTTAAGAGTTTAAGGGGGAGTTGAGGAGTTTGTGTTCGTGTGGGCCCCACCAAAAAATATCTTCCCATGGGAGGTTATGTGGGGGGTGGGCCCCACATCCAAATTCCCTTTGGTGGATTTGACCACTACCCATATAAAAATATGAGAATCATATTTTTATTTATTTAAATTAGAAAACCCCCAAAAATAACTTCCATCCTGAATAGAAAGCAACTGTAGTAAAGGTCTCCTTAAGAAAATACCGGTGCTGTGAGTTCATCACTATACTCATATTTCAATTCCAAGCACTAGTTCAAAATAAATAAAACCCCGCTTGTACTTCTACTGAACATACCTAAACAAAACATCAGAAAATTATTATGGGCACACCGGGCCTTGGAATCAGGTGCTGTCAGAAACTGCGTACTTCTAAAATTCCCGTGTATTTATGAAAAAAATTTACATGGGATTCTTGGTTCTTTAAAAATTCACCATGTCATGATACCATGTATAAATATTCCTATAATTGATCTTTTTTCCAATAAATACATTGCCTGAACTCCTAGGAACCAGCACCAACATTACCCCTCATGATGTCTTTTTTGATAGATAGTTATAGTATTGGTGATATAGTACATGAGGATGATGTGATCCTAGTACACCTAGTTATGTTATATAAACATAAATAAATAAAACTTCAATGGTTATCCTGATGCATGAGGACCAAAAAGGTTAGGTGGAGCACATCATCACCTCTAACCATTTCATAGTCGCTCTCTTAAGAATGAAAAATCATGCTTCCAATTATATAGGAGTTCAATTATTATATTACCTATATTAATCCTTCTAAAAAGGATTATCCTAGGTTGGATATCACATTTAATGTCCATCGTCACCATGAAATGACCCCATAATCCTAAGAGATCATTGAGGTCACTTGGTACCTTGATTTATATGATTGGAAATCATGGAGGAGGTCCCTCAAAGTGTAATATAATATTATTTATCAATAAGAAATTTATCCCATTATTTATTCCCCAACATTTTTTTCCAATCCAGGAGAAGAATCCTTGGGAGATTATGGTCAAATTGGGTTGGACAAATTAGTATAATTTTATTAGTTATATGGTTACCGAAGTGATTAACACCTCCAATTAAAAGAGACAAGTTAGAACATAGTTTTTCCCCATGATAATGCTAATAAACCATTTGGAAATCACCATACAAACATTGTATAACTAAAATGGGAGACCTACCCAAAATAATAATAGCACACTAAATAGAGGTCCTCCAAATGGAAACACTTCAAATAACAAAAATGTTATTCCCTATTAAATCCATTCATCACAATAATGAAGTTATCTTCCTATTTATGGAATATATCCCCAGTATAGTAGAACTGATATATCCTGAATCATGGTTCCCTATTTAATTGGTCCTTTCATTACAAAAGAGGAGTAGAAACATATCTAAAAGTACCTCACCAAATACTCTTACATCACTTCTGGGATATTTAATTAAACTTTATAAAATTATTTAATAAAATAATTTGTTTCGAAAAAAGTTTCTCTAAGTGTATGTCAGTTGGAAGATGTTATAGTTTATTGAAAATACCCTCTTATAGGGATATATTCATGGTATTAGAACCACATCTATCATAGATCCCATCATTGGTTAGTGTAAATAAAATAACTTTGAAATAAGATAATGAAATGGTTATATTCTATTATATAATTATAATTACAAACTTTAGAGATAAAAAAGTCACCCTCAAAGGTTTGTACGTACTTTGAAAATAATAATGGAAAGGATTTCTATAGAGATATCAGTAAGATGATCCATTAATTAAAAAGGAATAAAATCTAATTGGTGTATAGGAATAAATGTTGAGAGATAAAATACAATTCATGAATTAAACACTCACTAACCACCGTTAAGTTTTACAAGAAAATGCGGCTATAAAATATGTGACCTACATATTAAATAAAAAGTAGGAAATGTATTGTAAATATCAATCCCTTTGTTTACTATATATAGAATAAAAACATCTCATGATATTTTAAAAATAATTCTTGTAGATTGACCTTACTAACCTACCAGTATTAGAGAACCCTAATTCTTTTAGGAAGTATGAGTTTCGACAATACACTTAAACAAATAACCATGAAAATATTCTCTAAGTAATTAATATGGATCCAAGTTATATATAGATATAGTGATAGTAAATATATGAAACCTTGCACTTCTCTCATTTTCTACATCATTAGTTTTGACCCTTGGAGTCTAGAATTGACCCTATCCTTTAAAAGACCATTAGAAGAATCATGTAATATAGTCACTTTTGGTGGCCTCACAATCATGAGATAAAGCACCTGTCATTCTAATCCACAATTCCAATCTTTATATAAGGATCATAATAGATATGTTCAAATGTATCAAAAAACAAATGAGATTGTTAATGAATCATAAATGAAGTAAATAGACCAAATTCAGAGGGGAAACCCTGAATAAGTATATAACACCACCTATATAAATTATCCATTAGATTACATTTGTTATATTGAGGGATCAAAAAAACAAAATCCTATATTTATATAATATCGAAATGTAATCCGTAGAAGTAGAAACAAATTTGACTGGATCTGAAACTACAACAACTCAGGGGCCAACTAAATTTTCATTTTTTATAGAATTTTTATCCCTACCCCTATAATACATCTCATCAACTAGAAAAAGGTGATTTATTTGTGGCTTTTCCTTATCTATTAAATTGGATTTCACAGGAACATGGGAACCTCTATAGGCTTGAATAACTAGTATCTCTTTTTTGTCTTTGATCGATTGATATCTAAGGATATTTCCTTAGTATTACTTGCCACAGAAAATCTTTTGGTTTATCATAATTTGTTTTCTTCGATGAATCTGAACACGTTTCTAAGAATCAAAAACCATTTTTCCCTCTACGAAACTCTCCATAATAGTTGATAAGGATGATTCATTCATTAAATTTTAAATATTGTATAAAAATGATAATTCCTATATAAAAATGAATACATTATTAGTATAAGGTATATATCGATGATCATTGACATATCTATGATTTTAAATGACTTTGATTAAAATAAAAATAATAAGTCATGTGTATATTATTAGGGACAACATACCCAATATAAATTATAATAATAGGATTTAAGATCCCTTATTGATCTATTTATCTTAGCATCTTGGTATAAATTTTGAAAATAAATGGGGAAGTGTTTGTTCACATCCTCTTCCCATCAATATCCCAAAATCACTTATCCCCTTTTAGATGAAGATGAAATTTCAATGTTAATATAGGGAAATGAAAATATTCTCAAAATCAATATAGATCTACCCCAATGAAATATTCCAAAGGAAAATGATGCTAGAGTTCAAGCTCAACCTTTACAGATTGATCTATGTATTTAAGGATGAGCTTCCTTTCAATGAAAACATAAATGTATATGTTTGGTTTAATCAAATAAAAACAACATATTCATTTTAATACCTCTCCAATAGATCAATAACAATTTTATCCCTTGAATAAATTTTGTTCCTCGGTTTAAAAAATTCATCTTGGATATGAACCAACATATAGATTTACACTATTTAATGAGATACTTGATTCCATAACTATCTAGTGGGAAATAATTAAGATAAATAATTCACTAGTATAACCATAAAGTAATACATATCTAAAATAGATAGATTTAATTATCCACTTCTAAACATTATTCACTTAAAATTTTAATCCATTAATGGCATGAGAGACTTGGAGAAAATATTCAATTATTTTTCCTCTTTGTTTTTCTCATTGTTTGGAATCTTCAAACAAGAAAAATAATCCTATCATAGGATTTTTTTCCAAACCCAAAAAATGTATCATATTCATTTTCTATAGTAACTTGGTAATTATATCTATTTATAATTAGGTAGAACACCATCAAAAGCCAATGTATTAGTTTATCTCAATATTGATAATTATTAGAATATAAAACAATCTAATTGTAAACAAGTGAATAATGAGGGGTTTTATAAATTCATTAACTCATGGAAGTATTTAAAATAATCATCATAAATGTCCCAAAAATAAGACATTGAAATTTTATAAGAGAACATGAAAGATGATTCACTATAATTATAATACTATATATATACCATAAAGGGATACATGATTTTCATTGAAACAAATAAAATCCTAGTTGATATATTTCATCAATCTAAGGTATGGTATCAATTTATATTAATAAAAAAAACTGATAAAAAAGGATGAATGTGATTTCATCTCTCCAGAATAAATAGTTCACCTTCCTTGGATCCTAAACAAATTAAGATTCTATAAGTACCCCCACCTACACCTCAACCTCAATTGCAACATTAAAACCACCCCAATATAAACACATCTGATAGGCACATGTAATAGAGGAAATGTGACATTGAATCTATGATAAATAATACATAATTATTTTGGATTTAACAAGTTCCTAGGAACTTTCAATCTTCTTTATAATAAAATATAGTCCTACTACTGAAGATCAAAAAACATTGTAAGGAAACTCATCTTGATCATCCTACCTACCTCCATTAACTTCATATGATCGGATAAAATTTTATTAGTTACTAATTACTTAATTATTTTCTCTACATCTACTCTATATGGGTGTAATATAATTTTATAATCAAATAAACAACTTGAATAATCTGACATGTCTTCCTTAACCCATTTTCTTAAATAGGATCAAATTTTCATTGGCCTTAGGTTCATCCCATAGACACCAAATTATATAAATAAATGCCTTTGGTATTATAATATCATTTGGATAAAATTAAACCTTGTATTTAAAATAACCAAATATTAAAACCACTAAGATATTATATAAATATGATAATGAATAATTTAATTCAAAACTATAATAAATAACATAATAATAAATGATAATGATAGTCAAAAAAAATATCTTCAAATAGGACTACATGAAATATGATTCAAAAAGAAGAAAAAACTGAAAACATGGAAATCTCCTATGCTCTGCATGAATATTATCTCCATTTACCCAACTCCATTAAGAAATTCCATAACATCAATATTCTATGCTAGTAAAATCAGAGGACTCCCATTACCTATATCACATTACAAACTATATACTAATCACAATACATGTACATTGAGTGGGAGTATATAACTATATAAGAAATTTCCAAAAAGGGTTCCCACACATTCCTCTCAAATAATAATAATCTAAGAAACATTTTTTATAAAATAATAAATAAACATAAAAAAAACAAATGATAGAATAATCCATAAAAATAATTGACATAAAAAAAGAACCGTTCTTTTAACAGATTATTTACATAAAGAAACCCAAACCATAACTCACATATTTATTCCATGTACATACATTCCCATTCAATGAGAAAACACAATGAATCTCCTATCAAATAATATGTAACTAAACAGGAAAACTTGGGAGTGGAAACCTGTTTATTTAGAAACATTTATTCACTATGTGGTATAATCTATGTGCCCTATTTTTTTAACCACAACCAAGTATAACCAACAAGGAATTTCCTATATGCAACATGAATAGACCCATCTTATACTAAAGACATGATCCCATTATTCCAATACAATGTGTCATAATGTGGACACTATGGAAAATTATAAACCAACAAGGACCCTTATTTGTAAATCCAGAGTATACACCAACACATACCAACACCACAACCAAGATTATTTTATCAAATGTGATAATCATTATTTTTAATACCATAATAATTATTATTAATTGTATAAAACATTTTTTTCAAAGTTTCTCATAACCTATATATAAAAATAGTTTATAGAAAAATAATATTCTACCAATAATTATCCAAATACTTTATCATAGAAAAATATAAATATAAATTTAAAATAATACTCTTCCAAGTTATTAGAAAATGATGTGTGATAGATATGTATCCTACCTCAAATAATATCATCCCAAATAATATATCACCAAATGTTATGTCCAATATCCCCCAAAATTCAGATGATGCAATATAGAAGCAAACCCTTACAAACACAACCTAAACCAATGAACTAGGAATGGTAGACACAATCCACGGTTTCTCATAATAGTGAATGATAATATAAAAGAAAATATAAAGATACGTAGTCTAAATTTTTTCTTCCTAGTTCAAACACTCTAAAATATAATGGATATAGATCATGGATTAATTGAATCCAAAAAAACAAAAAGGAAACCTCTAGTTTTGGGGGCTATCAAGGAGAAAATAAATAAACATTATGGGGATGTTTTTGGGTTTAAATTATAATTTTACAATCTCATTAAAGGAAATCATATTTTCGTTACATGGTATAGTTAACCAAACATCAACCATTATAATTCCACTTTTCCAATATTTATAATAAAACACTATTTTAAAAAACCCTATGGTAACCATTTACATTTCCAAAAACCCTCACCGCCACCCAAAAGATTTGTCTCACATTTTACCCAAACCATGTACCCACTTTGTGTCTACACCCAAGCCATTATTTCAGACAAAACAGTAACCGTAGAATACCTTGTAGTTTACCCTAATTTTTCACGAATCATACACCCATAAAAAGAATCCAAAAAATCCAAAACCCCTCTACACCATTCTTAAAAAACCGTACAGTCCTTACAGGTTTAAAACACATAACAAAAATGAAATTCCTTAAACTATGGGTGTTAAATTCTCCCTACCATTTTGATTTATATTCTTGGAAATCTAGAAGTGGGAAGTGTATCAATATAATCTCAATCCACTCCTACAATATAAATATCTCCCACTCCATGGTCTCTTTACAAGACCTATCATAGTTTTATAGCAAGCATAATAACAATGTGTTACACATAGATGATCTTTTATTTATTATCCTAATATATGAATTATGGTGTGAAAAATTGTTCATCTGGATGGAGGGTACTATTATCCTAATAAATAACATCAATAGGGTTTGTTTCATACTTTTATAGTTGATATATGGGAAAATTTTCACACATTGTGTTGAATGAAGGAGGTAATTCTTATGGATAAGCAATTTCACTGATACAGTCAACAATATCAAAGTGTCAAACATATCGAGGCACTAACTACCCTTTATTAGGAAGGATATAGATCTCAAATCCTATTAATACCATCAATAATAAATTGTTTCTCACCACAAATTATACTGTAAAACAACTCAAATATGAATAAGATATTTAGTAGCTTAATGTTATTGCCATGATTTTTCATCTCAATCAATCTCATCAATAGATTCTTGTATAGGATTAGGTATAAAGAAATTATTTTCCCAGACTTCACCTAAAAAAGTGTATATTGAGATATATTATCATACAATGCTCTAAATATAATCAGTTAAATAATTTATAGATTGATATGATTATATTAAAACCATACTTTGTACAATGGTCCCCCCATAAATTAGGAAAGTTCATCATACATGCTCTAATAATTTCTTCCATTATTAAAAATGTCCACTCTTACTAATAATTTATGGAGTATGGTATATTTTATTATGGTCAATTAGGTTTATGAGTTCCATGGAAATGGAAACAATACCAAAAACAAAATTTTGGATCACTTTTAGAAATGGTGGAAATCAGTACATGAGGTAACATCAACTAATCATGAACATACAACCACAGAAAATATTATACATAATTATTCTATAGGATTACAATGATGTGTGATGGCTTAGTAAGTCATCAAAAATCACTAAAAAAGTAAAATTATTCCAAATATTTATAGACGATATGGTGAATAATTGAAAAAAATTTATCCCATAGAATTATCGGTGTAGGTAGACATCGCTACATCCCCTCTAGTCATTAGAGATTAAACTTCACTAATTTATTGGGAGAAAAAATATCCCCATGCTATTAAAATTTCAATTATAGATAAAACCACAAAAAGTGTTCATTTATTACCTTTTTTATATTTTAGATAACTGGTTGAATAACCCACTTGAATGATGATATGTCACAATAAACTATTATGTCACAATAGAGGAACCAATATTGGATTCCAAAAAATAAAGTGGTAATTAGCATCATATACCCATCCATTAATAGAATCCTAACCATTAAAGGTTTCTTTAAATGTAAGGAAGTCATGGTAAAACCCCTAATCTTCCTTGACATGTACAACCAAGTCAAAAATGAGAGTGTACAAAATGAAAAACATAATTACACCCTAGTCCATATATCCTAAGTGTACTTCATTGATTTAGACAATGAATTATCATAAATCAAACACTTCATAAATCCATTATCCACTTAATTTTGAGGTATTCATCCACCAAAAAAATGTTCATGATTTTTTATTTTGATTCGTTATAGTCATTGATGAGACCATCCATGAGAAATCATAAAAAAGGACTAAGAAATAACCCAGAAATCGCATAGGATAAAAGTCCTTTACATACTTGTGAATGATATCCTTTATCAGTGTAAAGAAGTTAATTATCAACCAACTATGTAAAAATGGAACCACCATGTATTCCTAGTGACTATAGAAACTATGAAATTTTATCGTTGAAATACCAATTTTATTAAGATGCTGTTATAGGTATCTTCCTCATAGGAAAACACATGTTGTTTCGTTGTTTTTTCTCACGCACACACACACAATGAACGAATTTATATAAGGTTAACGTTCCTAAAACCGATCCATATCACATGTATATATATATGGAGTTCTTATAAGATTGGATCTAAAAAAGAAAGTTCTCACTTATTTCATAATTCCTCCAACTGATCAATTACTTCACAAAGTTCAATTAGGGCCATCAATATTATAAAAAAAACATAACTCATTCTTGAGAGTGATAAATATTTGATCTTTTTTGGGCTGGTCCAAATTTTATTTATTACAAGGGAAAAAATAATCACTCTAATATACCATAAACACAATCAATTATACTTTCAGGAGAAACCCACAATTTTATGGTTAATCACTGATAAAATATGGTTACAAAATTTCCATGTAATTTCCCTACTCCTACCAGAATCATGTATCATTAAACTTTGAAAATATAATTGGATCAATCGGTAGATATGAAAATGATCCACGAATAATAGAAATAAACATTCAATTTTAATTCTATCACACCATCATCCCCAAAATTAAATCCAAAAGATTTATGTTTAAAATCCTGACCACCTACTAGACTAGCCCATGTCAAAGATAATTAAGAATGATGACCAACTAAAATATATGAAATTGTGTTTCATGAGAGTTTTCTTAATGTTCGATACACGAGGCATCATTTCCACATAAAAACACTATTTTTTCTCATTTATCATATATATAGCATAACAAATTAAACAAGAACAACCAACACAATAATTCCAATTATAGAAACATGCAGTAATATAAACACCAACTCATTATAAATATAGTTTAGTCATTATAAATTTCTTATTCTATAATTAGAAACAACCCAAAAATTATTAAAAACCAATTAAACTCTAGTAATAAAAATAATATTTATGTTTTAATTTGAAATTTTATCCCCCTAAGTACCATTTAAGAAAAATAACTAAATATATTAAAAACAAATCAAAAAATCCTTCAAAAAAATTTTCTTAACCGTTTTAAATTGAATTTAATTTTTAGTGAAATAAAACTATATAGTGAAATTTATTAATTAAACAACCTCATTATCAAAAAACACATGTACATATCAAAAAATGTGTATAAAATCCAATACTAAACATTTTAACAATATTCAAAAATCGTTATATCATAGAGGAAGTGCTTCCCTCTTCTTTATCACTATATGATCAATAACCTAGATTAACTAAATACTATTTTTAATATGTTCAAAATTTAAACATTTTTTTGAAATCATTTTTTTTATCAGCTACGCCGATGGGGAATCAGTTTAGGAGGAACTAAATCCTGACGTTGAAAGACTAGTAGTTACTCTATAGGTTAGTTGGGGTGTAGAAATTTTAATGGCCTTTACTGATAAAAAAACCAATTGGAAAATAAAATCATAATGATTTAGAATATATATATGGAAAATTATAGAGTACTATAGATAAGATAAGGAGACTGGGATAATTCATTTTTTATGCATGTCCAAAGCAGAGGAAAGTGAATATAAGGATCAATATTAAATGCGAAGATGGATCCTTCACATATGTTGCGTATGTTAAATGAAATATTGGATTGGAGTACTCCAAGGGTCTTCTGGTAGTTCTAAGACACTACAAGAAAGATGGTCTTGGTGGTCTCACTCAAACCAAAAAATTCATGAACTGCATTCAGATTCCGGTGAATATCAAGACAATATATTGTTAGTGGGAATTATGGGAGATTATTAAATAATGTAAGTGGTGTTTAGCCTGAAGGATTATAGTACCCAGATCCTGATGATTTTCTTAGATCCTTCTTCATTTCAATATGGAATGTTGTAAAATGATAAGTGCACGAGGTAATATAGGATTTCTTCAGAGAAGAACCCCTTCCCAAATATTTCTATGATTATGGGTTGATTCTATTAACCTGAGTTAAAGAAGCTTCCAATTCGAACTATTTTAGCACTATTTGGGTTAGTAATTTCTCTTTCTGGATTCATGAAAAATTATTTAATAAAAGGATAAGAGGTCTCATTCCAAAATTGATATCAAAGGAGCAACATGGTTTTGTGTGGGAAAGAAGTATCCAAGGGGAAATATGAATTGAAAAAGATATGGTTGAGAATTTGAAGTTATGGTTGAAAGCATTTAACATTATGGTTATGATTGACATGAATAAGGAATATGAAAGGGTCAAATGGAACATTATTATTAAAGTGATGTGGATTTTTTAGGAAGGGTTTTGTGAATTATGTTTCAGATGATACACTTCTCCATGGGTCTCAATATCATTGAAGGGAAAATGATTATTGTTATTTGAAAACATATGTAGTTTAAGTCAAAGAGATCTCATGTCTCTTAACATCTTCATTTTCTCTATATACGTCCTTTAGAACATGGAATTGGTTTTTAGAACAAAATTTTGATTCCTTATAGGAAAATGTTCAAAAGTGGAATTGTGTAACATATTTTCTATACTGAGGATATCTTTATTTTTCTTAATTAAAGTCATAGATCAATAAATTGATTCCTGTAAATAACTAAAATTAATGGGATACTAAGTGTACAATGTATTAATCAAAATAAAATTAGAATGTTTATCTCTAAAAAATAATTTTTATGTAGCAGTAACAAAATTGAATAGAGAATAATCATACAGAGGTGTCAAATCCTGATGGACTACCTCAACACACCCATTTCAAATAGATTAATAATAAAACACTTATTTGATGGAACCATCGACCAAATTATATGAAGATTCTGCAACAAAGAAAATAAAGTTTCATCATTTAGAGGGTGAATGGCCTTTATCAGTAGTGTGATTTCATTTATCCCAATGCATGTCCTATCAATCACCATGACTAAAAAGGGGATGATCGAAAGGAAAGAGAACTAGTTCTGAAAAGCAGAACAACAAAGGGAGAAAATAAGCATTCATTCTTTAATTTTTTCTATAGTTTTGAAGATTCGATGGGAAGATAGAAATAAAATATGAGAGGTAATAAGATACCCAGTTGCACTCAAACATGTATGAAGCATGTCACTTGTTTTTGATAATAGGAAGTTATTGAATGGTGCATTGTTTTCTTCCACCTTATCAAGACTACTACCAAGAACCTAAAACATTGTGGAGAGGATATAGGGTATTCAACGAAAATGGATAAAATGGAATCCTCTTATTAGTGAACAATAATTAAATGTTGATGGTTTTGGTATTTCTAGAGATTTAAGAGGTGTCAGTTTTGTAAAGACAAAAGTGGTTCCGTGTTTATGGGGTCTACTTACTATTTTGGTACATTTAATTCTTTGGGATTTGAGGCTTGATCCATTAATACTAGTTTTATAATGTGTAAAAGGAAGAAGGTGCAGATTATAGAAGTCAAATCTGATTAATAAATTCTTTTCCAATTAATTAAAGTACAAGAAAGATATCTTTGGTAGTTGTTATATTACATTTGGGATTGAAGAAGCTATATCCACTAGGGTATACATGTCTGACACAAGTGAAGGTTAGGGAACATCGTAGTGGATTCTCCATCTAGAAAAGGAACCATGGGAGTGAGTATTAATTTATTTTCACTCATGGGATCTCTACCATGTGATTTAAAATATATGTAATGGGAGATTACTTTGGCCTTCATCAATTTCAACCTCTATTATTTGAAGTGATCGTGGTTGTTCAGATTCCTTTTAAATAAAAATTCAACATTCCTTCAACCAATTATCCTCAATTAATGAGAAAATTATAAAACTATTTTTAACATGCCTTATATTTTATCAACCTCTTATAAATAGAGAATTAAAAATTATATTAGTTTAATAACACATTAAACATTTTCATATGCTATCATATTTAATATATTAACAATATTTCATTCTCCATTACTCAATATATTAAACATTTTTTACTAATTATGTACAAATCATGGAATGAGAACTACATGTTATTTTTTAATATATTAAAAATTATCAAAATAATACTAAATCAAAATTATATAATTCCATTTTTTTGGTTCTTTTCAATTTTTTTTTCAGATAATGAAATTTAAATCGACACATGAAATATCTTAAAAATCATAAACTATTTGAATGAAAAAATCAATCTTTCGAGTTTAAATGTTTCTTAAGGTAAAAAATTTAACCATTCATTATGAAAGTGGGATAGTGAACATGTAATTTAGAATTTCTGTCATTATAATGTAATTTCTATCATTGTTTTTATTATAATAGGGATTTCACTTATCATTTAATCATCTATTTCTAATAAGTGACTTATATTTTTATGTTTCATTTTAATAACTATTAATTATTCCTTTATAAAATAAAGTATACACAATAAAAAATATTATTAGGAACATAATTATACAAAGGTAATCGTGTTTAAAATAATAATAGTTCAATGGAAGTAATTATTATCACATAAAATGCATAAAAAATATTTTACCCTCTCTTGAAAACCATTTCTCAGAAATTCCAAATTTAATCCATGAGAACTAGTAATAGTAGAAAGAAATATATTCATGTCATTGTTTTCTTATAAATAACTAATAAAATATAATATAGATGACAGAAACCTTATGGGAATTCTATATACTAACTCCTTGTATATAACTCTTTTTAGATAGACTCATTAAAACGAGGTGAAAACTTTCCATGAAGTTTTTAACAAAAAAATTCATCACTGAACTATATTGGTAACCTAATGTTTTGTATAAATATTTTAGTTATGAATTTTTATATCCTATATTTCATGTCCCAACACATCATATCTTCATTCCAAATATCCGAAAAGATAAAGTGTGCAAAAAAATAATGTTTCTGATATTCAAATCTCAACTCATTGCCTCGGCTGCAATTGAAATACCACTAAATTTATGTGCAACCCCCCAAAACTAATGGTTGGTAAATAATTAATATAGTTATACAATTTAATTAGGATATTATTTACAATTTTATAAAATGTGAACTATTATAAATAAATCCATCCTAATATATAAATATAATTTTTAATAAAACAAGACCATACTTAAATACATAAAATTAGAATAAAAAATAGTCAAAGTCCTAACGTAGGACAATATATATATATATATATAGGTCTACAAGAATAAATACCTAAAAGTAAAATAAAATTATAACATACAAATATCCCATACTCCAGGTGATTTCTCCCTCTTTACTCCCAACTCCATAACCAAATTCTATAGCATCATCACATTTTCTATAAATGTATGAAATCTCCCATATACCTGCATCATATTATAAAACCACTACATATGAACTAAGATACATATATATGTGGTGACTACACAAATCAAAATTAAATCCTCCAAAATACATTCCACATGTTCCACCTAAAAAATAACAAGTTCAAAAACATTTTAAATAAAATAATATAAAAACATAACAAAAATATACCAAGAATTATTAAACAATTTAAATAATTCACTCAGAAAATAAAAATTTATTTTAACCTGTTATTTACATAAATAATCTTATATTAAACCTCACACTTACATTCCATGTACATAAACACCCATGGAATGCACCTACTTAATTAATCTTTTACCAATGTGGTCCTAAATAAATCAACTAACTAAGAAGTATAAACATGTACTCATTACAAAAGACGTCACATGTTAGTATAATATAGTTATTTATTATATTGGAACCAAATAATGTCCCACAAATAATTCCCTTTCGATATACAGCATGACTAAAAATAAACCCAAATCATTTTCCAATTTCAAATTCTTTTAATACGATGTGCCTTAATTTTGGAACAATGTCCAATTATAAACTAACAAGACCCTTTCAATATTCTTCATGAATTCACACCAAACCAGAAAATTAAGACATCCAACCCAAGATTCTCACATACTAAAATATTATTTAAAAAAACATCTAATTAATAATTTTATTAAACATTTTGTGTGTTTCACCAATATATATTATATAAAACCAGTTTAAACCATAAAAAAATTAAATGAAAATGTACCAAATTTTTTCAAATAGGAAAGAATCATCATTTATATTTTAATAAAAATTATTATTGTTTATTATAAATAGTGTTGTGAGAGATGTGTTACCTTTATCAAACTAGGTCAACACAAATATTATAAAATGAACTTTTATATTTAGGCTCCCATAAGATCCCTACAATTGATTACAAAGAAATGAATAAAAAATAACCTAAATAAAAAAATCATGCTTGGAAGTCATGAAATAGTATCTATAAAACTAGATTAAAATATTACATGATAGGATAAGAAATTATTAAATTTCATTCATAGGCAAAGTACAATAAAAATCCAAGAGCATGACATTCAGAGTGAATGAAATCCCTATAATCACCCAAAGGAACACTATAGTATGAAATTACTAGAAAATAGGTAAGAAATGGAAATTAATGTGTTGTATTGTGGTTTCAAATAAAATTTGATGTTCTCTTTTATGTCACACAATCTTCTGCTACAAGGTTTTGAAAATGGTGTGCTAACTATGCAGATTCCATTATCCAAAAAAATCTAGGTTAACAAAATTTTTCCAAACAAGGAGCCAATAATGACACTACCAAAAAACACTCAACATGATAACATATTTTTTCTCCATATTTTACTAAAACCATGCAATAACCATGTTCTTAAACCCAAACCTCTATTTCATCCCATATGTTTACATGGGATTCCTATAATATTTCCCTGAACCATACAACCCTTAAAAACTATATGAAACATTTAAGAACCATATGAAACAACCTAAAACCAATGCTAACCCCTTCATTGATCAAAAATATATTGTATAACAATAAAATACATAAACATAAAATTTTATAGATCATATATTATGTTCCCATCTAGAAATAAAAAGGTTAATGTCATGTAGTTTTAAGAAAATTTGTACTGAATTCAATCGATTTGGATTATTAAATGTTATTCAACCCTGAAAATTCCATCATCAAGGAATGGATGGAAAATATAGTGATGACCAAAATTCCCTCTAAAAAAACCATATCACTTCTATTTCACAATACTTTAAAATTCTATGCAACATAGGAATATAAGTCAGGATGTAAGAAGAAGAACCATCGTGTGTCCCTAAACCATACCACACCATCTTGAACATTATTACATTAGTATCCAGAGATATTTCACCACATAACTATACAGGACCCTAATTTATCAAATAATTCCTTTTTGACCCAATTAATTCATTTTATGTTACATCTATATTCTGATGGAGAATATTTCATTTAGATAAATTTATAGAGTGCCTTTCGTGGAAGTGTTCATCCGAGTAGAAGAAGGAACATCTGAGGCTCAACTAAGAGTCGATGAGTCATTACATATTTTATTTTGACAGATTATAAAATAAAGATGATGATGAATTAACAAGTTTTTTATGATAAATTTTCAAATTTTGGGACTTTAAATTTATTCTCTACTACTTTTTCTATTTTAACTTTGAGGTTGATCATAATTAACTATCAATCAGGAAAGTATATAGAATCTTATTTTTTTATCCATAATACCACTAAGACTATCACCTCTGCTTATAGGGATGTCATCCAAATGATCCATTGAACTTTTTATAGCTCAGGGTCAAGATCATACCCATATAATAAATTTTATTCCCCCTCCCTATAACCATATTATGATAAAGAACCTCACCCATGTTTCTGTATAAAATTATATTACAAGATAAAACACCTATAAAGGGGCGTGAATCTGGGTGTCTATATTGTATTGAATTATATTAGATGATGTACCTTTGTTTTTTAGAACATATTAAACATATTACAATTATACTCACATCCTTTTAATATATAAATGTAGAATTTAAAAAGCACAAAAAAAGTTTTTACTCGGTTCACCACTAAGAGACAATCCATGGATCATACACATAGTGTTTTATTAGTTAACTAGAATAAAATGTGATTTAATATTGTTGGCATATTACAGTTCTTCATCCATGAAAATTCTATTCAAGGATTGCTACCTTCATAATGGATTTCATTAAAGAGCACTCTTCCTCCATTGGATCACATCTGTCGACTCCTCCCCTAAGCACTACATTGAATGTATAATTTTTTATTTTATTGATATTAATTTCATATTAATATCATTGAGAATGTATAAAGTGATCTACATGATTAATTCCATATAATAGTTATCCAATGTGTTAAAAAATATCCAGAAAATTCTCTAACAAAAATGTGTGTAAGTTCAATATGATAAATATTTCTCCTGGTAAAAATTGTCACTCTATGATGTACTTCATGCAACACCTATGTGCACACACATCTCCAAAATTATCCTTCACATAAGTCCTAACTTTCAATCCCCTTTGTGTACTTCCATTTTTGTTTTCCACTTTATAATTTGTTCTTTATGAACTAATCCATCACAATTTTTATTCACACACACCTTCTACATGAAATGAACGTTCAATGACCTCCAATATAGTTTAACTATTCATGAAACTCCACATTGACCTATTTTTATGGAATTATAACTCTATTATCCATATAGAACTCTTTTCATGGTTTTGAGCCTCAAAAATAAAACCTAACTCAAAAAACATCCAATTAATATCCAAGTCATCGAATTAGTTTCCCATGAATCCTTAATAGATGATTACTGAGGTATTTATTTTAAAAATCCCCCACAAAAAATCACTAATTGAAAAATATAATTAAGAACCATATACTTATTTCTTAGTGACCTATCCATAGTGAAATTCTTATCCGGTTCCTGAAATGATCCTTCAAAATATTTTCAAATGATGTTATCCTTCACATAAATCTTTAATGATCAAATAGATACTATATGGGATATTTTAGTTTATAAAATTCATTCACTAAAATCCTCTCTTGCATTTTCATAAAACCCAAGTAAATTGGTTGTTACATGATTCTTGTAAGGTTTCTCCTAAATAAACCCCCATCCTTGTACATAGTATGTGGTAACATAATTCCTACAAGTAAATTTTTTATTTGATCAAATTTCTCACAGAACAACATTGAATCCTCCTAAAATTAGAAAAACATCTCACAAAGATCTTGAACTACAAGAACATTCATAATATGTACTTCCACATTCTTTTTTCATCTCAACAGAAAAATTATTTTCAAAAAATAAAACATCAACCTCCAACTCATATAACCGAAGTTAAAATATTCTCACCCTATGGGTTTGTTTCCAATACAAATATAAATTCAATCATACATAGTGTAACTCCTTCGACATAGAATTGAAATCAATCATTCCCGACTCTATGTTTATGTAAGACGTTCTTAGTGAAGAAAATAAGAGTTCTAGTGTGTATGAAACATCTCATGGTAATACGAATCATAGATCTACCCTTATCTTTAATATTATTTAAATTATGTTATATATAGATCACGTCTCATCATTACATTTATATCATGAACTTCCTCATTATGAGAGAAGATCATAACTAAAACTAATGTTTTACATTTAATTTTACTATATTAGTGTTTTAATCATTCTTACCATTTGATTATAATCCACTAGATAAAGATCCATCTAGTCAAGAAAATACACCAGATGCATTATTAGATAATAATAGGGAGTGGGGATGTATTGGTACCTATGAAAGATGAGGGAGGTGGTTGAACACCGTGGCCCAATAAATGTTTTTAATACTATTTCTGTTAATGGATTATTCATGATATCTTAAAATTTCTAATTAGTTAAAAACATTCTCCAATATTTTCATTTATTTATCAATATTTCTTTAAAAATTCGATATTATATTTTAGTATCTTTCGCCTGATACTATTGTATATGATTTTTCATAATATAAATGTAACTCTTGTTATCTAAAAAATATCATGGGATGTTTCACATATACACATATATATTTTAACTCTTTATTTATCTATAAAATTTGAGTACATTCTATGGTCAGTGATTTATATTATACTTATTTGGTAATCAAATAAATGTGTTATATCTTTTTACTAATCAACCCAATACACTTACTTCCAATAAAGAATGAACTAGCACTAATATAATTTCATTCCACCTCATCACTACACCAATGTGAATTATAGAATACTCACAAGTCATGATTATTTTTGACATCAAATAGAAAAAATAAATTTGGAGTACCTCAGATATACCTCATGATACATTTCACTACTATGAGATACTCCTCTATCGTGACCTGGCCCACTAGGACCAGAGTGGCAACTACCCAAATCCCACTTCCAATAGACAAGGAGATAGAGATGAGTTCTACGTAGTCATATCCCAAATATAGAAGACGTTAGACTAATGTTCATGTAAACACACACACATCACCATTACTAGATAATACTAAAATATATAACAACTAAAACCATTGATTGAATAAATTTATAATACCATAATCATAGTACAATAATAATATAGTCATGTGATAAAGGGGCCAAATACAATCCCAAAAAAATTAGAGTGTCTAGCCTTCTCAAAAGGTGTGTTATAATATCAAATTCAATAACCCTAAAAAAATATATCTCTTTATCTCAATCTATGCTCCACCTGCTCCTTGTCCTCCTAGGACACATCATCAAATGGGTAATCATCAACATAAAACAGGACATGTGTTGGAAGATCCAATGTGGGCATGAACATACCAAAACAAAATATAAATCCATAAAAATCACTAAAAAAATATCAATAGTAGACAACTCATAACAAATATATATTAGTAAATGAAAAAAACTCAATTATACACAGAAAGGACACCACACCTTCAAGCAGTCTCAACCAAACAGTTATCTATAGGATTCTGCATGAACATTATAGGTATTTATACATCCATTATAAACCACTCCACAATCCATTCCATAATTGGATACATTGGTCCAATAGTTCATGATCAGTGGTCCCCACTCATGAAAACTAACTAGTGTCTTAATTCCTTGATAATTAGATAGGGGATCGCACCCATAAACTATGGGGAAACCAGAAACCTAAAATAGATCAAACTTCTTTGTAGGGTATTTTATTCCAAATATACTGAGAAACCTTCTGAAACGACCTACTAAATAGGGGTCACTCTTATTCCATGAGGTCAACCTAGGTTATAAGAAACAATTATAGAGGATCACACTCTAGTATTATAGAGGGAAACCATAAACTCTATCTGAGACTCATACTAAAGAGTGGATCACAATCTAGAGATGGGGTTGTAAAACTGGTATGCACCCACGAGGGGATACGAAAATAGAATACACATAAATACTACTAGTAAAAATTAATGAAATGAATGGATATGAATACCATCAAATGGAGTACTGAGGATGTTCTTGGGAGTACATGGCATGACTAGCTGACCCCAGGTCTGGATATGTGCTTTGGCCTCTCAAAAAAATGTAATCCTATATATAAATGGTGTATAAGTAACTATACACAACATTTAAGATATTTCAGAACCCTTTCAATATCGTTTAACTGTACCCATGTACTGTTGGTCATGTCTGTGTACCACCCCATGTACACAAAACCATGCTTGTGTGTACCTTGAAATGTATGTGAACCCCATATTTCCCACGCCCATAAACCATCCAATGTACACGTCAATATATCATTAAAATTTACATGTAATTTAATATATTTCAAATGTTGGGTGATATTTTTCTCTCTGAATAAACCCATGGGCCACATAGAGGGTCCCACGTGTTGTTTATTTCTGGATTACATCTCATGTAATGCATGATTTTATAGAAATTTTGGATCTTCAAAAAATTACCACCACCATTATATCCATCATGACTTTAGATGGAGAATCACAAATTAAGGGATTTATGACCCCTACCATCATTGATCTCTCAGATCCAACCTTCGTAACCACTTAAGAAATTCTCGCTTGCAGCTTCTGTAGTCACGACCTTGAACTAGAATGAACAGGAACAGTATATCCATTTTGATCCACCTCTAATTTTCTTCATTATCTTCACACATCAATCACATCCTCAATCATGCATTTAATCTTTTATTTTTATACTTTTCATATAATAATGATTGTGCATTGATGATATACCATGTTTTCATCAGAAAATGTGCCAACGAAATTTTCTGCAATAATCATACAATAAAATGGGGGAGAAATTCATTAACCATAACATGTGATGAATGAAAGTAAACCATTTATTATTTTTTCCATCAACCATTGTCAAATAATTAGACAAATAAATAGGGAAATAGTTAACAAATAACGAATCATATTTATGTTAAATCATCCATGTATGTGTGAAATAATTATTGTTTATAAAATTGATCTATATTTGATCAGGATAATAACTCTATGTAAATCACACAAATTAATCATCCAACCTTGATTTTTGATCAATAACTTATGAATAATGGTCTTTATTTTCATCATTGTATATATATGCAAAACTCATTGGCAAGTGATCCTCTATCTGATCGTAATCTAATGTTGTTTTCCAATGATCGTCCAATGGATCCTCTTCAACGACTCCTCTCAATATCTGGATTATGCAACTAAACCATTAGTATTGAGTCATATTTGTGTATTTATAGAGGATTTTAGGTCAATACATAAACATAATAAAAAAATGAACTTATTTATTTTATTAATATTTATGCTCATGATGAATTTTAATGAAACAACTAACATAGATCCAGATTATGTCATGCTAAGGGTAAAAATATTGATTTGAACTTAGTGGTAGCCATATATTTATTACCTATTTAATTATTTAATATTTATTCACCTTTTTCTGGAAAGTAATGTTCCCATTATAGATATATCTTCCATATATTTTAGATATCAGTTTTGGGCTTATTAGTCCTCTGAATCTCATAGTATCTTAGTAGTTAACTCCAAAAATAATCCATATAATATTCTAGATTAATACATAGAAAAATATTTATCATTACATTCACCCAAACCTTAGTCCTTTCATCCCATAAAGTGATAACCTACTCAAAATTATGAGGGCATTGAGCAATCATATGGGTCTCCCACTCCTAGGTTCCCTCCTAAAGATTCTTGTTCTTCCACAGGATGCACAATCAAGAAGTCGATCTCTTGTGAAGACTATTCTCCTGTCGATCCAGAATCTTCACTCAGTACGCAAGAAAGGTATCCTCTTCAATGATGAACATATCACCATAGTTGATAACATGTGATGGGTCATCACATACCTCTTTAGAAGACTCACGTAGAGGACATCATGTACTAGGACTAAATGTAGTTTGTAGATCAAAGAGGTACAACACCTCACCAACTCTACAAGCTATCAGGAAAGGGCCAATGAATGTTGGATATAGCTAGATGACCTGACCAAACCTATTTAGCCTATATTTAGGTGATACCCTCATAATTTAATGGTCTCCCTCCCTGAACACTAGAGGCCTCCATTGTTGGTACACATAGGACATGTGACGACTCTATGCAGTCATCTTCTAGACCTAGATGATCAGAAACATCTTCGTCACAGCTCACACCGACTCTGGGCCCATGAGTGCTGACTCACCAAGATCAGTCTAATTTTTTTTTTCTACCTATAGTTTCACTCATACAAAACCTATAATGGTTTCATATAGATAGTGGAATGATATAAAATTGTGTACAAAAACCCCACTATGGGTAGGTGATCCTCCTAAGTACTGTTAAAGACAAACATTCAATCCTATGTCATGTACCCTAAAATATAAATTGTCTCCTCATTATAACCTTTAATATAGGGTTGGAACGCTATGATCAAATTCTACTACATTCTAAAGGCATCTTACAATCCTCCCCATTATCACAATATGAACTGAGCATCATGATAAAAATAAATCATCAATGGAATTCCATGGAGCTTGCCAATCTTTTACATGTACAGGTCTATCAATCTATCTATTGTAATATACTCCCAAACTTCTAGGAAGTGGATTGATTTAGTTATTTGGTCTAAAATCAACCATATGGTATCATTTCCTCACAATATACATGGTTACCCCATCATGAAATGTATTTATATCACATCCCTCTTCCACTCTAGAACCATAAGTGGTTGAGTTAAACCCGTTATAACGTAGTCCTCATACTACAATTCCTAAAAAAGGTAATGAGAAACAAACCATACAATAAATATATACATGAATGGCCTCAAAATATGATTTCATAGGTATTTATGAACTCCTTTATCACATCCTCCCTTTACATAACTTCCACCATCTTCCATCCTCTAAAAATGATAATGATATCCTAATCTTTATAAATTATATCTGGAGAATGTATATTAGATATCTATGTTTGTAATTTCTCATAGTTTATATCTACTTTCTGAGATTCCCTAATAAGGTGTAAAATTGTTGTGTAACAACCATTAATTGATTATATAAACAAAATTCCTTTCCCACTAAAGAAAACTTCTATAAGGCTAACTACTCTGATACCTTGGCTGAAAATCAAGAACAATATCTCGTTATTAGAGTGTCTACCACCATGTTCCCCATCCCAAAATTATATATAGTCCTGATGGAATAATACTAGGGAAACTCTAGCCATATCCTTTATCTCATGTTATTATCCTTCTAAGAAATGTTAAGATTGGGACTATTGTGGTCACAGTAAATGAAAAACCACTCTCCCATGAGGTAGTTTCTCCAAAACATTAGGAAGTAAACTACCATTACTAGTATAAGATCATTGGTTGTTTACTTACCCTTGTACAGTATCAACTACGAAGACCCAAAGGCAATCACTTCTTACCTCTGCATCAAGACAGAACCAAGTATAGTTGCTGAATCATCTCTAAACACTATGTGCTCAACACTCTCCTCTGGAAACCTCAATATTAGAGAGCTCATCAACCACTACCAAAAAATTTCAATACACTACTGGGGTCATTCCATCCAAAAGAAAGGCTATGTATTTTGGGTCAAAATTATCAAGGGCATTGAAACTCTAGAGAAATATGGTACTAAACATTGATAGTGATATATAATTCCAATGAAACTGTTCACTTTGGTTATAATCTTGGGTTGATCCCAAGAAAGAATTGACTCAATGTTCAATGGTTCCATTACCACTCCGACATCAAAGATGATGTATCCCTTGTAGTCGACCTCTCAAATCCAATGCTGACACATAGAGAGCTTCCAATAATGATGGTGCACCCAGAATGAATCTTTGACCATCCTCAAGTGTCTTGTGAGCCCCTCCTCGGATGTTGAGTACACTTGTATGTCATCGATGAAGACCACCACAAACCAGTCTAATGAAGACTATAAAATCAGGTTCATTTGCTCAATTAACATAGCTATGGAATTTGTCACATCTAAATTCACCACCAAGTACACATAGTGATGGTAGAGAAATATAAATCCACTCTTTGGTATATCCTCATCCCGTACTCAAAGCTGGTGATAACCAATTCTGAGGTCAATATTCAAGAACATCCATGCCCCTATCAAAAAATAAAATATTTTTTCAACCCATGGATGTAAATACATATTATTCATGGAAACATGGATCAAACACTGGTAATCAACACATAACATCAATCTCGCATCATTCCTGTTAGAGATCACTGTTGGGGCTACCTAGGGGGAAACATTGGGCCTCATGAAGCCCTTATTCTATATTTCCTTCAACTAAGCCTTCATCTCTTGAAGGCCTAAAGGAGATATATGATATGCTGGTTTAGATATCAGGGTTCTCCAAGAGTGTAAGTTAATGCGTAATTCTAGATCATTGTGGGGAGATAAGTTTAGAACACCCAAATGAAAAGCACCATAACACATCTCCAACACCACAAGAACTAGTGTCATGTAACATACACTAATCCAAGAGTCATTATAGCCAACTGAAGATTAATAAGTTGGAATATCCTATACCTATTATTTTCATACACTTCAAGGGTTTTCTTTTCACCCATAAAGGAAAAACAGAGCCCATCACTATGAATAAACCTCATCTTATTCCAAAAATATTCAATCTGTGTGTGACCTATGGATAGCTAGTCCTTGCTTAAGATGATGTAATAAAGACTCATTAATGAAAAAAAAATATATCATATAAAGATAACAAATCAAATATTTGGATTGAACTATAATAAAATGTGTGCAATAATTGAGAAACATCCTATCGGAGTCTCCAAGTATTTGGATTGAAGTAAATCCCAATTGGAATATCCAATTTTTGAAGTAGAGAAGTGGAAAGAATATAATTACTCACACCTATTTCTATCAGCATGAAAAATAAGGTAAAAAGGAATCATATCATACCTCATACCATCCTTGGAGATTAAGGGTCATATGATTCTATGGAATATATCTAGACTCATCCCTGACCACCAGATCCTTAAGCTAGGTATTGAACACTTTGGGTTGGTGGTGGAAATATGTCAAACCTCTGACCACCTCAAGATTCTCTACTAGCCCCTATTCCATGAATTTGGGCCTATGGACTCCCAAGGACATACAAATTTCTTTTCCTTGACAGTCCCTTGACCATCTCACAGTCAGCTGGTTCACGAGTCTGACAATCCATTGTAATATTTCTTCAAATTTCATAAAAGAAACTTAACCTCTACCTTAGCTTAAATGATCCATCCTTAGAACCCAGCACCACTGATCCAATATCATTGGATTCTCTGCAGTGGAATCAGACATGATTGGGTCCTTGAAACTGTTATCAACTTCCTAATGCGGACGTCTCGACTCTTGTCTACCCACTACCGTCACCCACTATTGGTGCCAGCTCCTATGGGAATCATTCCACCACTATGTCCCACTATAGCACTCCATAATATGAAGGGATGAAAAGATATGTCACTGAAGCACTGATATCTCAGTATAATCCCTAATCAAGGGTTCTCTATCCAATGAACATATCTTGCACCATTATTATCGTGTATCTCCATAGACCAGTAAACCTCATTGAGTACTCTTCCATGATCATAATTCCTAGGGGAAGATGTCGAATATCCATGATGTGCATTAATTAAAACATTTATAGATAAGAACCCTTCTTTTATATATGGTCGATTTTTGACTAGGATATAGTTTCCCTTTCATGTGAATGAGTCACCGGACTTTACCCTCTCCCATTAGATCCCTAAAGAAAACTTTTTTTTTTGGACTTCTATATGATTTTCAGCCCTCCTCAGAAGGTGTGAAACATGAGTGACTACCTCTAGATAGTTCTCAGCCATATGTGGGTCTATGTCAACCCAAAAGAAAAAAGGACACAAACTATAAAAACTAATGTTGTGTAGTTAACTGAGATGCATCATCACAAATCTCTTCTGTTGTTATATGTTGTATAGAAGGTGGTGGTATAACTGGTAATTCACCTAGAGGTACTTATATGGTAAATGTCCCCATATTAAATCTTCTTCAGTATGTGGATCATCTTTATGATCATGTAGTAGAATACTAGATGACAATATTTGTTTCGGAACCCTAAAATAAACAATACGTATTATGGTCAAAGTGTATAATTGGGAATCTAACGTAATAAATACATTTAAACCACTACTCATTAGGATATGATGAATGTACCAATTTTTATCCTCGCAAAAAATGTTTACATATACCAAGTCAACATTCAGGTTAGCAAAGCCCTAGTGTATAGATTTTTCGATCATCAAACCAATTTTGGAGTACATATTCTGAAATCAAAACGTTAAACACTTAACACTATTTCCATAAAATACAAACTAATATAAAAGATCCTAGAAATATTGTATAATTGAATCCTTTTATACCAATATATCAAAACCTGATCCTCTCGGGCTTGAGTCCTGACTACCCCAAGCCCAACATCAATAGGGAAAGGGATAGAGACCACAACTGGGTAGGCAGATCCTAGACATGGGAGGTATTATCTTAATGTACATGTAAAAATGAACACATCTCAAATCCCATAATATGATTACATAATAAAAAAATAACTAATTCATGCATACATCTATAATCCCACAATCTGAGTAAAATATATTTTACTGAATGCGATAATGCGTCCAAATAAAAGCAAAAAAAACTAATTATACTCAAAACTGCTCAAAAAATGATGACTAGTGTCAAATTAAACCACATGAAAAAATTCGGTCTTTAAAGCACAATATATTCTCCACTAACTCCCTATCCTCCCAGGACACCATTATAATTGTCATCATCTACATAAGGTAGGACATGTACAGACATAGCCCATACAGGGTTGAGTATAACAATACCTAGTAGGGAACCCCTAAAAATCTATCCAAAACACATTAATAGTAGCCATATCATAAAATAATAAATAAAACGAAGGAAAAAATCCCAGATATACTCATGAAGGACACCACACCCCCATGTGGTCTCAACCAAACTACCCACCATATAATTTTTGCTTAAAGATTCTTGGTGATTCCTACTCTTGGAGAACCTAATCCATGAGACATGTTTTCATTAAAGTCACTCATCACAGATATCATGATCATTGGTAATTTTCCTGGAAAACTCGCTGATCAATGAAGAGTTCAATACATAGGTATGCGATGAAAAAAATATAGTTGGGGGGAATCCATAAACACAATATAGATCAACCCTAAATATATGGGATCATAAGCTGTGAACCCTCTTAAAATAACCAATGATATGGAATATCGACACCCCTCACATAGAGGTCCTTCTGATTCCATGATACCCACTTAGGGTGTAAAAATGAATAATATAGGTTGACACCGTAGTCTCTTGAAGGGACACCAAAAACTCTAAATGAGACTCATCTTCCATAAGATAACCAATTCCAGAGATATGGATGTAATACCACACTGTACCCTCAAGGGAATGGTAAAATGGAACATACTATACTGTTATAAATCAAAAATTAAATAAATGAAGGGATCCAAACACCCTCAATGGGGGTACACGACATGTACTAGGGAGTACACGGTGTGTCTATCCAACCCCTAGTATGACCAGGTGTTACTTCCTCGCACAAAATTTAAATCTCTATATAAATAGCAGGTATGTAAGTATACCTGCCAGGTAGAGATCAGTCTTCAAACCTCTTATGTCATCTATCTATGGTTGTGTATTTCTATTCATACCCGTGTACCAACCTGTGTACATATTAACATTATTGTGTACTCGAAGACATTTCCAAGTTCCCTGGCCTCCCTATAGTCATGTAACCTCTGAAGCACACACTGATCCACCAGCATGGTTCATAGGGCATGTGACATATATCCCATGGTGTGTCATATTTATTTCCTTCCAGAAATCCTCATGCCACACACAGGGTCCCACACGACTTGTGTCTCCAGATTACATGCTGGGTAACATGAGATATTTTAGAACCTGTTGATGTTATTCACATAACCACTTCCAAAACCTCTATCATTATTTTAGAAAAATAATTACAAATCAGGGGTATTTTAACCTTTTTTCACCAATCATCAATATCAATACATTAATATCACTTGGGAAATGCCTCATGGTTCGTCCATAGCCACATTGTTGAACTGGAATGAATGGTAACTATAAATACATTCTAACCCCCTCTCATCAAACCATATCATCATCACACCACAATCTCAACCCCAATTACATGATGCACTAACAATATAGATCCTTTACACCGAATAATTGTAAATCAATGGTCATATACAAGGTAATTGTTAAACCACTACCCATATAATTTTTCTATGATGACCATGAGATGAAACGAGAGATAAATACAAAAAATAAAATAAAATTTGAGGAACTAACCTAGTCAATTTTTCATTTTGGCCTCAATATATTTTTTAATAATTAAAAAAATAAAGATGAAAATAATCCTCGAACAATAGAACAACTCTAAATAAAATCAATAATCAGTTCCTAAACAAATTCTTGTTCTTGGAATTGATATGCATTTAACCAGGATATGAAAATGATGGAAACCCCACAAATAAAACATCCTAACTAGATTTTGGATCAATCACTAATGAAGAATGATAATTCATTTTCATCATTGAAGAGTTCCATAAACAATTTTGGTACAAGATCCTTGATCTGATCATGGTCTGATGTCATCTCACAATGATTTTGTAATGGATCCTCTCTAACATATCCTTTCACAATATAGGTTATGAATTTATACCCTAGTGGATAAGGAATATCCATGTATTTATAGAGGATTTTTGTTCACTGCATCACCATAATAAAGTAAATTTATTTATTTATTTATTTTATTATTTACACACATGATAGATTTTAACATATTTTTTTACACCAACAAATAGTATGTCATTATTAGGGTAAATCCCATGATCTAAACACAAAAAAGACTTCATATTTTCACTTTCAGACTCTATTAAATATTTATTGTATTTTTTTTCCAGTAAAACTATTCATGTGTTGTATATATATATTTAATATTTTTCAAATATGAATTCTATGCACACTGGTCTCTAAAATCCCAGTTTGTCTCAGTGCATGGATTAAAAAAGAACCCATATATTATTTTGATGTAATTAATAAAAAAATGAGTCATTACACTATTCCTTTTGATTAATATAGAAATAGGTTTCCCAAAATGTTTCATAAAAATATCTTTCCATGATTCATTTATATATAAAAATGCCCTTATTGTCCTCAAATATAAGTTCAGTTCCACATATTTTCCAACCTTATACATCCCATTCTTTGGTCCATCCACAAATAGGGTTGAAATTTGTTTGGAACTATGCATATTAAAGTTTTTTAGAATCTCTATTTTTTAAATATTTTAAAATATATAATTATATCTCATTTTATAAACCACTTTCTCCACCAAGAAATAATTTATTTATACAATCAAAGTCATTTTGAATTATGATCTCTACATGTTAAAAAACTCATCCACAATGTTTTTTTATTCCAAAAAATATGATATCATCCAAAAACATGAGCATCATGAAATGTGATTCTTGGGATTTCTTCACATGGAGAATTTTATTGAACCTACCCAATTTTAATTCCATATTCTACTAATGTGTATCTATCCAAGCATACCATGATTTTGGTGCATGTTTGATATTGTAAAATGTATCTTTAATATGAACACCTGGGTGTCATAATCTTAATTGACTATACCATTATTTGTTCAATATAAACCTCGTCTTTGATTACTCCACTAAAGGTAAAATTTTTAATTTACACCAAATAAATATTTAACCTTCTTCAAATTTTCATCAATGAGATGTATTGACCTGAGATTTTGGCCCATTTAAACTTGTATTATCTTCTATAGGTTGTTTCACAAGTAATAATGATCTAACATAACACCAAACTTAAATGAACAAAAAAATTATAATTTCATAAAAAATAGAATCATTAGAAAATAAAAATGATAGAATCAATTGTTAAATTTCAAATTATTTTTTGATTAATATTTTAAAATGGATGTCTTTCGATGAGCCACTTAAAAATAAGTTATTTTATTTTACCGTAATAAGATAAATTAATTAAATTTATAATTTTATTAAAATCAAAAATATTTAACATAAAAAACATAACTTGTCAACATTAAATTGTTTATTAATTTATATAAAATAATATTAATTAACTATGAAGATTGAAATGTTTGTTTTCCAATAAAAACAATTTTTTTTATATATTGTATATTCATTAAATATAAAATTTATAAACATTATAGTTTTAAGATTCAAAAATTAAATTCAATTTTATATAAGTAATGTTAGCAATATCTTATGAGTAATTTTCGATTTTTATTCTATAATAATTGATTTTTGGTGAATAGTGAGAAAGGGATTTTGATAATATCGCCAATTTTATGACATTATCGTAATACAATAATGAAATAAAAGTTTTTTGAATTTTATAATATAAATATACGTAAATATATTTATAAATTATAATAAATAATTTAAAAATATTATGTACATTTTAACACATGTATAATTTTTTGAATCATAAGTAACATTTTACTCTAAACAACTAATTTCATTCACTAATATTTAAAATTAGTTTTCCCCACATAAAAATATTAAATATAATGATATATATTTATTAATTTTTATAATCATGTTCATATTAAGTAATAATGTCAATATAAATATTTAGAAAAAATATATGCTTACTAATATTGAATATAATGCCCATGATAAAGTTGAATGTTTTATTTTCAAAGAACTATTTTATCAATGTTGTATAATGTTTATCTAATTAAATAAATAGATATATATTATATAATGACCCTAAAATGATGTTTACAAAAATTTAAAATTTATTCTCACTCATTTAATTGGTAATCTATTTTAATATGATTAATAAAAAATAATTGTGAAAACAACATCTTTTCTGCCAAATGGTTTTTCTAAATATTAAATTATTTAATTTAACCGAAATTTTTATATATTAATAATTTGAATTAGATTTTGTAGGTATTAAATTTACTTTCATCACACATGAATTTAGAAAAATGTGTAATAATATATTTTTATTAAAATAGTACAAAGTAAAATACTATATACAAAGTTAAAAATAAAATCGTCCCGTGTAAAATTTATTGGTAAAAGACTTGAAAATGTTAAAAACATATGTGTAAATACATCATTGAGTTTTTATCAACCCCATATCACCACAAACTCTATTATTACAATTTTTTTTTGAATTATTGACCCTGTAATAATTTCATTACATTATTGAAAAATTATGGTTATTCACAAAAGGTTTATTTTCTTCACTTATAAAAGTATATCACTTCCAGCATCTCAAAGTTAAACATCAATTTTGAATTTTCCTTAAACCACGTATATATTATACTCTCCTTTAAATATGATACATAAAATTGATACCCTATTTAACATAAAAATTCCTAGTACCTTCACTTCCATGGATACATTCAATAGAGATTTCAAGATCCCAAAGTTAGTATTACTTAATCTTTATCCATTTCTTCTAAATATTTCTCTTCAAAACCTATACCAATAATAGTTTCATAATTAACTTAGTATCATTTTTATTCTAAATTGTTATTATATCAATGTAACAAACCTTTTTTATTCTATTCCATGTACTAATAAAAAAAGAACATGGATTGTGCGTATGTGCTGACTACCACTTCAAAAATATTATATATATTTTCCTTCGCTACTAAACCTAAATAATCATAGAAATTTTATTTAATTCATAAAAAATTATATATATGAAACTATTTTTTTTTGAATGTTAATATTGGAAATTTTATAAGTGAAATTAAAATTTAATGGTATTAGTTAACAAAACCACCTAAGATAAACATGTCAATGAATATTTTTTAATTGATGTCTATTTGGGGAAAACAAGTGAAACTGTATAAATTTTCTATAATAAACTAATAAATTTAATTTTCTTCTGTAATTATATATATTATGAAAGTATATTTCAAAAAGAATCACTATTATAAATATAATGAGGAGGATTCAAATAAATCAACAAAACCACCTCATGTAACAACCACTGGAGAATTATTTTTATAAATAAATAACATATGATAATAAATTGACATTATAAAAAATATAGATGGGTAAAGATCTTAAAAATGATTTAATTAAATTATTTTTATTTTTTATAAATTTTGGAGCATGTTCATAGTGAATAAGTACCAATGATAAATATTGTTTCATCTCATTTTATCTTTATTTACATATAATGTGTATTGACAACTTATTTCTTTTTAATGGTGTATATATTGGCCATATATTTATTTTATAATATTCTCTCATGAAATATATTTTTATGTAAAAAGACAAGTCATTTTCATCCTTTAATTGTTTTTTCCTCAAAATATGCAATGCTATATTGAGTTTTTATTAACTCAAATTCGTATCATGAGTCATTTTTGGAACAACATAATTCATGCCACTCACATAGCTACAAAATATCTAGCAATATCCTTACTTATAAAAAATAATTTCATGCTTTATAAAAAATTGTATCCCTACTCGAGTAACAAAAAAAATGGTATTTACAAGTTCCTCATGACTTATCACACATATTGGGATGGATATACATAAAAAATTACCAAATTTGGTGAAATTTTGATGAGAACTACCCTATAAGAGATGGTCATGGACTTCACCCATCATCATTGAAAAAGATGTTGAAGCTGGGAACCCCATTTTTCTTATTTCTTATAGGATCTTTATAACCTATTAGAAATTATTACACTAATTATAATAAATAAATAGGAGTATAGTTCATCTCAAAATATTTGGTCTGATTAGTCCTGGAAAATAAATGGACGTGTGGATCCAAAGTTATGACAGTTCTAACTCAGGTATCATTTCAACATGAAATAAAAAAATTCAAAAAATCATGTATTGAATGATTCCCAGTTTTCATAGAACATAAATATCTATGTAAAATAATATAATTTGTGGATCATATGAAGTCACTTTTCAACCATTTCATATCATTTTTCCCATTTCACATAACACTTCAATCACTATGTGAACCCTATTTAATTTTTCGCTCAAAGGCGGTGATTTTGTTCCCACTACATAAAATTTTTCTATATTATCATACAACTTTAGTTGATAAAAATACATAAATTTCAGGAAGGAGTTAAATTCTATTACCTATAAATATAGACAACCACATCAGGACTTGGGTGCTTAGAGACATAGGGATTTCATGAGTGGCATACTTCGACACTTAGGAAAGATATCTGAGTTTTAAAAGGTAATTTCCATTTGTGATGTAATCCCATGAAGTCCCTCAAGAAATCAATCCATATTCAAATAAAATTCACTATATTATTTGTAAAAAATCAATAAGTTATATTTTCTAGTCCCACACCCCCATGTGTCTATAGTGCCTTCCCCTTGGAAGTGACATATGCAGGAATCTAATGTGAACCGTCTTATACATATTATCTATGTGAACCATGCCCTACCTGCATATCACTTTTACTCTATTTAATTTTAGAATTGTTTTATAAATTCCATTTTTTATGATATTGGATGGAATTAAAGAATCCCATACTGAAACTATGAAATCTCCCTAGAATTATTCTTCCAATTTTATTGAAGTTATTCTGCCTCTCCATGGAAATATAAATTATTCTGAAACCATACAAATCTCTATGTCCATGTACAACTTCTTCTTATTCTTTTGTTCTATGTTTTCATCATATGAAAACCTCTATCATGTAAATCCTAGATTTTAAAAAACATTGGATACATCCCCATATATATATATATTCTCTATTAGCCTATCTTTCTATACATTAGTGGCTATATCCCAACACCCATGCTCCGGATTATTGATGGGATGTGGTCCCATTACTTTCACTCGATCTCATCACTTTGGTCCCCAAACCCCATTAAAAATCAATTGTTTCACCATGAATTATTTTCCCTGAACAAATATTTTTTTTTCTGATGAAATGTCTATGAATCCATCCGTGATCCTATAGAATGCATTCTGTAGATATACTACAATTAGAATATCAAATCACAGTGAGTCTATATATTCTTCTTCGTTACGTTATATAAGGGAATCCTCTTTTATTTAATCCAATATTTCTCTCTACATTTACCTAACACATTGACCAGGTCAGGTATCTCATGGTATTATACAATAATATGTACTACACATTCACTTTGAGTTGATATAATCCTATAGGTTCTATTACTACTATAATAACCTCATATATGTTCGGAGAAGTATTAGTCAATTTCATTATTTAAATATCTATATTTTGAACAGTAAATTTACTAAGATGAGTTTTATGGGGTTTTTCTTATTTTTTGGGAGTTTTAGAGGCCTTTTTGATGTTGCATATTTTGATCATGGTCTGTCCAAATAATGTTATTCCTCCATAGAACTATTCATGTTAATGAATAATCGTCTGGGGTGGTGCAATTTTCAATTGAAATGTTTATCAAACCATGTTTCCTAACCTTATTTACCATGTGATATCTTCCAGTGGCCAACAAAATCATTTTTATATGGTTTGAAAAACCATTAGACCAAACCTTGGTAGTACGCAAGAGTAGCACAATTCCTTAAATGGTTTGTGAAATTTTTCCAAGTAATGCGACAAACCCATGTATGTGTGAATTCTTGATATAAAAACCATCTTTAATAGAAACAAATGAAATTTTTACCCACTATTATTTTTATTTTAATCCACCTAAAATATTGAGACTCCATATCCCTCCATAAAGGATTTCATCTCCTTCTATGTTGAAATTTAGGGCCTCCAAGTGTGTTGATGATCATTAATTACGGTTTTTAGATGACATACCTCAAATATTTAGGTTTATTACTTATCCATCATATTTCCCTTTGAAAAAATTGCAGATATACAAATCCATTTCCTGAGATCTAGATTTCAATTCCATCTAATGATGAATTCTTGGACTATTTCAAGAATAGTGGTGGATTAGATGCATCGATGGAATCCCCTTTATCAGAGTTATATCTATCTTATATAAAGGGAAAATATGGTTTACTTATCATAGATAAATCATATTGAAACCACAATCATATTAAATATCATCTTTGTTCTTTATTACGATGTAAGATTGTTTATGATCAATGACTTTTGACAATCCTTAAGGTTATGTTCTTGATTTTATGAGTAATTCATGATTTTTTCATTGATCAACAATGGATTTGGTGATTTGTTTTCCTCGTCGTCGAAATATCTTGATAATGGTTTCATTGGTATACATTCAATGGTATTTTATTCAAGAACTACCATTCTTATAATGTAATACCTTTCAAATTCTATAATAATCCTCTTCGATGATGAACTAGACCTCGATATAGGAATCCATGATGTAAAAAATAGTTTTTCAATAGGTGTGTAATGAGATTCAAGATTCAATCCTTTGAGAAATATTTGTGTAATTCATCAACATTCTTGAGGTAAGATGTTCCATATCATTTGGTCCCCTTTAATACTATTATTTCCTTGGTGTATTAAATTTTTTGTCATTGATTTTTTAACCATGATAAATAGTAATTACATGTGTGTGTCTATAACATAATACCCATATATGAATCTTGATTCCATGAGAAGATAGTATTGTTTGACGGTCTATGTTTTATTTGGTCACATGTTTTTCATTGTTTCTACTGATTCTCATGATGACATGATATATTCTTTTTTTTATATGCTCTACCGTAATATGTGAGATTACCATGCTTTTGGACGCATTAATTTGTTACTAAATATAGTTGATCATCATGATATGGTTACACTACAGAGTTATAGTGGGCTTTATGTATTATGATATTGATGATGATGGACCCAAACACTTAGTATGGGCATGGTGACCTTGATTCCATTACCATGGTAGCGTCATTGGGGGCACGAGAGCCCTGTGGCCTAACCCAAGGCCTATATTGGATATGATATCCTTGTGGCATGAACTATGAAAAATATAGTACACGTTGACCCTGTTTCCAGATCAAACATGATTCCTTGAGATTTTGGAAAGAGATATTCATCCACCACGGGGATAGCACTTAGTCACTTCTGATATCCTTATGATTTTCCTTCTAGAATGGAGTCATGGAATCTATAGTCGTGTCTTGTTTTGTCTTGGTTAGTAGAGGAGTACTCAACATATGATTTTATTATATATTCATTCACATTTACTTATATCATTGAATACACATGTTATACCTATGATTCTATTTTAATGACACATTGGTGGATTCCTACCTAGTTTTATTACTCACACCCCACAAGGTCATCTGGACGTGCATGTAAACATTATTCCCCTAGATCAAGGTAAGGGAAAGTGGTCTGTATTTGATAGCGAGGTTGTGAAGTGTGGAAATATTTAAGGTGACGGGACAGACTTGGATATTACCACAACATTTTATTTATTTATCTTATTATACCTTTCACATTCTAGTATAGATTTCAACAGTGGGTGATTGGTAATTTATTTATATGACAAGGGTTCCAATTTTTATTACATTATAATACTTAGACTTACAAATTATATTATTATGGCTATGTTTGTTTATATTCATGTTGTATGGATATTATTACCTTGGTTATAGTCTCCCAAAAGATATAATATGTATCCTTACTACTATTCAATTGCCTCTTCCATGTAGATAGGCAAGCATGAGGTCTTGTGGATCTCCAACTCAAACCTGGTGGTTTGGGTCAGTGCATTAAATAATGTTATCATTGTCTTAAATTAATATCTATTATTTTTGGATAACTGAAGACATATATAATGGATAAAGGTTATGTGTAATTAGGGTAGGTGAATTCCAATGTTCCAAGCCACCTCATGTGTAATAGACAACTAAGTTACTATTGATGGGGTTTTTTATAGTTTAACTTGATTTAGTTGTGTTAGTGAAGCATTATTAAAAAAAATATGATCATTTTCAATATAAAAAAACTACGTGGTTCTCCATTATTCTTAAATTTATTTATTTTATTTGTTCTATATATTTGGCAAAGACCGGTATTTTCTATTGATTGATATATCTCTATTTTCTATTACTGTGATATAAATGATTTGGCATTTATTAGATTAACTTGAGAAAGCTGTTCTGTTTTGTATATAAAGGAATGTGACTAACATGAAGTTTTATATAAATTTGGATGGATTAGGTGGTATATACCATGGGTTATGGGTATCCTCATAGGACAACCATTTTGTGATCCTAGAGAATAATTAAGATCTATCTTAATAGATTTAGGTGGTTAAATACACATTTTAAATTTCCTAAAAATGATTCATCAAATATTATAGAATATTCTAGTTTGGGATGAAATTACAATTACACCATTGGATATAAATTAGGATTTACATGAGAATTGTCCTACACTTTCTCAATTGGTTTGGACATTTTTCCACTCTATAATTGAGTATTTCATATTTAACTTTCCAGTGGTGGAGTATAGATTCCCATAGTTGACTACACATATAACATCCATCTATAAAATCTACATTACATTCATGGAACTATAGAAAAATAGTATTTTATGGACTAGTTTGGTATAATTATTTTTATATCTGACTTGGTCCATCCAATAGAGGATTGATTGATCAAGAAAGTGATATTTATACATAAAAATCCTCTAAGAGATGGTGAGATGTCATGGGTAAAGTTTTAATACATGATGGTATTTCTTGTGAGTACTTCAAGAACATTTTTTTGGGGAATTATATACCATCATTATAATGTTATACCATGCCCATAAATTCATGGTTCATTATTAGGGATCTATGATCATGTCAATATACAATTTTTCTTAAACCTAAATATTTTATTTGGCATCTATATTGGTTGTAAATGTGAAATATAATTCTAGGATGTTAGAGATCAGTATTTCTCCTAATATCATATAGCGGGTAAGATGTTGTAACATAACAAAAACCCATAGGTTTTTTCTAAGGCCTTAACTATTGAGAAGGGCCTCGAGGAGGATCAAGTAGTGGGTCTTCCACCTTTCATTAGTGCATAGGTAGGTACACCTCCTACTATTATTATGAGTGTCTCTTTTTCTAGAAGAATGTGGAAGGATGAGGTTGTGTAGTGTGGTAGTGTTATAAATGTTTATAAGAGTATGGATTCCTCAACCCCCTCAGGAGGAATTCCATCATACTTCATTTATGAGAAGGTCATACATTATCATATGTAATATGCAGTACCTCATAGCATGTGTCGACATGGTATCAAGATGGTGAATATATGAAATTTATTCTCTAAAGATTTTAATTCAGGTTTATATAGGGGTGAAGAAAACACATGATCTATGACCAATGGATTTTACAAGGGGCCTCACTAACATGCTCAAACAATGATGACTCAGGAAATTCATGCACATCAAAGTCAGCGATGTGGAAATTTGGCTGCTTGAGTGTATATAGTAGATAAACCTCCAACATATGGTAGTGAGGGATTATAATATATTTTAGGTATGAGCTTGATCAATTATATGACTTTATCTTCTAACACCCTAATATTTAACGATTTATTACTTTTTAAACAATTTTAATTCCCCCCATAGCTTGTTATATAAAAAACCCTGGGGCTAAATAGATCGTAATATAGTATACAACTAAAACATAACCATTAATTTGGAAATATGAATAGAAAACCCCACATTTTAGAAAAATATGTAAATCGTTTTTATATAAATAAAAAATGTTGATAAATAAAAACTCAATTTTTAGTAAATTATTTATATGCTTCAAACAAAATTTAATTTTTTTATGAATAGTGAACAATATAGATTTATATTGAAAACTAACTTTTCAATTAGAGCAATTAAAAATATGCATTTTATAAAAAATTGGTTTTAAAAGATAAATTTGTTTATTTATGTTTTTAATTATCCAATTATTATTATTATAAATAAGTTTTTATGGGTTTTTGTGTAAAAAACTTTCTATACTTAAGAAAATATTTATCTGGAAACCATTTTTTCATCCCGATTTGAATATTAAATTTTAATGGAATTTATACAATTTTTCAATATTAAATTTCATTAAATTTATTCCATATTTAAAATAATAATTTATATACTTGGAAATTATTCCACTATCATTTTTGTTTATAATTAATGTTAAATACAATAAAACTCGGTCACCCTGTTTTAGGTTAAATCGGGTTTAAGCGGGGTTAAACTACATGGTAATGGTAATATTTCCATATAAAATTTTAGAAATATTATTTTATAGACATATATCATCCTAATACTATCATTCATTTTAATATATTTCTTTTTATAACAATTCCTCTTGATAATGACTTTATTATATTTTAAACTTTTAATAAATTCCAAGTGTGTCCTCTCTCCCACTTATAAAAGGACATCCCTACTTTTTCTCTATTTCATAAAATTGGAATTTATAGGTCAATAAAACCCTATAAATATATCTTCTATTATTAGATATAATCGAATTATATCTCTAATTATTATTAAAATACAACTAAAAGTGTCCTTAAAAAGTATCTAAAATAGGTAAAATGAATTTGAGGTAATATTCTAACCCAACATCCTTTTATTTATTTCTTCTTCTACCTACAAAAAAACTACATTATTCATTATAAAATTGTAAAAAGAGTATAATTAATATATTGAAATGTTATTATGATTATTTTACCAAAATTATTTACCCTCTATTTCGTATGATAGGAAGTGGAAGTACTACTCATGAGTATATGTGGATTACATCCTCCATATAGAGATATAATTAATTTTACACCACCATATTACATGGATTGTAATTATGATGGGTTTAATATATATATTATTTATTATTTAATCATTATTATAGAATTATAATATCATATCTACCTTCTTACCTTAAAATCCATTGTAAAATGATAATGTCACTTGTGCATACGTGTGGACTACCTCATTCACGAAGTTATGTTAATCCTTTTTCATTCACATTTTACTTGGATGGTAATATAGATAGATTTAATCAATACATAAGACATATAAAATATAATAATTTTAATATAATGGGGAATTGTTATTTTCCTTTCTTTTTTTCCATCCATTGAAAAGTTAAAACAATGTTAATGTGTATGCACGATCTACTATCACTATGAACCGTGAAATAAATTTTTGTATCTATAACTTTTGTGGATGAATATATATATATATATATATATATATATATAATTATCAATATTTACATTATGGAAATTATGGAAAAATGACCAGTGTATAATTACTAGAACTAACAAAAAAAATTCTGATTAAAAATGAAACAGTGAACACCTCAAGATAATTATTATAATAACAAAATACTAATTAATGGGAGTTGAAATGTAATAAATTGATAATATATGATATAATAAATAATTATATTATTTTGTTATAAAAATGTTAAACTTATTATAACATAGTTTGGATAAATGTTTAAACAAGATGAACCTAAGGCAAGTGATTTATGTTACAATCTCACTGTTTATCAAGATTATTGTTGATAATGTTTTTGATGATGAAATTTTATAACCAATTTTCAGGAATTACATGATATTTATTCTTCTATGGTTATATATAGATATTACATATTTTTCTTTAATGATCCCCTCTTTATGAACTCAAGAGACTAAATGAATGTTTTAAGGAAAATATAATTTATTTACCACTTTAGTTAAAAATAAAAGCCATTATTACACATTGTTGACTTTTTATAAAATGGTTTAAAATTAATCTATTTTTTATGAATGAGGTTCTTTTTAATTTGATTATAAACATATGAAATAAACCATTGTTTTAATATACACGACCTGAATTTAATTTCCTATCATCCTAACTTCTCAATGCTTTGAGGAATAATTTATAAGTTTCATAGGATCCTTTCATAGAAAATATATTCCATATTTATTTGAAAAAATTTAGGCTTTAAGGATGTAATTCCAAAATGAAAATTTTATTTTCATCCGAAAAAATATCAGTTCATCATATAAAGGAATATTCATTTATGATAAAATTAGTTATGTTATATATGTTTTACTGGGGATATGAACCGAAGAAATCATATTTATTATTTATCAAGATATTTCATTACTATTAAGATGAAATTTTTTTGAAACTAGTTTATTTTCAAAAGCATATACTATAGTGAATAATTAATATTTTTATAAAACCTTTTATATGGGTTATGATATATGATGAATGTTTTATAATCTTATAGGACCTAAATTAATGGATTAATATAATGTGATGGTTGGGATCAAGATTATATTTCCATATAATTAATTGGTTAATAGATGGATATATAATTAGATAATAAAACAAGGATAGGGGAGTTAATGCATTTCAGGATTTTTCTATGTTCAGTGGGGTGTCATCAGTGTTTTATCTAGGACTTCTCTTATTTATCATCTCCCATGAGAGAACTAATGAAGAAAATGATGATGTTTTAGAGGTTAGACTAGTGTGTATATGATATTCATGAACTAATGAGGATGTTGAATAGAACTATAGTTTTGATTATTCTTGATCTTGGGGTCAGATATACTATATTTTGATGCATCAAGAGTTTTATTGGGGAATTTATGATGAATATCTATTAGGTAAATAATTATGGGTCATTTTATTCAAGACCCCTTTAGAATAACTTTCAAACTCAGGACTTAGATATAGTTGTTTTTTATACACATATATGTTTTGAAGACATTATCTTTTTGGGGGGAGATTTTTGTCGACATGGACCACAAGAGTCTCTACTATATCATATCATATAGGGATCTAAAATTGATGCAGAGGAACTAGGAAGAGTACTTATAGAGGTTTTTTTTGGGATGGCCTATGCACTTTGAAAATATTTCATTATTAGAAATTATTATAATTATAACATTAAATTATCTAAAGAGCATGGTGAAAAAACTATGAAGAACAATGGCATCAACTGAGCATATTGGCCAACTGTAGTTTAGAAAAATTCTAGGGCCATGGATTAATGATTTGTATTCTATTAATGATTTCATATTTCTTAGAAAAATGGTGGAAGTCTAATCAGGAATATGATCAAGAGTTTTCATTAATGTGGAAACATCTTGCTGGTGGCGGACCGATACCTATTTGTTCTTTGGATAGAGACAATGTTATTTTAGTACATGAGAGTGTTATAGTACTTAATTAAATTATGGAGGAGCTATTGAGAGAATCAAATTCTTGAATGTGGGTGGTTCAACTTGGTAAACAATGATATACCCTGATATCCAATGACCATTTTGGTATCCTAGTATGAAGTGATATGTCAATGGGGTTTTCTCATTATGCATCACTTTCCATAGGATTAAGGTTCAGAATCATAATCCTAGTGGTTTTAGCTAAAAAATTATTATGCCTATTTGGATGTTGTTTTATTTGATGATGTGCTTCATTATAGGGTTACCTCATACCTCAAAGCGTTGTGATGCACTCTTGGTGATTTTTTTTCATTTATTGAAAGATTCTCATATATTTTGAGTGTGTGAGATGCACTATTTAATGAGATGGGAACAATATATGAGTGGGAGATTGTACACATTCATTGTGTTCCCAATATTATTTTATCTAATAGAGATTCATGTTTCAAATCCCTACTATGGAAGATCTCATGGAAGGAATTAATTGATCGGTTGAAACAAAGTACATCATATCATTAATAGAATAGTGGTTAATTAGAGAATATTATCTAGATATTATCTTATATGTTAGGGGAATGAATTATGGGATTTTGTAGATCTTGGAATGATCGTATATCATTAGTGTAATTCACATAAAATCACATTTTCTAGGATTCTATTCAAATAGAATATTATTACGCTTTTTATGGAATAAGATATCATTTGGACCATTATTGACATGGGGCTAGTGAAGAAGTTGTTGTGGGAATGAACATGGTATAGAAGACCTCTGAAAGATTATATCTGATTTGGAAATAGTTTATCCCTGCTCAAAATATGTAGGGATTTTATGTTTTCTAGAGGACCAGACACATATAGTTCACTGTTAGAAATTGAGTTTTCATAGTGGTGACTACATGGCTATAACAATTTTGTTTTTCTAAGCTGGGAATGTGAGATCTAATTTGTGTGGGATATTTTGAGATTTGTGAGTATATTAGAACAATGTATTATCAACCGATCCTTCTCCCTTTCTACCAAGGTAAGAACAATGTGTTTCATGTGTCAAATCTCTTGATATAAATGAACGATTAAATGCATGTTATCAACTATGATGATATTGAGAAAGGTCCTGATACATAATATGTGGAACAATTGGTGAAAATTATATACAAGAGTAAAGAGATGCTGTAGAGTATTATTGTATAGATTTTTAGATCCTCTGGAAAATTGGATTTATCCAGGATGAATATTTGGAGAAAAAGTATGATATTTTGTCCCATTGGACAATGTTTTTTATGAAAGATTATTAAATAAGCATATGAGGGAAGACATTTCTTTAGATGATTATATTGTAATGGAATCATATTTTCCATGTTTTTACTAGTTAATATTAGTTTAATCTAATTTTCGTAAACTATTAATTGTTTGGGATGGCTTTTTGGGGTTTTGAGTTGGTTATAGAGTGGTTTGAATGCCTTTCGAAGCTGTATGGTTTGATCATAGTTCTTCCAAATCATGAAAATCCTCCAAGAAACTATATTCTTGGTGGTAGAAAACCTTGGTTAGTGCATGGCCACGGTGTATGATTTTTCAAACCATTAAAATTTTCATTAATTTTTTTTAAAACACTCCATTTCACAATAACATACTTAGAACATGGTTTAACAAACTATTGAAGAAAACTATGTGGGTGGCTAAAAGATTTAGAATACCTTTCATAGTTAGAACATGTTTATCTAAATAACATTAACAAACCATGTCTACATGAATTGAATATCTAAATAACCTCTTCAATAATAATTAATTTTCAATTTTAAATCATTCTTATTTCTACAGAAATCCCTCATCATCCATGAGACTCCATATCTATTAAATAAATAATTCATCTCCTTCCAAGCTAAATTATGGTGGATCTAGGTGTGTTGATGATCAGGTATTATGGTTCGTGACGTGAAATCCTTTGTTATTCAGGTTATTTATTGATCTATAATCTTTCCTTTATAATGAAACATTGATCTATCCTATCATTTCATGATAAATGGATTCATATTCCATCTAATGATGAATTCTTCGATCATTTCTTGTATAGTGTTAGATTCAATGTATCAATGACATCCCCTTGATTGGTGTTATATCTATTGTGATTAGTGGATGAATCTAAAAACTTTATCATATATTGATCATCGTAATACATTATTCTTCTTATAACACATATTGGATCTCGATTTGGATGATGGATTTATGTGGATCTATGACAATTTACTAGACCAGAGGTTTACTTGTTGATTTTATATGAAATTCATGATCTGTTCATTAACTGAAAATGGATATAGTGAATTAGATTCCTCTTCTTAAATATATCTCAGAATTATTTTTTCTTATATAATTAAAATGGTATTTGATTCTAAAACTTCCCTTATTAGCATGGAATCTAAATATTTCTCTTATCTAAACATATTATATAATGAATCCGAATCTAATATAGGCATCATTGATGTGAGAAATAATTTTTATATATATGTGAAACATGATTCAAGATTCAAAACATTTATTAATATAAGATTACTTCATCAAAAATTTGGATATAGAATGTTCCTCACAATATGGTGACTTATTATACTCTTGTTACCATGGTGTGATTCTTATGTTTTCATAGCCTGTTTAAAATTCATTGATAGTGATTGTATTTGTGCATAGCCCGTCATACCCATATTTGATGATTGATTCCATGAATATTGCAGTGTTCTTGATATTCCATGTTTGATTTGATAAAATAGACGTGTATGTTTCTACTGAAACTCAAAATGAAGTAATGTGTTCTGACTTTACAAGATCTATCATGATATGTGTGATTCACATTCTTTTAGAAGTATTTATTTGCAAATTGGAACAATTAAACCAACATGGAAGCATTATCCCTTAGAGTAGAAGTGTTTATTACATGAAATTCTGATAATGGACCCAATCATTGGGTAGAGACCTGACGAACATGAAAAGAGACCCTTGGCAGCAATATTGGAGATACAACTACCTTTTGGCCTCACTCATAAAATATAAAGGATACAATGGATTTTATGACTAACCAATGATAGGGGTGGGATGTGACATCCATGTGGCATGATATGACTCAATTCCTTAAGACTACTAAGAGATATGTTCATCATCCTTGTGGTTATTACTTATTCAATAATAATATCCTTATTATTCTCGTTCAGTCAAGGAGCAAGCACAATTAAATATGTTCATTGTTGTTTCTTGTTTAGCACATTATTTTTCGATATATGATTATTTATGACTTTTTATGTATTTACATATATCATGGAATACATATATTTTACATATTCATAGATAAAAATGATTCACTGGTGGCATCCTACTAGGGTTTATTTATTAAACTCTATATGGGAATCTGGATGAATGTGTAGACTTTATGATTCTTGATCCATGCGAGGGAATGGAGACCATGGTAGATTATTTAGTTTTAGAATACGAATATGGTTGTGGTACTAATGATGACTATTAGGACTACTGAATTCTTTTCCTTATTTATCTATGTATACATTTCATACTCTTATGTGGCATACAATCTTGGCAATATTTTAAATAGTTTGTATGACATGGGTGAACTTTTTTATTTTATTATGATTCATTGTCTTCATATTGATATTATAATGGATATATTTATTTATATTCATATTTTATGGTTTTGATTATCAATATTATAGTCTCCCCATGGATGGTTTTTGGACTCTCCCTACACACAGGTTGCCATTCATGTGTAGGGGGTATGCATGTGGTCTTGTGTATCTCTAGAATAAACCTAGTGGTTGGTGTTGTGGGATTTCAATTACCTCATGTTGATATAATCATATGGGTTATCACATTCACCTTTAATCATTATAGTTATATTGGTTACCAAATCAGGGCCTCCACCAAGGTGTAATACCAGATAATACTATCTCTTCCTGCTTCATTATTAACAAAATGGTCCAAAAAAAAATTGGAATCTTCTTAAGTGTCATACTCAATACATATCTTGATCATACTTAACTATAGGTCTTGGTTTCTCATATAATCGCATGAATAATCCCAACATTATAACATATTTTCACCTCTTTATGGCATGGTAATCTCACCCTAGTTCCACCAATGTGTAATACCCCACACACTAAACTTGAATAGATATACTCTTCTAGGTTCCTTCATTACCTTGAGTCGGTACACTCTTAATGGATCAATATCCTTGAGTCAATATACTCTTGGTTTTAATATACTCCTCATGTTGACATACTCCTCCTAGTTACAATATTCATGCCTCCTGATAGGTGTAAACTCTGACCATATCCTTTCATCCTACATCATTACAAACAGATTGAATGGAACAATATAGGAATCCTTCTAGGTGTATTCCCTAAAACATATCTTCAACTAATTCGCATAATTGATTAGGTATCTGATGGATGCTCAGGAGTATGTCATATATTATCCCATATTTTCTCCACTTTTATGATATAAGAATCCCACCTAGGAGTCACCTATTTATAATCCCCACACATTCCCCTTTTATTTATATACTCTTATTTGTTACATCATTATCATATACCAATATACTCTTCACGGTTTCATTATGTACATCGAGTCTTTATAATCTTATTGGTTAACATATATAAGACTCTTCTAATAATTAATCCCTAAAACAAATATATAAATGAATCACCTATTATATCATATATATAAGGGTAACTCATTTATAAACCCCACTCAATATTCTATCATCCCCCCTTTTACAAAATGAGAATATAAGGGTAGCTCATTTATAAACTCAAGTCAGCATCTTGTTGTAAGACCATTTACAACACATGAATCTAAGGGCTGCATATATGTGTAAGCCCCCATTAAATCTCTTATTGTATTCTATGATAAAAGATGAATGATATTATATCTCTTGTTTCTCTTATTTTACAGAACAAATTTGGGATAGAGGTTTAGTTTATCATTATATTATCCTAATTGAGATACATCGCAAGAATCATCATCATGTTTGACATTAATGCCTTTAAATTGACTAGCATAAATCTATATCATATCATGTTAAATTTCATAGACCGATCCTCACATATTAACTTAATCTATGTCACTCAAACTACATGGAATTGGAATTATATTATATTAGATACAAAGAAACCTCCCTTTGATTCAATCCCAATATTCATCAATTATTTATTTTCTCTTATGGGTTTAGAACAGTTTTACCAATATCACATTGACTCGAGATACATCAGTTTGTTTCCCTATATACACTATTTGTTGAGGTTATCCTATTTGTTTTAAAAGATACATTGAGTCAATATAATCTTCATAATATCCCCATAAATGAGCTTCCAATTTTTTGCAAACCTTAACCTAAGCTAGTTGCCTTCTATATAATGAGCATAGGAACTCTACATGCTAATGAGATTAAAGAGGATCATCCTTCTTTGGTGATGATATATGGATTCCTCTAGTGATGATCCATAGATGATCCATAACTTATCTGATTTAGTTACCCATATATAAGAAATAATATAATGGGCCACTCATTTATTGGTCACCTACCAATGATTTATAATATCATTTTGTCCATTAGCCCTTACCGAAAGATTTTAAACTATATTTATTGTCCATTATCGAATTTCCTCAAAAACAATAATGCGTCTCATTATGTTGCATTGAAAAATATGGGTTTTGATTCCCTTTATATGGAAAAGTAGAAATCCCTCTCATGGGGCCCTATCCCCACTCCACAACACATTCTTCTTCCCTAAATGGTGATAAAATCCATAGAGTCTATGTGGTTTCTTAAAAAAAATAATTATTAACTAATAAGATAAATATTGAAAACCTCTAATACACAGAGGCGTTAACATATTTACATGGTTATGAATAGATTATTGGCATAGTGGGAACCTATCCCATACTTAGATTGGGGAAATAATTATGAATACATCTTAAATATATTGGAGGGGCCCATAGTATTAAATAACCTCAGTCCCAATTGTGTGTTGATCCTAACCGTTTATCAACTCAACCATCACACATTCAAATGTTTTAATGGAAAAAAATCTCAAATTCCATCTACCTTTTGGTAGATGGTGTAAAATGATTACTGAACCAAACCATTGTGGATGTGGGATCATGTTCGAGTTTCCATAAAAAAATAGTTATACTAATTATTAATATGGTTTCACGTGACATATTTCATTTATTCTATGATAATTTTATAATTTCATTCCCAAAAATTTTATAGAAAATTGCATTGATAGATTTTATTCCTCATAAAGGTTGGCTATGAAAATTATAAATCTTTTCCTCTCTAAATAAAATATTTTTATTCCTTGTGAATATTTATCTTACCCCCAATAGTCTAGATTTTATTTATAAACATAGTTATGTGTTGTCTCATACAACCTTCAAATTACCCTACTCAACTTATAAAAAGATATTATATTACATTTTTTCAAAGTCTATATTTAGAAGAGGTATTTCCAAATATTAAAAATGTTTTACATCTTTTCATAATCAAAATGTTTATATTCCACTCTATATTCACTTTTGATAATTACTATGTTTTTTAAGGATATATTATTGAAGATTATAAAAAGTAAATTTTTTCATATGTTTTCACATCAACCTTTGGAATATAAATCTTCAATGTTTCCCATAACTATATCTTCAATGGAACATTAAAAAAAATCTAAAAACACTTTTTAGGTTTGCTTTGATTTTTCTCAATATCTCAAAACAATTCATTTCCTTTCATCAATTACCCACTAAATCATTGTATACTATTTTTGATGATTAATCTCATGGAAATACCTTAATATATTTGTATTTAATCATCATTAAATGTTAATTATTTTTCTTATAATTTATATCCTTTATGAATACTAAGTTTCCATTTATTTTATTGAAGGGTTATTACTTAGATTCCACATATTGATTGATTTAGTGTAAATACCATATACCTTATCATTTTAATTGATTGGTGATTACCTAGAAAGTTACAAAATATATATATATATACTCATTTATTTTCCATGGGTCTATAATATTATTATTATTGATGATATATAAATTATTAATTTAGGTGATTACATTTGAAATGTTTATGAAACCCATTTTCATCTTAGAGGTTTTTAATATATGTTGAAATGATTGATATCTTATGGAACAAATATGTATTGATGATGATATTTAGGGTCCTATATCTCGCCCAAATACAATGGATAATGTTTTATATCTCATAAAATAATATAGAATGATTATTTTGGATATTATTTCAAATTAATGGCTTATACTTCTTTTATATGATCAAAAATTAAAATGGTGTGTCTTATTATAAATTCTAAAAAATTAAAGGGTGGGACTTCTTTGATATGATCATAAAATAAAGCATGGTCATTATTAGATATTTTCAAAAACTAAAGGGTGGATATTATTATATATTCTCAAAAACTAATGTGTGTGAATGCTTAAATAAGCTCAGAATATGATGATACTAGGTGGTAATGTTATTCGTAAAGTTATTGGTTATCATATGTATCAAGGGACTATTACATTTTTATTCCACATAACTAGGATTATGCTCTATGTATTGTGATTTAAATTTCTTGTTTATGGTATATGATTGTTTATTTTATATTACATGCAATTCAAAAATTATTTGTGAGTAACTCTTATTTTTACATGTTCTTTTTAATAATATATTTCTCTCTAATTTAAGTTTTATTATATTTTTATGATATAACCATTAATTATATGTTTATATATTTTACCTTATTGAGTAGTAGATTTCACCCCTTTCTTTGGTTTATATTTCAAATATTATGAAGTTGATTATAACATATAAGTAGTCAATAAGGGAGTCTAGTGTGTATTAATTTTGGTGGAATGTTCCCAAGTGTTATAGAATTGGATTATTATGAATCTAGTCCCCAGTGACACTAAACCATATATTTTTTGGACTATGAGATATTTTACTGACATGAAATGTTTAACTAATGACAATGTTGTTAAATAAACATAGGTTCTAATAACTTTATTTCAAATCATGTGTTTAAAGGATATGTTTCTAGAAGAAGACCCGTGCGAGTTAGTCTGTGGTGCCAAAACTACTATCATAGAGGGGTTTAGCTATACATGGAGTATTTTTATTAGATAACAATAGTACAAATACTATGGATAAGTATTAAGGATAAGTATTTATATATGTTACCATCATGAGATTTTGTTAACATGGATAAATTGTGGGTTTCCTAAAAATTACCTCTCCTTCTAGATGCATGTGGATGTGCATGTGCCACATATGCACCTTGGGTTAATCACACTAATATAGGCTCATAGATTATCAACACAACATTTACTCTCATTTATGATGATTGTGCTTAAGGATACACATCTATATAGATAGTAATGATATATGTAATTTGGTTAATCACATTCTCTATATAATCCAATATGAAAGATTTATTATTTTATGGACTTAGGTGGATGAGTTTAAGAAAACCCAAACTAATGAAATTAATATTAAACTGAGATTTATTTTGGTATAAATTAATGTTAAAGAAATGGTTTTATAGAGTAAGAAATTATGAGGTCAAGTTTATTAATATGATTACTTATTATAAATCTCTTATGATGTTATGTAGTAAACACTCAAGTAAACAAATTTCATTTTTAAAAATTTGTGAATCAAAAATAATCAATGTTAAAAATAGATGCTATAGATAATATGGATATTTAACCATTCAAAATATGAATTATAAATGTGATAAATTGAAATAAAAATTATAATAATTTCTAAACATTTATCGAGAAATAATAATAATATTGACTAGGTGAGTTTCCAAATACACCAGTTAACAGAACGATGTAGACTTGTAGAAGTTCAAGTGATGCAAATGGCGATGGAAATATGATTCAGTTTTCATCATTTTAAAAATATAGGAAGATTCACCCATGATATTTTTTTCAAAAGAATGAGAAGGTGTTTTGTTTCTGGAAAATGAGGGAATACAAAATAAACTAACAATGAAAAAAAATTAAATTATAAATTTTATAAAATTTTGTTTTTCTTATATTTAAGGTAGGGAATATTATTATGTTAATAGTGATAAATACAAGTACATGATTCAATTTTTTTATTAGAGGTAAATTTTAAGGAAAAATTCAACAAATATTTCTTAGTGAATATAAATACCAAAATTTCTCATACATAAATATTACATCATAATTTCAAAATATTCATTACATATCATAATGATCTATAGAATAATCATTTAATACTACTACCTTTGGAAACATTGAAACATAAAAAACAAGTCCATAAGTGAGCTACATCATCTCCAACTACGATCCTTATAACAAGAACCCTTCTTGGGCATATCATACATAGTACCATTGATCATAACACAACAATAAGAAACATAAGAAACAGTGAGATCATATGCTTAGTAAGGGTAATAAGAGATATATCAACATATATTTTGAATAAGTGTATAAAAAAATGAGAATAACATTTGAAAACTATACTTTATATATAATAAATTATAAGCTTGAGTCATAGAATAAGTCATGGTAGTTCATAAGAAATGAATAATAGTGGAATAAAATAACAGGAACCATGAGAACATAAAATTAGAATAAGGTATAGATTTGTGACATACACATAAAAATATAACATTGTTAATAAGTAAAAATAGAAAATGGTTCACTACTTTTATAATGGACATTAATGTAGGCCCTCTCATAAACATATGTACATGCAACAAGGTCCACGGATGACTTTATGGAAATGAAATCTAGGCCTTGAATAACATTGTGAAAAAATATTCAGGTTCATGCATAACATTGTGAAGATTTAATCATGTTCATACATAACATATTTAATCATGATTTACCAATAATTTCCTAATGGATTATAGGGTGGTATAGGTTCCAGCCATCATATAATAAAGATCATACATATGTGTGCGACATGATCATAAATTATCAATCATACCAGAACCCATGTACAGAAATGGGATTTATAAAAATTTTCCTCATACCAAAAAATATAGAAAAGAAACATAATTCATAATCATTTAATAATTTCACCAAAGCATTTCCTGTTGAGAAATAATTAGGTTTCAAAATCATTTCATCAGGCTATAACCCATGAACGAAAAAATGGTTTTATAAACAGTATATAATCATAAACATAAACCATTTAATGAATGAATAATAATGGTATTCAGGGGTCATATCCCTATTAAATCACAAGTAATATCAAACAATGGCATCCTATATGGAAAAATATTTTGAAAGATTAAATAGAATATATAAGAATGATGATATCCATCCCACTTTGAAAAATTATATTTAATACATAGAACATTTTCAAAATTGATTTATTAGAAAATAAACATGGAAATATATAAAATAATCTTTAAATATCAGTTAAAATTTTTATTAGGTAAAATATGCAATACAATCTAAAAAAATGTTTTAAATTTTAAATCTTCTTCAAAATCATTTTCTTTAAATATAATATTAGAAACATATAAATGATTCCTTAAATATTGCATTGAAATTTTAATTATGAAAATAGATATTCCATGAAAATCACTTTCAAAAACTTAAAATTCATAAAAAAATTTTAAATACATTTCATTATAAATAAAATTTTTAAACTTATGAAAGAAGGTTAAAAATACTAATTTTGTTATGATGATGAAAAATAATATCGATGTGATGAAAATTAAAACAAATATTACTTTACCAATTTTAGTAAAAGAGAAAAAGATTTTTTTGGAAAATTAACAGAAGATTCCTTTCAAAAATAATTAAAAAGTCTAACAAGGTTACACATTTATTCAATAAATTATTTAAATAATATTGAACTTTTTTAAAAAAATAAATTAGAAAACATAGAATTGGAAAAAAGGGACTTTCAGCCGAAGATATAAATAAAGTAATATATTTCTTATCAAATACTTTTGAATTCTTGAGTACATAAATTGAGGAAAATTAATGGAAAACATGTATTCGGATGAAATAAATAAAGGATAGTAAAATTAATTAGTTTTTTAGATCATATTATTTCATGATCAATAGTATAAACATAAGAAATCCTAATAAATTATGAGATTGTATCATAAAACCCTTACCAATTTATTAACATTGAACAGTAGACCCCATGAAAGAATAATTGTAGTGTCTCACACCAGGTTCAACTTAATAATGCCCTAAGATGATGGCTCTATTTACTCAAGAATGCCTCCCCATATGCTAGAGGCTATCGACTAGTAGTGAGGGCCTTGGGTGGGTCTGTGGGGAGACTACACACTAATAGAGTGGAGTGTTCACAATATGAGTCAATAAATAATAAATGGTGGAAGTAGGAATAAGAAATACAATGAAATGAAGATAATGGAAATAAACAAAGAAATATAAATGATAACTATCACAAACTAAATAAATAATGGATATCAAGTAATGATTATGATCACGATGTTATAAAAAAAGTCTATATAGGGACCAGGGAATTCATGAATATACCACATGCTATACATAAAAACCAAAAAGCCCAAAAAATTACTAAAACAACCAAAATTATCCCAATATCAGTCCTATTCCCCAGAACTCTATCATAAGGTAATGAACCAGTCATGCATCAGAAGACAAACACTTCCCTTTATTAATACCTATAATCAAGAAGCCTTCTTGGGTACCCAGGGTGACATAAGAAGTGTATGAGATACAATATCTATCGGCTTTCACCCATGGTGTCTATGAAAATCCATTTCATGTAATAAATAAATGTATTGTGTTCTATAAGTATTAAATGTAATGAAATAAATAAATAAATGTGTTAATTTGGGTTCTCAAATGGAAACATGATTGATACCACCTTCTTCAGCCTAAGTTTTATTTATGAAGCAAGGTACATGAACAAGTTATATTTTGAATACATAAGCCATCATAAATTAAGAAAAAAGGTAAGAATAAAAAAAGATTGTAATTTTTCTTGGTGGTCACATTTCCATGAAATCATGCATGTTTGTTCCAAATATAAATAAAAAGAATCAAAAATTGATATGAGTAAGACAATCCATCAAATACAGAGGTATGATTCTGATCCCATCCATGGACATCAATATATAATTCCAAGGGTTGATAGAGGAATCAATTATATAATGATTACCCCACAGTCTATCCAAGGTTACCCACAAGGACATCCCTTATATCTCTCTTGTCATAGTGAACTTTGAGCCTATACCATATATCTCACATAGGGGATCAGGTATCCCTCGATTCATGGAGTATTCATATTTTCAACAATCCATCCACGATTTCTCCCCTAGGGAACTAGTGTTAATCAAAAGTATAAATAATCATATCATATATCCCATATAAATAAATCCAAAGTATCACCCATGTTACGTTAATAACATCCAACCAAGCCTGACGAGTCTATCCACGTTGTCCTTGAATCGAGACCTATGTACTCTATCATCATGTAACAAGATAAGCATAAAAACTATGGAGTATGTCATAATAAATAGAATTTATATTATCAAAATTCATTATTAAACATCATATCCTTTCATGATAAACAAGATATCTATTACTTTTAACCAAACAAAACAATCATGAAAAATGAAATTAAGCATTCAGTACCATGAATAATCATATAGTGCAAGCAATAAGGTATAGTTAATACGCACAAGGCAATGACATAAGGCTAAATAATAATAAATGTAATACCATAAATTGGAATCTATGGTAAAGAATCATTATTATGATTTCAACTTTTATGAACGAGGAATTAATAACAATGACCTATATCATGTAAAAACAATTTCGTAATTTAATTTATAAATTTACGGCATTTAACAAAGTTAGGAGACATACATGTGGGTGTTAAAAATTCAAGGCATGGGAAAAGTCCATTAAAGTTAGGTACACCCAAAGGGGTGGATAATTATGAGTTGGACGTCTCATGGTGAGATTTTTTCATATGGCAGGGTCTCAAAGATCATATGAAATCTATTAAATTAATTTATTAAAAATACTTGAGGCATCACTGGAAGGATCCAACATGCGGAACAATGGAATGTCATTTAAAAAGTGAGGAAACTTTTGGGAGAAAACTATACCACCTACCATAATGTAGTACCACTCCAATCGTCCGTTGTCTAGGCTTACAACTAACTAGAATGGAAAAAATGAAGAAATTGTCCAACACCCTGAAAAAAGGTAAAAATTGATTGTACCTAAACTGTGAAAAAAGGATAAAAGGAAGGATAAATAGATGGTATAAGAACATAGATTTTACCAATAAATTTTCTTTCCATAAAATGGTGATATATTTGGTTTCTAGATGAATTATATAGAAGAATCCTTATGGATGAGAAAAAAGGAGGATCACACAAGAAAGAGGAGGAAAAAACCATTGGAGAAGAAAATGAGAAAGAGAGGGATGATTAAAATCATTAAAGATGGGTAGAATTTTAAATTAAACCAAAAATATTGGGCCACAAAGCTTCTCCACATGGTTTTACAACCATGCACCAACCTTGCGCTATGCCACTACTTCAAAGAGGAACCTCGCATGGTAAGGAGCACAGTTTTTTCAATTGTGTGCAACTAGTGAAAAGGACACTTTAAAAGACTTGTAATTTGCCACAAAGACATGGACCTGAGGTTTCATGGTTGAATAAAAACCATGTGGTCTCATGTACACCATTTTATGCAATATCACAGATTAGGAAAACTATGTGGGTTTGGAAACATCATTTATACTAACCTTGAAGCCTAGTCCGCCACTTTATTTTTTGGAACTTTGAGCTCCGAATGAGCCCCAAACACCCTTGATACCACCATTACTCAAATAGGAATCCTTAAGAAGGGTCTAAAATGAATTTAAACAATAAATTAATGGTATGTACCTTTTAAAAAATTTGGGATGTTACAACCGCCACTCCTTACGAAAAATCATCCATGTGTTTCCCTTTTGAGGGTGGTAAAACGTCATCAGGGAAATTTATTGCCACTGCACACATACATCGAACTCCTTCTCCCAATCCATTTCTTGTACGCACCTATACTACCATACGATTTGTACCAGAGGAACTGAACTGCCTCATATATCCTTCATGCTCTGATCAACAATATATATTCGAATCTCCTTAAAGGATGCATCCACCTCTAGCTCAAATACTCAAGGTCAAATGAATGAGATGGGTCATCATGATATTATCAATGTTGAAATACATGGATGATTTTATACATGGAATAGTAAATCTTAGTTATCTCTAACCAATAGGCTATCACCCCAACCCACCCTGTTATCTCTAAAGGCCATGTATATTGAGGTGATAACTATCCTTGTCTCATGATTAGTCTATGAACCAATCTAAGAGATACAAGAAAAAAACCTGATGTCCCACCTAAAAATCAAGAGGTATATGGAAATGGTCAGTATAAGACATTTTTCTGGACTAAGTTTTATAAATAGACTACTGAAATATCCTGACTAGATTCAATGTCCCTGGAACTAAATTATTATGTAGTAGAGCTTCCTCACCAACCTCTAACCATCATATAGGTTAACATAATGTCCTATCATAATGTCCCTCATAAAAATCCATCGAAATCAATTCTTAGAATATATTTTGTTCAGAAAACTCTACAATAGAAAAATTATTTTTTCAAGAACATCCAAAATCAAGGATGTAGGCCCAAAGAATATCCTATCACACATGGATTATTCTGTATCAGTTCCATTTAGTATTTTAAAATTAGTATTGACATGAGAGTGAGTCTTCCATTTAACTTCAGAAACTATTTCTCATAGGGTTCAAACCCTATGAAATTCACACCTTTCTTTTACAAGCTCGTATGGGGTGCTGACAGGTGTGAGAAGTCATGTATGAATATCTTATAATAACTACATATCCCCAAGAATATTTTCATATAGAATAAGTTTAATTGATACCCCAAGGAAACCATTTTTCTCACATTCTTTGGGTCAATAGATGTTCTTACCTTAGATATTATATGACCCAAGAAATGAACCATGTTGATCAAAAAGATGCATTTACTAATATTTTCATAAAACTGAGTCACTCTTAGTGTTCTCAAAATGATTTCTAGATGATTTAAATGGTTATATCTAGTTAGTGAATACACTAAGATATCATTTTTGAACACTATCATAAAGGAATCAAGGTACGAGTAGATGACCCAATTCATTAGACCCAAAAAAGACTATTGATTTATTCATCAAACTGAAAGGCATAACCAAATAATCATACAAGTCATCCCTGCTCAAAAACATTTTATGTGATATGTATAATTATATCAGATACACTGATGGTAGCCCAAACTCAAATCGATCTTAGATAAAACCATCTCTGATCATAATTGGTAGAAGTGGTCATCTATATGAGTAATTGGATACCAGTTCTTCCCTCTAGTCTAGTTTAGTCAGTGGAAATCCACACACAATATGAGGGAACCATCCTAATTCTAATATAAAAGGACTGGTGATCCCCAAGGTTATGTGTTGTGTCATATCAAACCCTTATCCTCTATGTCTTCCATATGATTCTCGAGTTACTATAACTATTAATGTGGTATCCAATATGGAGGAATGTATACTATTTCTACACCTGGAACATGCATGATGGGGAACTCAACCTCTCTATTTGGAGGTAATATGGACATATCATCATGGAATGCACCCTTAAAATGACCCACCACTGTAGATAACCCTACTAACTACATTATAAGATCACTCATAATGAGACTCTCCATCTGAGCAGTCATAATTACAAGCCCAGTATAAATAATTGTATCTCAACTTTCTTGTACATCTTATTAACCCTTATGAATATATATGTATCCCTTGAGTGTTGTGGGGACACCATTCAATGATAGAAATCTACTTGGTCATGATATGGCACAATCCAGAATATACCAGGAATGACGTAAAACCCAGTCATCTCAAGGATGAAGAAACATCACAAGAAACTCTACCCACATATCTTCAGGGGCACCCCTAAAACTAGAAAGTGCCATCTTATCAGACCTATAGAAACATGTTAAGAGACAAGATGCCACAAAGGTACTAGATTGAAATACCATGTCTATCAACAACTGCAATAGAAATAAAAATATGATACACCTGTATCAAAATGGATGAAACTTATGTAGAGGAAACTATAATATTTTTTCTTGAAATACATGTATATATACTCTACTCCTTGGTTTTAGGATGCACTGCATAAATATTGTCAGAAATACAGCCTTAAAATACTGTCTAACTAGACTATGTATGTCCACGCTACTGATGTTGAAGTTGTAAATCCAAAATACCTCAGAACATTCCACCACTTCCTCAACCATATTTCCCAATAGAATACAAACTTCTTCCCTGTCTTGTTGTTATGTGTCCTATATCTGATATTGGCATTGGTAAAGATCCCCTCTCACTGGAATCTAGTGGAATAGATCGGAAGAAGTGCAATAGTTGACCCATCCTATCACAAGATCTCCACTAGATCAGCTTCCTCATGCACTAAGGTTTATAATGTCATAACATACCATAATGTTGGGACACTATAGATCTATCAGTGCATGCCACCTGGCTTGTAACACCTCCATTTGCACACTCAAAATGGTTCTTCCTACTTCTAGATGAACTATCTACATACCTTATAAATGAGCTACCAGGGATCACATTACTAACTTATCTAAGAATATATTCTATATTTTGGGACTGGTAAACTATTTTTGTAGTGTTAGTCGAAAGGAATATATTCACCAATGAGAAGAATGTGTACCCAAGCCCATCCACAAAATAAATTATACTCCTCAACTCATCAATGGTAAGAGATGAAGAAAAACATTGGAGCTCAGTGAAGTGATAAGAAATCTCTAGCACAATCACAGTTCCATAATAAAGATTCATAAACTCCCTATTGTGATCCTCTCTTAGAAAATATTGAAAAAGGTGATCATAGAAGGTCATATGGAAGTCTACCTTGACCATACGTCAATAATGCTTATCCTGAGAGATTATATACCACAAAATCTTGGATGAATCACAAAAATTTAGTTTGGGATATTGAAACTTTACTCTGTAGGTGTCTCAATATGGACAAACATTGATACCATGGAATCTAAACCAAACTCGGTAGCCTGAATTTTTCAATCACCAGAGAAGGTGGGAGGTTGATGCTACTGAAAGTACCAAGAATGATCTTCCATAGTTGATTTAGGCTGGGTAGAAACGTGGATAGAATACATGAACTGAATAAAACTAACCTGGAACTGAGCATTTGTGCCTAATAGATGATTAGAAATAGTATCCTCTAGTGGAACTAAAGGAGGTATCATGGGTGGTTCATGACCTACTAGGTCAGGATTGTTCTCATTTCCACTCTCTTAATATTTAGAATAAGGAATTAATAGTGGAATATCTCTAAAATTTCCAAGTGTACTCCTAATATAGGATTTATAACAGATACAAATACAATTTAATGATTGTTACAAGGAAAGGGAAGGTTCAAGGCCTCCCTAAAATCATTTTAAACCCTTTATCCTACTCTAGGATCTAGTTTTGGGTGAAGATAAAAGATGAAAAAATGATCTCAAAGTGTCACAAGAGACCCGAACTACTTCCCATTACTAGGGTCAGGTCATGGTCATGGTCTCACATTTCCCATATAAAGTAAAAATTTCATTTTAATGATGGTATTCATTTTAACACATTTATGTATTTTCAATGGTAAAATTAGGTGGGACTCTATTTCTAATTTATGAGGGTCCATGCACCTTATAAATTAGAGGGTGGTGTCCACATAATCATAACCATAACATGTTCGAGCATTGTTACCAATGTTCCATGGCTCAATGTTCCATAATTGGTACTTAATGAATATTATTTAACTTATATATGAAATAACTATTAGGTTAAGGAATACAATTTAATGGCCGATTTTGTATTCATAGTCCCTTAAGGAAAGTCGAAGCATTTATATATATAATAATCATTTCACTTCATATCAAAAATAATATGGCAGAACATCAATCAGATAAGAAATAGGCAATGCATGTTGATTAATAGATATGAATTGGCATTATGAATGATGTCTAAATCCTAAAGAAACTATTGTAATTTATTATTTTATATACCCTAGTATCATTGGTCTATAATAAAAGAAATCCCAAAATGTTAATAATTTAATCAAAATGTTAATGGAACAAAGAAAGTGTGTCACCTAATAGTGAAATCCATGAAATAGTATTTTTACAAGCATAACATCATTTACCCATCCAAATAAATTTTGTTTTACCCTATACATGGATCACCTACTCCCAAGCATTGCCTCATTACCAAATTTCAAAATTACTAGTCTCTTTTTGAACCCAAATAGTAAGAAAAAAAGTATATATCACTTCGATAAAACATAGTAGCATCCCTCTCTAGGTGACACTTATCGGTGCCCCAAGATAGTGGATAGATGACCTCAAGCACACATACACTAATTCTAGAGGCTACCAACTAGAAACAAGGGACAAGGGGTTTTTTTGTGGTGGGACTACTCTTTAATATATCAATGTTTTCATAACATTATAAAATATATAATAAATTGATGAATAACAAATTATAAAAAATACAAAAATGGGTATTATGGAAATAAACCAATCAATATAAGTATTAACTAGGGGAAAATGAAGAAATAATGGATACCAAGTAATGATTATGATCATGATTCTATAAAAAAAGAGTATATGAGGACTAGGGGATACAAGAATATGACATATTCTATATAAAAATAACAAAAATACTACGAACTTATACAACTAGAATCTTGAGAATAGGCTCAATACTCTTAACCCATACATCATCCTAAGGATGTGATTGAATCCAGTATTAGAAAATGCATTCTTCCCTTTATTAATATGTAAAATAATGATGTATTCATGGGTGCTAATGGCTTCCTAAGTAGGGTGTTATACACAATCTCAGTAGGTCACCACCTATTATAACTAGGCCAATCCATTTCATTCAATAGATAAATTAACTGTGTTTCATAAGCATTAAATGCATAGAAATAAATAATTAACTTGTTCAAATATTATAAATAAAAACTTCATTGATACTAACTTATTCTTCTCAAGATAGATGTTTGAACTAAGGTACTTGTAAATTTTATAATTTGAGTATATAGGGCATCATAAATTATGTAAACAAGGCAGGTAGACCCCAATCTTTCTCTTTGGCTTGGTGCTCACATTTACCTAGCATTATACATGCATGCTTCAAAAATCAATAAGAAACATAAATACTGATTGGAGTATGAAAATATTTCAAATCCATATGTGGGAACCTAAGCCCATCCAAGGTGATCAATAAATAATCACAACAGTGGATACATGGATCTATGATATAACTAGTTCCATTGGGTCCATACAAGTGATCCCATAATGGAGTCCCTTGTATCACTAATGGAATGGTGGTCTTTGGGTCCATAGAAAGTATCTCACATAGTAGAATGGGTATCACCCCAAGGAATGGCGTTTCCATCCTACCAATATGTCATTCCATGGTCGCTTCCCTAGGGATCTTGTGACACTCACATGAACAAATAATTTATCTTGAGATCCCATACAAAGCAAGCCAATGTATCACTCCCTTCACATCAAGAAGATACAACCAAGTATAGTGAGTCCATCCAAGTATTTCTAAAATCTATACCTTTGTAATCTCCCAGTCCGTAGTAGTTGATGTATAGAAAACAAGGAATATATCACAAGGCACAACATGCCTATAATCACAATTCATTAATAAACATCTCAAACATACAAGATAAATAAGGTTTCCATTACCTTTATTCATGCCCATCAATCATTGAATATGATATTAAGCATAAATAACCATGTATAACAATATTGTGCAATAAATGAGGTATAATTCATCCATGCAAGGAAATGGAATATGGCTAAAGTATAAAAAATTAAATATAATACATTTGGAATTTATGGTGAAGCATCAAGGATATGTGTTTAACTATATGGAATGATGAATCATGATCAAGGGCCTATCTCATCTACCATACTTTATCTTAATATAATTTATAAATTTAAGGAATTTATCCATGGTGAAACACACACACATGGGGGTTAACTATTAAAGGCATGTGAAAAAGGACCTTCCATGAAGACACAACCAAAGGGGTGGCCAACGATGAGGATAACGACTTGAGGTTGTATTTATCCAAAAGGTAGGGTCAAAATACCATGGTGAATCCATTGAATTAATTTATTAAAAATATTTTAGGCAACATTAGAAGGATCTGGTGCACGACACAACACCGCCTAATTTTGGAACTGTTGAAACTGGTGGGGAAGGCCTGGACAACCAACCTCAATGTAGTATCTCTACACTCATCTGTTGTTGAGGCCGACAATGAACTTTAAAATAAGAAAAACAAAGAAATCATTGTACACCCTCCTAACAGGGAAAACATTATAACACAAAATAGCACATAAAAAGTTTTAGAAAATGAGAAATGGATGAAAGGGGAAAATATAACATACCTCTATTTTTATATAGCATATGATGGAAAGAGATTAGGTTTAGGAAAAAAGGAGATAGAAAAAACCATATGGGGGAGGAATAAAGAGGCTCACACATGGAAGAGGAGGAGAAAAGTACTTGAGAAGAAAGGTTCAAAGAGAGGGTGGATTGGAATTTTTAAAGAGGAGTAGAATTTTATGTCCACCCTAAAAATAAGTTCACATGGTTTGGTAGCATGGTTGACCAAAACATATGCCAGACTTGCACCAACAAAATACATCAATGGGAAACCCCACATTGTTAGGAGCACTGTTTTTCCCACCAATCCCAAAATGTACAAAAAATCACTTCCAAAAACCTATAGTTGTCCACATTGGCATGCTTCTAGAGTTACAATATTATATACAAACTGTTTGGCCCCTAGCACCCCACTATCTGCAACCCCATGGATTTGGGAAACTATTCGAGCTAGGAAGAACAGTTTCTACTAACCATGCAACCCAGTATACCTCTTTATATTTCAGGGTTCCAAGCTCCACATGAGCACCAACCACCCATGATACCTCCATTACTCTCTTAACAAAGATTAAATGGGACAAACAAAAGAATTTGAATAAAAAAATAATGGTTTGTACCTTTTAGAAATGTATGGATGTTACAAAAAAATTAAATGAAACATAAAATATAATGATAATATATAAATTTCCGATGTTACATTTAAATGGAGATATATATACACCTCAAAAATGAAGATAGTTTCATAACATAACATATATCTCAAAGAAGGAAAATTGAGACAAAATCCCTACCGATTTGGTATATTTTTAACTCTAAAGCCCAAGAAATATAGATCATAAAATGGATATGTAAATCTCAATACAATTTAAGATAATAATCATAAAATAAATTCTAGGTAATTATATGCCTCATATAAAATAAATTTGTTGTGAATATTCCATTTCCTCATAGAAAATAAATATGAGATGAAAATACCTTGCAATAAGTCTTAAATTCTTTTGTACATATTCATACATTCTATATAATATATATAATTTTATTATAAAACTATTAAATAACAATAATTATATATATCATACAATTTACGTCATACTTATGACCTTGTTGTATTAGATTATTAACAAATTCATCTTCAATTCTTGGTTTGACTAATAACAACATTATTTTCCATGTATGTATTGATTTGGAATTTTGATTCCCGTTAACATGATCATGGTTTCATAATATAAAAAAAATTAAACATAATATAAATATATTATACATTTATTATATATTTATTTATATTAATCTATAAAATTTAGAGATAGAAAATGAAATACATTATTCCTAGGCATGGTCGATCATACATACGCATGAACGTTGATTCCAATTACATGATGAATGAAATTAATTAAAGGTGCAGAATATATTAACCATAATGAGTTATTGTTAAGTCATATATTTCAATTTTTTATTTAAACCTTTCTTTATAACATTCTATATTAAGTGTATGTGAAGAACGAATCACATCACTTCATGAGGTGGTAGTCTTCTATACACATAATAGATGTTATTGTGTTATAAATAATTGGAAATAAAGAATAAATATCTGATATAGTGATTCTATAAGGATAATAGAATCATTTATATAATATATAAATAATAAATTTATCATTCCAGTTGTGAGAGGCATTGATGGAAAATGAATAACATCAGTTTGCGAGGGAGAATCAGTCATACACACGAATGATGATTTTGTAACTCATTTGATGAAAGTGGAGAAGGATTTAGGTTATGAAATTAAAATTATAAAATATTTTTATATTTTTTATATTTATTTTATTATATCATTATGGGTTAATAGGAATTTAACTAGGTTTTGGAAGAAATAAAATAAAACACTTCGTTACAGATGTTACCTCTTCTTTAGAAAAATTCTTCTATTTTTAACCAAAATACTTAATTGGATGTATTAATGACCAAAATAAGGCTTATAAAATGAGATGATGTTTTTAAAGAAGTTATTTTGGCATGGATGTTTAATGACTGGACCCAACAGAGCTCAAGACACAACTACCCCAAGACTGCTTTTATAGGTCTTGGGCTGGAGACAACCGCCGAAAGGTATATCTATCATGGGGAGGCATTTTACTAATACCTATATGCACAGAACAAATAATATCAATTTATAATTGTAGAGGAATAATAATAACATGAATAAATATCTATAAAATAAATCAATACTAATAACCCTTTAGTGGGTAAAAGAGTACTACCTTGTAAACTAAAAAGTAAAGGGAAAAATACGCGACGAACTAGAAATTTGTCTCAAACCAAAAAAATAGAAACGTAAATGGTTTGAGAGATACCATCTTAGGATATCCAAGAAACACCCATAACACATCGATTAAATCACTAAGGTCTACCAAATCTCCTTTGTAATCATCGCTGACCTATCAGTCACCGGCATAAGATATGACACGTGCGAGAAAAACCCATGCTCTGGTTAGTATGTACATAGCAAGTAGGATGACCCCTAATATGAAGAAGTAGATGTAAGAGACACTATAATAATACATATTATACAACTCTACCCAAAAAATAATGTAATCTCATCAAACCATGAGGATCTCAACACGTTGTGTAGGTGGACTGCATGTCGCATATCTCTCAAGCATAGTAAGAGTGTAAAAAAGTGAAACAACAGGGATATAGATATATACATTATCAATACAAAGAAAACTAAATTTATATTAATGTTTATCTATATTTAAAAACACATCCCATGTAAAGAGTTATAATATTTCCTTATTTCTAAAAATGATTCCTAACATCGCACACATCTTCCCATTAGAAAACATCTAAGTCAATCCACACATTGTCATTATGTCATACACTCAAGTGAAAAAATATCTAGGTTGAGGGCTCATCACCTCATATAATAGGAGGGTATATATCAATATTCTAAAGAGGACCAATTTCATTCCCATCAGGACGATGAAACTAAGATGGTTGAGGACTCATGCCCTGACTCTGTAGAAGGTTGGAAGTCAAGTAATCGGTAGAGGACACATGCCTAGGCCAGCTAGAATTTTCCACATTAATAGTCAGTAGAGGACCCATGCCTAGTCCACCTAAGGGTTTCCACACTAGTATTCAAGAACCCAGTCCATGGTACAATAGGCTGGTTCCACTGAAAAGAAAATATAGGACCCATGCCCAGCCTAGCTGGAGTGTGCCACTCTCGAAGACGTCGACTCATTCCCCGAATCCACAAGAGGGTTCCACTTAGTGGATATTTATAGGACCCTTTCCCTATATCATTATGATTTTTATACTATAAAAATAGGTTGATGAACTTTTCCTTTCCATGTATGAGGGTTCCACTCTAAAATTAGAAAGAGGACGCATACCTTCTCCCTTTGGAGGGGTCCACTCTAAGAGTCACTAGTGATCCTGCCAATCAATTTCATCATTGAGAACTACCTAAATAATCACTATTACTATAACATATGAAATCATATATAAAAATACACCATAAAATTCTAAATGGAAAGATAATTAAGATAGGGTATTCAAGTTCCAAAATCCGAGTCCAAACAAAAGATAAACGAGAGGTTGAATTTTTCAATAAAGGAAAAAGGGGTCCACAACATGTGAGGGGACCCACACAACATGTGGTCCCACTCCATAACAGGTTAATATCACTTCATATACATTTATCTCAACCCATAAAACCATACATGGTGTGTATAGGGTCTATAAAATGTGTCCAAGGATCCTAGAGTGTACCTATTCTCTCTGGTCGTGTCCATGTATCTAGTCAGTTCCTATGTACTTCGGAAAACTGTGTGCGCCTGGCCATCCACACGGTTGTGTAATCCGAGAGCACACTCCATGTCTCTAGAACAAATTCACATGGTATGTGGGGGTCCCACAGTATGTATGACAAATAATTCTTCCATAACCCCAAGTCGTTGTAGTCAGGGCCTGAGAAACCATATATTCAACAAACTATATGACATGTAGTATTTTTTTCCAAGGGCATTAAAACAAACCCCATGATCTAGGTCCAAATAGTTCACCTTTTATTCTACCAATTAATCACTTTAAAATAGTTGATGTTCCTCTTTTCAATGGTTCCTGACCCTCTGGTGGCTGAAATCAAACATTATTTCTTCCGGCATAAACTTGTATGCCTCGTATGCCTCGAACTATTCCAAATACACTTGCCCCAAATTTTGTTTAGTTTTTAGGGAAAACCTATTCACCTATGACTTGAAAAGCCTTTGAATCCTTCCTTGAATCATTGTATCATTCTTCACACATGTAATCATCATGGATTCGGGTGTTCAATCATGCTCGATTCTGACCGATAATGTTGAGTCATGACCCTATGGTCAAATGATGACTATTATGAAGATATTGGGGAGAAAGGAATAAAATTCATATTTTTATCAATTTTATCTAGGGTTTCATGGCCAGCAGACATGGAAGAGGATATCCATGATAAGTAACAAAATAAATAACAATTTTTTTTTTCAGAAAATGGGTGCATAAAAATTCCATCAATTGGTGAAGATCAAGATATAGAATGATTATTCTCAATAAATTTAATCAAAAGGGGAAGAAACAAAAAAAACATGATTCTTACCTAAATATTGGATCATTATTCATCAAAGAAGATGCTCTGTAGTGAACGGAATAATTCATTGTTTTTATTGTGTGTAGATATTTTGGATATAGAGTCTCGTCATTGTCGAATCATTATTGGACAATAGAAGGTGGAAGAATATGCTCTCAAACTTTCAAGGGTTATGAGGATAACCCTAGAGAAATATCCATAATGATGCATTTATTTTAATTTAAATTATATTATTTTCATTAAAATATATAAATTTAATTATTAATTTTAACCATACACTCCTTTTAATGGTTACGTTATCCGAACACCCTACACCAAACTATTTTCGGTTGTGGTTAGGGTAAAAAATGGATTCTAGAATCAACTTTGGTATCAGATTTATTTTTTGAGATTTCATTTCTTATTTATATAATTTTATTTAAGAATCTATGCACCTATAATATAAAATATTTTTAATATTTTTATAAAATTAATTCTGGGTGCAACGGTCCTTAGAATCGTACACCATCTCACAGGCTAACTGAAAAAAATATATGTAAAAATATTCTAAAGTTGTACTTGAAAAAATGGTCTATACATCATTACCTCATCCATTATTATCATACCCAAAAAGAAACATCTAGGAAAAAATATTGGGACACTATCCCACATCTTGCTCTCCCACTCCAAGGACTTATCATGAATGTTATAATGCTGCCACAACATGCGAACCAAGGGGATGGTCCATCCATACAGTGTCCTCTCCTATCAATCTGTGATCGCATATGGGTGATCCACAAAATTATCCCCATCCTTGATGGTAAAATTAGCAAAGTCAATAGCACATGTTGGGTCATGCACATATTTCATCAAATTCTATATATTGAAGACATTTTTCACATTCTCTTATTATAATGGTAGGGAAAGGTGGTAATCAATCACAAATTCCCTACAAAATCTCAAATGTATTAATGAACTAGGGAGAAAGTTCGAATCTCTAGTTGAACCTCTACGATCCTCATTGTGGGGAGACTCTTAGGAAACATTGGTCTCCCTTATCAAACTCCAAGGCCCTACAACGTCGATCTGCGTAAGATTTCAACCTGAATTGGGTTGTCCTCATCCACTTCACTGATGACATAAACCTTCTTCATTATTTTCAATAACAACTACGGACCCACAAGATATATCTTCATAATCTTTTTCCATCATAAGGGTGACCATAATGGTATCACGTGTAGGTCCTCGAAAGGTTCCATGTAGATATGAGAGTAATAACTATTATTGTAGGAGAAAGCTTCCATGGGAATGCTATCCTCTCATCTTTGAAAAAAGACTAACATGTAAGCCCTCTTAATATCCTATAATTACTAGATAGTGTGATCGAGCTTCCCATATTTCTAGGCGTGGAAGGTTCTATTAATCCTCATATGAGCCCTAAATTAATTATGGAGGCCTCTCTATAACAATGATGTGAATCGTGCATCATGGTCAGAGGCACATTTCAAGGTCACCCCATAATGGTGTAAAGTATTCAATATGTGAATCTGCCACAAAATCTCCACCAAACTCTGCTCCATGATAGAAAGGAAGTGTACCAGCATCACGAGTCAGTCAAGTATCACCAGAATGGGGTAATGGCTCTTGAATGTCTACGAATTCCCTTTAACAAATTTCATGGATATGACATCCCAATTTCATTTTCACTTATCAAGGGTTTTCAATAAAAACCTTTTGGAACCTAGTTCTCATCCTTTATTTTTAGATAGGTGAGGCACTGAGATACAAAATCATCCAAGCTTCATCGCGTGTCAACCGACCAAAACAACCATGGATTGCCCTTGTACATCTTCCCCACACCAAGATGTACAATAAAGGGATAAGTGGGGAACTCTCACATCACCTCCTCTTGAAACACGACTGGGAAAACCGTATGTCCATGGAAAAATATAACACGATTCCCTTCTTCAGAAAATCCACGAGGTTCATCTCCTAAGGATATAAGGTTATGATAGACATCACAATAAATTTCTTATAGTTGGGACTCTCTCACATGCCAAAGATCCTATGGATTCAACATCATTAACTAAAGAAAAGTTGCACCCTCTAGCTATACCAAGGTCATCTACAAGGAATCCAACTAATAAAAGGACTCTTACACCAAATTATCCATGTAACTGATGCTAAGGGAATAATCACCTGCATTTCCCTTCCTCAGAGTACAGACTATATCAAACTCATAGTACTGTGAAAAATGTAACTAGCACCTCTATCTTAGGTTAAATTCTCTCTAGATGAAGACATACTTGAGATTTTATGGTATAAGTAAACCATTAAGAACTCTCAAAGAAGAGAGTTCCTACACATCCTTAGAGTGAAAAATTATGATGCCAGTACTAGGTTTTTATTAATGTAGTTTTTATGAGGTGTTCCCAAATGGTAGGACACGAATGTGCTAATTGTCTATTGTTGCATCAAAAAACACACTAAACACTTCATTACATCCTATAGTATTACCTTTACAATCTAAGAAAACTCCACACCTCTAACATTCTCTTTGGTGGTACCTAAGAAATTAATACAGTAATCTTCACTCGGTCCATGGCTAAACCATTATCATAAATGATATTCCACAGAATGTAAACCTCATAAATCTAAATTGGAAATCAAGGGAATATTATAAATATGGTGCTATCAAAGAAAATCTAGAACCAGCCTCAAGTGCTCTACATACTCCTCCTCTAAAAGAAATTATATGAGTATTTCTTCGATGAATACAAACATAGACTATTCCACATATAGAAGGAATATTTGGTGCATCAAATCCAAAAACATTGTAGGAGAATTTGTCACACCAAAGGGAGTCCCCAAGAACACATGTTATTTGTATAGACATCAAAATTTTAGCATCAAGATATTATCCTTTTCAATTCTCAAATGGTAGTAGTTAGAACCAAGATTATTCTTTGAGAACAATATCGCACCTCGAAACTGGTCAAAGTTGTCCTCAATCATTGTCTAGGTGAATATTTTCTTTATTGGGGCTAGGATCAAGCATAAATAATACATGAAAATTCAAAATCTATCATACATATTATTTATTAACAACATCGTATCATCCCAATGGAAGTCACTAGGACTAATAAAACCCTTCTTTAAATGATTATTCAACTAGAACTACAGATCCCATAGCATTGTAATTTCTACCCTATAGGCCATACAGGATATCAGAGTGGTCTCGAAATTCAAGTAAGTTTAAAACATTATATTCCACCTTAGATGTAGTCCTATAATATACAATGGGATGTTGTCAATAAATCCTTAATTACTGAAGAAATAGAGATTCTTGAATACCTGGCTATACCAAAGGATACACTCCGCATCTTTTTGGTAATGGGATGCAACATCCTGCTCCTAGAACCCACTCATCCCACCAAGAAATTTCACTCACCCAGAAAGGATAATTTTTTCCCATCAGTGTGAAGGAATTTGACTCCTCTATGGTGACATTCAATAGGGTCTCGGGCCATTGATAACCAATCCATAAACAATACAATATCATTGGGTTCCATTATGATGAAAAAAGTTCCACATGAACCTCTCTACACTAAGTGATAGCTGAAGCTATTATAAAATAAATGATATTGAAAAAATATTCCCTATAGAAACGTAAAGACAAAGCTACTGGGAAAAGGCCAGTTCTAGGATCTCTATATTTCACAAAAAGATGATAGAGGTAAAGGAAGTACTCACACATATTTATGCTAATACTGAGGAAAGAGTAGAATAAACCCAGATCATGCCTCTAATTAGCTATTGTGCTTTGGGGGAATAAGCCTCCATAGCCTGCTATTTTCCACATACCCAACCGCCAGCTCCCTGAGATTGATGTGTGATTCCTAGTGGTGGTGGCAGAGGATATCATAGAATCATCCATCAACCACATCTCCTCCTCATATTCTAGCTCTTCCTCCCTAGGGTAACCCTTTCCTCACTTGGGAGATTCCAGATCATGGAAATGCATCTGTTTTGTTGGTTTGTAAGCTATCTACATGCACTCTTTGGCATTTATGGTCAATCAGTCCTATGTTATGTGACCCTACCTTTCACAATCGTATCACCAAACCTCCTTATGACTCCCTAATAATTTTTTCTACCCTTAACTATATTATTGTTAATGATCCTTGGAATGTCTCGTGCATCGAGACCCTACCGAGTGGCATCTTATAGATGTTGTAGATGAATCAACCTTTTAACACCCACTGCCTGCTCTAGCTGCCTAGAATCTATATAAAAAGAAACTGTTTTATCACCCACATTCTTTCAAACACCCCAGAATATGTGTGAATGCACCATGGTACCACACTAGCATGGATATCTTGGCGGATTCACAACTCAATCATACATGATTGGACATTTTCATGCTAGATCATGTCAAGGGATTACCTCATATGGTCTGCGAACCTCATAGAATACTCATACACCATAATACCTATCTTATATAACTCTAGTATCACATAAATCTAAACTATTCATAATCAGTAGGGTAGTACTCCACATGAAATAGTTGTTGAATGTAGTCCCACAAGACTGTCAACTCAGCATGCATCTGGGTAACAAGACTCTACTAGAACCTATATAGTCCATAAAAAGGATAGATTAAAGTGAAACCACTAGATCTCTATGTGTCCAAATAATCTAGAAAAAATGGACCACTGATTCTATTCAGTCCTGTAATTCTTAGAGATCTGGTTGTTCATGGAACCTCAACAACCTCTAGTGTTGGAACTTGCAGAATGTGCTAAGAATTCACACATCCTCAGCCTTCTATGGTTGTATAATCTACATTTCAATAAGTTGGCTGCTTCTAACTATCATCCTTGTGTATAGATATCATGGTATGGACACTAAATTGAGGCCTCATCACTCATCATATCATCATCATGATCCAAAACTGGTAACCTGTATAATTGTCATTGTCAAGGAATCTCAAAAAATTTAATCAAGACATACCATGATTAAATCAACATATATATTTGAAATGGTTAAATTGATCAAGAAGTAAAATAAATGAATAAATCATATAGGATTCATCTATCATGGATCCCTACAACTGATTTATTAGTAATCCAAGTGAACAAGTAGATATTCAAGGTCACGTTGAATGAATACATCATTTGGCACACCAATATTGGGTTTCCATGACTGAGGGACACACCTGAGACACATATACATTACTTCCCTAAATCACAAAGAAATCCTCACAAGGGGACTACTCCAAATATAATCCCAAGGATCGAACACCCTTTGATACCAATAATTCATGACCTAGTCGTATACGGCTCGAGCTGCAACAAGCCCAATCCCACCTCCATAGAAAATGAGATAGAGAAAAATGTTGAAGGAATAATTAACATGGGGAGGATTTTACCTAATGTAACTTTATCCACACACCAAAAAATCTCATTGAATAATTATAGATGAATGATAATAAAAATATGAACCACTAGAATATAAACTATGCATGAAAAACCTCTAGAGTGTACAAGAGTACTACAGTGTAAACAGACAAATAAAGTGGAAAATATACTCCCAATCATAAATATGTCCCAGCCTGAAAAAACATGGAATATAAATGTGTTGATAGATCCTATCTCTTTATCTCCAAGCTATTTCCATTTTATGTAGTTCAATTCACCATGGTATCCCTAATCTTCTCTGTAATCTCTGCTAACATATCCATCATCCACATAGGTCATAACACATGTGTGAAAATCCAATGAAGGGGTGAGTATACACATATCCATTTGGATTCCCAAAAATCCTAAGGGTGAAGTAAGATACATGCTAGAAATAAATTTTAAATATCTTGACCCAACGAAAGAATGTAACCTCATCCAACCATGGGGATCTCAACACTTCATGTAGGTGGACTACATGTCCTATATCTTCCACCCATAGAAAGAGAGTAGTAATGTCCAAAAACATGGATAAGGATATAAATATAATTAAACCAAAGAAAACCAACCAAGAGAGAATAAGATCTCTATATCACAACCCAACCATGGTAAAGAGTTCCAAAAGATCTAGAAATCCATCAACCAGTCACAGATTCTCACACATCTTCCCAGTAGATATTATTATAGGTAAGAAACACCTCGCCAATGCGAGGAATAGTTGTGGGGAAAAACTATATAGGTAGGGAACCCATTCCTTAGTACAATAAGATTTTTTCCTCTCAACAGTGGGTATAGGACCCATTATCATCCCAATGGATGTGTTCCACTCTCTTAGTTGAGGACTCATACCCTGACTCCATTGGATTCTTCCACTCAAGTAATCTGCAGAGAATCTATTCTTAGCCTAGATGAAGGATTACAATCTAATGGTTGGTAGAGGACCCATGCCTAAACTAGATGGAGGGTTCCAGTCTAGTAGTCAGGGACCCATGCCTTAGTTCCATGGGAGGGTTCCACTATCGTAGTATAATACTCAATACCTAACTCTATTGGTGGGTAACACTAAATGGATATGTAGAGGAATAGATCCCTATGCTAGTTGGAGGGTTCCACTATGAAATTTAGTCGGGTAACTATTATTTTATGTGCAGAAGGGTTCCACTCTGAAAGTACATAGTGGACTCAGACCATGTCACACAGTAGGGTGTAACTCTAAAAGTAACATTTGATCTAGCACAATCACTACTATCATCCAGCATTGAATTAAAATGTTTCACACCCAAAAAATCTCACATAATTTATCAAAATACTATATAGATTCTACCATCATATTCAATATAGAAAAACACTCTGTATAGGCTACTCATAGTCCAAAATTATATTCAAGTCAAACAACACACAAGAGGTTAATGTGTCCGAAAAAGGAAAAAAAGGTACATGGAATTTGAGGGGACACAAATAAAATGTGGTCCTACTCCATAACTTGGTATTGTACCAATAGGTACATGGATCACTTCCCATTTAACCGTACATGGCATGTAGAGGTTCTACATAGCACGTCCAAGCCACTCGAGGCCCTGCCCGTGCTCTCTGGTCGCATCTGCACAATTAGCCTATGTCTGTGTACTTTGGAATAGAGCGTGTTCATGGTAATTGAAATTCCCTTATACTCCCACATTATTCAACAAATATCCATAAAATGGTAACATGTTGTGTGGGGGTTCAAAATGGAATGTGATACTTCTTCCTAAAATCATTTCTGTCATAGCTAGGGCCCTACACGTCGTGTATTCTTAAGTGTACATGATGTATAGTCGAGTTTTCCCCAAAAAATTATCTCTAAACTACACACTCCATATATCTAAATTCCACATTATATTACACTTATTAATCAACCAAAAATAGTGTATCATACTACATTAACCATTTTCTAGTGTTATGGTGGCCATAATCGAACTCGGGTTCTTCCCGCACAAACCTTCATTCCTTGTGTGCCTCATACCATGCCAAATCCATCACCACCATCTCATTTTTGGGTCCCAGATCAACAAAACATTCACCCCACCGCCTAAAAACCACTGATTAAATTCTCTTCCCATCATTTAATTCATAACACATGTAACTGTCATTGATTTGGGACTTCAATCATGCTTGGACCCACCCAGCTTTGTAAAATCACGACCATACGATCCCATGATGACTAATTTGAATAAATTGGAGGGAAAGGATTAAATACCATGTTTTATAAATAATTATGAAGTTATCATGGAAAAAATATATAAATTAGGATATTCAGGTAGTAAAATGAAATAATAAATAATTTAATTTCAATACATAGGCACATGGAATGTCTATCAATTGGTGTAGATTAAGGGATTGGATAATTAAGCTCAATAAATTTAATCAAATATAGTGTAAACCATAATAATGAGTACTAATTGAATATTTGATCATTATTAATCTAAGAAATCATCGATATATTAATGGAAGAAGTCATTGTGTTTGTTGTGTCTCATTTATCATGGAATTTGAGTCTCGTCGTTACTGAATCACGATTCGGCAACAAAAAGAGGATATCCATTGGTCTTGATTTCTAAACACCCTATAAATACTGAGTTTAGTTTTTACCTAGGGTAAAAATAATGTTATATACTCAACATTGGTCATTGATTTCTAATCTGTTATTTAATTTAAGATTCGTCTCATTTTCATTAAAAACCACACATGTATAATGTAAAATATAATTAATACTTTTATAAAATTAATTATGGGAACACTATGTCTTATAATCTATTGTCTTCTCAGAACCTATCTCCTAAAATACATATAGAAATATTCCAAACTCTTAAAATGAAAAAATAGGGTCTCTACAGGATTGGATAAACTGATGGATTTTATTATTGAGTAAAAGAGAGGATAGGGATGACCTTTTATAAGTTAGGCGAGTGGCACCGTTATAATTTTATAAATGAAAATTTGTTACCCATGTCATTCACATTCCTAAATTCAAAAATTTGGGCCATTATAGAACCTTGTAAGTGAAATGGTTTAAAAATTTATTAGGGGTTTTAGAAAAGTTTTTGGTCATTTTACCCCTAATCCTTTTAGTTTAACCCCATGGTAAACAAAATTTTACATTAACTACGGTAAATAAATTTTTTTTTAAATATTAAATATGGTAAAAAAAATTAATTTGAAAATATTTGATTAAAAAAGTTCTTATTCTAAATATGGAATCAATTTTTACAAATTTTATTCAGTGAAGTGTAAAATGTTTATTTAAAATTAGTCATGATGAAGTTATGAAAAAGTTGTTTTCCTGTTAGAAAATCTTCAAAATATTTAAAAATTAATATATCAAAATTATATATGAAATTGATTATAATAAAATAAATTGTAAATATATATATTTAAATTAAGTAGTGATACTTTTAAAAATTTATTAAAAAAATTTATGTTTTTAATTGCATTAAAAGTAATGGTAATTGTTAAGAAAACATGTATGTTTCACTATTAAATAAAACATTTATCTTCTTAGAACATTTAACAAATTCTCCAAAAGATAAATTCTAATATAATTATTCAAAAACTTAGTTAAATTTTTAAATAAATTTTCTAATGGTGAAATTTTTTATAATAATTTTTCAAAAGGTGATTAAACTATATTATAGAAAAATATAGTTTCATGTGTAAAATTGGATTTATTCCAATGTATTGTCTATAAAACACATGATAAAAATGTTAATAAATTTATTGAATATATAATATTTAAATTTCATTAAAATTATTCACAAAAAGTGAATTGCTTCATTTATTGATGAAAAATGTGTTTTTTGTGTACATATATAGTTTTTTTATAAAAACACTTCATTTATTTTAAAATAGTTTTTATTTTCACTTATAATATATTTTCCATGAAATAATTCATTTTATATGTAAGTGTAAACCATGTATTCTGATTATTTATTTAATCGTATTCATACCTACTATTTTAATGGCTAGTTGATAACTATCATATTAAATTATTATATTTTAATAGTATGATATGATATGATTAAAATAATTATTTCTTGTAACACACTATAAACTCAATATTGTGTGTATTTATAGATAAATTTGGTGTTCCATGTAGTAAAAAACATTGAAAGATTATATTTAATTCTAATTTTTTTTTTCAAAAAATCATTATTTATTAAAATATACCCCCTTAAAATGATTTTCCCCCTGAATTAATCACTTTGGTGAAAAAAACTAATGATTATTTTTGCCTCAGTACATAAATAGGTCCCACATAGCTTCCTAAAGATGGTGGTTTTTCAATAAAACAGTAACTATATTAGTGTTATTTATTCGTAGAACATTCTCTATTGAATCCATAATCTCCACCAGTTTTTTCTCAAAAGAAATATCATTCTCTCTCAATAAATCCACTTAGTTCAGTACATGAAATGGATTATGTATTTATATCCTTTTAATAAATACATTGATCTTATTTTGAGCAAATATAGGTTTAGTAAAAACACTAAATGATAAAATTTTGTGTTAATAAGATCAATAACTTCAAAGGGACTGATATACCTACTTCTTAGTTCTCCCTTTGTTCTACGATGGATAATTCATAAAAACGACTTCTCACAAAATACAAAATATTTACTTAATTGATGATTATGATCATAAAAATATGTTAAACTTTTTTTTCACTTACATATTTTTGAATGGCTCTAAACTTATTTGAAATTTATCTACTAGATTAGGTCCTAATATCATTCTCTATTCAAATTTATTCTTGTACATTGTATTTTTACACTTCATTCCATAAATGGCTTCATAAGGTGAATTATTAATGATCACGTTAAATATTTGTTTTAATAAAACTCAACTATATGAAGGTGTTGATCCCAACCACCTTCAAAATCCATAGAAAATATCTTATTATGTCTTCTAGGTTATTAATTTTTTTTCAGACTGAACATATATACGAGGATGATAAGTAGTACTGAAACTCAACTATATATCAACAGCTTACTAAAGGCATCACCAAATATAAAAGGTAAACTTGGAATCCAAATTAGAATTAATTAAACGTGTTACTTCATGAAATCATAACACTTTATTATTATATATATTCTAGAATCCATATCTAGGAAAATATATTCTCTGATTGAAGCAATGGGTGATGACTTCATAAGGTGATTAACTATAACCTATAATTACCTAGATAGAAAAGAAAAGATAACCCGTAATTTTTATGAGTACCTTTATACAAATTCCTATAAATTTTGATTAATTCCTCCACAAATAACTTCTTTAATGAAATATATAAAAAACCAAAGGGTTGAATTTCCATAAAAGTCTCTTAAAATAAAAATAATCTTGATAAACTCCCATCACATAAAAAATAAATAGTGTCAATGAAAGTGATATTTGTGATGATCCTTAAAATCCTAAACCCATTATGGAATCCCTAAGTCATAAATTAATATTACTTGGGGAAATATAAACTTCTAAAAGTTTATTCGGCCTTTATTACTTATATATTCTCCTATATTATAGAAAACCATTTTCATTAGAAGCATGGTTTCATATCTACACTGATTGAATATCAAATATGATTTCATTATTCCAAAATATTTATAAAGGGATATAATCACATGAATATTAACTAATATATGAACAATAATATTTTCATTGGGATCATTTATAAAAAATAAAACAATAAATTCCCAACTAATCGGAGAGAATAAGTATGCCTTAAATATCATAATTTTCTTAATCCCTTATTATTTCTTAAGTATTCCATTTTCCCTTTGTATATAGAGGTTATATGTCTTATCATCCATAATAGCCCATTGATTAGGGAACTGTTTCACAAAAAGCTCAAACTCCTTGAACTCTAGATTATGGGTAGTGAATTATTTTGAAATCTATCTTTATTGATTATATTAATTGGTCTATTCACATCACATCTAAATTATTTATAACATTGTCTAGGATTCTCAAAAATGGGACACCATATTGTTCCTTTTTGGAAATAACTTGAGTTCTTCTAACCATATTTCAAGTATATATGTGACTGAATTTTCTTTCCACAATGTGATTTACTCATGTTCTCATGAGACACAATCTTTATATTCTTATCAAAATCATGGGAATGTTCAGAATATCTAATTTACATTTCCATATTTAGTGCACATCAAATGGAGTAGTAATATATAAAAAAGAGTATTATAGAAAATTCTATTTGAATACTTCCTCTTAATCCACCAAAAAGTTGATTAGTTTTTCTTTTTCCACTAATGTTTAAAGTAGAAGCATATCGTTAAATTATTGTAAAATTAACTTAATTATTACTAGTAAACTCACCATCCTTCTACATGATCTCAATATATTACTAATCCATTGATATTCATATAATTTTAGGGATTTAATTTGACAAACATATCCTACTAATATTATCAAATTCAAAGGATTATATTTCCTCCTCTTGAAAAATATTCTTAATAAGGTTCCACTATTAGTCTTATTCACCTTCAAAAAAAAAATAGATATACTAAATAAATTTTTCATGTTTCGAGCACTGGATAATGGAATATATATTTTCAGTGGTACTAATACATTTCTTTGAAACTAGTGTATTAGCATACCCAATAAAATAGGGTAAATGTTACCTCATGAAGGAATCAATATAAAGTTGTCCCCTCTTTTTCTGAGTTTGAATTTTAGCATGATTTATAGATTGATAATGTTTTTTGTGAAAAGAAATGATGTTTCTCATTAAAAATATCATAACATGTACTTTATCAGGAGTACAATCATTTCATTGTTCATTTCATTCATCATTAACACATTACCTCTGGGTTTTTTCCATTGACTAAAACCAGAAATAGTAGTCTTAGAAATATTATTTTTAGTGGAAAACTACATAATAATTAAAAATAATTTTAGCATTTCTTAATCATGACAACCTCTTTTAAATCAGTGACACCTTAGGCTTAACCATGATCTTTCATGGTCATTGTTAAAATACTTCATAATGGATCAATATGTGTTTGTTAATTTCCAAAGAATATCCCTTAGGAGTGTCAAAATAGGTGTACAAACATGCCCATTTTCATGCACTAGGTAATGATAAATTCTAGATCAATTTACCCCTTTCATATTTAGTAAACCTAAGTTCCTTTGATCTAGATCCAAATCTACATTTAATATCGATAATGGGATGTAATTTCTTGAAAACAACTCACAATATCCTTTAATAAAAGTAATGTACATTTTACTATTATTTGAATAATCTCTAGACTTATCCACAAACATATCCCCCTAGAAATATATTTAGACATATCCCACAATATATCCTTAGATATATCCCTAGGGATATCAGTAATGTTTTCTCATACTAGTCTCCATTAGATAACTAATATTTTTTTATACCATCAGTAAATTTGAAACCTGAAATACATAAATATTACATATTTATAGATGAATATTATTTACATAAAATAATGATCCATGCCCAGATCATTTAGGTATAGTGACTTGGGAAACATTGAAAAATAAAAAACTACTTCATAAGTGAGCTACATCATCTCAAACTATGTTCTTAATTAATATAACCCTTCCTAGTTATATCATAAAAAATACCTTTCATTACAATATGGATAAATGAAACATAATAATGGTTTAAATTAGATGCTCTGAACAGGTAGAAAAGTGAGATATCAATATATCATGAGAATAAAGGTATCAGAACTTGAGAATAAAATTTAAAAATAGTTCCCCACATATAATAGTTCATAAAAATGATCTATATCATAAATATTGTAAGTTAAAAAGACAAGAATAATAATGGAATCAAATAATATGATCTATGAGAAACTAAAATTGGAATAAGGAATATTTGTGGCATGAATATTTGATTTTAACATTGTGAAATTGTATAAATAGAAACTGGTTTACTCATTTCATTTTTTATAAGTAATCAATCCCTCAAATAAACATATGTAAATGCTACTAGGTTCATGCTTAACCTTATTAACATGAAATCGTAGTCCATGAATAACATTGTGTACATGTAGTCATGTTCATGAATAACATTGTTGATGTATCCTTAAAAACACATATTTTTTCACATCTATTTAATTAATTTTTAATGACTTAATTGGTTATTTTTGTACTTTATAGTAAATAATAACAAATGCATTTTTATAAATAAATTTATCAATTTATCAATTTTTAATAATTTATCGTGTATTTTAAGATTTAAATTAGTTAATCTAGGTTTTACTTAATTTTATACTCTAAAATATTTTTATTTATTTTGTTGTTTTTTTCTGTAAATTTGATAATTTAACATAAATTAATTAATAAATTAATTTGGATTTTTTACATTAAATAATATAGTTTTGATATATCATTTGTTGTATTAAATATTTTATAATTTATAATAACATAATTTTTAGATGTATTTCACAAATTCATTAATTATAATATAAGATTATAAACATACTTCACTCATTAGATTTCTTTAATTTAATTTCAATAAGTTACAAAATTGTTTAATAATAGAATAATCATCTATTAAATTTAATTAATTTAATTTGTACAGTAACTATTTAACGTAGTTTAACTGTGCTTTATAATTCATAATTTTATATTATATTTTAATAATTTATATTATTATTAATTTTTGTTCTATTTTGGTAAAAATTTATATTTTATAAATTGAAGTTAATTATAATTTAACCTATGTGTAATTGGATTTATAAGCTTATTTAATGTTTATGATGTTATTAAATTTTTATTTGTTATAATTAACAATTATTTTTAATTTATTATTTTCTTCAGTTTTTATTTGTGTTTCAATTTGTTTTACTCCGTTTATCTTGTAGGTTCATAGTGTGACCATAACCATTTGCATTGTTTCACTCACGGTGCCACTGTAACCTCCTAAAACGGTCTCACCAAGTCTCTATCACCGTAACCCAATTAATGATACCACTTTTAATTCTTTTCACTGTCTCACATCCACTACCTTGACACCACACACAGTTTCCATCAACCATTTCATCCTCATCATTATTACATTATGGTGTCTATTTCATACCATTGTGACTTTCCTTCTATAGATTCATCACCATACATCGTAACTGAGCTCCACCGAGATTGTTTCCTTCCTCACCACCATCACAGATCAAAAAATATAAAACTATTGAAGAATCAGAACCAAAATAAATAAAAACCAGTTCAAACTCTCTCTCAAATACAGATTCAAAAACCCCAACACCTTCCAAATCCATTCAACAACTTGGGCCATCACTTGGACTGTCACCGCACCAAACTGAAACAGATATCTAATCGAGCCAAGTTGTCACTGTCCACTGAGAGGACCGAAATTAGACCGAGTTTTCAGAAGAGATTGACCATGAGTTTGTGTGCTGATAAACACATCGAGCTAATCCCAAGTCTTCTCGCGCTGTAGTTCCATATCCAAGATCGATCCGAGGGCATGTCATGGTCGTCGTTGGAAGTGTACGTTGTCACTAGAGGATGTTTCCATGCCGTACCACCTACTGAAGTTGCCGTTGGAGCTGAGGTCTACACCGTATTGGAGTTGAGGTTACATTAGGAGGAATGAGAAATGAAAGGGTCGATGTGGAGTTTAAATGAAGAAGCTGAAACCTACCCCCTTTGTGCACCGAAATGGGGGGGGGGAGATAAAAAAAAATTAAAACTGATTGAAAAATTTAAAAACAAAAATGTAAATTAATAATAACTATAATATAAAATAATTATGTAAAATAAATAATTAATCATAAAATAAAATTAATTATTAAGCTCAGTTAATAGAATAGAACATTTTTTATAAATCTAAAATAATATTATCTCATAAATAATAATATGTAATTTTAAAATAACTATATAAATAATTGTTATTATAATAAAATATATAAACTAAATAAAAGATTTTAATTTCCCAACTAAAAAATTCCAATAATTTATAGTAACTGATTACTAATAATACTGACATTAATAAAATAACCAAATAGTTAATATTCAATTGAAAACATAATAACTCCATCTAATTATATATTTAATAATAAATTAATTACTATAATAATATCATTTTATTAATAATTAATAATAATTATCAATTATGATTTTTATTAACATTAATTAACTTCTTAATAAGTAATATTACTTTAAACTAAAATAAATAACTAGTTTACATTCTTGGTGTTTTCAAATATTTTTCTATTTTAACAGTGTTGGTTCATTGAAGAGATAAGAAAATTTCCATATTCACTTAACTAACTCACCGGGAGTTAGTTAAATGGGAAAAGCCAGTGTGATGTGCATTGCACAAAAAAAAGACACGTGTGTGGTGTACAAGTAATGGAATTTTGATGTCGATGGAAATGTGTGGTGACATGAAGTAGATGATAGGTGATATTTAAAGTAGAGAAGTAATAGATCTAGGGACATCATTCTGGTTTAACGCACATGATTCGAGAGCGGAACACCTGAATATACACTAAGAGCGGTACTAAAGAGTTGGAGTCACATATGAGAAAGCAGCACTACACGATCTTCATCGTCAAGGGTAGAAACCTTCTTCCTCTACTTTTTAATGTTTTAATTAATTTTTTTGGCTCTTATATTGAATATGATCCCTGTATAACTTTGTGTGGATGATAGTTTTGACTTTTTACAGGTTATATTCTTTTTTTCTTCATCTTATTTCTCTTAACAAGAATATGATTCTTTTACCAATATTGAATCTTATTCCCAAATCCTAAATTGATTCTGATCATAATTTTAAACTCAATGATCTTTTGTCGAGATTGATCATTGTGGATATCTATCAAACTCAAAATTCAATTTATCATCCTTATAAACATTCAGTGAGAAAGATTTTTGTTGATATCTTTTTATCATTTTTCTGGCAGTAAGTATTTGAAGTTGTGAACATCAAGAATTTACAATGCAATGTGTTAATCTTTTGGAAAGAGAGAATTAACTGAGTACTTTAAGGTGTGAATTAAATAAGATGAAGAACATTATTTTATGTCTGTATAATTAAATTCTCTTGAGCAATAATTTTGATCAATCCTCAGAAATCCTATTCTATTGCATCTCAAATGTTTCTTTCAATTTTCCTTATTTTAGTTTACATTTAGTTTATTAAATTTGAAATCCTTAGTTATGTTTATTAAAACATAATAAAACAAATACAAACATATATAAAGAAAAAAAACTATCCCCACTACTAACAACAGTGTGGGTTTAAAATTCTAGAACTCTTGTAATACTCACCTGCCTTCTCTATAGATCAACCCTTCACCCCTGTGGTAGTGTATAAGTAATGAGTGTAATTTTGAGGTTCATGATGACCTGCATCCACATTATAGTTTTTCTCCATTTCTGATGTAGGAATATGCAGAGAGTCTAGGGTTAGGAAAATTAATAAAAAATTATTAAAAAAAAATATAAAAAAACAAACAAAAAAACAACCTTCTTTTAAAAAAATTATGAACATTTTCTACTTGTGTTGTATGTTTATGTTTTGTTTGAATTTTTTGTGTGCAATTAGTATAATTTTTTTAAAAAAAATGAAATTTTATGAAGGCTGAAACTACTATACTGGGCCTTAATGTGTTTTTTGTGAAGATTATGAACATACTATCTAGTAGTGTGTCTATAACCAGCCACAATAAGATTTTTAAATTAAATAAAATGAACAATATGAGTTTATTCCTGACACCCTAACTAAAATTGACCCGATTGATTCTAAATTGGATTCTAGGGTGTAACTAATGAATACATGGTTATCTGAACCCCATGAAATTAATCATAGATATAATAAATAGTAATATAATATAATTAAAATATTATAAAACATGCTCTTGGAATTATAACAATGGTTTAAGGAACAAGAATAATTTGAAGAAAATGAAAGATAAAATGTGTATAAAAGATTTTAAAATCAAGTGGAAGAGGAAAGTGATAGTGAAACTGGAAAAAAAATCCTCTTTAAAAACTGTGATTCTTTTGAATTAAATCTAGAAATAACCAACTCATTATGAAAAGAAGACCACATTGAAAATTCAATAATGAACTTTAATGGGGTTGAGTCGGAAAATTCTGACAATGAATAGAAACAGACTGAAAAGGAATTCCCATTTCTTTTAATAATTCACACTTTTGAATAAAATCATTGTTTAAGTAGTTTTGAAAAGGAAGTCACTCAGGTAGATGAGATTCTTGAAATTGGAAACTTGAATGTTAAAAACACTTTTCCCAGTTTTTCTATCTTTGGGAACTATGAGGATGAACATGATATTGGGTATAATCTGAATGAGACCATTAATCAGCATTATATAGAATCAGAAATTTTTAAACCTCATTTGAAATCCTTTCTCCCATGTTTTGAACCTATACACCTAATAATTTCTAAAATGTTTTTGGAGAATGTGAATGAGGGAATTATATTTGAATAAAGACTGACTGATGAGTTTCTGTTTCCCTATTATCATAGTACTCACTTTTCTGAAACATTGTGTACTGAAAAATCTATTATTTTAATTTATTTATGCTTAGTTGAACATTTCTCCCCTTGATTTGAACTTTTTGGAACACACTACAAACCTTGTTTTTGAGAATTATCATTTTGAACATCATAATGAATAAGAGGTTGAGCACACAATAGTTATTGGTTGCAGAATTGATTTTATAGAAGCAGTAGATGTTCTGTGTGAGTTAACATGTGAGGATCTTTTGTAAGAGATTTAGAACATTGTCAAACCTAATTCATTGAATATTGATAAAATAAATTCTTTTCCCTATTTTTCACTTCCATCCTCAACTTTGAACAGTGTTGAGTTTTCCTATGATACTGGGTGTATTTTAGTAGGGGATACAAACTTCAGTTCCATTGCACATGATTCTTTTCAACATTTAATTGAATTCACTTTTGAACCTACTAATCAGAATTTACCCATTTTCTCTTTTTAATGTGAATCTGTACTTGTTGATGTTGGGAGAGATAGCTATAATGACAATGTCACATCATTTTAAGCATCCAATTTGATGTGGTATCTATCTAAAAATGTTAATTATGTCAAATCTAAAACAAATCAGGATGTTGAAAACATCATGTCTATAACTATTATAGGGTGATACTTATGGATTTTTGAAGCTTATGAGAATTCTGTTTTAGTTTACATAAGCTTTGGAGCCTACAATTTTCATTGATTGATTAAAAACAATTGGGTGAAACACATGTGGTTGTTCCTATTAAAGAAACCACATCCACCTAGTGACTATGGTTAGTTACTAGGTAAGTTAGGTAGGGGACTAAAATCCTAGTGCTGCATGGTAGGAAACCCATGGTTCAGTTTGATTTCAATAAAACACAAAACAAAAATTGGGATTAAATAAAGTCTAACTGAAGACTTTAATCCTACTAATTCATGGGAGTCAACCCATTATCATTTTTCTGTTTTCATTTTTGTGCTGTTTTGTGTTGAATAAAGTATTGTTGTGTTGAATTCTATAATCTCTATCTGTACTGGATATTTGTTCTTGGTTTACATGATTTGTGTTTTTAGGATGCTGTTGTAGTGTAATAAAGTAATGTAATTCCGTTATTGAAGGATTAATGAAAAAATATTATGCTAAGGAAGTTCCTTACTGTTAATTTTTATTTTATTATTCTTCTCTTTACTACTTTAAAAAATATATTTCATGTCATTTATGAAAAAATCTTCTTTATATGTTTCTTCTTTTAGGAAATTTCTATTGTGCTTTATAAAATCTATTGCATCTCTTTCTTTCCCTGAAAATTCTGCATGAATAAGAAATTTTACATGTTCCTCATTTTTGAAATTTTAATTTCATTGATATATTAAAATCTTCCATTGTATAAAATTATGTAAGGGGGTCGGGTACATGCATGCTGTTTTCTGAGAATCTTCTTTAGGTTGGGGTGTTTTAGCATTCATTTTTCTTCTCTATTTAACATATTATTTAATCCATTGGTTAAAATAATTACACCTTATACACAGTGTACTTACACATCACTTGTTACTTTTGAGCTACATTGAATGTTATTCACTGGACTTAAATGTCAATGCATGTGATTGCTAACGAACCTACTGTTAATTTATTCAATGTGGAAAATAATATTATTGAACTTCAAAGAGACCATTTATACATTTCATAAATCTAATATTTTGAAAATTTGTTTTGAACTATAACTATCAAATTGTTTTTTTCAATATTCAGAAGGAAACTTTTGGGACAAAGTTGGATTTTATGTGTGGGGGAGGGGGTCAATTCATGATTGTGATAAAATGTTCTTAATTGAAATCCCATCAATTCCCAATGAATCATAAATCTTTTTGTAAAATATGGGTAAATCTTTTCAAAAGTCTTTCAAAATTTTAGTATTTAGACTGTTTCTCAACTAGGTCTTTCCTTAGGATGATGTTTTATTAGTAGTTAAGAACTATATTGATTATGAAATTAGTGAGGATGGATGAATACTGAGTGAACATATTTAATGGTTTTATAGAAACATGGTTTATAATATACTTCTAAGAGTGATATGGGTAACCTTTTAATAAAATTATGATCATAACCCAGGGAACTAGAATTTGAATTGATCTTAGGGGACACACTTATTTTATTTATTAATGTAATCACTTTTGTGAGGAAATGTAAATAGTTTTCATTAAAAACATTTGAAACTGGAGTTATATGGGCATTTAGGATCCCACAGTGAGTCTCTAAAACCCTAGATTTTGGGTGTGTTTCTGATTACGATAAGACCTATGTACACTTTGAATTAGTTCATATGCACAATGCTTAGAATATGATACATGGCTTGGAAAAAATAAAATAATGTTTTTAGGGTCAAAAATGAGTTCATTAAGGTGAAGAGAATGATGACAACCAGATGAGGAAGGGGTCAATTGGTTTATATGGGAGTCATTTAGTTTGTATCAATAAGGTGATTAAAAATATATATTTATTTTTGGAGCATTGGTTAAATTCCAAAATAATATGTTATTTTGGATATTTTTTTAATTCCACTGATAAATTTATCTCTTGTCACCCTTAGACATTGGACATGAGCCTAGATTGAATTTAGTCACTAATTATTATCACATATGTGGCATGACATCTTCATTGCTTGATGATTCATAGTTATACCGATTACCCTCTGAGTATTTGTTATGTGCAAGATCAAATTTGAACAATTCATTTTCTATGCCTAATGACAGTCTAGAAGTTCTCTGCTGAAATTTATGGACATGTTAAATTTTGATGAATTTAATAAAAACATTTTTTTTATTTTTCAAGGATAATAAAACATGGGATTGTTTGAGGAAAAATGATGATAAGTGTGGGGGAATTTGATGTGGCCTTTAAAACACATGTTTTCCATATCTTTTTCATTAATTTTTAATGATTTAATTGGTTATTTTTGCACTTTATACTAAATAATAATAATTTTATATTTTTATAAATAAATTTATCAATTTATCCTATTTTTAATTAATCATGTATTCTAAACTTTAAATTAGTTAATCTATATTTTACTTAATTTTATAGTCCAATTTGTTTTATTTAGTTTGTTGTTTTTGTCTACAAATTTGGTAATTTAACATTAATTAATTAACTAATTAATTCTGATATTGTACATTAAATAAAATATTATTGATTTATATTTTAATGTATTAAATATTTAATAATTTAGAAGAACATAATTTTTAGATGCATTTCAACAATTCATAATTTATAATATAATATTATAAACGTCATTTATTAAATCTATTTAATTTAATTTAATTAATTGACATAATTTTTTAATAACATAATAATTGTTTATTTACATTAATTATTTTAATTTGTTACAGTAAATATTTTAAGTAATTTAACTATGTTTTATAATGTATAAATTTTATATTAACATTTAATAATTTAGTTGCTTTTTAATATTTTTTAGTCTGCTAACAATTTAAGTTTTATAAATTGATGTTAACAATAATTTAACCTATATTTAACTGGTTTTATAAGTTCATTTAATTTCTATGATGTATTTAAAGTTTCATTCATTATAATTAATTAGTAGTTTTAATTTATGATTTTGTAGTGTTTTTATTTATGTTTTAATTGGTTTCACTCTGTTTCTCTTGTAGGTTCATGGTGTCACCGTAACCTATGCCACAGTTTCACTCACAGTGGCACTGTAACCACCTGACAAGTTCTCACCATGTCTCTACCACCATAACCAAATTAAAGGTTCAACTGTCAATTCTTTTCACTATCTCAATACATATTCCTTGACACCACACAATGTTGCCAACTACCATTTCAGCCACAACACTGTTTCATTATGGCGTCTCTTTCCTACCACTGGGACTTTCTTTCCACCGTTTCATCACTAGCCACCATAACTGAGATCCATTGTGATTTTTTCCTTCCACACCACTATCTCAGATCAAAAAATTAATACCATTGACGAATCAGACTCAAAAGAAATCAAAACTAGTTCAAAATCTCTCTCAAATTCAAATTTACAAACTCCAAGACCATGCCAATCGAGTAAACAACTAGAGCCATCGCATGAAATTTCTCCACACCAAACCGACCCTGATCTCGAATCGAGCCACATTGTCACTATCCACTGATAGGATTGGCATTGGACCAATGTTTTGAAGGAGTTTGACCAGGATTTTGTGCACTGGTGAACAGTTTGAGATGAAACCAAGCCAGCTTGCGGTACAGTTCCAGATCCATAGACGATCCGAGTGTATTTCATGGACACTGTTGGAAGTACATACAGCCCTTGGAAGAGGATTCTGTGCCATTACACCTACTAGAGTAACTACTAGAGCTGAGGTTGACACCACACTGGAGGTAAGGTTACCTGATGAGGAAGGCGAGATGAAAGGGCCATCATGGGGTTTCGTTGGGGATGCCAAATTCTACCCCCACATTGTGCACCGAAATAGAGGAGAAATAATCCCAAAATAAAAATAATTGAAAAATTAACAAAACTAAACTATTAATTAATAATAACTATAATATAAAATAAGTATATAAAATATATAATTAATCTAAATTAAAAGTATGTTATAAAATTAGTTAATATAATATAACTATTTTTATAAAAATCAAATAATATTAACTCACAAATAATAATAAGTTAATTTAAAATATCTCTATAAATTATTTTTATTATAATCAAATTTTTAAACTAAATAAAACATTTTAATTTCCTACCTCAAAAAATTCATTGAGTTATAATAACTATTTATTAATAATACTAACATTAAAAAAACAACAAAATAGTAAATATTTAATTAAAAACATAATAACATTATATAATTAATGATTTAGTAATAAATTGACTACTATAATAATAATATTTAATTTATAATTAATAATAAGGATCAATTTATATTTTTATTGACAATAGTTATGTTTTAAATGTGTAATATAACATCAATCTAAAAAATAACTATTTTACTTTCTTTGTGTTTTCATTTATTTCTCTATTCGAACTATACATGTTCATTGAAGATATGGGAACATTTCCAGATTAACTTAACTAAATCACCAGGAGTTAGTTATGTGGGTAAAGCTAGCGTGATGTGCATTGCAAGAAAAAACACACGTGTGCGGTGCACATGTAAGGGAATTTTGAAGTTGGTGGAAATGTCTAGTGACATGCAGTAGATGACGGGTGATATTTAAAGTAGAGAAGCAACAGATTTAGGGAATCCCATTCTGATTTCACACAACATGATTATAGGGCGAAACTCCTGGAAGACACCAAGAGAAGTAATTATGAAATGGAGTCACATAAGATCAAGCAGTAGTACAAAATATTCTTCTTCAAGGGGAGAAACACTATTCCTCTACCTTTTAATGTTTTACTCATTTTTATTCTCTTATATTGAATATTATCCTAGTATAACTTTGTGTGTTTGAGAGTTTTGCCTTTTTATTTTTTATATTTTCTTTTTCTTAATCTAATTTCTCTCAATGAGAATATAATTCTTTTGAAAAGATTGAATTTTATTCTCAAATATTAAATGGATTCTGCACTATTTTGATCTTAATTTCAAATTCAATGATCTCTTGGTGAGATTGATCATCAATGATATCCATCAAACTCTCAATTCAATTTAGCTTCCTCAGAAACATTCAGTGAGAATTATTTTAATTGATATCTTTTTATCATTTTGCTGGATGTAAGTATTTGAAGTGGACAACATCATTAATTTATAGAGTAGTTTGTTAATATTCTGGTGGGGAGAATTAAATGAGCATATTAATGTGTGAATTAAATAAAATAAATAACATACTTTTAAATCAGTAGAATTCAAATCTCTTGAGCAATCATTTTGATCAATCCTCAGCACTCCTGTTTCATTGAATCTCTACTGTCACTTTCAATTTTCCTCTTCTGTTTTAAATTTAGTTTAGTAAATAGGAAATCATCAAACATGTTTCATTACTTCTTAATAAAATATTTAAAATTTTACATAATGTTAAAAAATTTATCCTCACTACTGACAATAGTTAGTGTTTAAAATTTGAAAACCATGGTAATACTCACATACATTCTCTATGGATCGACCCTATCCACTATGCTAGTGTTGGATTAATAAATATAATTTTGAGGTTCGTGATGACCTCTAGACTCATCAATTGTAAACACGTAACCATGTTTACAAATAATATATATTTTGACGAGATATAGGTCTCATCCATTATATAATGAAAATCATATATATATGGTCCATAAGTTCATAAAGTATTCATCTTATCAAAACCAATGATAAAACATTTACTACATATAAATTTCATCATAAAATAAAATATGAAAAAATAGGTTTCTTGATCATTTCGTCATCTCCTCATTTCATCATTGAAAACCCTATAGAAAAATACATAGGATTCATAATAATTTTATCATTGTATAACCCATCGATAAGAAATTGGTTTCACAAACATCATGTCATCACAAAAATAAAAAACGTAGAGAAATAATAAGAATGGTATATATGAATCATAAACCATGTAAATATTACACAACATTGATGGATTTTCTCTTAGATGGAAAATATTTTGGAAGATCACATGGAACATTTCATGAGGAAAGTAGTGTTCCCACTTTGAAAAACACTTTTTAAGATAAATAACATTATCAATATTCTTTTCTTTGAAAGTATCTCTAGAAAATTTTAATGAATTATTTATCGATCATTTAAAACATTTATTGATTAAAATATCCTTTCTAATTTGAAATACGATTTTCAAAACATAAATCATTATAAAATATATTTTCTTTGAAAACAATCCTAGAAATTTATAAACGTAGCTCTAAATATCATTCAAACAAATGAGTAATATAACCGTTCTCTAAAAATAACTTTTTCAACCCAAAAAATACATAAAACAATTTGAAAATCATTTTCATGGAAAATAAACTTTGAAAATTATAATGGAAAATTTAAAAACAATGTGTTTCTCATGATGGTTAAAAATACCAATCATTTCATACACATTAAAAAAATATTCCTTTAATATTTTTTATAAAAGCTAAAATGGAATTGGTTAGAAAATGATAAGAATATTCCATTAAAAAAATTAAAATAGAAAAATGTGGCTAAAATTGCATTCAATATGTCAATTGAATAATTTCTAAAAAATATATTTAAATATTTTTATAAAAACCATGTTTTTAATGAAATTTGTTTTGACCAACGAGAGAAATAATGTCATATTTTTCATAAAAACATAGTTTGAACTCATGGGTACATAAAGAAAGAAAAATGATGGAAAAACGTGTATTCTCATTAAAAAACCTTATTTGAAGAAAATCCATGATTTTTTAAATAGACTTTTCAAAATATTTCTGCAATAGAAGTTTAAACAACAATAATTCTAATAAACATTGAGATTGTACCATAAAACCCTTAATCCTTTGGTAACATTAAATCGTATGCACCATGAAGGAATACAATTAAATAAAAATTAAAATATCAAGAGAATAAAAAAATCATTATATTTTATGTAAATGGGGCTATATATACACCTCTTAAAAGAATATAGTTTTATAACATATCAATTCTTAAAGAAGGAAAGTTGAGTAAAAAATCCCTTACCAATTTGGTAACTTTCAAACTATAAACCTCTTAAAAAAGATATCATTAAATATATATTTAAATCACCAAAAAATTTCAGATAATCCATATAAATAAATTTTTTAGCATTATATACACCACATAAATGAAAAATTTGGTGAATATATAATTTCTCTCACACAAAATAAAATTTAGATGAAAATACCTTACTGAAAGTCTCAAGTTTTTTCATACATGTTCAAACCATGTTTATAATAAATATATATTTAATATAAATATATTTCATAACCATGATTAATGTGATATCATATATTAATTTTGACCTTTTTCTACTCATTTATAAAAAAATTCTTGTAAAATTCATGTTTTAGGTACTAACAGCTGTGTTTTTCAAGGATGTTATGATTTTGGATTTCCAGTCCTCTTAATTTGATCATGGTTACATAATATACATAATGTTAATCATGATATAAATATCATATATATTAATTATAAATTTATTTACAGTAATCCTTAAAATTTAGAGATATAAAATGAAATCCACTGTTCATGGACAGGGTTGGCTGTATATAGGCAAAAACATTGTTTCTATTTTCTCAATGGATGAAAAGAAAGAAAGGTAAATAAAATATTAAATTAATATAATTGTTCATATTATATATATTTATCATGTTTTTATTTAAAACAATTCTTATTACCTTTCATTTAAACCATATATGAAAAATAAATCACATCTCTTCATGAGGTGGTAGTCCACATTACACATGAAGGAGGTTATCATATTCTCACAAAATATAAAGTAAGAATGAGTATGTGAAATCATGATTATAGAAGAATAATAATTTCATAAATATCATATAAAAATAATAAATCCATCATTATATTTTGATTTTATAGGTGGTTATGGGATATGTATAACATCAGTTTGTTATGCGGTAGTCTTCCATACGCGCAAATGATGATTTCATAACCCACATGATGGAATGGGAACATGATTTAGTTTATTAAATTAAAAAAGTAAATATAAATATATTTAAGGTAATTATTTTATGATGTAATCATTTTTATTAATAATTTAAAGGGGGGTAGAAGAAATAAAATAAAACTCTTTGTTGGGGACATTTCTTCTTCTATGAACAAGTATTTTTGGTTTACACTAAAAGGCTTCTTCTTTGGGATTTATGAATAAACAGTGTATTAAATGATGAGATAAATGAATTAAGAAAGTAATTTGGTTAGCTATCTTCAAATACAATTGTTATTTTATATATTATAGGAGATGATAGGGGTGGCCTCTTATAAGTGAGGTGAGTATAACATTTGTAATTTTTGAAAATAAAAAGGTGTACGTACATTTATCGAATGCCACAACACTCAAAAAATAGTCTATTATTAAAATTTATAGGTGATAAATTCTATATATATCTATACATTATTCTATAACAATTTTATATGTTATTTTACTCCTTAATCTTTTAGTTTAACCCAAGGTAAACATATTTTCACTTTAACCGTGGAAATTAATTTTGTACTATATTTACTATTAAATATATAAAAAAATTATATTGAACTAATTATATAATATAAATTAATTTTATTAATAATATATAATATATTTTTCTTAATTCTTTTCATAGAAGTATAAATTTTTATTTTAAAATTAATCCCACAAATACGATGAAAAGAATGTTTTCCAAAGAGAAAATGTTCAAATGTTTTAAACTGCTTATAAAAAAATTTCAAAATGAAATTCATTCATATGAAATAAATTTGAAAAATAGATATATAATAAAAAAAATTTTACTTTTATAATAACATGGAAATAATTTTATTCTTTTAAATTCATTAAAATAAATAAAAATTCTTAATAAAATAATGTATTTTAACTATACATTAAAAAATAAATTTTTCCAAAAAATTCACCAAAAATAACCCTAAAATATTTTTTATTCACATATTTAAAAAAATAGTTATATTTTTCAAAATAATTTCTCTAAATTTTTAAATAAATTATATTTTAAAAAAATGTACTCAAATTGAAAAAATAGTTTTTAAAAAAATTAGAGTTTTAAGCGTAACATTGGCTTTATTTTTATCTTTTTTTAGAAAACACATAAGTTTATTTTTAAAAAGTTTTATTTTTTTTATATAATATAGAAACATCATCATGATAATTAATCGAATGTTCATTTTTATTTTTTTCAGGTAAAACAAGTTTTTTTTGAATAAAAATGGATTTTAAACAAAATATTTCTATTATTTTAAAATTATTTTTCTTTATTTATAATTTATTTTTCACCAATGAATTATTTTAATATACACGCGTAAAAAAATATTTTTACAAATTATTTAATTATATTCAAACCCGCCAATCAAACCATTAGGTGATTAATATCCTATTAAATAATAATGTTTTAATAGTGTGTCACATTTCGTTAAAAGTCAGTGTTGCATGTAACACATTCTAAACCTAATTTTGTTTATAACACAATATTATATCGATGATGCTTGTAATTAATAATATAAAAAATTCAAAATATATTTTAATATATATATATTTCTCTAAATCTAAGGTTGTTATAATAAAGGTAGTTGAATGATTAGAGTTAATAATTTTAGGTTTCAAGGAATATGATGTTGTAAGTTAATATTTTGGATATAACTATTGAAGAGAACATGATTTGGATTTGATAAAAATCAGGGTTAATATGTGATTTATGTAGATATAATTGATGATAGATGAGATAAAAGTTTGATAGATTTAGAGAATGTTAATTAGATAACATTGGTATCCCTGGGGTTGATAGTTCATTTCATTGAAAAGCTATTTATGATACTTTTGGGGAACTTATATATATTTTGTGAATAAGTTACATGTTTTATGGTGTTTGATTTTATAACCTAGTGTTTAAAAAAAGTTTAGGGTTAAATATTGACATAATTTTATGAATCATATATGATTTATCTATAGTCTTAAGTCTTTGAAAATCAGGTTATGTTTGAATATATGATTATGGTAAAAAAATATTTGTGTGTATGGGTAATTAATGTTGAAAGAGATATGTATCTTTATCAAGACATAGGTTTTATCTTGATTGAAAATTATGTAAATAGTATAATTAACAATAATTTTATTATTATATAATTAATATTGTGGGTACATAATTTATTTAATGGTATGTACTATAATGACCATAAAGCATGGACCATTTAAATTAATGATTTCTTTGATATCTTTTGACACACATTACACTAAAATTGTGAAACACCTATATAAAATAAATCAAGTCATATTAAAATTAATTTAATAATATAAACAATGGTAATTAATAATATAATAATAAATTAAAATTATTATATATTTTTTATTTGACTAAAATTTTAAAAAGGGTTTCTTTCGATGAAAAATTTTAAAAAATGTAACTTATTTTATGTTATTAAATTAAGTTTCTTATAGAATTAATGTGATTATAATTATTAATATTTATATTTATAAACTAATATTTCAATAATATATTATTTAAAAGATTTTATAAAATAAAAATAAAGACACTTGAATGTTAAAAGATCATTTTTCCATAAAATAAATTTATCTTTATATATCATATTTTCATTTAAAACTAAAATTTATAAATTTTAGAATTTCAATTCAAAAAAATAAATTCATTTTTGGATTTTAAATCATGATATTATTTGAGAATTAATCATTGATACTTTTCTAAAATAATTTAAATTTAGGTGAACACTGAAAACATATCACTTTTGATAATACCATCACTTTTATAAAAATATCATAAAACAAGAATAACATAAATGTTTTTGAAATGATTTTTCTATAAAATTATATATTTATAATTTATTATTAATAATTTAAAATTAATATTAATAATATAACCCTTGATTAACATTTTTGAACCATAATTAATATTTCACACTACAAATTGTTTTTATTCACTTATATTAAAAATTATTTCTACCAATTGATGAAATTAAATCTAAAAAATGGATTTCATATTTTATGTCAACATGTTCATATAAAATAATAAGTTCAATTTTTTTAATAAAAAATATTATTATAAATATAAAAGGTAGTGGCCATTATAGTAGTGAAAGTTCATTTTAAATAATTGTTTTATTTTTTATGTTTAATTTTAATCTAACCAATTAAAATGATATATTTTATATAATTACTTTGATATGATTTTCACACTTATATAAAAATATATTTCACTCATTTAATAGATAATCAATGTTAAATAATATTATGAAAACATAATGGTGAAAACAAAATCTTTCCTAAAATATAGTTTATTATATATTAATTTTTTTTATTTAAAAGTTTAAAATTATCTTATTTAGAAATTGTTTATATTATATGGGTATTAAGTTCAGTTTCATCAAATAAAAATTGGTAAATTGGTTTTATCTAATATTTTTAGCTAAACATTATGTGCATAGTAAAAAATCTAATTACCGATGTAAAAAAATATAAAATGTGAAGTGAAAAATCTAATGGTGAATTATAGAAAACATGTTTAATACAAATGTGTAAATTTATGGTCGACTATTTATGGGACTAATATCACCCCATTATAAAAGGGTATAAATTCCACCCTCTAAAATTTACACCTCCTAATTCAAATTTACTAGAAACGCTGACTATTGTTTTCAACATGAAGTACCTTGCATGACCTGGATTATATACTCACATTAAGATATCCTATTACATTCATTTAAAAGTAGAATTTGAGAGACTATTCAGTGACCCAAATAGATTATTAATTAATCCTAATCCTATTTTAATTCATATTTATATTACAAAACTATCCAAAATAATGTAATATAATATCCAAATTATCATTACTATACTTATGTATTATTACATTAATAGAAAAACCCTTATTTATTCCATTTCATCCACTAATAAAAATAATAAAACATTGATCATGTATATGCCTCCACGAGAGGATGTATTTTATTTTCCATTATCACCTAAAAAAATGTCATTAAAAATGTATTAAATTTATAAAAATTATATTTATCAAACTATTAATACTCTATAAAGATAATATTGCACATTTTGTTAATGATATTAATAACAAACGATCACAGAAAACTTCACTCGCTAAAATATACCTATTAACAAATCATTCATAATATTACTACATTTATTTAAAATATATAAAACTATATAAATTATAGTATAAACAAGTAATAAAATATGTTCCCCTCTTGAATTTTGAAGGTTATTCAGCTATTTTAGAACACTTTCTTACAATGTTCAATAAACTAATAAAATTAGAGAAATTAATTCAAAAATCCTCATGTAACAATTGTAAATGAAAATATTCTAATAAATAAGTAACATGATTAAATGCATATATCATAGATAATTAAATATAGATTTTAAATATTATTAATATAGTTTTTAATAAACTTAATTTGATTTTTTAGGAATCCAGGTTCATGCATACAGATAATCGGGACTACATGTGATAGTTTTTTCATCTATATTTTTATTCATTTAGATATAATGTGTATTTTCCACATTTATCCTTTTTTAGTGTTTATAATAGCCACATATTTAATTCATAATAATTTTTCATTCAATATAGGGGATATAAAAATTTATCTCATTTTTTACAGTTCATGGATTTTCAATTAAAATTATAAAGAAATTGTAAGTGGTTTTTATTTACTAAACCTATTTTCAGGATTCGTAATGATTCCATTCATAATATGGTTTCAGATTATGGATTTAATGTATTATATTATTGTGATATAATATATTTAATATTTATTTTCTTATTAATTACGTTGATATATTTATTTCTTCATGATTTTTGATGATGTTAACAATAATTCTAACCCTCACCAAATAATATGTTTTTCGTCTATTTGAAGATTTGATCTTCCCAAATATGTTCTCCATAATATTTGGTAACTCAGTTCTATGGTGCATCAAGTAACATTTATATTTCACTAATTTTATTTTATAAATATATTATGTTAGTGTTTTAATATGTGGAGTTTTTATCAAATGTATTTCCAAATATTAAAAATATATTTCATATTTTCATAATCTAACATTTTTTGTTACACACCACATTCCCTGTTGATATTCATTATGTTTCTTATGGATATAGTATTGAATATTCTAAAATGTATATTATTTCCATATTTTTTAATTCGACTTTTTGAAAATGAATTATTAATGTGATCTGTAAAAATTTCTATTTCATCAAATTTAAAGGCATTTTTAAAAAACCTTTTATGGGTTCACTTCAATTTACCTCTTTATCTCAAAAAAAATAATTTCATTGGAAGTTTCCCTCGTTTATATTTCCTAGAAATTCAATCTTTATGATTTTTCACATGGTTCATTTCCTTTGAGAATATCCTAATTTAAATTTCATTGATTAATGTGTATTAACTTATATTAAATGTGTCATGTTATTTGGAAAATTTATAACACCCTGAAATGTTGCGAATTAGTTTCCTCAATTATACATAATATTTAATCATATTTTACACGATAAAAAATACTGAGTTTATGTTCCATTACAAGAAACACCTTTTTATCTTATTTAACATCCATTAAAGAGTTTATATTTCATTACATGAAACATCGATTTTAGCAACTATTACACCCAACTCTAATTGGAAATGATATAAGTCATATTTTTAAAAATATTTATTGATAGTTACCACCTAACTGTTGAAATAGTGAGTTTGAATAGGATTAACTAAATTATAAAAATATTTGATTTACATGTGTAAAAGAAACAATTATTTTGTGAACAAATCATTAGAAATGAAAATAAAAACAATTTCAAAATAAAGGAATCATTTTTCAGAAAACTTATTTTCATGTAAAAAACACATCCTACCTAAATAAAGTTTTACAAAACACTTTTTATAATTTATTTTAAATATATATATATAATATTTAGTTAAATATCTAATATTTATTTAATGTGTTTTCTATACAATAGCTAAAAATAAATGCAATTTTATACTTAAAAACTATATTTTTCTAAAAAGTAGTTTTGTGTCTTTTTTGCAGACTTATTTGGAAACTATTTTTGGCACTTTTAGAAAATTTAATTTTACAAAAATTAAGTAATTTTTTAAATTCATAACATTGAAATTATCTTATGGTGATTTTTTTGGAATTTTTTTAAAAAAAATTATTTTTTATGAATACTGAAAAATACAAAATTGTAATTGAAAATTGCGTTTTCTTTAAAATTATTTATAATGTTAAAATATATATTTAATTGACTTTAAAGTAAAATTAGTTAAATTTTATTTAAATATATCCAATATATGCTATCATAACCATTTTCATATTGAAACTTTTTATATAAACCTAATTTTTTTACATTTTCTCTTTGAAAACCCATTTTCTTGTCCCATCTATTGGATTAATTTTAACTTAAAAAATTTTACTTCTATGAATTGAATTTAAAAAATGGATTGAATATTTTTAATAATAAAAATGTTCTGTATGTATCAAGGTAAAGTTAGTTTTTTACAAAAATAAAATTTTAAAATAGTGAAAAAAATTAATTCCTATGGTTAAGGAAAAAATGGGTTTAACTGTGGATAAACTAAAATGATAATGGTTAAAATGACATAAAACTTGTGTAAAATATATTTTATAGAAAATATTTAGATATTATAATTTATAATTCTATATAATAATTTATTTTTTACAATTTTTGAATTTGAAAAATCTAGGTAAAAACTTTTCTTTTCAAATATTTAAACTCTACCACTCACCTCAGTTATAAAAGACCACACACCCTCCTATCTCCTTCACACATTTAAACCCTTTTCAGCTAATAAATACCCAAATAACATCCAAAATTCAATCCTATAACACTATTAGAATTATTATTGTAATAAATCCTACCCAGGAAATATTATTCTGTAAACCTAAGGAAGATACATGAAGAAGAGGAAATGTTCTACCATGGCAACTTTTTTATTTTATTTCTTCCTCTAACCCATTAAATTCATATTAAAACACGATTATGTAATTATATATATATATAATATAAAAATATATTTTTTTTATACAAATTTAATGACCAAAAACCACATCTATTTCATCAAATGTGTTAAAAATCATTTTTCATGTGAATGATGTACTACCACCTCACAAACTGATGGCATTGGTTTTTCCATTACCTCATCTCATGGTTGGGAATGATGATAAATATAAGGTATATATCTTATAATTAGAACATATTTATACATATTGAGTCATTATATCATATATATATATATCTCATTCCATAGGGGATACGATAATGTAGCTCATGTGTATAGCAGACTACTGCCTTATGAAGTGAAATGATTCATTTTCACTAAATCCTTACATGGAAGATAATATGGATAAATATATGTAATATGAATTAAATATTTATTATATTAATTAAATATTTATCATTCGTGAAATATAATATATCATTTTCTTTCTTAACAATTCACTTTTCAAAAGACGATATCTTCATTTATGTGTGTCTGGACTATCGCCTTTACGAAGTGATGTGACTCTATTTTCATCACCACACCATAAGGAATATATATATATAATAATAATTAACATTTTATTGTATTAATTATATTAAGATCATTATTGGAATATAATATTTTACTTACCTCATTTCTATAATGATTGTTTGAAAAATGGAAACGTTACTCATGCACACATACGACCTACCTTCTCTATGATCATAACATACTTCATTTCTCAAATAAATATTTCATGATTGGTATTAATAGTGTAACTGATGTATTAGTATTATAATTATTTAATTATTATAATAATTATAGATTTTTTAGAACCATTATCGATGTAAAATGAATAAAAATAAAAAATTAATACATATTCAAAAAACAAAGCGATTATTTCCAAAAATGTGATGTTAACGTGGAATTGTAAATAAATGGTTAATAAAAAAACATAAATAAATAATATATGTTGTGATATATATATTTATGGTTCTGTAATATTTTTATAAAAACATAAATTTATTATATAGGATGATTGAATGAGTGCAAATGATGTCGAGACTTACTGTAATAGATTTTCAGCTCACTTTTATTTTCTATGAAAAAAATTCCATATTCACCACATATGTATTTCTTATGATGTGTATACATACAATAAATTTATTTTATTATTAAAATACTTATAATTATTTATATTCACAAATCCATTTTTGTTAACATTCTTTCAGATCTTTTATGGTTCAGAAGTTACCAAATTAGTAAGGGGTTTTGTCTCAATTTTACTACTTTGAAACAAATGATGATGTTATACACCTATATTCTTATGTGAGGTGTATATACATCCCCTTTAAAATGTAATATCATGAATTTTGTTATCCTCATGATACTTTAAGTTTTATTTAATTATATATATTCTTTGGGAATGCATTTCAAACTTACCAAAGTGATAAATACTTTATGTTGTAATCTCATCATTTATCATCATCATTATATATATTCATTGGGAATACATGAATGGAATCTTAAAAAATCCTAGAACATTATTTTAATTGATTATGTCTTTATATTTTTTCAATATTAAATTCAATGTAATGTTTTTTAAAAAAAAGTATTCTTTGAAAAAGTTTTTTTAATAGGAAAGGATATTTTCATCATGATTTTTTTTGAATGGGGTTTAAAGATTATTATATAATTTTTAATGTCTATTTTCAATGAAATTGAATTCCAGGATATTATTATTATATGTAATTTTAAAAGATTAATCTTAAAATATGGGTTATTGTTTTCCATAAACGTTCCAATTGATTAATGTTTTAAAATCATTTTCTATATAATATTATTCCTTTGATGATACTTTTTCTTTTCAAGGGATATCATCCAAAGATACCATTCTTATTAGTTTAATGAATATATCATGTTTATTATAATAATATTTTTATGAAACCCATGTATATTATGTATGTTATACCATGAAAGAAATATTATTAATACCACTTCTTTTAATATGCATTGTTTTTTTTGATAAAATGATGAAATGATTATAGAGCCTGTTTGTTTTCTATAGGTTATGTTATAATGAAATATTTATGAAACATATTTTATTTCATTATATATCCATGGAAGGGGGTTACATTATAACCAATGATTTGTTAGACCTATATCTACCTAAAATTATTTGGGTAAATATTTATATCTTATGAGATATACCAGACTGGAATAGAGAGTTGAATCAATTTAGTAAGGGACTTTGTCAACTATGTTGGTCTTGGATGTTATAATTTTATACCAAGATGGTATGGGTAGTGCACCCATACAACTAAAAGGAAAAGTCTCCCATTGGGAATGGTTTTTTCTTCAACCCATGATGTGTTGATGCCCAAGGACTTCCATGATATTTTTTTGAAATGATATTTTACTATAAATGAAATGATTTTTTATACTTATGTGTATTCCCAAATTCTATTTATTATTCCATTGTTATGGATAGATGGATCATATTATTTTATTTCCCTGTAATTCATGTTTTATGAACTGAAAATATTTATTCCATGAGTCATTATTATGATCTATGATATGTAGGTTATGGTTTATATATGTTATTCTCATGTTATCATACCCTTATATTCATTTTACACTTACATATTTCCCTTGTTTACCCTTACTATCTATTTTAGCTCACCCATTCTTATGTTACCTTTCACCGAGTTAAGAAGAAATGTTTTATGTAGGGTGTGTTTGTGAATAATAAAAATGTGGTATATCATTATGGGTGATGTTTTAGATATTTTACCAAATTAGAATATTGTGCACCTAGAATCCAATGGCACTAATGTATTATGGTCCTCTATAATTTCATTATGTAATGTAATTAATACACATATAAAAAGATGTAATATCAATGTATGATAATCTTATGTCACTATAATTGGTATTAGAGGATAGTTTTAGAGAAGCATTCGAAATAATGATGAGAAAACATTATTGAGATCACATGTGATATTTTTAAGGTTATATTTAGGGAAATCTCTAAGGATAAGTCTAAGGATGATTCAATGTATAGTAAAAATTCCTAAAATTTTGTTAAAAGTATAGAAAAAGTATGTTCCAATCAATTACATCCGTGTATAGACCTGGTAAGTGGATTTAGCTCTATAATAGAGGTACCTCGAGGTTCTAACTCTAAAAATGGAACATTGATCAAGACCCAAACATCATCTAGTTCATTACAATGGACCTTTATCCATAAATGGTTTGACACTCCTTGGGGATATTCTTTGGAAGTTCATAAACACATTAATAACCTTCATGAAGGATTTAAATTAAGCAACACTATGAATGACCTAGGATAAACAAAAGGTGACATAGATTAAAAAGATGATGTAATGATTTTGACAAATAATAAGTGAATTTTATTGTTATATGGTCTTCCATTATGATTATGGTTTCTCACAATTTTTTGGTTTTAGTAAATGGTAAGAATAATAAAAGACTAGGTAAACATTGAATATGATGGAGAATTATCAAATCAGAATCCAAATGGGATGATGAATTAAGTAAAGGATATTATGATTATTATTACTTACTTTTCATAATATATGATGTATAATGTGCACTTTAACCAACTCTCAAACTAAACAAAGAGTATAAGTATATATTTATTTGAGAGTTCTTGTGGTGGAGACTACAACAGAATAATGATTTAGCTTATTATATGTCAAGAATATATGAGGACACACTATTGTTAATGTATTAGAGGAATGAGAATATTTTTTTGTGTGTGGAAAATAGAAACATAAAGATATTAATGGCATAGTAAAATTAAAAATTTTGGTTAATAAAATGGATGAGAATAACGATATCAAAATCTTATCATCAATGGTTAAATGTTTTTAATGTGGAATGTTTGGTCATTATGAGAATTTATTTTATAAGTGAGAACCCCATGAAGGGAATAAATAATGTATTATGGGTAATAATTTTTCTATTGACAATGAAGAGACTATAAATGACATGTGAAAGTAAGGGGTATTAAGAAATATATTGGTGAATCATAGTTCATGTTTTGAGAAGGATGTGGGATGATTTAAGTACTTATGTAGTAGAATTTGAGAACAATGTTATATGAGTCATGAAATAAATAAGGATTCTATGTATAATGTTTTCATTGATGATTTTAAAAATATTCTGAATGGTGCTAATGACCTAGAAATGTGTTTTAATATCGAGGTGTTATTTTGATTAATGAAATATGACCTTTAATGTGTTCATAAGGTTTTAACAATTCAATTTTGTCTTTCTAAATAATTATAGATTTATATATGTAAATTGGATAGTATTTATAACCTTGGCACTGATTAATAATTTGTAGAAAAAGTGGTTTACTATTAACCTGCTAATTTATCCTCTCAATAGTTCTATCATATTTTTCAGTTCTAACAAAAGAAACCTCATGAATGATGTAATTATTCTTGAGGTAGTTTTCAAATTCAATGGATGTGTATTATACACAATTTTTTTATTTGTTGATCTTAATTATGCATCTAGTATAATTTTCAACTCTCATTGTATACATCTTTATAAACTCTAGGACTTCTCATTTTCTCTATTATAATATAACATAATCAATTCCACAAATTTACAATGAATATGACAAAATTACTTTTCACATGTGTCCCTAGTTGATTCATTAGTCTACATAATATTTTTTGAACTAGAATAATGACATTGGATGTCATTTTATTCATCTATGAATATAGATTATAAAACATCTTTCCTCCTATACACTTATCACATATTTTTCCAAGATCTATCATCATATTAATAATATACACTATAGATTTTAGGGTGGATTAGTTATTAATTATTTATTGATTGATGTGACGATCATTTAATTATATATGTTTTTTATCTTTATCTAAAAGGGTAAAAAATTTCTATTTTCCACCCAGTACAAATTACCAATTGTCTTCCAACCCTTCAAAATAATGTAATCATTATTTCCCTTGGCTAAGACTCCATTTTAATTAAATTAACCCTTAATTATTGATTCATATGTTTGACTCAATCTTAATATATTATACCAAAATTCTTCTATAATGAAAAATTTAGTTTTCTACAATTCATCTACTATTAATTTGTTATTACCTCTTCAATTAATTTTCAAAGCTCTATTGATTCCAAAATACACTATTTCATCAACTCATCGTATTATATTTTTTAGGGGATCCATATTTACTATTATATATGATTATATCTCACTAAAAAGGTTCTAGGTTATATAATTATTTATATATATGTGATACATATCTTTTATGTTATCTATCTCCCTCTTATTGTTTTCCTTTCATGAGATTCTTAGTTGAGTTGAGGCATCTGATCGACTCTCCATATTATTTTTAGAATGATTAGTGTAAGAAAAATCTTATTCTTATTCCTTTAATAAGGAGTGTCCATTTTCAAATGAAATTTTGTTATGATGTTAATAATTTATCAAGAATCTAATTATATGGTTATAATACCCAGTACATCTTTTGTTAAAATCAGTAGATTTGTTCTCAAAATTAGTGTAATAAAAACAATATCCTAAAATAATTCTTTTATTATTTGAATGATTTTTTTCAATATTATATTCTGAATTTCAAGTGTTTCTCTATTAAAATATCTCCTCACCTATATGTACAAGGAGAATGTGTGACCAAGAAAGTAAAAAAATGACACTTTATAAGAGGAAATTTTCTCAAAAATATCTTTTCTCATATTTCAAGTATTTGATTTTCTTTTTCGATGTTGATTATAACTTAGAAATTTTAAACAAATTTTATCTTACTAATTTCCATTATTATAGGTTATCCTTCTTCAAACTATAAACTTCTCATAATAAGGGTAAAATTTGTTATACTTATTCATTAAATTATCTTATTTTTTCAAAAATTTGGTTTTAGATGTTTTAGTATCCATACTGATTACACATTTATTCATGAATGTGGGAATGTTTTCATTCAGAATTGCCTCTATACTTTTTTGAATCATTTGGATATTTTCAATAGTTTATCAATATGGACCGGGCCTTAAACATTGCATAATATTGAGTTAAGTTAAGAATTCACATTGAGGATATTTTATGGTTTATAGTTTTAAATAATTATTACATAACTATTAAATTATATATAAAAAATTAAAAAGTTGACACTTCTACTCAGTTTTAATTTTTTCATAAAATATAAATTCTTAAAAAAATAATCATTTCAAGATCCATGTTTTAGACAGCCTGAATTTTCCTTGATCTCATCCTTGACCATATTCATCTTTATGTCCTGTGAATAAAAATTTAAAATATTAGATGATAAAAAAAAGATCAGTATGGGTTATTAAACAAGGAAATAAAAAATTATCCTATCAATACATACAAATAAATGAAATCATACTTTTCAAACATTAAATTACCACATAAAAGCATAATATTTATGAATAAAAAATGGAAATCTTAAATCATAATAAAAAATGGTGGCATCTATAAAATATTTACATTGTATCTTTCACAACTAATTAGGGAGTTACATTTGGAATATCCATCATAATATTTTGCCTAAATCTCTTAAGAGAAACAATAATTTTTACCTCTGTCACATTACCTGATGCATTGGAGAACTATCTCGGGCTCACCCACCCTAAGATTATCATAGAACAGCCTGTACACGTAAAAAATGACCAAGAAACATAAGATATTCCAAACACATAAAACAAATATAAAGGAAAGGTAACATTTCCTAATTTCAGTCACAATATATCAATTCAAGATGTTGACATAATCAATGTTTTATCAAAACATTATTCAAACCCATTAAAACATTTAATAAATGGATTTTTGAATAAAAAATATCTCATTCTAATTTGAATATTTTAAAAGAATTAATATTTTAATACATTACTGTCCATGTAAATAAATCCTTAAAATAATTTTTAATACATTGACATTAATGAGAAATATTTATAGGAATAAATCATTAAACCTTTTAAAATGATGTTTTAGTTAAAGAGTCACATTACAGTTTTGAAAAAAAATGACTAAAAAATATTAAAGAATTAAATAAAATAAAACATATAATATCAAGAGAATAAGGATATTCATGATTTAATATTTCAAAGGGTAGAATATACACAATATAAAAGTGAATTGGTGTATAACAACAACTCAGTCTCAATGGAATGTAAATTGAGACAAAATCCCATAAAAGGTCATACCATTTGATTAAAGATAAATAAATGACCTAGTTATGTGTGAAAAATTTGAATACACCCAATATATGTAAATATTACATGTAAAAAAATCAGAGTTCATTCGAACATATTTATAGAAAAACATAATCAATAAGTATAAGTTTAACCCAAAGAATGAAAATTGGGTTAAGAAGTTCCCTTATGAAGATCATTTTGTAAAAAAATAGGTAGATTATGTGTATTCACTATATGAAAAATTAAATCAATTATAAATAAATCATATTATAAAGAAAAGTTATTTAACAAATAATAAAATCCCAACATAATCAATAAGTATAATTTTAATCCAAATAATGGAAATCAGGTTAAGGATTCCCTTACCTCATGTCCAACTCGACTGGTTCATTCATTAATCTTCTGAATAAAAAACTAAATTTATTTTCTACCTTCTTAAGAACATTTCTCAAAATTATTATTTATTTTATATTTCTTATTATCAAGTTATAACCATTACGTAATCATTTAAGTTAATAATGATTGTTTTGTCGATATTTGGTACTTGAGTAAAAAATTGAATTCTTTTAATTAAAAGTCATCCAAGTGGGAAAAATTCCATTATATCAATAATTATATTCAAAAATTATATATAATTTATATCATATAAATACAATATATATATGTATTTATAATAGTACAAAACATTTGGATATAGGAAATAAAATGAACCATTCATGGAGACGGTAAGCCGTACGTACGCATGAACGCTGCTTTAATTTTTATTTCATATTTAATGGAATGAAAACTTAATGATACATAGGTATATTATAATTCCACTATAATATCATATATAATTTTATTAACTCCATAATTTATACATTCCACGTATGGAATTAACAGGTCATATCACTTTGAGGGGGCAGTAGTCCGCACTTACTCAAATGAAATTACGATATTTACCCATTATAGAAACCCTAAAGGTATGATAAAAATGAAAAATACAGAAGCATGGTGATGATATAAATATAATATATATCACTTATAAATACATTTCCATTATAATGGTCACCATGAGAGGTGGTATGAGATAATCGAACAATCATCATTTTGTGAGACAATAGTTCGTCGTACACTTAAACAATATGTTTGTTTCCATTATAAGGAGGTTTTTGGAAGTGTAGTTAGAAACAATATCATAATTGAAACCTTTTATATAGAGTATAATGGTATTTTTATGTAATCATAGAATAATAAGAGCATAAGGAGTGAATAAGTAAAATAAAATAAGTGAACCCGGGGGAAGATGTTACGTTTAAATCTGGTAACACCATTTGGTTTGAACAAAAAGGAAAAGTGATTTATGCCTAAGGAAAGGGTTCTAAAAAGAAGACAGGGATATTGAGTGATTTTTTGATAGAGGTGAATGATTTATGGGGGCTTGAGAGGTGTGAGTAAGGGTTAGAGGCGATGGAGTTTTATAAGGGAGACGAGGGTCTATTTTGGAAAGTTTGAATGAATTATTTTATTATAAAATGAATTTCTGTTTCAAAAAGACAAACACATATTAAAATCTAATATAAGGTGAATATAAGTATAAATAAACTCATTCGATATGAATTCGATAGTTTTTGGATATTCTATTAATCATTATCTTTTTATTTAAACTTTTTTAACTTATTTAACATTTTCCAAATATATACAAAAAGTATAATATATTTATAATAAAATTCCAAGAGACCCAAAATATATCATTAATTACATTTTAAACATAATATATGTCATTTTACCAAATCATAGACTTTTAAGATTATTTTTACACTTAATAAAATATTAATTATTTTAAAAACTCAATTATTTCAATTTATAAAGTATTTATATCTTGACATTCAAAAAATATATAACAACATGATATTTCAAAAATAGTCCATTAATTAAAGTATATAAATTAATTAATATCTCAAAAAATTATTTATGGAACAAAAAGTATCAAAATAAATCCACTGTTATAATTATAATATCATTTTTTTGAATCCTTTATTAATGAATCAATTACTACATCACCATTGTGTCATAATTAAAATTATTTATCTAGTGTCTAGAAATTATAAATAAAATACCATGATGTTGTAAATAGTTTTATCTTTTCAATTAATATTTATATTCTAATATATAACTTATATAACCCCATATAAAAATTATTTTAGTAAAAAGATTCATGTTTATGTCATTTTTTCCCTTACATTAAATTAATTAATATAAAGTATCATTACCACTCCCAAGTGGCTCCGTGGGGTCCCAAAATCAACTCAAGGATTCCCATGGTCTGAACTGTATCAGCCAATATGGTTAGCTCATGTGTAGGGGTAATTTAATATTATTAAAATATTGTTTGTTTACCTTTATTTATCCAATTTACCCATTAACCATAGTAAATTAAATATTCACTAAAATAAATATTCCTAATGTTTAAAAATAAAAGTTACCTATTTAAAAAATTTATACCTATTTATTCCAAATATATAATCTAGTTTTCCAAATTTAAAACCCAAAAGTGGGTGAAATTAATCTATTATTAATTCCCAATATCAAAACAAATTGCGTTTTTATGAAATAATAAAAATTACAAGATTTACCTTTTTTTATGTCCAAATTAATAGTGAAATTAATTCTAATGATTAACATTGTATTAAAGTTAGAAATATAATCAAAATACACTTTAAACCCAATTAAAATAATAATATAACTATATAAATAAATTTGATGTAAAGGAAGTTTTGAATTAAAATGCAGTATTTTTCCCTATTCATTAAAAAATGAACATTATCAAAAAATAATAATAAGATTTCATCCAAAGTAAATTTTTATGTCCATATAATAAAATTGAATATTATTTTTTCAAATAAGAAATAAAAAAGTGACAAAAAATATATTTAAAAAGGGTTCCCCATCAAAATGCAGTAAATCGACCTTTTATTGAATATTAGAGTGTTTATGCTTATAATTGGATTCATTCGTATTTTAAGCTTATAAATTTTTTTGGGTAAATAAAGAAACTTTTAAAAAACATATATAATCATATTTTAGTTAGTTATATTCATTCCCACAAATACGATGGCTATGAGTTAACTACCATTTAAAATAATAATATTATTATGTTATTTTTCGGTATAACTCAACATTGAGTGCAATATATGATTTTAGAGAAACCCATTGTTGTGAGTCGAGTACTCCATCAAACATAGCATCACCATTAAATGTATAATTATCTTAAATTTAAAAATATTAATAAATATAAAAATGTAATATTTTTTATTTACCTGTGATGTTACATCCTTCCCCCATTTTGGAAATTGTATCCTCGCAATTTTAAAATTCATCTTGGAAATTTCATTAAAAGTCCCACATTGGAAACAGATTAAAAAAACCATCACTTTAAAATAAATTATGAATATTAATAAGGTCACCCGAGATAACCCATATCATGATTCCATTAAAACATGGATATGGAAGAGAAAAATAACCATCACGTTCTGAAGGATAGTTATAGAAAACACAATCAAGAGAAAGTTAACAACAACAAAACCACAAACATGTGATGTGTTAATTGGTCATCGGTTTCCTAGTAAAAAAAGTAAACAGACAATGTTTTTGTTTTAAGTTACATTTCCCAAAGTTGAGGAATTTATTTTTGAGATTTACTAAGAACATAAGGAAATATACTTCCCATTAAAGTAGAGTTTCATCCCTTAATAAGTTTCTAACAAAACCTTATCTTTTCTTCAAACGATGAGTATTCAAGATGCTTTGGTCACACCTGATGTAGTATAATGTACTTTTAGAGAATAACATAATCCATAATAGATGAACCATATATTTTCCCAATCTTTAAACATTCACCAAAACGAAAGTGGTTAGTATAAGATCAGATAATCCCCAAAAAGTATAATCATTAATAAAAAATAAATACTACACTTATTCTCCAAAATTGAATAAACAATACAAAAAATCACAACAATGACCATTCAATACAAAAATGTCCTTAAAATTCATTAAAATAATCCAAAACAAGTCTGAAACCCAAAATTCAGAAGGATTTGATCACATAGTATTACATGGTAAATATTAACCTTTATCACCAAATAACATCGACTAATATTGAAGTCTCACAATGAAGTGTAAATAACCAAATAAAATATTCTCTATGATAAGCTAATCATTTCCATATATTACCCAAATCCCCAAATGTCTATAATAAAAACATAGATTCTTCCAAAATAAAATTCCACCATTACTCCTCAATTGAAATCCCAAAGTATTCTATTTTCTATAGGCATATAGTTTCCAAAAAGTGAAAAAGTCTTCCAAAATAACCTTCATCACTTAATACCAAAATCATTTTCTTATACTTAGAATATCTATTTGATAAAACATAAGATCCCAAATCAACTTATTCTTGATCAATAAAATTATTTAACTAAAAAGAATAAGTCATACTTACTAGGGACTTCACATATTCCTGTGGTAGGTGATAAATCTGAATCACACATTGGTAGTTGGTTTGATTCCCATAACATTGTCCAATGTGATAGGTTGTCACACGGTTTTTTTGTTGTCCTTTTTAAAAAACTCAATAATAATCCTAACATGTTTTAACCTCAACGGTTTTATTATAACTTTCGTTTTTATCCCAATGCAATAACACCTCAACATCTTATATATTTTCATTTTTTCACCACCTTATAATAAAATAAATCTATTCCCAATTGAAACAACATCATACAATTATCATTGTGTGCACATGGTTTCATCATTATCTTATTCACGTAGGTTGATGGTGCATGCATTTCATTAGTGATTTAGGTATCCTTCAAAATAATTTACTTTATTCATCCAAATACACCTTGTACAACTTGGGTTATATAGGTTCACAGAGAAATAGTTTTAGAAAATATTCATGTTTGACATATAATTTCAAAACATCTGACAAATAATTATTTTTATAAAACATTCAGACCAAATTTCATTTTTAAACATTCAATCAATGTTCCTTTTAAATTACCATAAGTATGTACTGAGTGACTATATTGTAAAAGTAAAAATAAATTGTTAGTGTAAGGGTCTCTTTATTTAGCACCTTTTTCAAAATCATAGTATGCTTCAAAATATTGTGATAAGGTAAAATATTGAAAAATTACTTGATAATATTTACCTTTATTGAAAATATAAGAATATTGTGAAAATATGATTTAATTAAATACAAACCATGATCCACGATGATATCAACTTATAGTGGAGATGGTTGATATCTCAAACAATTGCTTGCAAGTGAGTTGTATGTTAGAAAATTTTTCACAATCATCCAGACACGAATTTGCAATAATTATTGTAAGAATTTTGTTAGGAAGATATAGGAAGGTTGTTTGAGATCCTCCTATTCCCATTTATAACCTACATTGCATGATCTCAATAAGTTAAAAAACAAGGATTTAACTGAAATAATAGACATAGGGACTAACCAGGTGTTTAATAATAACTCTTAATCCCAATCGTTTTCTAAAACAACCTCTGATACCAACTATAAGGACCCGACCTTAAACAATACATAATCACGATTTAAGTCAAGAATTGACATCAAGAATATTTTCATGATTAGGGTTTTATAGAATTAGGCCATAAATATTACATTACATCTCAAAAATTACAAAATAGCCACTTCTACTTAGTTTCTAATTATTCCATAAAATAAAAATTCTTATAAAAAGAAACATGTCTAGTTCCTTGTTTTAGATGGAATGACTTGTCTTTGATCCCATCCTTGACCCTATTCATATTTAAGTTATATGAAAAAACATTTCAAAAATTTTGATGAGAATAAAATACTTAGTAAAGGTTATAAAACAAGGAAAGAAAACATTAGTCAACCAATACATACAAATCGATGAAATCATACTTTTCAATTTTTAACTTAACACGCAAAATTATAAGAATTATAAATAACAAATAGAAATCATAAATCATAAAGGTAACTTTTGGAATCCATAAAATACCTACATTGTAGCTTTCACAACTACGCATAGAGTTACATTCAGAATGCCCATCACTGTATATTCCCAAAATCCCTTTGGAGAAAAATTAAACTTTACCTCTGTCACGTTACCAAATGTATTGGAGAGATATCTCAGGCTCACCCACCCAAAGTTTATCATGGAACCAAACATATATGTAAACAATTTCTAAGAACCATAACATATTAAAAACACATAAAACATACATAATGGAATGATAGCATTTCCACATTGCAATCAAAATATAACATTTCAAGATATTGATATAATCAATTCTTTATCAAACCATTTTCAAAACTATTTAAATGATTTAATAGAGATATTTTTTAATCAAAGTGTACTATACCAATTTGAATATTTTAAAGGAATTAAAATATTAAAACAATAATTTCCATATAAATAAATCCATAAAATTATCTTGAAAACATAGACATTAATGAGAAATATTTACAAGAATAAATCATGAATGCTTTTGAAATGAAGTATTAGTTAATGAGTCTCGTAACACTTGAGAAACACTTGACTAAACATAATTAATGAATTGAATACAATCAAACATATAATATGATGAGAATAAGGATAATCAGGATTTAATATTTTAAAGGGTAGTATATACACCATATAAAAGTGAATTGGTGCATAACAACATCTAAGTCACAATAGAATGTAAATTGAGACGAAATCCCTTACAAAGGCCGTACCATTAGATTAAGGATAAGTAAATGAAATAATTATGTTTGAAAAACTTGAATTCAACAAATATAAGTGGATATTAAGTGTAAAACAATATTATTTCATTCAAACATATTTATAACACAACATAATCAAGAAATAAAAGTTTAACCCAAAGAATTTAAATTAGGTTATGAAGTTCCCTTACAAAGGTAATTTTGTAAAAAAAATAGATCAATTATGTATATTCACTATAAGTAAAAATAAAGAAATTATAAATACAAGATATTATAAAGAAATTAATTTCACACATAATCATAGGACGACATAATCAAGAAATAGAATTTTATCCCAATGAATGGAAATCAGGTTTAGGAGTTACCTTACCTCGTGTCCGACATGACAAGTTCATTCTTCAATCTCATAAATAAAATATAAAGTTAATTTCAAAATTCATTATAACATTTTTCCAGTTTATTATTCCTTTTAAATTACTTATATCTACATTATAACCATTACATAATCATTTAAGTTAATAATGGTTGTTTTGTTGATATTTGGTACTTGAGTCGAAAATGAAATTCTTATAATTAAAAGTCATCCAAGTGGTCAAAATTAAATTATGTTCATAATGATACTCATGAATTAGATATCATATATATATATTATATATCTAGTATATATATGTATTTATAATATTACATCACATTTGGAGATAAGAAATGAAATGCACCGTTCATGGAGACAATAACCCGTACGTACGCATGAATGCTATTTTCATTTCTATTATGTATTTAATGGAATGAAAACGTAATAATACATAGGTATATTATAATTAAAGTATAATATAATATATAATTTCAGTAACTCTATCCTTTATACGTTCCACATATGGCATGAACGAGTCATATCACTTTGAGGGGGTGGTAGTCCGCACATCCTCAAATGAAATTATCGTATTTACCCATTATGGAAACCATAAAGGTATGATATAAATGAAAAATATAGAATCATAGAGACCATATAATATAATATATATCACATATAAATATATTTCCATCATAATGGCCACCATGAGTGGGGGTATGAGATAATCGAACAACCATTGTTTCATGAGGCAGTAGTTCGCCGTACACAGAAACAGTATGTTCGTATCCATTAGATGGAGGTGTGTTGAATTTTAGTCTGAATAATTCTCATAAAAATCCTATTATATTAAGGATACTTGTTTTTTATGTAAATTAATAATAATAATATTATATGGAGTGAATAAGTAAAATAAATGAAGAGAATTTGAGGGAATATATTATGTTTAAATCAGGTAACTCCCTTTGGTTTGAACCAAAGTACTTTTATAAAGTGCTTTCATAATATGTTAAGGTTTCTAGGACAAATAGTAGTATCTTGAGATATTATTTGGGTGGATTTTGGACAAGCCAAGGGGGCTTGAGAAGTGTGATTAAGGGTTAGAGGTGAATGTTTTTTATAAGGGGGAGGATGTGCTCTTTTGGAAAGTATGAATGTATTATTTTATTATAAAATTAATTTCGGTTTTAGAAAGTCTGAAACTTATTTAATTATATGATATGGTTCATAAAAGTCTAAATAAAATCATTCAATAAGAATTCAATAGTTTTTGGATATTTTTGTAATCTTTACCTTTTTTATTGAGACTTTTGTTAACTTATTTAACTTTTACCATATTCATACTATATGGATAATATATTTAAAATAAAATTAAAAGAGACCCAAAATAAATTCTTAATGAAATTTGTAAAATAATATATGTCATTTGGCCGAATATTATATTTTTAGGATGGTTTTATCATTTCATAAATTATTAATTTTTTTAAATACTCATTTATGTAAATTTATAAACTATTCATATCATGAATTTTAAAAAATCAATAAAGCTTGGTTCATTTGAAATAAAATACTTAATTAGAAGATAAAAAGTCATTAGTATCTCAAAAAATCGTTTATGGCCAAAAATAGTTTCAAAATAAATTTATTTAATAATTATAATAACATTTATTCGAATCCATTATTAATGAAGTAATTACTACATCACCATTGTGTCATAAATAAATTATATAATTAATGTCTAATATTTATAAATAAATGTAAGAAATAATTTTTTCTTTCCATATAATATTTATTGTCGAATATATAACTTATATAAAATCATATAAAATCATTTTACTTAAAAGATTCATATTTATGTTATATTTCTTCTTACTTTAAACTAATTAATATAAAGTGTCATTATCACTCTCAAGTGGCTCCATGGGGTCCTAAAATTGACCCAAGGATTCCCAAGGTCATAAATGTATCATAAAATTTGTTTAGGACAAGTTTAAGGGTAACTTAATATTATTATAATATTAGTTTTAACCGTTATTTACCAGATTTATCCATAAACCATGGTAAATAAATTTTTTACTAGAGTAAAGATTCATAATGTCTCAAAATAAAAGTTACCTATTTACACAATTTGGACCTCCTGATTCCAAATATGTAATCCATCTTTTCCAATTCAAAATATAGAAGTGGCAGAAATTAATTTATAATTAATTTCTATTGTCCAAACAAAAACCGTGTTTTTAAGAAATAATAACTATCAAATGATATACCTTTGTTTATGTCCAAATTAAAAGTTAGATTACTTACAATTACCAAAATTGGATTAAATGATAAAAATATAATACAACTAAAATTTAAAAACAGTAATATAATAATCTAACTATATAAATAAATTTGATTAAAATGAATTTCTGAATTAAAATGTGGTATTTTTCACTATTAATTAAAAAAGAACATTGTCAAAAAAATACCAAAATTTCGTCCAAAGTAAATTTTGAAGTCCTGATTTTAAATAGGAATATTAATTTTTCAAATAGAACATAAAAAAGTGACAGAAAATAGATTTAAAAAGGGGTTACCATTAAAATGCGATAAATCCACCTTTTAAAGAATATAAGAGCGGTAATGCTTAAAAATGGATTCAATCACATTTTATGCTTATAAAATTTATTGGATAAATGTAAAAACATTTAACCAACATGTATAACTATATTATTGTTAATTCGGTTCCCTCCTGCTAATAAAAGGACTATGATTTAACTACCATTTATAATAATAATTTTATTATTTTATTTTTCAGTATAACTCAATGTTGTGCACAACATAAGATTTCAAAGAATCTTGTTGTTGTGTGTTAGGTACAAAATCTAATATAGTATCCCATTTAAATAAAAATTAATATTTAATTCAAAAATATTAAAAAATATGAAAATGTTATATTCTTTATTTACCTGGGATGTTACATCTTTAAAATGAATTCCTAAATAAAAATTACTCATTGAATCTCATTGTTTCAATGATGATTAATAATTATTTTTTCATGTAACAAATTATTCATCATGATATTAAACACTAATTGTTTCTCCATTAATCTAAAACAATTTTCAATAATCACCTTAACATGTTCTTTGATTTTCAATAAAATTATTTCTTCCCCTTCCGAGTTTCCTTGACAAGAATATAGATCTTATAACTCTTTTTATCGAAAATCAATATCATCATTGAAATTATCCACATACTTAAAAGTCCCTTTTAACAGAACAGAAATTTATTTATTTTTCATTCTCTACTCATTGAGTTGCTAAAGAGACCTTTCAACTTTCACCTCGATATAATCTTCACATTCAGCTTCGTAGGCAAATTCCAATTCATTTTCTTCCATTTTAATAGTACCCATAATACTATCCTATGTATCTAATTTAAATTCCATTTCCACATTTTCTATATGCTCTTAATTATCATATTCTTATTTATTTACAAATCCATTTTGTTTAGACTTGTTTAAAATTTAATTTCCTAATTTGAATCCACTTTAAATGGAAATCCTCCTTCATGGATTTTGGACAAATTTGTATTTGTCTTATTCATCATCAATATTTCTTATATGCCTTTTCATATTGTCTCCAAATATGAAACATAACTAATAGTAAAATGTAATATTTACGTTAAATATATGTTTTCCTCTCTATATTTAATAGAATGAATATATAGGAATTCATCATCACCGCTATTACTGATGTCATTTTTTCCCAATTCTTTAAAAATAATTCCCAAATTTGATTTAATTTTTTATCCTTTTAGTTTCACCCACATTTCGTAACTAATTATATAACTCTATATATCATCTAATGAAATTTATTCCAAATATATCTATTCAAGAGATAACATCTTTATAATATAAATATGTAGATTTCTCTATATAATCTTCATGGAAACAACAATGTCTTTTGTATTTTCAGTGAGTAAAAAAATTTCCATGATAATATCAGTCATTTATTTTAAGAAAATATCAATATTTTTTCTGAGAACTATTATAAATCAACAATATTATTATATATCATTTTAATTTTAGCATCCTTAACCTTTCCATCACCATTATATATGTTATCTATTTCATATGACAAATCATTAGAGCTGGTATTGATCATCGAATTCCAATATATTTTATTTTACAGAGCTCTATATAAATCATTTTGAGAGTTGGCATTAATGAAATGTAGTTTCTTATCTACTCTGGTTATAGATAATTCTAAAACATCGCTTATGTGTAGTCCATGTATGGATGATGAAAAAAACAAAGTATAATAGACTATAAATAATATCTCATATTATTATTCAATATATGCTAATTTATGTTATCAAAAAAGATACCTATATAACATTCACTAATTTTTTCACACTGATGAGTTTAATTTGACATATTCAATGCATGTAATATTTTCTCTGAAGCCATTTGTTAGAATCTTAGATACCCTGATAAGGGGTGATTTAGTATGTCAACAGTTTATTATTTTATGTTGGATCTTGTTCAAAAAATATTTGTAAATAATTAACCCTTTTATTTTTTTATGAACATCCACCACAAACACACCTGTATAGATCAAACAGGAAATGAAAAGTTTTTACCTGGTTCACCACTAAGGTATAATCGATGGAGAATGCACATAGAATTATACCAGTGAACCATAGCCTATTATTATTCACTAGTTTCAATGGATTGTAATTTTTTCCATGGAAACTCTATGAAATCCTCATTACCTTCACAAAGGATTTTAGAGAATAGCACAACACCTCTCTCAAATCATTTTTTTCAAATCCTCCTCTATAAACTACATCAGATGTATGTCTTTTCATTTTATTAACATAAAGATAATATCCCTTACATCAAGCATGTATATAGTTATTTCCACTATGAATTATTAAAAAATATTCTACAATGTATTCTATAGTATTTTAAAAATTAACCAATAGAATTTCATGTTAGTTTTATGTGATATATTTTTCTTTGTATAAAAATCATCACTAAAAACAATACTTATTGAAAAACTTATATGGGCATCCCATTCATAAAAAATGATTTCCATTACTACAATGTTCAAAAATACTACATAAAATTACTTTACATTATTCCCATTCATGGTTCAGGGAATAAATATTACTCTTTCACAAGATGAATCTATACACTAATCTAATGTGGGATACCCCTTTGCAAATATCCTACATTTTTATAATCTTTCTAAAACAGGTTTGTTATTATCATTAAATATATTCCCATACTAGTGCTCCTTAGTGAACTCTCATCATAGTTTTGTGCTCTAAAAGTATAATTCTATCTGTAAACATTTTATTAATATTCTAATCTTATCTTTATTTTTTCAACGATCCAAAATGAAACAATTTACAAAGGTATTTATGAAAACAAAATTCACTATGAAAAATATTTATTGCTAAAATTACATTAATCATAATCATGTTTTTCCATCATGTAAATGTTTTCTAAAAAATCTATATGATTTGGAAACAGATCCCACCACATCTTTTAAAATTGAATTTTCCTTCTAATGAATGGTTTGTGACCATAATGTTCTTGTCTGATATTTTATAAAATTTTTAAATTCATTTACAAAAAATCCTTTTTTACAATCATGTATAACTCATGTGAATATAATATCATATTCCTCTAATGTGATTCCTATTTTATGATCCCCTAAATATATATCCCCTACATAGTCAAATTAGTACTATATAAAAAAATTTATTTTCCAAAAACAATTCATCAAAACTTCATGAAATCCTCTAAACTTATAAAAAATTTACTCCATAGAATCAAAACATTATTAATTTTTATAACAATTGATTTTGAATTATTTTTCTTTATCAACACCATGAAACTAATTTTAAACAAACACAACACCAACCTACTTATTATATCACCTTGGTTTTTACAAAAATAATCAGGTATTCCCTTCATTTACTCAAGGAATGTAAAAAATATGGTTTGTTGAATTTATAGATCTATATGTATTTGTGACTAAATTATATGTTTTAGATTAATTTTTTAAAAATAATTAATTCAAAAAAAAATTAAATGTGTTTATCTATATCATGGATATAAAACATTGAGCATTGATTCAAGGGAACATTGGTCCCTTATATATTTTTTACGAACAAATAAAATGATATTAATATAGTCTTATTAGAAAATTTTTTACTAACAAATTTCATTCTATATCTTAGAATGCATTACATTAGATTTAAATAAACTGATTTAACCCCATCTCAATTAAAAATATAGGGTTATAGAAAACGTGAACAGAAACCATTGTGAAATATCAACTAGAAAACCTAATTTGGGCATAAATTTTTTAAAAATATGATCATGATTTTCATCCTAGATATAGAATTTAACACCATGTGAGGTAAACCAGAGTTATGTTTTTACTTGATATTTTAACCCACTGGTCACCGATTTTTGAAGTAATCTATAAAAGTCAAATTAAGAGTACTTCATGGAAACAAATCAATTTTTATCTCCTTAAAAGAAATTATATTGATGTTCAATTTTACAATATGTAGTTGAAGAAAACTCAAAAAAAGAGATTGATATAGTTGAAATATCTAAATGGGTTAGATGTAACCCTAAACAATCTATGGAATAATGTTAAGGAGATTTTTATCCCTCCCTTACGCCACATTGTGGTAATATTGATATACCTTAGAAGCTATATTTTTTTCTATATAAATGGAAAGACAACTAAAGAACATCATCTATGAAAATGGAAACCTATATGATTTTTTTGAGTGGGCATTATCCATGTGTGAAAGAAATCTTTATTGTGTGTCTTCTTAGCACTATGATTATTATTTTTCTATAACTACCTATCCCACTCTTATTGTTTTTATTTTTTATATGTTTTTTATATTATATCAAGTTTTTTTTGGTTATTTTAGTTTTTTTATAATGATTTTATTATGTGTTTTTAGTTTTAGTTTATTTAAATTTTCCTTTTGTTTTATTCACTTAAACAATTTTTTTCTTCTGAATTAATTTTGTTGTACGGTAAATTTATACCTATGGAAGAATACACAATGTTACATATAATTTTCTAAGATATATATATAAAAAATATGGTTATGTTAGAAAATGATCTCATTTCAATATGATACTGTAATGATAAATAGAACTATATAATAATTTTTTTTATCACTACATTATAAGTGGGTCAGAGATGAATAAAAATAAATCCAATTTATAGAATAATTCATAAAAATATCACCAGTCATAAAAAATTGGAGATAAATTTATTTATAAAAAATATTTATATAAATCATTAATTATAGGGCATAGTTGAAGCTATCACTACTGATTATTTTGTAATATTACATGAAATTGAATATTTATATTGACATTATGATTTAATCATAATGTATTTGATGAATCGTGTTACAAATTTAAAGTAACTATTTTATGATAGATCTCAAAATTATGTTTACACTAGAGAACAATACCATGATTATCCTTCACTTGCATTTATTATTCTAATTTAGCATAGAGATTGTAAAACCCGAGACTTTTATGTTATATAAATCATCAAAGGAATCTTTTTCTACACAACACTTGCTTGGATTGCTTTACACGAAATCACGACCTTCCTCGATAGCGTGCGTCGTACACAATTCCGAGTTTCACTAAACAACGATATGCTATTAAAATATTATTAAAACTAGCTGTTATGCATAGTAATAACCACTTTTTGAAATTTTATAAATATTATTTTTCAAAATGGACTTCATTTTTGGATTCTTAATATCGAAATTAGCCTAGGGTGAAATTTTGGTATTTTTCTGAAAACTTTCAATTTTTGATGAATAGTGAAACCACTAAGTGGTAGTTAAAAAACTGAATTTTTCATAAAACATAATTTTTCCACTTCTATGAGTGGAATTTCGAAAATCCGAGAGACACGGTTAATATCAAGGACTAAAATGTGGTTCAATTAGATGAAAATAATTTTTGGTGAATAGTAACTTTTTACTTTTTTTACCACGGTAAAAAGTAAATAGGATAATTAAGGGTAAAGATGATATTATTATTACCCTAACACATGTCCTAATTCTATTGGATAAGTGTAATTCGACCAAAAACAAACTTAGGAATAAAATATGACCATTTAGGCCCACTTGGATTAGATTAGGACATTTATTATTAATTTATTTAAAGAAGGTTTAAAATAGTTAAAATCAATGTTTAATAAGTAAATAATTTTTAATATGGGGATATATATAAGATAAATTCGACTATAAATATTCCTTAGAAAGATAAAAATATTTACTACATAATGGTTTTTTATTTGTAATTTTTAGACATTAAATAATTTAATTTATTTATGACACAATGATGATGCAGTAATTATATTATTAATGAAATATTGACATAATTGATGTTATAAACACCAAAATAAATCTAATTTGAGACTTTTTATGAATCCCACTAATTTTATAGGTTAATATGAAATGTTAGTATTTATTTAATTAACTTTTTTAGAACTAATAATTCTGTTATGATTTTCACAAAAATCAATTACTAAATAGTGTCAAAATCGACATAAAATAGTTTTTAAAACAAATATTATATTGGTAATCGTTATTTTATTCCTAAAAATATAAGGATCAGAAAAGTGACTTAGATAAGGTTATATATATTAATAATAAACAACTTGGGGTTCATTAGGCTGCTTATAGTATGTTTATTAACCTTATAGTATAAGAACACAAGAAGACATGGTAAAAGTAAAATTATTTAACTTAATGTTAAATCTAAATGATAAGGTTAACGTAGGAACCTAAACTTGTCTAAATTCTAATGGATAAAAGGATTTAGACCCATCCCCACCTTATCTTAGAAATATATCAATTTGGAGCTATTTAAAACCAAACTTGACTTTATAATAAAATAATAGTTTTAGTTATTCCAAAGGTGCCCCTCTCCCCCCTTATAAAAGGACACCTCCTCCCCCTCTTCCTCACACCACTTGGAGCCTTCAAGCTCGGCCAAACCCTACCACTTTCTCCTCTCCACTTACCTAGAGACATCCTAGAGGTTCTAGTCTTCTTCAAAAACCAATTTTAGTGCCCTAAAATAAGGTCTCAAAGAAGCACTTCAAAGAAGAGGTAATGTCTGTTACCAATTCTTTCATCTTTATTTCTTCTTGCACTTCTTCTTCTTTAGTTGTTTCATTATGAAGTAATAACATCAGTATCACTCATATACTGATATGTTATTATAAGTATGAAACAACCCTATTTCACCATCTATCCATCCTACGGAAAAAGAAATCACCGCGCGTGCGTACGTACGGAATACCGTCTCCACGTCGTGGTGCAATCTATTTTCCACCACCACGTTACTTGGATGGGTATAATGGTGTAAATAATGACCATATATGACTATTATAAAGTTATATTGATTCTGAAATAGTATACATATACTCCAATACAATTCCACGATCATAGGAACGATATCATCACTCGTGCATACGTACGGAATACCGTCTCCACGATGTGATGCGACTCGTTCGACATGATCTTCATTTCATAATGATTATATAAATGAATTGAATGAATGAATATGATATATATTACACTAATACCATTCTGGAAATGAGGTATCTATAACCTAAAGAGAAGAATAAGAATTTATTCGACAAAACACGTATAAAAACAAAAAGTTATAAAGACCCGAATAACAAGTAGCAATGAAATATTACTACTAAGAAGCTAAGAATATGACCATATATGATATCATAAAAATAAGTACGATTCTATAATAAGTCAATAACATTATTTAAATCATTATACAGGAGGTTCGGACACTTACAAAGCAAGTCGAACTTAAGGTAAGGGAAATATCACAATCTCATTCTTATCCGAGATTGTTTATACTTTGAAATTTACTGGGGTGTATTTTATCATCCACATCCATGTTTACTCAATATATAATATTATTTCTATTCACCTACAATTTTTTAAATCCTATTTTACCCTTCGGTGAGTTTTTAGTAAAATATATCAGAGGAATCTTTTGTCGTTTCTCGTACGAGGTACTTTTTTGACATTTCCGACAAAAGTACGAGAAGAATGTTTTTTTAACTTATACGGCATGAATGGATTTTTAAAACATTATTTATAAGAAGCATCCTTTAAAAGTTTTCAAGTTTATTTTTAATCAACTTCTTTTAGTTTAAAGTTGTATGACATGTTAAAAAAGTAAAAATGTTTTTGAAGATGAACAGATATTTTCCTCAAGAATGGATTTCAAGTTTTTAATCAAAATTCTTTTCCATCTAAGATAATAAAGGGTTCTGTTTTTATCCCTATTATTACATTGATTTGATTATGTTGTGATGGAATTATTTTTATGAATTTCTTTATCTTATATGAATTGTTTTATGATGTCATGATGTTTAAGATTCCCATTTGTATTACATGGGTTATGCAATGATGTATGATTTATGATTTTGTGGCACACATAAGAATGGTATCATTATGAGATGGGTGGGACCTATATCTCACTCCAATGCATTGGGTAAAGATTTTATATCTCATGAGATAGACATGGCTGGAACGGTAGGTTATACCGGTTCAGTGAAACAGGACTGAAACGAGGGTGAATCGGTTCAGAAAGGGACTTTGTCCACTAAGATAGTCTTGGCAATGAGTCTTGAATAACAAGAAATGATTCTCTATGATTATGTGTGAATTCCACAAAGTTTCATGTTTTAAGTTATGATTATTGTTATTACATTTCACTGCCATGGTTTATCCCATGTTATGAAATTATGATCTCTTTTGCAGGATAAGATTTCCAAAAGTTATGTGCTTGTGTATACGATGTGATTGATATTTCTTTTGTTTACCCTTACTGAGCATTTGAGCTCACCCTTTTGTATGTTTTCTTTCCCCAGGTCTGAAAGAAGGTTATTAAGTATGATATGCCAAAAGGGACTATAGATATGATGAAATAAATGGGAGACATTGTAGACGCTTTATGAACCAGTTGTTTATGTTTCCCAGTTTCTAAAGACACTATACCTATATGGTCCTTTCGTGGTTTTGTTATATGTTGTAATAAGTATGCTTCCATTTTGAAGTATTAACAATGTATGTAAAGTATGGGTCATTATAGTTGGTATCCGAGGAAAGGTATAGTCAACCTTTGGAAACTAGGATGTGAAATCCTTAGTAAGAACCCTAAGGATATGTCTAAGCATAGAACACAATCTTATTGTTTTAGAAATGGCCATGAATAACCTAGGATAAGACCTTAAGTGTGAAATTTTATTCTTCATTATGTGGTTTTCCTATTATAATTAGTGTTGCTCACACTATTCTTCTTGGTTTTAGTCAATGGCTGGAACCCGAAGGAATCGTGTTAATGCGGAATGCGACGGGAAATGCAATGATTGTCCCCCTGAGCAACCAAAAGTTATGGGAGCTGGAATGAAAAATCTTGTAGCCATGCTCACACAACTTTCTCAAGCTATGAATCATGCAGGACTTCCAAACGAGCAAAGGAAGGAGCAACATTCTGTTGAATCCTTCATGAGACAGCGTCCACCTTCTTTCAGTGGGTCTACTGATCCATCAGTTTCTGAACAATGGATTAGTACTACTGAAAAGATATTTTTAGTTCTTCAATGTTCTGAACTTGATAAAGACATCCTAGCAATGTATCGTTTGGAAGGAGATGCTGATCAATGGTGGAATCTTATTAAGAATACGAGGCAAAGGGATGAAATTGATTCCATGGAATGGGATAAGTTCAAGAACTTAATTTTCAATATGTACTTCCCTCGTATTCTCTGAAAAAAGATGGAGAAAGAGTTTCTTGAACTAAAGCAAAAGGATGATGAATCTGTTGGTACCTATGAAGCAAATTTTACAAGACTTGCAAGGTACTCTTCTTGTATTATTATCCAACCTGAGAGTATGATCGATCGATTATTTAGTGGCTTAAAACCAAGTCTTCAAAGGGCATTAGCCATAACGGACTTCAATAGCTACGAGGAAATCGTTCGATGTGCTCTCAAAGTCGAGATGGAGATTGGAGTAACCCATCAGTCATATGGGTTTGATAAGAAGAGGAAAATGGAATTCAAAGGAAAATCTAAAGAGCACACTGAAAAGAAGATGAGCTTTCCCTTATGCTCAAAGTGTGGAAAGAAACATGGAGGGAGTTGTCTTAAAGGGACAAGTAAATGTTTCAAATGTGGAAAGGAAGTTCATCGGGCATTTGAATGCCGCGATGATGGGATGAAGATGTCTAATGATGCAAACAAAGGAAGGGATACACAGAATGAACCTACTACACTTCAATGTTTCAAGTGCAAGGAGATGGGGAATTATGCCAATAAATGCCCTAATCCAAGGGTTGATGATGATGGTCGATGTCAACAAACTCTTAAGGATAAAGACAAAGGAAAGTCACATGAAATTTCTATCAGTGATGTGGAGTGCAATAACGATGTGGTGGAAGGTACACTTACCATCCACTCTAAAGTAGCAAATGTTTTATTTGATTCTGGATCCACCCACTCTTTTATTTCTGAAGAATTTTCTAAGGGTATCACCTTATAACCTCGACAATTAGATGTTGAGTTAGCTGTGACAACACCTAATGGCACAACAGTCGCATCAAAAGTTTATAATTCTTCTCCGATCGAAGTTTGTGGGAAAGTACTTCTTGAAAATCTTGTGATCCTTCCTATAGTGGAATTTGATGTGATTCTTGGCATGGATTGGATTTATTTATATGGAGCTCATATCAATTTCCAAAGAAGGGAAGTCACATTTCATATTCCAGATCAATCTATGATCGTCTATCAATGCAAGGATGAACATAACCTTCCAGTGGAAATTTCTTCCATTTATGGGTCTTGATTCCACTAAATGAAGGTTATTTATCTGAAATGGTTGGTGAGAAACTCACGATTAAGAATATGCCCATTGTACGGAAGTTTGATGATGTCTTTCCGGAGGAATTACCGGGACTTCCACCAAATCGTGAAGTTCAGTTCTAAATAAAACTCATACCGGGTGCTTTGCATATTTCAAAGACACCTTATAGAATGGCCCCAATTGAGTTGCAGGAATTGAAGAAGCAACTCCAAGAGAATATTGATAAGGGATTCATTCACCCTAGTGCGTCACCTTGGGGAGCACCTGTTTTATTTTTTATGAAGAAATATGGATCAATGAGACTCTGCATTGATTATCGAGAACTTAACAAGATCACTATCAAGAACAAATATCCTCTCCCGCGCATTGATGACCTATTTGACCAACTACGCGAAGCTCAATACTTTTCGAAGATTGATCTTCGTTCAGGGTATCATCAATTAAGGGTCAAACGGGAGGATCTACAAAAGACGGCTTTTCGTACAAGGTATGGACACTATGAATTTATAGTGATGCCATTTGGTCTTACTAATGCCCCTGCTATCTCCATGGATCTGATGAATAGAGTATTTAGAGACTATCTTGATCAATTTGTGGTAGTCTTTATAGACGATATTCTTGTCTATTCAAAGAGCAAGGAAGAACATGAAGATCACTTGAGAATTATATTGAAGACCCAAAGAAAGGAAAAGCTTTATGCCAAATTTACAAAGTGTGAATTTTGGCTTCAAAAAGTTTCATTTTTGGGACACATAATCTCAAAAGAGGGGATATCTGTGGATCCAGCAAAAACAGAGGTTATCGAAAGATGGTCGAGACCAACAACAGTAACTGAGATCCGAAGTTTTCTTGGTTTGGCTGGATATTATCGACGTTTTGTGAATGATTTTTCACGATTATCTAATCCACTCACCAAGTTGACTCGGAAAGGAGTTATGTTTGTCTGGACGGAAGAATGTGAAGAGAATTTCAAGGAGTTGAAAAGAAGGTTATCCAGTGCACCTATGCTCACACTACCTTGTAGTGGAGAAAGGTTTGTGATCTATAGTGATGCATCCAAGAAGGGATTAGGGTGTGTTCTTATGCAAAATGTTATGGTGATAGCTTATGCCCCATGATAGTTGAAGATCCATGAGCAAAATTACCCAACACATGATTTGGAGTCAGCTGCGGTAATCTTTGCATTAATGATTTGGAGGCCTTACCTTTATGGTGAAAGGTGTGATATTTATACTGATCATAAAAGTTTAAAGTATATTTTCACACAAAAGGAGCTGAATATGCGTCAAAGAAGATGGTTGGAGCTGATTAAGGATTACGACTGCTCAATCCATTACCACCTTGGGAAAGAAAACAAGGTGGCAGATGCATTAAGTCGACAAGACCATACTAGTTTATCCATGATGAGGATAAAAAAAGATACAATATTTATGGATTTACAAAGGATGGATCTTGGAATTATAATGGAAGCGGAAAAATCTTATCTTTCTCAAATGAATGTTCAACCATCTATACATGTGAAGATTAAAGAGGTACAGAAAGAAGATGTCGAGTTACAAAAGAAGGTGATAAATGTTCCTGAGTTCAACCTTGATTGTGATGGGATAATAAAGTTTAGGAATTAGGTTTGTGTTCCTCCCATCCCCGAATTAAAGAAGGAGCTGCTGGATGAGGCTCATAGTTATTCATTCTCTATTCATCCTGGAAGCACGAAGATGTATAGGGACCTGAAAGAGTACTTCTGGTGGGATGACATGAAAAGTGATGTTGCTGAATATGTCTATAGATGCTTGGTTTGTCAACAAGTTAAGGCTGAGAGACAGAAGTCTAAGGGGATGTTACAACCATTACCCATACCCGAATGGAAATGGGAAAAAATCACTATGGACTTTGTCACAGGACTTCCTAAATCATCCAAAGGCAATAATGCTATCTGGGTCATAGTTGATTGTCTTACAAAGTCTGCACACTTCATTGCTATTAGAGAGGATTTCTCTCTGGATCAGCTTGCCAGGATATATGTAAAGGAAGTGGTAAGATTTCATGGAGTACCACTTTCTATTATATCTGATCGGGATCCGAGCTCGATGTTCTGGCGAAGTCTTCAGCATACTATGGATACAGAGTTGAGTTTCAGCACTGCTTATCATCCTCAGACAGATGGTCAGTCTGAAAGAACAATTCAAACCCTAGAAGATATGTTGAGAGCTTGCTCTATGGATTTCAAAGGAGGTTGGGATCAACACCTTCCTTTGGTGGAATTTTCTTATAAAAATAGCTTTCACTCCAGTATTCAGATGGATCCTTATGAAGCTCTCTAGGGAAAGAAATGCAGGACTCCAACTTGCTGGGATAAAGTTGGGGAAAGAAAGCTATTAGGACCTGATCTCGTTGATGAAATGGCAGAAAAGGTCAAATCTATTCAACAACACATAAGAGCAGCTCCGATTCGACAGAAAAGTTATGCCGACAGCTGAAGAAAAGACCAAGAGTTTGAAGTGGGCGATAAAGTGTTCTTACGGATATATCCCTGGAAGAAAGTCTTGAGATTTGGAAAGAAGGAGAAGTTAAGCCCTAGATATATCGGTCCTTTCAAAATACTGGATCGTGTAGGGAAGGTAGCTTACCGATTGGCGCTTCCACCGAATCTCTCTCAAGTTCGCGATGTGTTCCATGTATCTCTCCTGAGAAAGTACATACCTGATCCTTCACATGTACTCAGCTCAGAAGTTGTACCGCTGGAGCAAGATCTTTTTTATGAAGAACAACCGATAGAGATTCTGGATCGTAGTGAAAAATTCCTACGAAACAAGACCACTCGATTGGTGAAAATTTTATGTCGGAACCACCAATTAGAAGAAGCTACATGGGATCTTGAGGATATGATGAGGGAGAGGTATCCTCATCTGTTTGTTACAAAGTGATGAATTTCGAGGGAAAAATTCATTTTAAGGGGGGAATAATTTAACACCCGAGACTTTTATGTTATATAAATCATCAAAGGAATATTTTTTTACACAATAGTTTCTTGGCTTGCTTTACACGAAATCGCGACCTTCCTCGATAGCGTGCGTCACACGCAATACCGAGTTTCACTAAACAACGATATGCTATTAAAATATTATTAAAACTAGCCGTTATGAATAGTAATAACCACTTTTTGAAATTTTATAAATTTAAATTTTCAAAATGGACTTCATTTTTGGATTCGGAATATCGAAATTAGCCTAGGGTGAAATTTTGGTATTTTTCAGAAAACTTTCAATTTTTGATGAATAGTGAAACCACTAAGTGGTAGTTAAAAAACTGAATTTTTCATAAAACTTAATTTTACCACTTCTGTGAGTGGAATTTCGAAAATCCGAGAGACATGGTTAATATCAAGGACTAAAATGTGGTTCAATGAGATGAAAATAATTTTTGGTGAATTGTAACTTTTTACTTTTTTTTTACCACGGTAAAAAGTAAATAGGGTAATTAAGGGTAAAGATGATATTATTATTACCCTAACACATGTCCTAATTTTATTTGATAAGTGTAATTCGACCAAAAACAAAACTTAGGAATAAAATATGACCATTTAGGCCCACTTGGATTAGATTAGGACATTTATTATTAATTTAATTAAAGAAGGGTTAAAATAGTTAAAATCAAAGTTTAATAAGTAAATAATTTTTAATATGGGGTTATACAAAGGATAAATTCGAATATAAATATTAATTAGAAAGATAAAAATATTTACTACATAATGGTATTTTATTTGTAATTTTTAGACATTAAATAATTTAATTTATTTATGACACAATGATGATGCAATAATTATCTTATTAATGAAATATTGACATAATTGATGTTATAAACACCAAAATAAATGTAATTTGAGACTTTTTATGAATACCACTAATTTTATAGGTTAATATGACATGTTATTATTGATTTAATTAACTTGGTTCGAACTAATAATTCTGTTATGATTTTCACAAAAATCAATTACTAAATAGTGTCAAAATTGACATAAAATAGTTTTTAAAACAAATATTTTATTGGTAATTGTTATTTTATTCCTAAAAATCTAAGGTTCGGCCAAGTGACTTAGATAATGTTATATATATTATTAATAAACAACTTGGGGTTCTTTTGGCTGCTTATAGTATGTTTATTAACCTTATAGTATAATAACACAAGAAGACATGGTAAAAGTAAAATTATTTAACTTAATGTTAAATCTAAATGATAAGGTTAAAATAGGAACCGAAACTTGTCTAAATTCTATTGGATAAGAGGATTTCGACCCGTCCTCAACTTAGCTTCGAAATATATCAATTTGGAGCTATTTAAAACCGAACTTGACTTTATAATAAAATAATAGTTTTAGTTATTCCAAAGGTGCCCCTCTCCTCCCTTATAAAAGGACACCTCCTCCCCCTCTTCCTCACACCACTTGGAGCCTTCAAACTCGTCCAACCCCTGAAACTTTCTCCTCTACACTTCCCTAGAGACATCCTAGAGGTTCTGGTATCCTTCAAAGACCAATTTTAGTGCCCTAAAAGAAGGTCTAAAAGAAGAACTTCAAAGAAGAGGTAATGTCCGTTACCGATTCTTTCATCTTTATTTATTCTTCCACTTCTTCTTCTTTAGTTGTTTCATTATGAAGTAATAACATCAGTATCTCTAATATACTGATATGTTATTATAAGTATTAAACAACCCTATTTCACCATCTATCCATCCTACGGAAAAAGAAATCACCGCGCGTGCGTACGTACGGAATACCGTCTCCACGCCGTGGTGCAATCTATTTTCCACCACCACCTTACATGGATGGGTATAATGGTGTAAATAATGACCATATATGACTATTATAAAGTTATATTGATTCTGAAATAGTATACATATACTCCAATACAATTCCACGATCATAGGAACGATATCATCACTCGTGCGTACGTACGAAATACCGTCTCCACGATGTGATGCGACTCGTTTTACATAATCTTTATTTCATAATGATTATATAAATGCATTGAATGAATGAATATGATATATATTACACTAATACCACTCTGGAAATGAGGTATCTATAACCTAAAGAGAAGAATATGAATTTATTCGACAAAACACGCATAAAAATAAAATGTTATAAACACCCGAATAACAAGTAGCAATGAAATATTACTACTAAGAAGCTAAGAATATGACCATATATGATATCATAAAAATAAGTATAATTCTGGAATAAGTCAATAACATTATTTAAATCATTATACAGGAGTTTCGGACACTTACAAAGCAAGTCGATCCTAAGGTAAGGGAAATATCAAAATCTCATTTTTATCCGAGATTGTTTATACTTTGAAATTTAATGGGGTGTATTTTATCATCCACATCAATGTTTCCTCAATATGTAATATTATTTCTATGCACCTACAATTGTTTAAATCCTATTTTACCCTTTGGTGAGTTTTTAGTAAAGGATATGAAAGGAATCTTTTGTCGTTTCTCATACGAGGTACTTTTTTGACTTTTCCGACAAAAGTACGAGAAGAATGTTTTTTAACTTATACGGCACGAATGTATTTTTGAAACATTATTTCTAAGAAGCATCCTTTACAAGTTTTCAAGTTTATTTCTAATCAACTTCTTTTAGATTAAAGTTTTATGACATGTTAAGAAAGGAAAAATGTTTTTGAATAAGAAAGGATATTTTCCTCAAGAATGGAGTTCAAGTTTTTAATCAAAATTATTTTCCATCTAAGATAATAAGGGGTTCTGTTTTTATCTCTATTATTACATTGATTTGATTATGTTGTGATCGAATTATTTTTATGAATTCCTTTATCTTATATGAATTGTTTTATGATGTCATGATGTTTAAGATTCCCATTTGAATTACATGGGTTATGCAATGATGTATGATTTATGATTTTGTGGCACACATAAGAATGGTATCGTTATGAGATGGGTGGGACCTATATCTCCCTCCAATTCATTGGGTAAAGATTTTATATCTCATGAGATAGACATGGCTGGAACGGTAGGTTATACCGGTTCAGTGAAACAGGACTGAAACGAGGGTGACTCAGTTCAGAAAGGGACTTTGTCCACTAAGATAGTCTTGGAAATTAGTCTTGACTAACAAGAAATGATTCTCTTTGATTATGTGTGAATGACACAACGTTTCATGTTTTAAGTTATGATTATTGTGATTACATTTCACTGCCATGGTTTATCCCATGTTATGAAATTATGATCTCTTTTGCAGGATAAGATTTCCAAAAGTTATGTGCTTGTGTATACGATGTGATTGATATTTCTTTTGTTTACCCATACTAAGCATTTGAGCTCACCCTTTTGTATGTTTTCTTTCCCCAGGTCAGGAAGAAGGTTATTAAGTAAGATATGCCAAAAGGGACTATAGATATGATGAAATAAATGGGAGATAGTGTAGACGCTTTCTCAACTAGTTGTTTATGTTTCCCAGTTTCTAAAGACACTATACCTATACGGTCCTTTCATGGTTTTGTTATATGTTGTAATAAGTATGCTTCAATTTTGAAGTATTAACAATGTATGTAAAGTATGGGTCGTTATAGAGATCCAACATTTCTTACAAAATCAATGTAATATAATTGGTGTCTCAATGGTAATGTTATTAAAAAATTAATATATATTTAAGGTTATGTGATAGTTTTAAAAAATCATATTCTGAATAAGAATCATGAGACTAAATTGATAATAATGGGAAAAATACAACAAGTTGTTATGGAAAGAAGCATGAGGTTTTATTGGGAGATGAACTTTTTTTAAATATGTATTTCGTATACACTAAAAAATATATGACTGGTTATTTTGAGGCTATTTTAGATGCAACATATCATCATGAATCACTAACAAGTTACATCAGGATACAAAAAATGTGAAAATGAGTGGATAAGAATACATGGGTTTGTCAACACATTGTAACACAAAAATATTTTTATCATATCTTTGAAATTTAATTTAATAATACAAGTCATTAAAACATCAACTAGAATAGAGTACATTGTATTTAAAATAAGACATAGACTCAGATTCAATAACACATCATTATAAATGATAGTAGCTAATTATGCTAAAATTAAACTAGAAAGAGCTATCAACAATAAATGAGTTGAGACACCGATGAAAATTTGAATAAATAGATTATATCCATATTAATCTAGAGTTTTCTATAAGTACGAATTATCTAAAGATAATAAGAGTGTGAATAAATAGAAATTGAATGATAAAGAAACATCTTTATAAGAAAAATGTTTTCAATCAAATGGAGATCAATTTGTTAAAAATACCTTCTAATTTGGAAATTTATTGGATGAATGGTTTTCCAATTGGTAAATATCCACTAAGATATACTTTTAATAAAAAAATTATATTGATAATAAAAATAAAAATTAATCATTTAAATAATTTGATAAATATTACATATATAAATTTAAGAGTATATATGTTATGGGTTGATTTAGAATGAAAATATAAATTATAAAAAAATATATAGTTTATCATTTTTAAGATAATTTCATGTCTTATTATTTAATTTATAATTTTAATTTAGTGTAATTTAAATGGGGAATGATAATTTTTTAGTAATTAACTTAAAACATACAAAAGTGATAATGGGTTTTTCAAGTGATATATTTTGTTTTAGGGATTATGGATAAAATTATTGTCATGAAATTCAATATAAAATTATAAGATCTAGTATATATGATATTTAAAAAAACATATAAAATATTATAGAAGAAAATAAAATTATTACTTAATAGTTTATATTTTAAAAATTTATATGGAAAAACTATCTAACCTCTCTATGATATCCAAGGGACCCCTTAAAACACATGTGGCACCCAATTTGGTCAACTATGTGGAGAGGTCAACCCTGGAAATCCGGAGTGGTAGTAGGGGAATGTCATTGACATTACATAAAGGTAGTGTCATCACATGAGATATGTAGTCATAGGGTCACGTATAAGACCATTAGCACCCATGGGTGTTAGTAGGTCATGGCCCGTATGTGGGTGTGTATTTAGAAGCATACATCACTATTAACTTCTTCTGATAAATGGTCATTGTTTAGATTATAAGTGATCATTAAACCCTAACCCTTTCTAATTTGGGATGAATACTTGAGTTATTGTTCACATGTTTTTTTAAAAAGAATCGATCATATCTATACGACTAAAATGATCATACCCATCTAATTTATTTGGATTCTTCTTCTTTGTAGTACCCATTTTATTCATACTACTTCTTCATTATACCAAACCAATGCCTCCATTTTTGTCCTCATTTCCTCCTTCATCTCCTTCATCTGTAAGGAATGAACAATATGAAAGAACTACACACAATACTATACTATCTCTATCAAACATTCATTGGAAACAAAACCACACCCTCGATCTATCTTCATATGTTCTCAGACTACAGAAAACCTCGACTCACCAGTTGTGAAAATTTATTATGTAGGAAGCTTAAAAATATTACCCATATTCATAAATTCATATGCATAAAAGTTCATCAAAATTAAATCAGGGTACTTTAATACCCCAAACATCCATGGTACTCATACTTTAATATAATTTAATAGCTTTCACTACATGCAACATCGAGTTCGAGTGAACTATGACCTATCAAACTATTGATTTTATGAATAGTATTAAAAAGTTATGAAAATAATAAATTTTATTTATCAAAATAGACTTTATTTCTGAATGTGTAATATTAAAATTAGTTAATGATGAATTTTTGGTATTTTAATGAAAAGTTTAAATTTTTGATAAATAGTGAAAAATACTGCATTTTTGTTAAAAACCTGAAATTTTAATTTAAATAATTACTTATTAGTAAATTTTTATTAAATTAACAATAGATATATAATAAATATATTAGTCAATTTTAGGACGTATGAATAATTTTTAAAATTTAATTAGATATAAAATTTTTATTAAACTTTTACATGTCACTTTTATCCGCCTTCTAAGCACATTCACAAATTAACATTAAAGGTAATTTTACCTTTTCTATGAATTGAATATTGAAAAAATGGAATTCATTTTTCTAGTCAGTATGAAATACTTGATTTAAAAAGAAAGAAATAAATTTTTGGTGAATTATGACTTATGAATTTTATTTTCCACGGTTAATGGTAAATCTGGTAAATAAAGGTAAAAATAAAATTATAATTATATAATATTAAACTAATAATTTTATTAATTTCATTGTATAAGTTTTATTCACCCAAAATAAACCTCATCTAAAAAATATGATCCTTTTTAATCCACTTTTTTAGATAATGACCTTTATTATATTTTATTTAGATAAGAGTAAAAATGCCATATTCAAATTTTAGTAACTATATGATTTTTAATAAGATTATATATAAGTGATATGATTGAAAATAAATAGAAATTAGAAATATGAAATTATTATCTACAAAAGGGTAATTTATTTATACATTTAGGGAATAAATAATTAAATTATATGGTGACAGAATAATGATGGAGTAATTGAATTATTAAAGGAAGAATAAATTAAATGATATTAAAAATATTAAAATAAATATAATTTTAATTAATTAATGACATCCAAGAATTTTATTGATAATATTGACATGTTAGTGACATATGTTATGTATTTTTTCTAAGCCATAATGTTGTTATTATATTTTTAAAAATGAAAAATCTAAATTGTTTCAAAATTGAGATAAATGATACTTTAAAATAAATAATTTGTATTTAAATTTTATAAAATTAAAAAAAAATCTATGGTTTTGTTAAATAACTATGATAAGGTAATAATGTTCATAAATTATCAAATTGGGGTTATTTTTTCATTTTATTGTAACTATATTAACCCTATATTATAAAAGTAAAAGTAAACACAGTACGAGTTAAACTGTTTAAGTAAGGGTTAAATCCAACAGATAAGGTTAATTGTGTAACCTAAAAATTTATAAAAATCATTGGTTCAGTGGATTCTGAACCGTCCTCATATTAAAATAAAAATAAATCACTTTTTATCTCATTGAAACTGATAATAAATTTATAACAAATAAATATTTTAAGATCATCCAAAAGATCCCCTCATCTATCTTATAAAAGGGAACCCTTCCATTACTTTTATTCACACATTTAAATCCATTTAGTTATTCCAATACATGCAAAGTTATCCTCCCAACTTCCTTTTCTTCATATTACATTCCATAATTTTGGAATAAATCTATTCTATTGAGTCCTTTTGTACAAAACTAAAGGCGGAACCCAAAAAAAGTGGTAACTATTTTATCACCACTTTAAAAGTTATTTTTTTCTTATAATTCTTTTTTATATGTTGTTTAAATATATAAAAAATAAATCTAGTATCATACATATACTGATATGTTTTTATAATCATGGGACCGCGGTATTCCTCATTTCATCCATCAAATGAATAATAATATCACCATGCATGAGTACGTACGACTTACCATCTTCACATCATGGTATAATTGGTTATTCAACAATACATTAATTAGATGTTGGATGGGTATAATGATGAGTATAACAAATATAAATAATTAATATAACATGGTAATTATTCTTTATAATTAATATTCTGTCGAATGCCATGCCATTTAACCACCAAAGGAATGATATTGTCGCTCATACATACATACGGTCTATTGTCTCTGCAGTGCACTGAGTTCCATTCTCCACATTAACCATTCAAGAATGATTATAAAATTATTATGATGAGTAAATATAATTTTTATGAACTTAATATAAATCTATATATGAATAAAATATATATTCAATGTATAAAAAACATGACTTACATGACAGAACCCGAATAGAAAAATAAAGCAATTAACACCCGAAATAGTGGCAATACTATAATATTATTAACAAAATGATATATGTGGATCATATATGATATCATAAATATTGATATATTTCTGGAAAAATTTAATGATGTACTATATCCGTTATACATGAGTTAAACTCACCCTCTACTAAAGTAAAGTACACGATAAGGGTTAATTTCACCATCTCATTATTATTTAATGTTTTTTATATGCATGTATCTACTGGTACGTCTTTATCATCCATGTCCATGTTTATTAGAATGTATTTAAAAATATAGTCAACAATTTTTTAAAGTCATTTTTAACCATGATTTACATTTTATAAAAACAATTAATGGAAGATTTCCATTATTTTCTAAACGAGGTACTTTATTAATTTTTCGACAATTTATGGAAAGAATGTTTTATTAACTTATCTATCATGAGAGGCTATTTTCAATAATTATGATGAATTAACATTATATATCGTACCTTATAATCTTAAAAGGTTGTTTTCAAAAGAAAATTTATCTTTTTATAATCGCACAGGCTCTGAAATGTATTTCAACCTAAAAAATGATATCTCACTCAAAGAGTTTTAATGATTTTATTAGATTATTTTCATCTATGTGAATATACTTTGTTGAATTTTATGTTTAATTAAGGTAGATTTATTATGATGCAATATTACATAATATATTGAAGTTTATATCTTATGCCTGACTGTGGATGTTCTATTTTTATACCATTCATGGTTAACGTTTATATTATTAACATTTTGTATGCATGTTTTAATATGAATGTTTATGTTATGTTTCACCCTTTTCATATGTGGAATGAAATGGACATATTAAATGACAGGAAAGGTTTTCTATAATACCTCGATTCATCTGTAGGTCTCATGAGACAAAAGAGTTTCATGGAATAGGGCCTAGATGGCATGGTTATATAGAGTCTTGGAACAAGTCCTATACAGTATTTTTATGATGTCCGATGTTATGAATTCTTTCATTATGAGATTAGTAATTAATAATAGATGTGATTATTTAACTAGTATAATATCCTAGTGAATGTTTAAAATCTATTATTTTATTTACTCTTTACAAAAATTCTAACTATTATGTTTATAAAGACTGTGTTTTAGTTTTATACATTTCCTAAAAAATCTTATAGTTATTTATGATATATTCTGCTATATTGTTTATCTTTACTGAGCATCTGATCTCATCACTTTCTAATGATTCATTTTCCCCCAAGATGTGACGAATTATATTATGACTGAACTGTAGGTATAATCTAAGAGATATAATTGTTTTCAAAGGAGAAAATATTTTGTTTTTCAATTCATGATGTAATGTAAAACTTATGTTTATATATAGTTTTTCCCAAGCTAAAAAGCCGATCGTTCCTTTGGAATTTGATTTCTTTTGATCATTAAAATGTGGTAAATTAATGCACCAACTCTGGGTAAATAGGGTTAGGGCATTGAAGGTGGAATTTAAAAATGTTTAGCACAATCCATGGAAAATATATTTAGAAAAATCTTAATTAAGGAACATTAACCTATGATAGAATTTGAGGATAAGTATATACAAACATTTTTAAATTTTTTTAATGTAGAGGTTATGTGGGTATTCCCAGAAAACAAATGTCTGGATACTACAAGTGGACATGGTTCTGGAACAAATGTACACATGAATAATAACTCTTACAAGGTGTTCTAGGTTTGACACGGGGTAACCTAGAACATGACAATGGGCCTTATTTCACACCTGGTTTGACACTCTAGGGGGATATGCTTCGTATAATTCATTTTCCCTTATAAACTATTATAAGTATTTATGATTAAATATGTCCTCAATGAAATCAATTTTATTATTACAGATTATAAATGCATAAAAATTTCAATTTATGATAAGTATATTTCTAGTTTGTAATTATGCATTTTGGTTCATAATTTAATCTAGTGTTTTCTATTTTTTAGAAATAGAACCTAGTGGAAAGAATGGAAACAGCATCAACACACATAATCCATGTAGGTATTTTCCTCTTATACATGAATATAATAGTGGATATGGCGATACAACTAGCGTTGAATAGCTTATATTCATATTCTAACAACTGACTCTGGTTTGGAATTATTAACTTAACCTTATAGAGCATGTTGATCCACAACATGGAGGATTAATATTAGGATACTTCATGAGAAACCAACCACTAAGATTCAATGGGACTACAATTATTTTTTTGCTGAGTTTTGGGTATGTTCCTTTAAGAAAACATTTATTTCTTTGTGGATTAATGAATGGTTAAAAGTTTTTATGGAAGTCTATCATCTATCAAGTGAAGCATATTAATTGTGGTCATTAATTCAAAAATGATGGCGGATGAAGAGGTCACAAATATGGAATGGAGAGAATTTTAATAACTCTTTATAGGGAAATACTTGCCTCATGATCTACGTGTGGATATGGAAATAAATTTTTTGTTTCTGAGGCCGAAGGAGGGTGAAAATGTTGCAAAGTATGAAGCTAACTTCACAAGGTTAACAAGTCATGCTGCATACTACATACATAACCCAATAAGTAAGATTGATCTATTTTTTGATAGGGTCAAACCATTCCATTTATGGGAACTGGTGTCACACTCATTGTTATGATATGATGATATAGTCTCATGTTCTATCAAGACAAAAAATTAATTCTCAAAGTCTTATAACATTAACAGAAAGTAGGAGAAGAAGAGAGATAATGAATAATCTAGAAAAAATAATTGGAGAGGAAGGGAAAATATAACATTACACCCTATAATAATTGTGGGAATAAACCCCCCAGTACATTCATAAAGGGGATGTGAGTTTGTTATAAGTCTGGTGAAAAAGGAAACCAAGTTCATGATTGTGAGGGGAAGAAAGAAGCTACCAATGTTTAATGAAACAATTATAAAGATATGGGACATTATTCAAATGATTTTATTAAGCATCAAGGTAACTTTTCCCAAGAAATCCTAGGGAGTAAGATGAAGATTGTGATATCATAACTATTGATGTTAATGTTTCTATGGGTGTGGTGGTAGATACATTAATCATTTCATCAAATTTAGCCAAAGAATTCTTTGATTCTGGATCGTCACATTCATTTATATCTTCCATTTTCTTTAAAAATTATAAATTTCCATTTCACATTTACAAGGGATTTGCGATTGAAAACCCCTAAGGGAAGTCTCATTGCAACAAATTTCTGTGAGGTAGTTCCCATTATGTCAAATAAATGTCCTTTATCCACTAAATTTATCATCTAACCTATGATTTAATTTTATATAATCCTCATAAGGGATTAGATATAAAAATATGAATTGAAAAATTATTGAAAGAACAAGGATGTTGTGATTATTAAGGAAGATACAGAATCCATTATCTCTAGAGAAGAAACTTAATCACCTGATTATTACTAAGAAGTCTTTATTATATGAAATTCATACAGATGATGTGGAATGAACATATGGGAATGAAAAAAATAAAAATTCACAATGAAGATGTACCTATTTTCTCAGAATATATTTATGTATTTTTGATGTATTTACCTGGAAATCCTCCAGAGAGGGAATTTGATTTTAATATTGATTTAATCACTCATGCAAGGCTAATATCAAAAAATACCTATAGAATGGGAACTGTGGAATTAGTAGAGATGAAGAAACAACTAGAGGAGTTGTGTAATAAGGGATTTATTCACCCCTAGTGTTTTTCTATGTGGATCCCATGTTATTTTTGTTAATAATAAATATGGATCAATGAGGATATGGATTAACTATAAAGAAATAAATTCTATTGTAATAAAGAAAAAATATTTAATGCATCTCACTGCTGATTTTTTTTGATTAACTTCATATACCTAAATATTTTTTGATGATTGGAATTATTTATGGATATCATCAATTATGTGTGACGATGGAATATATTCCAAAGACAGCATCTCGGACTAGGTATGTGCATTACAAGATTAAAGTAATGTCATTCGGACTAACTAATGAACCATCTGTTTTCATGGATATAATGAAAAATGTTTTCAAGGAATATAATGATGCTTTTTTCATAATATTTATTGTTGATATCTTGGTATACTCAAAAATCTATGAAGACCCTGAGAAACACATTAGGATTATTCTGAATACTTTTAGTGTAAATGAACTATATGGGAACCATAACAACTATGAATTCTAGCTTCATGAAATTTATTTTTTTGGACATATTCCCTCCAAGGATAGAATCTATATTTGTCCAAAAAGTCCAATGAAATCCTAGATTCAGCATCACCAATGAGTATAATTGAGGTATGTAGTTCTATTGGTTTAGTAGGTTATTATCAGTGTTGTAGCCAAAAAAATCAAATTGGAAAACCAATTATCCAAGCTCACATAAAAGGAGGTAAAATTTACTTAGACAAAATAGTGTGTAGAATGTTTTGAATAATTGAATGTAATAGTAGTTAATTAAATTATTATGAATTTACCATCTAAGAATGTTATTTTTGTGATTTATAGTGATTCATTAAGGAAAAGACACATTTTTTTCCTTATGAAGAATGATTGGGTTATTCATTATGCATCAAGGAAATTAATAATTCATGAAAAAACTACCCAACTCAGGATCTGGAGTTGGAATCTATAATCATTTCTTTGAAGATATGGAGATTCTCTCTCTATAGTGAAAGATGAATGATATATACTGATCACAATAGTTTGAAATATAATTTCTCATAGAAAGAACTAAATATGAGACAAAAGAGATGGATTGATCTACTCAAATATTATTATTTCAAAATTTAATACAACCAAGGGAAGGGAAATAAGGTGTTAAATTCTTTGGGTAGAAATGACAATGGAGTTTTAATCAAAATGAGAATTGAAAAGGATCTTATGTTTATGGATCTAGTATATATTGAAATGGGAATTATCATGGAAGTTGAAACAACACTACTTTTTCAAATGGATGCAAAACCTTTTTAACTGGAAAGGATAAAATGTTCCTAATATAATGTTGAGAAGTTTCAAAAAAATAAAAGCGGTAAATGATGTGATACTAATTGGTATAAAATTTGAAGATTGTATTTTTGAAATTTTGGAGGAGGCTTTGTATAGTGGCTATACTTGAGATAAAAATAGAATTATTGGATGTTTCTCATAGCTCCAATTTCTCTACACACCCTCATGTCACTAATATGTAATGATATTTTAACAAACATATTCGGGGGGATCAAATAAAGATGGAGATTTACAATTATGGGTCGAGATGTTTGGTTTATCAAAATGTGAAAGCAGAAAGACAACATCCTTGCCTATTTATTCAACCACTTCCTTTTCTGATGTGGAAATGGGATGATATTACAATGTAATATGTCATGGGTATATCAAGGACCACTAGAAGAAATTATTCGATATGGGTTATTGTTGTCTATCTTAAAAAATCTGTACATTTTATTGTTATAAGATATGATTTACCACTTATAAATTTATAAATAAATTACAATAATGATGTTTTAAGACTTCATGGTGCACCCATATCAATTGATTCTGAATGTGAACTTCAGTTTACGTCATGATTTCGAAAAATTCTTCAGACAACCCAAGATACTGAGCTTCTTTTTAGAAATTCCTACCACCCTCAAACTAATGTACAATCTTAAAAGTAAATTAAAGCCTTAAAAGACATGTTTAATGTTTGATAACTTGACTTTAAATGTATTTGGGATCCGTATTTACATATGGTATAATTATCCTATAATAATACCTTCTATTAAAGTATACAGAGGCCACCATATTAGGAATTATATGGAAATAGATGTCGTACATTAACTTGTTGGGGTGATGTTGGTGAAATAAAACCTGTAGTCCTAGAACATGTTGGGGAAATGGAAAAAAGGTAAAAATTATTCATAACCATATCAAAATAAGTCAAAGTAGAAAAAAGATCTATTCTAATAACTAAAGGAAGAATTTAGATTTTCCAGTGGGAGATCATATCTTTGTGAAGGTATATCTATGGAAGGGTGTTATACGATTATTCAATGCCACCAAGTCTCTCTAAGGTTCATGATGTGTTCCACATTACAATGATAATGAAATACATGCCAGACCCAACATATGTAATCACCTATGATGAAATATAATTAGAACCCAATCTATCTTTTTTGAAGAGCCTATCAAAATTTTTGATACTAGAGAACAAGTATTGAGAAATAGAATGACTCTTATGGTAATTATTCTTTAGTTAAACAATAAAATGGAATGAATAACATGGGAACCTGAAGAACTTATGTTGAAGAACCACATGAATATTTTTAAGAAGAGATATTCTAGAAACTTTGAGGACTATAATCTTTGAAGTAGGGAAGAATATAACACCCCAAGCTTCCATGGTGTGCATCCTTTTAAATAATTCAATAGCTTTCACTGCACACAACATCTTTTTCAAGAACACAATGACCTATCAAACTAACCATTTAAAAAATGTAGTTATTAATAATATTAACAAAATTAATAAATTTATAATTGTTTTTTTCAAAATAGTCATTGTTTTGGAATTTGGAATATCAAAATTATCATATGGAGAAAGTTTTTTATATTTCTAAAAAGATTTAATATTTTGAGTAATAGTGAAAATATACAACATTATGGTTGAAAACCTGAATTTTTTATTTAAATAATTTTTTTACATGTAATTTATTTTATATTAAATATAAAAAATATATTAATTCAATTTAGGTCTTAGAAATCAATTTAATAATATAATTACATATTAAAATTTTATTTAAGTTTTAAACGTCTCTTTGTCCCTCATTTTAATCACATCTACAGATTCACATTACATGTAATTCTACCACTTATGTGAATTTAATCTCAAAAACCAAACATACATGGTTGTAATAAGTATGAAAAATTTGGTCTAATAGGATCAAATCAATTTTTGGTCAATGTTATCTAAAGAATTTTATTTACAACGGTTCAAGACGAATGGGGTAATTAAAGGTAAAAATAATATTATAACAACATAATATCACCCTAAAAATTGACATAATTTCATTGGATAAGGGTTTTTGGACAAAAAATTACCATAGGTCTAAAATTTGATTCTTTTAAGACATTTGAGTTATATTATGACACTTATTATATTTTATTTAGAGAAGAGTTGAAAATTTCATTTTCAAATTTTAATAACTATATAATTTTTAATATGAAAATATATGAGTGATATTGTAGATAATAAATAGTATTTATTAATGTAAAATTATTACCTAAATAGTGGTGATTAATATACAATTTATTCAAATAAATAATTAAATTAAATTGTGATACAATAATGATGAAGTAATTGAATTATTAAAGGTAGATTCAATGAAATGGTATTAAAATTCTAAAATAAATATAAATTGACTTAACTAATAATATCTTTGAATTATTAAGATAACATAGATATGATAGAGATATATTTTAATTATTTTTTCGATGATATCATGTTGGTTTGATATTTTAAAAAATGAAAATTTTATATAGTATTAAAATTGTCATAAATGATACTTTGAAATAAATAATATTTAATTAAATGCTATAAAATTCATAAAACTATCAGGATTTCTCAACTAACTAGGATAATGTTTAGAATTTCATAAATTATCTAATTGGGGTTCTTTTGGAATTTTATTCTAAATACATTAACCCTGTCTTATAGAAGGACAAGTAAACATGGTAAGAGTTAAGCTATTTAACTAAGGGTTAAATATAATAGATAAAGTTAATTTGTGAACTAAACTTGTATAAATATCATTTGATGATATTATTTTGAACTATAATCATATTATTCTTTAAATAAATACCATTTGAGTTAGTTTAATCCAAAAAGGAATTTATAATAAATTTATATTGTAATATCTTCGAAAAGATCCCGTCACCTCTTTTAAAAAAGGGAACTCTTACTTCTCAGTGATTCACACATATAAATCCTTTTACATCTGATAAACCCTAAATGGGTCTCCTCCGAACTTCCCTCACTTCTTCTTGGATCAATACATTGGGTAAAAATAAATTTTATGGATTTCCTTTGTAAAAACCAAAAGAAGATACCCTAAAAAAGGTAATTGTTTATCACCTCTTTCAAAGTTCTTTTCTTCTTATATTTAATAATTATATATTGTTTCCATATATAGATAATAAATCTACAATAACCCATATACTGATATATGTATATAATCATGGAACAATCATATTCAATATTCTATCAATCATACAAATAACAATTTCACTATGCGTGCTTACATAAGGCTTACCGTCCCCAGGTCGTGGTGTAATTTGTTATTCAACAATACATTAATTGGAAAGGTATAATGATTAGTAAAATGGATATAGATAGTTAATATAAAATGATTATTATTCTTTAAAATGAATATACCATCCAATTCCATAGCATTTAACCATTAATGAAAATGATGTTTTTTCTCATGCATACGTACAACCTACCATCTCCACGGCACGATGAGATTCATTCTCCACATTAACCACTCAAGAATGATTAAAATATTCTTATTATTAGTAAATATTATATTTATTTACTTAATATAATTCCATATATTAAAAAAAATATATCATATGTATAAAAAACTGGACTTACACGACAAAACAAGAATGGGAAAACAAAGTAGTTAACCCATGAAACAATGATAAAACTAAAATATTATTAATAAAATGATATAAGAGGCTCATATATGATATCATAAATAAATAAATAAATATATATATATATATATATATATAATGGTAAAATTTAATAAAATAATTTAACCATTATACAAGGGGTCAACTCACCCTTCACTAAAGGAAATTAAATGGTAGGGTTAATTTTGCAATCTCATTAATACGAGGTTGTTTATATGTACATATCTAATGGGATATCGTTAACATCCAAAACCATGTTTCTTAAAATATATTACAAAATATCATAAAAAAATTTCTAGAAAAACTTTTACCTAAGTTTTTTTATAAAACATTTTTAAAGGAATCGTTCCATAATTTTCTAAATGATGTACATTATGAGCTATTCAATAAATGAAAGAAAGAATGATTTTTACCTTATATGGTGAGAGAATCTGTATTAGTTTGTTATAATGCCTTAACATTTTGTGGCTTCCCTTACAGGAATAAATTGTTGTTATCAAAAGATATTTTTCCTTTTATAATTTTTCAATATTTTAAATGAATTTCATGGTTAAAAAGGGATATTTCTCTCAAATAGTTTTAACGATTTTATTAGATTATTTTCATCTATGACAACACCATTTTATGGATTTATATATAATTGAGGTTAATTTGTTATGATACGATATTCTATATTTTATTGAAAGTTTTAATATTTTATTGACTATGGATGTGATATTTCTATACCATTTATAGTTAAGGATTAAAGTATTAACATGTCATATGCTAGTTTTAATAGGATGTTTTATTTTATGATTCTCCGTTTTCTTATAATCAATTCATTAGACATAGTAAGTTATAGGTGGGTCCTTATATATCCCTTCAATCCATCGGTAGGTCTCATGTATCAATGTATAATCATGGCACAAGTCCCTGTTGGTATGGTTATATATGATCTTGCTACGAGGCGTTGACGGTATGGTTATGATGTCCAGCATTATGAGATTAGATAATGATAATACCTGTTATTATTATACTATTAGAATATCCATGAGAATGTTTAAATTCCATTATTTGATTTATTCATTCCATATTATTATAAATATTATGTTTAAAAGTCTTGTGTTTCGTTTGTATACATTACCATAAAAATTATATGTTATTTATGATAGCTTCTGCTATATTCTTTATCCTAAATGAGAATCTGAGATCACCCCTTTCTTATATTTTATTTTCCACCACAATGAAAAGAATCCTATTATGAATATATTGTAGGGATAATCTAAGGGATATTAGTGATCTCAAAGGAGAACCTTTGTTGTTTTTTAGTTCATGATATAATGTAAAACATATATTTTTATCTAGTTTTTCCAAGGCCACTAAACAGATCAGACCTTCAGGATTTGATTTCTTTTGATCATTCTAATTTAGTAAAATGAGGCACTGACACTGGGTAATTAGGGTCCCAACATTACAGTACTATTAATTCTTATCAAAATTGACCCATTTAAAAACCTTACATCATTAGGATATTTATACATGAAGAAATGGTTTCAATACCTTGATTGAGATTCATAATATACTGGTATATTGTAATCTTTTCAACATGTATCCCCTTAAAAATTCTCATCTTCTCTTGAAATATCACTCCCCCATGGGAGGGTATCCAAATCACTATGTATGTGTTTCTACATACAAATGGATATCCCCTATTATTTGGAGACCCTAACGAATTTTTCTCTATCTATTTTCCTCTATTACCACCTTGTTCGAACACCCAGGTTCGCAGATGAAACTATTAAACCTAAAATATTCCAATTCATGTAGTGGTATGTGTGTATTATTTTCAAAAAATGTAATTTATTTTTTATTAACATTTTATTTTTCAAAGGGGTTACCTATTTTTCAATATTATTATATTTATTTAAGTGTTAATTTATTTTCAAAAATTATAATCCTTGTTTTATTTCGTTTAATATTTTTTAAATATAAGAAAATTGGATTTTTTTTATATTTATAAACCCCTTATTTAATAATTATTACATTATGTGTAATGTAATGTTCTTTTAACATTATATGTAAATATAATAATTTAATTTATTGGAAATGTCTTTATTATTGTATTATGAATGAATATTTCTATAATTTTTAAAAGTATTATTTTATGAATAGTAATTTAAAATAACTATTATTTTATGTTAAGGATATATAATTTCATACCATAATTTTGAATAAAAATTTATTTTTCCAGACATAAAATTTTAAATTAATTATATTTTTCCGAAATGAGAATCTTATTCATTTATTAAATTTTTAATTTATAATAACGAAGTTCATCATTTTATGTTATTTTCAAGTACAAATTTATTTTAAAGATGTCATTTTGTTCATGATCTTCTCATGAAATGTAGAGACCCAAATATTGATGTACATTTACATTACATGTATTTTGAGGAATACTTAATACATAACAAAATAGACACCCAAGGAGCGTAAAAGTTTAGTTTCTTTGGAAACTCAGAACATAATCTTCTAATCATGGTGGAAGATCTTCAACATATCCCATAAAGATATTCCCCTTTTGGTTCCTTACCTAAAACCTTTCATTATATACTGGGGAAAATAGAAACTATAAAGGGTGAGCTCAAATGCTCATTAAGGGTAATCATGGAGAAAATAAAACAACCCATATACATTTGAACTTCAAAACATGAACATAAAGTATAAAAATCAAAATCGTGATTTGTGAAAAAATTTTTTGCAGTACGTAAGGCATAGATGATAAAATAATTTCAATGATGATAAAATAACATGGGAATAAAACATGTAATTATGGAAAACCATTAAGCACGTGATGTGATTTCCATATTAGCCATGGAATTGCTGCCAAGACCATCATAGTGGATAAATTCCATTACTGAATCGAGTTTACTTGTCATTCCAGCCCTATATTACTGAAGCAGATTAACTTATTGTTTTTTCCATGTATATATCATGAGATATAAATCATTACCCAATGCATTGGAGGAAGGTATTGGTCCCACCTATCTCATAATGAAATCATTATTACTTGTTCCAGAAAATAAACATAAATCATTCATCATAACCCAAAGAATAAAATGGGTTTCATAAACATAATCTCATAATACAATAATCTATAAAAAACAAATGGATATCATTTCCTCATATAAAGAATCAAACCATAGAAATAATAGAGACATTATACTTGAAACATAATAATACTAAATAATGTTATCTTAGATAGAAAATTGTTTTGACAAAACACTTGAAATGAATTCTTGAGGAAAATAACCTTTCCAATTAATAATAATTTTATATTCACAAAATTCCATTCAATTTTAAAAGAATCGGATTTTGTTGAAAATAATCATGAAATATTGTAGAGGAAGCTTCATTAAAATTAGGTGTTATGAAATCATAAAAATTCGTTCATGCCGTATAATTTAAAAAAAACAATCTCCTCGTACTGTTGCTGGAAAAGTCAAAATACCTTATATGGTAACCAAAGGAATGATTCCTTCAATACAATGTGAAAAAAGGAAAAAAATGGTAAAAATGAATTTAAACATATATGGAATAATATTAAACATTTTATGAAATTGTTTTAGAAAACATGGACATGGATGATAAATATAACCCCAGTAAATACTTATGAATAAGTAATCTCATATAAAAATTTCATTTGCAATATTATCCCTTAACATATGTCCAATTTCATCTGTATTTTTCTGAGACTCCTATATAGTGGGTTTAAAAATATTATTAACTTGTAATAGAACAATAAAAATATTTATGATATCATACAAGATTCACTTACAACTTTATATTACCCGTTCTTTTGACAATTCCATGTTAAAGCAGCATTTTGGGTAAAATTGTTTCATTTATCATACATGTTTTGACTTTTAATTCTTTATATTATTACTTAAATCGTGAGTACATATTTTCAGAATGTAAAACATGATTTATATAATATATATATTCATCATATAATAGATCGATAAATGGAATTAAATATTCTGTTCATGGAGATGGTAGGCCGTACGTACGCATGAACACAGTTTTCATTTCCTTATTAAATTGAATGGAAGTAAGTAAATAACATATATATAAATCTAGTATCATTAATATGTCATATATATCATGATTATTTAATATATATACTTTATAATCATTCTTGAATGGTTAACATAGAGAATGAATCTCATCGCGTCGTGGAGAAGGTAATCCGTACGTACGCACGAGCGATGATATCATTCCCATAATTATTGGATGGGGTTAGAGTAGATGATATAATATCTCAGAATTAGTATCATGTTATTATAACCATATATAGTAATTATTTACACCATTATACCCATCCAAGTATGTTGGTGGTGGAAAACAGATTACATTACGACGTGGAGACGGTATTCCATACGTATGCACGCACTGTGATTTCATTTTCCATAGGATGGATAGAAAGTGAAATAGGTTTGGTTCATATTTATAATAACATATCAGTATATTAGTGATACAAATGTTATTACTTTATTTTGAAACAACAAAATAATAGGATGTATAAGAATAAATTAACTTGAAAGAATCGGTAATGGATATTTCCTCTACAAGCCTCTTCTAAACCTCCTCTTAGGGCACTAAAGATGGTCTTTGAAGAAGACCAGGACCACTAGTATGTTTCTAGGGAAGTGGAGAAGAAACATTGGCTAGGTTTGCCTCATCATTAAGGCTGAAAGTGGTGTGAGGTGTTGAGGGAGGATGTGTAATTTTTTTAATGGAGGAGAGGGGCACCTTTGGAAACATAACTAACAATAAAATGTAATATTTACTTCAAATCTATGTTTTCCTCTATGTATTTAATAGAAAAAATATATAGTAATTCATCATCACTACTATTACCGATGTCATTTGTTCCCAAATAGTTAAAAATAATTCCCAAATTTGATTTAATTTTTTATCCTTTTAGCTTCACCCACATTTCATAAGTAATTATATAACTATATATATCATCGAATGAAATTTATTCCAAATATATCTATTCAAGAGATAAAATCTTTATAATATAAATATGTAGATTTCTCTATATAATCTTCATGGAAACAACAATGTCTTTTATATTTTCAATGAGTAAACAAATTTCCCTGATAATATCAATCATTTAGTTAAAGAAACTATCAATATTTTTTCCGAGAACAATTATAAATCCTCAATATTGTTATATATCATTTTAATTTTAGAATCCTTCACCTTTCTATCACCTTTATATATGTTATCTATTTTATATGAAAATTAATTAGAGATGTTATTGATCATCTAATTCCAATATATTTTATTTTAGAGAGCTCTATATAAATCATTTTGAGAGTTGTCATCAATGAAATGTAGTTTCTTATCTACTTTGGCCATAGATTATTCTAAAACATCTCTTATGTGTAGTCCATGTTAGGATGATGAAAAAAAGTATAATAGACTATATATAATATGTGATATTATTATTCAATATATGGTAATTTATGTTATCAAAAAGAGATACCTATATTAAATTCACTAATTTTTTCACACTGATGTGATTAATTTGACATATTCAATGCATGTAATATTATATCTGAAACCATTTTTTAGAATATTAGATACCCTAAGAGGGGGTGATTTAGTATGTCAACATTTTATTATTTTATGTTGGATCGTGTTCAAAAAATATTTGTAAATATTTAACCCTTTTATTATTTTATGAAAATCCACCACAAACACATCTATATAGATCAAACAGGACATGAAAAGTTTTTACCTGGTTCACCACTTAGGTATAATCGAAGGAGAATGCACATAGCACTATACTAGTGAATCATAGCCTATTATTAGTCACTAGTTTAAATGGATTGTAATTTCTTTTCCATGGAAACTCTATGCATGCCTCATTACCTTCACGAAGGATTTTAGAGAATAACACAACACCTCTCTCAAATTATTTTTGTCAAATCCTCTTCTATACACTACATCAGATGTATGTCTTTTCATTTTATTAACATAAAGATAATATCCCTTACATCAAGAATGAATAGAGTTATTTCCACTATGAATTATAAAAAATTATTCTCTAATGTATTTTATAGTCTTTGGAAAATTAACCAATAGAATTTCATGTTAGTTTTATGTGATATATTTTTCTTTGTATAAAAATCTTCACTAAAAACAATACTTATTGAAAAAATTATTTGGGCATCGCATTCATAAAAAATTATTTCCATTACTACAATGTGCAAAATACTACCTAAAATTACTTTACATTATTCCCATTCATGGTTCATGGTATAAATATTACTCTTTCACAAGATGAATCTATTCACAAATCTAATGTGGGATGCACCTTTTCAAATATCCTACATTGTTATAATCTTTCTAAAACATGTTTGTTATGATTATTCAATATATTCCAATACTAGTTCTCCCAAGTGAACTCTCATCATTGTTTTGGGCTCTAAAAGTAGAATTCTATCTGTAAAAATTTTATTAATATTCTAATCTTATCTTTATTTTTTCAACGATCCAAAATGAAAGAATTTACAAAGGTATTTATGAAAAAAAAATTCACTATGAAAAATTTTTATTGCTAAAATTACATTAATCATCATCATGTTTTTCCATCATGTAAATTTTTTCTAAAAAAATCTATATGATTTGGAAACAGATCCCACCACATCTTTTAAATTTGAATTGGCCTTCTGATGAATGGTTTGTGACCACAATGATCTTGTCTGATATTTTATAAATTTTTTAAATTCATTTACAAAAAATCCTTTTTTACAATCATTTATAACTCATGTGAATATAATATCATATTCCTCTAATGTTCTTCCTATTTTATGATCCCCTAAATATATATTCCCTATATAGTCAAATTTGTACTATATATAAATTTTTTATTTTCCAAAAAAATTCATACAAACTTCATTAATTCCTCTAAACTTATGAAAAATGTACTCCATAGAATCAAAACATTATTAATTTTTAGAACAATTTATTTTGAATTATATTTCTTTATCAACACCATAAAACTAATTTTAAAAAAACACAACACCATCCTACTTATTATATCACCTTGGTTATTACACAAACAATTAGGTATTCCCTTCATTTACTCAAGGAATGTAAAAAATATGGTTTAATGAATTTATAGATCTATATGAATTTGTGACTAAATTATATGTTGTAGATTAATTTTATAAAAAGAATTAATTCAACAAAAATTAAATGTGTTTATCCATATCATGGATATAAAACAATGAGCATTGATTCAAGGGAACATTGGTCCCTAATATATCTTTTACGAAAAAATAAAATGATATTAATATAGTCTTATTAGAAATTTTTTTACTAACCAACGTCATTCTATATCTTAGATTGTATTACATTAGAATTAAATAAACTGATTTAACCCCATCTCAATTAAAAATATAGGGTTATAGAAAAAGTGAACAGAAACCATTGTAAAATATCAACTATAAAACCTAATTTGGGGATAATGTTTCTAGAACTATGCTCATTATTTTCATCCCAGATATAGAATTTAACAACATGTGAGGTAGAACAGAGTTATGTTTTTATATGATATTTTAACCCACTGGTTACCGATTTTTGAAGTACTCTATAAAATTGAAAATATGAGTACTTCATGGAAACGAATCCATTTTTATCACCTTAAAAGAAATTATATTGATGTTCAATTGTACAATATTTAGTTTTAGAGACCTGAAAAATAGAGAATGATATAGGTGACATATCTAAATGGGTTAGATGTAACCCTAAACAATCTATGGAATAATGTTAAGGAGATTTTTCTCCCTCCTTTACGCCACATTGTGGTAATAATGATATACCTTAGAAGCTATATTTTTTTCTATATAAATGGAAAGACAACTAAATAACATCATCTATGAAAATGGAAACCTAGATGATATTTTTGAGTGGGCATTATCTCTGTGTGAAAGAAATCGTTATTGTGTGTCGTCCTAGCACTATGATTATTATTTTTCTATAACAACCAATCCTACTCTTATTTTTTTATATGTTTTGTTATATTATATCAAGTTTTTGTTTTGTTATTTTAGTTTTTTTATAATGATTTTATTATGTGTTTTTAGTTTTAGTTTATTTAAATTTTCATTTTGTTTTATTCACTTAAACAATTTTTTCTACTGAATTAATTTTATTGTTCGGTAAATTTATACCTATGGAAGAATACACAATGTTACATATCATTTTCTAAGATATCGATAAAAAAATTATGGTTGTGTTAGAAAATGATCTCGTTTCAATAATATACTATAATGATAAATATAACTATATAAAAAGTTTTTATCACTACATTATAACTGGGTCAAAGATGAATAAAAATAATTCCAATTTATAGAATAATTCATAAAAATATCACCAGTCAAAAAAATTGGAGATAAATTTCTATATAATAAATATTATTATAAATCATTAATTATAGGGAATAGTTGAAGCTATCACTACTGATTATTTTGTAATATTTAATTATAGAGAATAGTTTACATTATGATTTAATCATAATGTATTTGATGAATCGTGTTACAAATTTAAAGTAACAATTTTATGATAGATCTAAAAATTATGTTTACACTAGAGAACAATACCATTATTATCATTCACTTGCATTTATTATTCTTATGTAGCATAGAGAGCCAACATTTCTTACAAAATCAATGTAATGTAATTGGTGTTTCAATGGTGATTTTATTAAAAAATTCATATATATTTAAGGTTATGTGATAGTTTTAAAATATCATATTCTGAATAAGCATCATAAAAATACATTGATGATAATGGGAAAAATCAAACAAGTTTTTATGGAAAGAAGCTTGAGGTTTTATTGGGAGATGAACTATATTTAAATATGTATTTCATAGACACTAAAAAATATATGACTGGTTATTTTGAGACTATTTTAGATGCAACATATCATCATGAATCACTGAAAAGTTACATTAGGTTATAAAAAATGTGAAAATGAGTGGATAAGAATACATGGGTTTGTCAACACATTGTAACACAAAAATATTTTTATCATATATTTGAAATTTTATTTAATAATACAAGTCATGAAAACATCAACTAGAATAGAGTACATTGTATTTAAAATAAGACATAGACTCAGATTCAATAACACATCATTATAAATGATAGTAGCTAATTAAGCTAAAATTAAACTAGAAAGAGCCATCAACAATAAATGAGGAGAGACACTGATGAACATTTGAATAAATAGCTTATATCTATATTCATCTAGATATTCAATAAGTACGAATTATCTAATGATAACAACTGTGAGAATAAATAGAAATGGAATGATAAAGAAACATCTTTATAAGAAAAATATTGTCAATCAAATGGAGATCCGTTTGTTAAAAATACCTTCTAATTTGGAAATTTATTGGATGAATGATTTTCCCATTGGTAAATATCCACTAAGATATATTTTGAATACAAAAATGATATTCATAATAAAAATAAAAAATAATCATTGAAATCATTTGATAAATTATACATATATAAATTTAAGAGTATATATGTTATGACTTGATTTAGAATGAAAATATAAATTATAATAAAATATATACATTATCATTTTAAGATAATTTCTTGTCTTATTATTTAATTTATTATTTCAATTTAGTGTAATTTAAAGGGGGAATGATCTTTTTTTAGTAATTAACTTATAACATAAAAAAGTGTTAATGGGTTTGTCAAGTGATATATTTTGTTTTAAGGATTATGGATAAAATAACTATCATGAAAATCAATATAAAATTATAAGATCTTGTATATATGATATTTAAAAAAATATAGAAAATATTATAGATGAAAATAAAATTATTACTTAATAGTTTATATTTTAAATATTTATAAGGAAAAACTATCTAACCTCTATATGATATCCAAGGGACCCCTTAAAACACACGTGGCACCCAATTTGGCCAACTATGTGGAGAGGTCAACTCAGGCTATCTTGAGTGGTAGTAGGGGAATATCATTCCTCTTACATAAAGGTAGTGTCATCACATGAGCTATATAGTCATAGGCTCACGTATAAGACCATGAGAACGCGTGGGTGTTAGTAGGTCATGGCCCGAATGTGGGTGTGTATTTAGAATCATACATCACTAATCACTTCTTCTGATAAATGGTCATTGTTTAGATTATATGTGATCATTAAACCCTAACCCTTTCTAATTTGGGATGAATACTTGAGTTATTGCTCACATGTTTTTTAAAAAAAAATCGATCATATCTATACGACCGAAATGATCATACCCATCTAATTTATTTGGCATGGTCTTCTTTGTAGTACCCCTATTATTCATACTACTTCTTCATTATACCAAACAAATGCCTCCAATTTTGTCTTCAATGCCTCCTTCATCTCCTTCATCTGTAAGGAATGAACAGTATGAAAGAAATACACACAATACTATACTATCTCTATCAAACATTCATTGGAAACAAAACCACACCCTCGATCTATCTTCATAGGTTCTCAGACTACAGAAAACCTCGACTCACCAGTTGTGAAACTTTCTTCCCTTGGAAGCTTAAAGATATTACCCATATTCATAAATTCATACGCATAAAAGTTCATCAAAATTAAATTTGGGTACTTGAATACCCCAAACATCCATGGTACTCCTCCTTTAATATAATTTAATAGCTTTCACTGCATGCAACATCGAGTTCGAGTGAACTATGACCTATCAAACTATTCATTTTATGAATAGTATTAAAAAATTATGAAATAAATAAATTTTATTTTTCAAAATAGACTTCATTTCTGAATGTGTAATATTAAAATTAGTTAATGATGAATTTTTTGGTATTTTCTTGAAAAGTTTATATTTTTGATAAATAGTGAAAAATACTGCATTTTTGTTAAAAACCTGAAAATTTCATTTAAATAATTACTTTTCAGTAAATTTTTATTAAATTAATAGTAGATATGTAATAAATCTATTAGTCAAATGTAGGTCATATGAATTATTTTTAAAATTGAATTAGATATAAAATGTTTATTAAACTTTTACATGTCACTTTTACCCGCCTTCTAAGCACATTCACAAATTAACATTAAATGTAATTTTACCTTATCTATGAATTGAATATTGAAAGACTTGAATTAATTGTTATAGTCAGTATGAAATACTTGATTAAATAAGATAGAAATAATTTTTTGGTGAATTATGACTTTTGAATTTTATTTTCCACGGTTAATGGTAAATCTGGTAATTAAAGGTAAAAATAATATTATAATTATATAATATTACACTAAAAATTGTATTAATTTCATTGGATATGTTTTTTTGAACCAAAATAAACCTCATATGAAAAATATGATCCTTTTTAATCGACTTTTTTAGATAATGACCTTTATTATATTTTATTTAGATAAGATTTAAAAATGTCATATTCAAATTTTAATAACTATATAATTTTTAATAAGATGATATATAAGTGATATGATTGAAAATAAATAGAATTTAGAAATCTGAAATTATTATCTACATAAGGGTAATGTATTTATACTTTTGGGGAATAAATAATTAAATTAAATTGTGGCAGAATAATGAAGGAGTAATTGAATTATTAAAGGAAGAATCAATTAAATGATATTAAAAATATTAAAATAAATATAATTTTAATTAATTAATGACATCCAAGAATTTTATTGATAATATTGACAAGTTAGTGAAATTTTTCATGTATTTTTTCTAAGCCACCATGTTGTTATTATATTTTTAAAAATGAAAAATCTAAATAGTTTCAAAATTGACATAAATGATACTTTAAAATAAATTATAGTTATTTAATTTTTATAAAATTAAAAACAATCTCGGGTTTTGTTAAATAACTATGATAAGGTAATAAACTTCATAAAATATCAAATTGGGGTTATTTTTGCATTTTATTGTAACTATATTAACCCTATACTATAAAAGGAAAAGTAAACACAGTACAAGTTAAACTGTTTAAGTTAGGGTTAAATCCAACAGATAAGTTTAATTGTGTAACCTAAAAATTTATAAAAAACATTGGTTTAGTGGATTCTGAACCAAACACATCTTAAAATAAAAATAAATCACTTTTTATCTCATTGAAACTGATAATAAAATTATAACACGTAAATATTTTAAGATCATCCAAAAGATCCCCTCACCTCTGTTATAAAAGGGCACCCTTCCTTTACATTGATTCAAAAATTTAAATCCATTTAGTTATTTCAATCCATGCACATCTATCCTCCCAACTTCCTTTAATTCATATTAAATACCATAATTTGGGAATAAATCCATTCTATTGAGTCCTTTTGTACAAAACTAAAGGCGGTACCCAAAAAAGTGGTTACTATTTTATCACCACATTAAAAGTTCTTTTTTTCTTATAATTCTTGTTTATATGTTGTTTAAATATCAAAAAAAATAAATCTAGTATCATACATATACTGATATGTTGTTATAATCATGGGACCACGGTATTCCTTATTTCATCCATCAAATGAATAACAATATCACCATGCGTGAGTACGTACGGCTTACCATCTTCACATCATGTTATAATTGGTTATTCAACAATACATTAATTAGATGTTGGATGGGTATAATGATGAGTATAACGAATATAAATAAATAATATAACATCATAATTATTCTTTATAATTAATATACTCTCTAATTCCATGCCATTTAACTTCCAAAGGAATGATATTGTCGCTCATACATACATACGGTCTATCATCTCCACAGTGCACTGAGATCCATTCTCCACATTAACCATTCAAGATAGATTATAAAATTATTATGATGAGTAAATATAAAATTTATGAACTTAATATAAATATATATAGGAATAAAATATATATTCAATGTATAAAAAACATTACCTACATGACAGAACCAGAATGGAAAAATGAATCAATTAACACCCAAAATAGTGGTAATACTATAATATTATTATCAAAATGATATATGTGGATCATATATGATATCATAAATATTGATACAGTTCTGGAAAAATTTAATGATGTACTATATCCATTATACATGAGTTAAACTCACCCTCTACTAAAGTAATGTACATGATAAGGGTTAATTACACCATCTCATTGTTATTTAATGTTTTTTATATGCATGTATCTACTGGTATGTCTTTATCATCAATTTCTATGTTTATTAGAATGTATTTAAAAATATATTCAACAATTTTTTAAAGTCATTTATACCAATGATTGAAATTTTATAAAAAAAATTAATGGAATATTTCCATTATTTTCAAATCGAGGTACTCTATTAATTTTTCGACAATTTATGGAAACAAAGTTTTATTAACTTATCTATCATGAGTGGATATTTTCAATAATTATGATGAATTTACATTATAAAACTTCCCTTATAATCTTAAAAGGTTGTTTTCAGAAGAAAATTTATCTTTTTATAATCGCACAGGCATTGAAATGTATTTCAAAGTAAAAAAATGATATCTCACTCAAAGAGTTTTAATGATTTTATTAGATTATTTTCATCTATGTTAACATCCTTTGTTGAATTTTCTTGTCTAATTAAGGTAGATTTATTATGATACAATATTACATACTATATTGAAGTTTATATCATATGCCTGACTGTGGGTGTTCTATTTTTATACCATTCATGGTTAACGTTTATATTATTAACATTTTGTATGCAAGTGTTAATATGAATGTTTATGTTATGTTTCACCCTTTTTATATGAGGAATGAATTGGACATATTAAATGACATGAATGGTTCGCTACAATACCTTGATTCATCTGTTGGTCTCATGAGACAAAATAGTTTCATGGAATAGGGCCTTGATGGTAAGGTTATATAGAGTCTTGGCACAAGGCCTTTATAGTATGTTTATGATGTCCGACGTTATGAATTCCTTCATTATGAGATTAATAATTGATAATAGATGTGATTATTATACTAGCATAATATCCTAGTGAATGTTTAAAATCTATTATTTTATTTACTCTTTACAAAAACACTGACTATTATGTTTATAAATATTGTGTTTTAGTTTTATAAATTTCCTTAAAAAGATTATAGTTATTTATGATATCTTCTATATATTGTTTATCTTTACAGGGCATCTGATCTCATCACTTTCTTATGATTCATTTTCCCCCAAGATGTGAAGAATTATATTATGACTAAACTATAGGTATAATCTAAGAGATATAATTGTCTTCAAAGGAGATTTTTTTTGTCAATTCATGATGTAATGTAAAACTTATATTTATATATACTTTTTCCCAAGCTACAAAGCTGATCAGTCCTTTGGAATTTGATTTCTTTTGATCATTCAAATGTGGTAAAATAATGCACCAACTCTGGGTAACTAGGGTTAGGGCATTGAAGGTGGAATTTAAGAATGTTTAGCACAATCCTTGGAAAATATATTTAGAAAAATATTAATTAAGGAACATTAACCTATGATAAACTTTGAGGATAAGTATATACAAACATTTTAAAATTTTGGTAATGTAGAGGTTATGTGGGTATTCCTAGAAAAAAAATGTCTGGATACTACAAGTGCACATGGTTCTGGAACAAATATACACATGAATAATAACTCTTACAAGGTGTTCTAGGTTTGACACATGGTAACCTAGAACATGACAATGTGCTTTATTGCACACCTGGATTGACACTCTAGGGGGATATGCTTTGTATAATTAATTTTTTCCTCATAAACTATTATGAAGTATTTATGATTAAATATGTCCTCAAAGAAATAAATTTTATGATTACTGATTATAAATGCATACAATTTTCAATTTATGATAAGTATTTTCCTAGTTTGCAATTATGAATTTTGGTTCATAATTTAATATAGTGTTTTATATTTTTTATAAATAGAACCTAGTGGAAATAATGGAAACAACATAAACACACATAATCCTTGTACGTATTTTCCTCTTATACACGAATATAATAGTGGAAATGGAGATACAACTAGCGTTGAATATCTTATATTCATACTCTGACAACTGACTCTGGTTTGGAATTGTTACCTTACCCATATAGAGCATCTTGATCCACAACATGGAGGATTAATATTAGGTTACTTCATGAGAAACCAACCACAAAGATTCAATGGGAATACAAATATTTTTTCAACTGAGTAGTGGGTATGTTCCTTTGAGAAAAAATTTCTTTCCTTGTGGAATAATGATTGGTTAAAAGTTATTATGGAAGTCTATCATCTATCAAGTGAAGCATATTAATTGTGGTCATTAATTCCAAAATTATGGTGGATAAAGAGGTCAAAAATATGGAATGTAGAGAATTAAAGAACTCTTCCTAGGTAAATACTTTCCTCAGGATCTACGTGTGGATATGGAAATAAATTTTTTGTTTCTGAGGCCGAAGGAGGGTGAAAATGTTGCAAAGTATGAAGCTAACTTCATAAGGTTAACAAGTCATGCTGCATACTACATACATAACCCAAGAAATAATATTGACCTATATTTTGATAGAGGAAAACCATTCCATTGATGGGAACTGGTATCACACTCATTTTTATCGTATGAAGATATAGTCTCATATTCTATAAAGACAAAAAATGAATTCTCAAAGTCTTATGACATTAACAGAAAGTAGGAGAAAAAGAGAGCTGATGAATACTCTATAAAAAATAATAGGGGAAGAAGGGAAAATCTGACATTCCACCCTATAATAATTGTGGGAAGAAACCCCCCAGTATATTCTTAAAGGGGATGTGAGCTTGTTATAAGTCTAGTGAAAAAGGAAACCAGGTTCATGATTGTGAGGGGAAGAAAGAAGAAATCAATGTTCAATGTAGCAATTATAAAGAGAACATTATTCAAATGATTATATTAATCAAAAAGGAAACTTGTCCCAAAAAATCCAAGGGAGCAAGATGAAGATTTTGATATCATAACTGTTGATGTTAAAGTATCTAATGTTGTGTTGGTAGGTACATTAATAATTTCATAAAATTTAGCCAAATCATTCTTTGTTTCTGGATCGTCACATTCATTTATATCTTCCATCTTCTTTAAAAATTATAAATTTCCATTTCACATTTACAAGGGATTTGTGAGTGAAAACCCCTAAGGGAAGTCTCATTGCAACAAATATGTGTGAGGTAGTTCCCATTATGTAAAATAAATGTGCTTTATCCACTAAATTTATCATCATACCTATGATTGACTTTGATATAATCCTCATAAGGGACTAGTTATAAAAATATGAATTGAAAAATTATTGAATGAAAAAGGATGTTGCAATTATTAAAGAAGATACAAAATCCATTATCTCTAGAGAAGAAACTTAATCACCTGATTATTACTGAAAAGTCTTTATTATGTGAAATTCATATAGATGAAGTGGAATGAACATTTGGGAATGAAAAAATAAAAATTCACATTGAAGATGTACCTATTTTCTCAGAATATATTTATCTATTTTTGATGAATTTTTCTAGAAATCCTAAAAAGAGGGAAGTTGATTTTAATATTCATTTAATCACTCATGCAAGGCTAATATCAAAAACCCCCCTATAGAATGAGCACTGCTGAATTAGTAGAGATGAAGAAACAACTAGAGGAGTTATGTAATAAGGTATTTATTCACCCCTAGTGTTTCTCTATCTAGATCCCATGTTATTTTTGTTGAGAATAAATACGAATCAATGAGGATATGGATTAACTATAAAGAAATAAAGGCTATTGTAATAATGAAAAAATATTTAATGCATCTCATTGATGATTTTTTGGATTAACTTCATATAACATTATATTTTTTGATGATTGGAATTCGTTATGGATATCATCAATTGTGTGTGAAGATGAAATATATTCCAAAGACAACATCTTGGACTAGGTATTGGCATTAAAAGATTAAAGTAATTTCATTTGGACAAACTAATGCACCATCTGTTTTCATGGATCTAATGAAAAAAGTTTTCAAGGAATATCATGATGATTTTTTCATAATATTTATTGTGGATATCTTGGTATACTCAAAAATATATGAAGACCATGAGAACCACATTAGGATTATTCTTAATACTTTTAGTGGAAATGAACTATATGGGAACCATAACAACTTTGAATTCTAGCTTCATGAAATTTATTTTCTTGGCCATATTGTCTCCAAGGATGGAATCTATATTTGTCCAAAAAGACAAAAGAAATCCAAGAATCAGCATCACCAATGAGTATAATTGAGGTACGTAGTTCTATTGGTTTAGCAGGTTACTATCAGTGTTTTAGCCAAAAAATTCCGATTGGAAAACCCATTAACCAGGCTCACATATAAAGAGGTATAATTTACATAGAAAAAATAGTGTGTATAATGTTTTGAATAATTGAATGTAATAGTAGTTAATTAAATTATCATGAATTTACCATCTAGAAATGATATTTTTGAGATTTATAGTGATTCATCAAGGAAAAGACACATTTGTTTCCTTATGAAGAATGATTGGGTTATTCATTATGCATCAAAGAAATTAATAATTCTTGAAAAAAACTACCCAAATCAGGATCTGGAGTTGGAATCTATAATCATTTCTTTGAAGATATGTAGATTCTCTCTCTGTAGTGAAAGATGTATGATATATACTGATCACAATAGTTTGAAATATAATTTCTCACAGAAATAACTAAATATGAGACAAAAGAGATAGCTTGATCTACTCAAATATTATTATTTCACAATTTAATACAACCAGGGGAAGGGAAATAAGGTGTTGAATTATTTAGGTATAAAAGACAATGGAGTTTTAAAAAAAATGAGAATTGAAAAATATCTTATGTTTATGGATATAGTAAATATTGACTTGGGAATTATCATGGAAGTTGAAACAACACCACTTTTTCAAATGGATGCCAAACCTTTTTAACTGTAAAGGTTAAAATGTTCATAATATAATGATGAGGAATTTCAAAAAAATTAAAGTGCTAAATGATGAGTGATTGATTGACATCAAATTTGAAGATGGTATTTTGAAATTTTGGAAGAGGCTTTGTGTTGTGGCTATACTTGAGATAAAAATAGAATTATTGGATGATGCTCATAGCTCCAATTTCTCTACACACCCTCATGTCACTAATATGTAAAGATATTTTAACAATAATATTTGGTGGGATCAAATAAATAGGGATATTTCCGATTATGGGTCGAGATGTTTGGTTTATCAAAATGTGAAAGCAGAAACACAACATCCTTGTCTATTCATGAAACCACTTCCTATTATAATGTTGAAATGAGATGATATTACAATGGAATATGTCATGGGGATATCAAGGACCCCTAGAAGAAATTATTCGATATGGGTTATTGTTGTTTATCTTAAAAAATTTGTACATTTTTATGCTATAAGATATGATTTACCACTTATACATTGAGAAATAATTTACATTAATGATGTTTTAAGACTTCATGGTGCACCCATATCAATTGATTCTGACAGTGATCTTCAGTTTACATCAAGATTTCGAAAAATTATTCAGACACCCCAAGATACTGAGCTTCTTTTTAGCAATTCCTACCACCCTCAAACTAATGTACAATCATAAAAGTCAATTAAAGCCTTAAAAGACATGTTTAAAGTTTGTTCACGTGACTTTATATGTTTGTGGGATCCATATTTACATATGTTATAATTATCCTATAATAATACCTTCCATTCAAGTATATAGATGCCACCATATTAGGAATTATATGGAAATAGATGTTGTACATTGACTTGTTGGGGTGATGATGGTGAAATAAAACCTGTAGTCCTATAACATGTTGATGAAATGAAAAAAAATGTAAAAATTATTCATAACCATATCAAAATAGCTCAATGTAGAAAAAAGAGATATTCTAATAACTAATGGAAGAATATAGATTTTCGAGTGGGAGATCATGTATTTGTGAAGGTATATCCATGGAAGGGTGCTATACGATTCATAAAAAAAGGGTTAATTAAGTATTAGGTACATAATACTATTTGTCAATTCCACCAAGTCTCTCTAAGGTTCATGATGTGTTCCACATTACAATGATAATGAAATACATGCCAGACCCAACATATGTAATCACCTATGAAGAAATATAACTGGAACCCAATCTATCTTTTTTGAAGAGCCTATCAAAATTACTGATACTAGAGAACAAGTATTGAGAAATAGGATGACTCTTCTGGTAATTTTTCTTTAGAGAAACTTGAAAATGGAATGAATGACAGGGGAACGTGAAGAACATATGATGAAGAACCACATGAATATTTTTAGGAAGTGATATTCTAGAAACATTTAGGACTAAGTTATTTGAAGTAGGGAAGAATGTAACACCCCAAGCTTCCATGGTGTGCATCCTTTTAAATAATTCAATAGCTTTCACTGCACACAACATCTTGTCCAAGCACACCATGACCTATCAAACTAACCATTTAAAAAAAGTAGTTATTAATAGTATTAACCAAATTAATAAATTTATAATTTTTTTTCAAAATAGGAATTGTTTGGAATTTGGAATATCAAAATTATCATCTGGCGAAAGTTTGTTATTTTTCTAAAAAGATTTACTATTTTGAGGAATAGTGAAAATATACAACATTATTGTTAAAATCCATAATTTTTTTAAATAATTTTTTACATGTAATTTATTTTTTATTTAATATAAAAAATATATTAATTCAATTTAGGTCTTAGAAATCAATTTAATAATATAATTACATATTTAAATTTTATTTAAATTTTAAACGTCTCTTTTTCCCTCATTTTAATCACATCTACAGATTCGCATTACATGTAATTCTACCACTTATGTGAACCTAATCTCAAAAACCAAACATACATGGTTGAAATAAGTATCAAAAATTTTGTCTAATAGGATCAAATTAATTTTTCGTCAATGTTATCTAAATAATTTTATTTACAATGATTCAAGAAAAATGGGGAAATTAAAGGTAAAAATAATATTATAACAACATAATATTACCCCAAAAATTGACATAATTTCATTAGATAAGGTTTTTTGGACTAAAAATATCCATAGGTCTAAAATTTGTTTCTTTTAAGGCACTTCAGTTATATTATGACACTTATTATATTTTATTTAGAGATGAGTTGAAAATGTCATTTTCAAATTTTAATAACTATATAATTTTTAATATGAAAATATATGAGTGATATAGTAGATAATAAATAGTATTTATAAATGCAAAATTATTACCTAAATAGTGGTAATTAATATATAATTTTTGAAATAAATAATTAAATTAAATTGTGATACAATAATGATGCAGTAATTGAATTTTTAAAGGAAGAATCAATTAAATGGTATTAAAATTTCTAAATTAAATTTAAATTGACTTAAATAATTACATCTATGAATTTTTAAGATAACATAGATATGATAGAGATATAGTTTAATTATTTTTTCAATGATATCATGTTGGTTGGATATTTTTAAAAATGAAAATTTTGTATAGTATTAAAATTGTCATAAATGATACTTTATAATAAATAATATTTAATTAAATGCTATAAAATTCATAAAACTATCAGGCTTTCTCAACTAAATAAGATAATTTTTAAAATGTCATAAATTATCTAATTTGGGTTCTTTTGGCATTTTATTGTAAATACATTAACTCTATCTTATAGAAGGACAAGTAAACATGGTAAGAGTTAAGCTATTTAACTAAGGGTTAAATCTAATAGATAAAGTTAATTTTGTGAACTAAACTTGTATAAATATCATTTTATCAGATTATTTTGACCTATAGTAATATTATTCTTTGAAAAAATAACATTTTAGATATTTTAATCTAAAATGGAATTTATAATAAATTAATATTGTAAGATCTTCGAAAAGTTCCCCTCACCTCTCTTAAAAAAGGGAACTCTTACTTCTCAGTGATTCACACATATAAATCCTTTTACATCTGATAAACCCTAAATGGGTCTCCACCCAACTTCCCTCACTTCTTCTTGGAGCAATAAATTGGGTAAAAATAAATTCTATGGATTCCTTTTGTAAAAACCAAAAGGACATACCCAAAAAAGGTAATTGTTTATCACCTATTTCAAAGTTATTTTCTTCTTCTACTCAATCATTATATGTTGTTTCCATATAAAGATAATAACTCTACAATAACCCATATACTGATATGTGTATATAATCATGGAACAATCATATTCAATATTCTATCAATCATACAAATAACAATTTCACTATGTGTGCTTACGTAAGGCTTACTGTCCCCATGTCGTGGTGTAATTTGTTATTCAACAATACATTAATTGGAAAGGTATAATGATGAGTATAATGGATATAGATAATTAATATAAAATGATGATTATTCTTTAAAATGAATATACCATCCAATTCTATACCATTTAACCATTAATGAAAATGATATTTTCTCTCATGCAAACGTACAACCTACCATCTCCACGGAACGATGAGATTCATTCTCCACATTAACTACTCAAGAATGATTAAAATATTGTTATTATTAGTAAATATAATATTTATTAACTTAATATAATTATATATATGAATAAAATATATATCATATTTATAACAAACCGGACTTACACGAAAAAACTAGAATGGGAAAAAAAGTAGTTAACACCTGAAACAATGATAAAACTAAAATATTATTAATAAAATGATATAAGAGGCTCATATATGATATCATAAATAAATAAATAAATATATTATGGTAAGATTTAATATAATAATTTAACCATTATACAAGAGGTCAACTCACCCTTCACTAAAGGAAATTAAATGGTATGGTCAATTTTGCAATCTCATTAATACGAGGTTGTTTATATGTACATATATAATGGGATATCTTTAACATCCAGAACCATGTTTCTTTAAATGTATTAACAAATATCATAAAAAATTTTCTAAATAAACTTTTACCCAAGTTTTTATTTTTATAAAACATTTTTAAAGGAATCATTCCATAATTTTCTGAATGATGTACATTATGAGCTTTTCGATAAATGAAAGAAAGATTGATTTTTACCTTATATGGTGAGAGAATCTATCCTATTTTGTTATAATGCCTTAATATTTTGAGGCTTCCCTTACAAGATTAAATGGTTTTTATCAAAAGGTATTTTTCCTTTTATAAATTTTTATGATTTTAAATGAATTTCAAGGTTAAAAAAGGATATTTCACTCAAATAGTTTTAACGATTTTTTTAGATTATTTTCATCTATGTTAAAACTGTTTTATGGATTTATATTTAATTGAGGTTAAATTGTTATGATACAATATTCTATATTTTATTGAAAGTTTTAATATTTTATTGACTGTGGATGTGATATTTCTATACCATTTATGGTTATGGATTAAAGTATTAACATTTCATATGCTAGTTTTAATAGGACGTTTTATGTTGTGTTTCACTGTTTTCATATAAGCAATTCATTAGAAATAGTAAGTTATAGGTGGGTCCTTATATATCCCCTCAATCCATCATCAGGTCTCATGTAACAATGTATAATCTTGGCACAAGTCCCTGTTGGTATGGTTATATATGATCTTGCTACGAGGTGTTGACGATATGGTTATGATGTCCAACATTATGAGATTAGTTATTGATAATACATGTTATTATTATACTATTAGAATATCAATGAGAATTTTTAAATTCCATTATTTGATTTATTCATTACATATTATTATAAATATTATGTTTAAAAGTCTTGTGTTTCATTTGTATACATTACCATAATTTTTTTTGTTATTTATGATAGCTTCTGCTATATTATGTATCCTAAATGAGGATCTGAGATCACCCCTTTCTTATATTTCATTTTCCACCATAATGAAAAGAATCCTATTATGACTATATTGTAGGGATAATCTAAGGGATATTAGTGATCTCAAAGGAGAACCTATGCTGTTTTTCAGTTCATGATATAATGTTAAACATATATTTTATCTAGTTTTTTCAAGGCTACTAAACTGATCGTACCTTCAGGATTTGATTTCTTTTGATCATGCTAATTTAGTAAAATGAGGCATTGACACTGGGTAATTGGGCTCCCAACATTATAGTACTATTAATTCCAATAAAAATAGACCCATTTAAAAACCTTACATCATCAGTATATTTATACATGAAGAAATGGTCTCATTACCTCGATTGAGATTCATAATATACTGGTATATTATTATCTTTTCAACAGATATCCCCTTAAAAAATCTCATCTTCTCTTGAAATATCACTCCCCACATGGGAGGGTATCCAAATCACTATGTGTTTGTGTCTACATAAAAATGGATATCCCCTATTATTTGGAGACAGTAACCAATTTTTCTCTATCTATTTTCCTCTCTTACCACCTTGTTTAAACACCCTAGTTCGCAGATGAAACTAGTAAACCTAAAATTTTCCAATTCATGTAGTGGGATGTGTGTATTATTTTCAAAAAATGTAAGTTATTTTTTATTAACATTTTATTTCTCAAAGGGGTTACCTATTTTTCAATATTATTATATTTATTTAAGTGTTAATTCATTTTCAAAAATTATAATCCTTGTTTTATTTTGTTTAATATTTTTTAAATACAAGAAAATTGGATTATTTTCATTTTTATTAGATTTATAAAACCCTTATTGAATAATTATTACATTATGTGTAATGTATTTTTCTTTTAACATTATATGTAAATAGAATAATTTAATTTATTGGCAGTGGGTTTATTATTTTATTATGAACGAATATTTCTATAATTTTTAAAAGTATTATTTTATGAATAGTAATTTAAAATAACTATTATTTTATGTTAAGGATATATACTTTCATACAATAATTTTTTATATAAATTTATTTGTCCAGACATAAAATTTTAAATTAATTATATATTTCCGAAATGAGAATCTTATTCATTTATTCAATTTTTTAATTTATAATAACAATGTTCATTATTTTATGTTATTTTCAAGAACAAATTCATTTTAAAGATGTCATTTTGTTCATGATCTTCTCATGAAATGTATAGACCCAAAGCGTGACGTACATGTACATTACATTACTTTTGAGGAATACTTAATACATAACAAAATAGACACCCAATGAGCGTAATAGTTTAGTTTCTTTGGAAACTCAGAACATAATCTTCTAATCATGGTGAAAGATATTCAACATGTCCCATAAAGATATTTCCCTTTTGTTTTCTTACCTAAAACCTTTCATTATAAACGGGGGAAAATAAAAACTATAAAGGGTGAGCTCAAATTCTCATTAAGGGTAATCATGGAGAAAATAAAACAAACCATATACATTTAAACTTCAAAACATGAAGCTAATGTTAAATAATCAAAATCGTGATATGTGAAATAAATTTTTTCAGTACGTAAGGCATAGATGATAAAAGAACGTCAATAATGATAAAATAACATGGGAATAAAACATGTAATTTTGGAAAACCATTAAACACGTGATGTGATTTTCATAATGAAATCATTATTACTTGTTCCACAAAATAAACATAAATCATTCATCATAACCCAAAGAATAAAATGGGTTTCATAAACATAATACCATAATAACATAATGTATATAAAAAATGGATATCATTTCATCATATGAAGAATCAAACCATTGAAATAATAGAGAAATTATACTTGAAACATAATAATACTAAATAATGTCATCTAAGATAGGAAATAGTTTTGACAAAATACTTGAAATGAATTCTGAAGGAAAATATCCTTTCCAATTAATAATCATTTTGTTTTCACAAAATGCCATTCAATTTTAAAAGAAAAGGATTTTTTTGAAAATAATCATGAAATATTTTAGAGGATTCTTCATGAAAATTAGGCGTTATGAAATAGTAAAAATTCGTTCATGCCGTATAAGTTAGAAAAAACATTCTCCTCGTACTTTTGCTGGAAAAGTCAAAATACCATATATCGTAACCATAGGAATGATTCCTTCAATACAATGTGGTAAAAAGGAAAAAAATGGCAAAAATTAATCTAAACATATATGGAATAATAGTAAAGATTTTTTGAAAACATTTTTAGAAAACATGGACATGGATGATAAATATAACCCCAGTAAATACTTACAAATAAGTAATCTCATATAAAAATGTGATTTGAAAAATTATCCCTTAACATATGTCCAATTTCTTATGTACATGTCTGAGACTCCTGTATAGTGGTTTTAAAAATATTATTGACTTGTAATAGAACAATAACAATATTTATGATATCATACAAGATTCACTTACAACATTATATTACCCGTTCTTTTGACAATTCCAAGTTAAAGAAGCATTTTGGGTAAAATTGTTCATTTATCGTACATGTTTTGGATTTTAATTCTTCATATTATTACTTAAATCATGATTACATATTTCTAGAATATAAAACATTATTTATATAATATATATATTCATCATATAATAGATCGATAAATGGAATGAAATATTCCGTTCATGGAGATGGTAGGCCGTAGGTATGCATGAACACTGTTTTCGTTTCCTTATTAAATTGAATGGAAGTAAGTAAATAACATATACATAAATATGGTATCATTAACATGTCATATATATCATGATTATTTAATATATATACTTTATAATCATTCATTAATGGTCTACTTGGAGAATGAATCTCATCACGTCGTGGAGACCGTAATCCGTATGTACGCACGAGCGATGATATCGTTCCCATAATTATTGAATGGAATTAGAGTAGATGATATAATATTTCAGAATTAGTATCATGTTATGATAACCATATATATTAATTCTTTACACCATTATACCCATCCATGTATGTTGGTGGTGGACAAACAGATTACACCACGACGTGGACACGATATTCCATACGTATGCACGCACGGTGATTTCCTTTTCTGTAGGATGGATAGAAAGTGAAATAGGTTTGGTTCATATTTATAATAACATATCAGTATATGAGTGATATAGATGTTATTACTTTATTTTGAAATATCAAAATAGGAGGAAGTAGAAGAAGAAATGAGCTTGAAAGAATCGATAAAGGATATTACCTCTTTTTCGACAAGCCTCTTCTAAACCTCCTCTTAGGGCGCTAATGATGGTCTTTGAAGAAGACCAGGACCATTAGTATGTTTCTAGGGAAGTGGAGAAGAAACATTGGCCAGTTTTGGCTGAGCTTGAAGTCTCAATGTGGTGTGAGGTGTTGCGGGAGGAGGATCCATTTTTTTAAGGGAGGAGAGGGGCACCTTTGGAAACATAACACATATTAATTTATAATAAATTCAAACCCCAGTTAAAAACATCCTAAATCACTCAAATTCTAAGAAGATATGATATGGGGATGTAATCTAATCAACCAATAAAATTTATACATGTTTCGAATTTATTTTAAACCTTATCAATTTGATTTATCCTTATTTAACTTATTTAAATTCATTTGTGGTAATAAAATAATTATTTTAAATTTTTATAAATACTTACTTATGTGTTGTTAGTTTTCCATAATTAGATAAATTATTACATTTTAAACCATATAATTTTCATTTTTTAATTTTTAAATATTTTTGTGATTTTTAAACAATTTAATAATATGTTATTTTTATAAAATATCAATATTGTCAATTTTGACACTATTATATTATTTGAATTTAAATAAAATCCCAGAGAAGATATATTTGATAAAAAATATTAATTAGACTCCTAAAATGTCATATTCATCAAAACAATCTGTGGAGAAAATTAAATAATTCATATAATATTTATTTTAGTATTTTTAAAACCATTTATTTGATATTTATCTTAATAAAATAATTACTATAATATTGTTGTATAATAATTTAATATACATATATGTTGCATAAAAATTAAAAATACAATCTTATGATGAATTTAAATATATTAAATTTCATAATAATACTTTTACTTGAATTTATCATCTTAAAATCACAACATTTAAATTGTTATATTTATTAAGTTATGAAGGTGACAACTTTGACATTCTTAAAAATAAAATAATATAAATGTCATAATCTATTTTATACCCCTCCAAATGGTCCCCCAGGAGACCTTTGGATGATTATGGTATATATATACTCGACCAATAGGTTTTGGTCAACTTTTTGGGCCTTTTGATCGATATTATTACTTTAATAAAAACTATATTATTGATTTTTCACTAAGAAAACAATTTCTACATCATTAATGTATAAGCTATTAATGTAATTAAATATCACGTAAAAATTACAAATAAATTACCACAACAAAGAAAACGATTTTATCTTTCAAATTAGTACTTATAATCTAATTTATATTCTATATTAAGTTATGCTAAAAATACATTAATTATAAAAATTTGAGTGAGACATATTTCAATTTCATTAAAATAAAATTAATTAAAGGTCTTAATCACATACAAGTGGATTGTAATAGATTTTATTTCAACCCAAATATTCTTTAGAACGAAATATAATTATCCAATTATATTAAGAAAAGTGTTAAGGTAATTTTATAATATTATATTTACCCTTTATTACCTGATTTTCCTTTAAATATGGTAGATAAAATTTACTGTAGTTAATATTAATAGTGCCCAAAAATAAAAAGTAACCTATGAAAATAATTTGGACCTACGGATTCCAAATAAGGAATACATTTTTTCAAATTTAAATAATATAATTTGCTGAAATTAATTTAATATTAATCTCATTGTTAAGAAAACAGGTTTTAAAAGTCAAAACATTGCAAAAGATTGAAATGATTTTACCTATGAATTAAATGTAAAATCAATGCCAATGACATACATTATATTAAGTGTTAAAAATATATTATATTTATACTTTTAAACCATTAAATATTATAATATAACTCTATAAATTATTACGATGAAAAAGTTGTTTTTAATTAAAATATAGCTGGTTTTTACTATTCATTAAAATATGAAAGTTATCAGAATAATATGAAAAATTTGTACAAAGTATATTTTTATATCCTGATTCCAAAGAAGAATTTTATATTGTAAAATTAAAATTATAAATATGTAAAAATTATATTTAATGTGGGTGTGCCATCAAAAGGTGGGAAAACTACATTTTTTGAAAAATAATTATTTTACCCGAAAAATTTATTTTGTTCTCATACCATTTTCTAGAAAATGTGTAAGAAGAATAATAATGTTATAAAATTAAAAATTTAGTTAATAATATTCATAACGGCTAGTTCATATTAACATTAAAACAATATATCTTTGTTTAGTGAATCCTGGTGTTGCATACCACACACGCTATCGAGGAAGGTCGTGATTGCGTGTAATGAAAGCCAAGTCAGGGCTGCATGTAGTGGAAGCTCGCTTTGGTGTTGCGTATAACATAATCAAAAAATATTTCATTTATACATTAAACAAAATATATACTTAATGTTGCATAGAATATGTTCTACAAAACGAACTTGAAATTGAGTGTAACACGAACCAAGAATAGTGTTGAGTATATTGCAAGCTAATACGATGTTGCATATAGTACAAGATAATCTTGGAGTAGTGTACAATAGAAGACATCAAAAAAATTAAAAATAATATGTCTTATAAAATCTCGGGGTGTTACATTCTACCCTCCTTAAAATGAATTTTTCCCTCGAAATTCGTCGTGGTTATTAATCGTTTACTACTTGAAAGTTTCATTCATAGAGACCCACATCGTAAAAAGGAATAGTAAAAAATAATTTTAAAAAGAAATGTAACGATTACCAAAATTAACTCATCACTTGGTTTCCACGTAGAAGAACAAAGGTGAAAATATGGATATGGAAGAGAAATCTAACCATCATGTTCTGATGGAGAGTGGTAGAGAACATGGCTATGAAAAATACAACAATCACAAAGCCATAAATTTGTGATGATCTAAGTTACCATCTAGAACAATGTTTTTGGTTTTCAAGAACATTTCCCTAAAGTTGAAAAATAAATGGAATTAGAGGAATACTTAATTTATTATGGTACAATCTCACCGTTAGTCATCCTTGAACAATTTCTACTTCATCTCTTAATGAAATAATGTTTAATTTTTCATTCGTGAAGTGTTAGCAGGTCATGCGAGAGAATGATAGGTCATTACATTTGTCTCAAACAAAATGTTAGCCAATGTTATTAAATATACATAAGTCCATCTATGGTGAGATGAATCGTTTATGATTCCAAAAATGGACTTAGACTCCAACTATCATACCGCTTAATAAAATAAAACTAGTTTCTCCTAACCAGGGACTTCCCGTAGGACGGTGGTAAGATATAAAGGCCTGTCACACTTCGGTTGTGGGTTCGATTCCCACATCCTTTTCTGACATGATGGGTTGTTGCCCATTGTGCAGGTTGTCCCTTTTCTTAAACTATACTATTGTAACATTCCAAAAATAAAATAAAAAAAAGTTCTAGCCTTAAACAATACTATCTGATGTTCAACTTAATCTATTCCAACCTTAAGACTTATCCAAAATACTTCTTTCCAAAGTCATAGTATAAAGGGAATGATTACGAAAAAGGTAATATATCAAGCACGCGCATCCCATCATTTATCCCTCATATATCACAAGATATATCTTTTTGGTCACATTCCAAACATGTGATTACCTTAATCATGTATTATTTGGAAAAATTTATTACCATATAACCTTAGTGAAAACATGAATGCTATCAAAAGTTAACTCTTTCCACATACCAAAATCCCAAAAAAATATTTATAATCAAACTATGATATCACTTTGTCCTTATATCCATGTGGATCTCATTAATACTATCAAAAATTTAATTATCTCCTTATCCCTTCTTTATGAGAATATTAGGTGCTTTACAAAAATATTTCAATCACTTTTCATGGTTACCAGTACCAAATTCTTACGGAAAACCACAATGGACCAATACATAGATATTCCAATATACCATAAAATTACCACAACAACATTATTCCTGAATACCAATACATAAACATTTTAATCCATCTTCTTCAATGGTTGTCATGAAATAAGTCCTTCTATGAATTAGAAGTAACCTCTTATTTCAAGGCATTGAGTTTGTTAATACCCATGTTCTCTGCAGATAAGACATTGAACACCATAATAGTTTGTCACTCTATGACCCTTCTCTACACATAGATAACATCTCCACCTAAATTTGATATATTCATCAAGTTTCTTCTTCCCTTATTTAGAAATCTCAATATTCTTTTCTCTATGCTCCTCACCATTCGAGCATGCATAGAAGTCTATCTTCCTATTGTTTTATGAATTAGGTATACCACTAAAGTTCACCTTGTTAATCATATATCACGACGACTGATTCGACATAATCACAAAATCATTCATTCTAGGCATTATGAAATTTTGTTTCTCATAGTCACCAATTAGTTCATTGGATTCAATGTTGAACCAATTTTTTCTGGTTCCCTCTATTGACTAAATCCAAAAACCATGGTGTAAGAAACATTTAAAATAACAAGGAACCACATAATCATAAAAGGTCACTTATGGTATGTCTAACTTATGACAAATTCTTTAATCCATGACACCCTAGGTTCACCCTAGGTTATTCATGATCGTCAACATAATTCTAGGAATATAACCTATAATTATTTTAATCCTTAGGGACATCCCTAGACAGACCATAGAAATATCTCTAGGGATCTCACTAATGTTTTCAGATCTTAGTTTTCAAAGGTTAACTAAAAATTTTCTCTGATACCAACTGTAGATACCCAAATCTTGACGTAAATGGAAATTACATTATTTTTTCGGAATACTTAATACATAACAAAACAATCACCCATGGACCGTAATAGTTTAGTGTCTTTGGAAACTCGGAACATAATCTTTTAATCATGGTGAAAGATCTACAATATCTCCCATAAATATATTCCCCTTTTGTTTTCTTACCTAAAACTGTTATTTATATCCTGGGGAAAAGAAAACATATAAAGGCTGACCTCAAATGCTCAGTAAGGGTAAGAATGGAGAAAATAAAACAAACCATATACATTTGAACATCAAAACATGAACATAAAGTTTAAAAATCAAAATATTGAGATGGGAAATTAATGTTTGCAGTATGAAAGGCATAGATCATAAAATAACGTCAATCATGATAAAATAACAAGGGAATAAAACATGTAATTGTGTCAAACCATTAATCATGTGATATGATTTCCATAGTAGCAAAGGCATTGTTGCCAATACCATCAATATGTATAAAGACCAATACTGGATCATGTTTACTTGCCATTCCATCCCTTTATTACTGAAGCAAATTAACATTCCTTTTCAGCCATGTCTATCTCATTAGATATATATAATTACCCAATTCATTGGAGGGATATATAGGTCCCAACCATCTCATAATGAAATCATTATTACTTGTGCCACAAAATAAACATAAATCATTCATCATAACCGAAAGAATAAAATGGGTTTTATAGACATCATCCCATAATAACATAATCCATATAAAACAAATGGATATCATTTCATCATAAGAAGAATAAAACCATGGAAATAATAGAGATATTATACTTGAATCATAATCTTACTAAATAATGTCATCTTAGATAGAAAATAGTTTTGACAAAACACTTGAAATGAATTCTTGAGGAAAATATCCTTCCCTCTTCAAAATCATTTTCTTTTCACAAAATGCATTTCAATTTTAAAAGAAAATGATTTTTTTGAAAACAATAATTAAATCTTGTAGAGGAATATTCCTGAAAATTAGGCATTATAAAATTGTAAAAATCCATTCATGCCATATATGTTAAAAAAAATTGTCCTCGTACTCTTTCTGGAAAAGTAAAAAAGTACCTTATATGGTAACTAAAGGAAATATTCCTTCCATACAATGTGGTAAAAAGTAAACAAAGGGTAAAAATGACTTTAAACATATATTAAATAATAGTAAACATTATATGAAAACATTTTTAGAAAACATGAACATGGATGATAAATATAACCCCGGTAAATACTTACGTATAAGCAATCTCATATGAAAATGAGATTTGAGAAATTATCCCTTACCTTACGTCCAATTTCTTCCGTATGTGTCCAGGACTCCTATATAGTGAGTTTAAATATATTATTAACTTGTAACAGAACCATAACAATATTTATGATATCATACATGATTCACTTACAACTTTTTATTACCCGTTCTTATGTCAATTCCATGTTAAAGCAGCATTTTGGGTAAAATTGTTTCATTTATCATACTTGTTTTGACTTGTAATTATTCTTATGATTATTCAGATAATGATTAAATATTTCCCGAATGTAAAACATGATTTATATAATATATATATTCATCATATTATAGATCGATAAATGGAATGAAATACACCGTTCAAGGAGATGGTAGGCCGTACGTACGCATGAACGACGTTTTCGTTTCCTTATTAAATTGAATGGAAGTAAGTAAATAAAATATACATAAATACAGTATCATTTATATGTCATATATTTCATGATTATTTAATATATATAATTTATAATCATTCTTGAATGGTTAACTTGGAGAACGAATCACATCGCGTCGTGGAGACGGTAATCCGTACGTATGCACGAGCGATGATATCTTTCCCATAATTATTGAATGGAATTAGAGTGGATGATACAATATCTCAGAATTAGTATCATGTTATAATAACCATATATAGTAATTATTTACACGATTATACCCATCCAATTATGGTGGTGGTGGAAAAACATTTTACACCACGGCGTGGAGACGGTATTCCATACGTACGCACGCGCGGTGATTCCATTTTCCATAGGATGGATAGAAGTGAAATAGGGTTGGTTCATATTTATAATAGCGTATCAGTATATGAGTGATAATTATGTTAGTATTTTATTATGAAACAACAAAAGGAGAGGAAGTAGAAGCAGAAATGAACTAGAAAGAATCAGTAAAGGATATTACCTCTTCTTCGACGTGCCTCTTCTAAACCTTCTATTAAGGCACTAAAGTTGGTCTTTGAAGAAGAACATGACATCTAGTATGTTTATAGGGAATTGGATAAAAGAAATTGGCAGGGTTTGTCTGATCATGAAGGCTCAATGTGGTGTGAGGTGGAGAGGGAGGAGGTTCCATTTTATAAGGGAGGAGAGAGGCACCTTTGGAAACAGAAGAAATATTAATTTATAATAAATTCAAACCCCACATAAAAACATTCAAAATGAATCACATACGAATATGAGATATGATAGGTTAGTAATATCCTTAAACAATAAGATTTTTACGTGTTTGGAATTTATTTTAAACCTTAGGAATTTGATTTATCCTTATTTAACCTATTTAAAAATATTTGTGGTAATAAAAATCAAAATTTTAAATTGTTATAAATACTTAATTATGTGTTTCAATTTTCCATAATTAGATAAATTATTACATTTCAGACCATATAAATTTCAATTTGTAATTTTTAAATATTTTTGTGATTTTTATAAAATATAATAATATGTTATTTTTATAAAATATCAATAGTGTCAATTTTGACACTATTACATTATTTGAAATTAAATAACATCCCAGAGAAGATATATTCGATAAAAAATATTTAATAGATTTTTAACATGTAATATTCATCTAGAAAATTAGTGGATAACACTAAATATTTGATATAATATTTATTTTTTGTATTGTTAAAACCATTCATTTGATATTTATCTTAATAAAATAATTACTAAAACATTTTTTATAATTATTTAATATACATATATGTTGCATAAATATTAAAAATAAACTCCTATGATGAAGATAAATATATTAAATTTCATAATAATACTTTTACTCGAATTTATTATCTTAAAATCACAACATTCAAATAGTTATATTAATTTAGTTATGAAGGTGACAACTTTGACATTTTTAAAAATAAAATAATTTAAAAGTCATAATATATTTTATATGTCTCTAAATGGTCCCCAAGTTGACCCTTAGATTATTATTGTATAGATATACGTGACTAATAGGGTTTGGTCAAGTTTTTGGGCCTTTTTATGGGTATTATTACTTTTATAAAAACTATATTATTGTTTTTTCACTAAGTAAATAATTTCTGCATCATTAATGTATAAGTTATTAAGGTAATTAAATATCACTCGAAAATTAAAAAGAAATTAACATAACAAAGATAAATATTTTAACTTTAAAATGAGTATTTATAATCGAATTTATAATCTTTATAACCTTATATTATTAATACTTTAATTATTAAAATTTCATTGAGACATATTTCACTTTATTTAAAATAAAATAAATTAAAGGTCTTAACCACATCCAAGTGGGTTACAATGGATTCCATTTGGACCCAAAAATGCCTTAGAATGAAATATTATCATCCAATTATATTAATACAAGTTTTAGGTTAACTTTATAACATTATATTTACCCTTAATTACCCGATTTACCTATAACTATGGTAAATAAAATTTACCGTAGTTACTATTCATTATGCCTAAAAATTAAAAGTAGCCTATTAAAATAATTTGGACCAACTGATTCCAAATATTGAATATATTTTTCAAAATTTGAATCATATAATTTGCAGAAATTAATTTAAAATTAATCATGTTATTAAGAAAATGTGTTTTAAAAGTTAAAACATTGCAAAAGATTGAAATGATTTTACCTATGAATTAAATGTAAAATCAATGCTAATGACATAAATTATATTAAATGGTAAAAATATATTCTATTTATACTTTAAAACCATTCAATATTATAATTTAACGATATATATTATTATGATAAAAAAAGTTTGTTTTAATTAAAATATAGCGTGTTTTTACTATTCATTAAAATACGAAAGTTATCAGAATAATATGAAAATTTTATCCAAAGTAATTTTTTATATAATGATTCCAAAGAAGAATTTTATATTTTTAAATTGAACTTATAAATATTTAAAATACTATATTTAAATTGGGTGTGTTATCATAAGGTGGCAAAACTGCATTTTTTTAAAAAATAATTATTTTACCCAAAACATTTATTTTTTTCTCATACCATGTTTTAGAAAATGTGTAAGATGAATAATAATGTTATAAAATTAAAAATTCAGTTAATACTATTCATAATTTATAGTTCATAATGACATTATAACAATATATCTTTGTTATAAAAATCTGATATTGCGTACTACACACGCTATTGAGGAAGAATGTGATTGCGTGTAATCTAAGCCAAGTCAGGGTTGAATGTAATGGAAGCTCCCTTTGGTGTTTCATATAACATAATAAAAACTTATTTCATTTATATATTTAAAAAATCTATACTTTTTTTGCATATAATAATTTCTACAAAACTAACTTGAAATTGAGTGTAACACGAGCCAAGAATTGTGTTGCGTATACTGCAAGCTAATACGGTATTGCGTATAGTACAAGCTAATCATGGTGTAGTGTACAATAGAATACATCAACGAAATTAAAATGAATATATATCTTAAAATCTCAGGGTGCTACATGAAAGAATGTTAATTTCATTTATGATCATAGTTATGAACATGCACTATATAAATTCTTGAAAATTTCATGTATTCAGGTACCAGTATATCTACAAATATGTATATATATATGTATACCTTAATTTCCATGTTTTCAAATGTTTAAATATCTAGTATAAAATAAAAAAAGAGCAAGATTATAATGTTTTTTAAAATTTCTCCACATGGACTTTCTAAACATGATATGGATATAAGGAGTGATCCCAAAATTCTATGATGGGGATTCTTTTGATAACCTACAATGTTTCAAATCGCTATATGGTTTTGTTTTTTTTAGTTTTTATAATATTTTCAGAAAACCATTGGATTATTTTATTTCGAAAAAAATTCTAAATCAATTTTACAAATATTATATGTTTTAAAATATTTTAAAATATTATTTTTTGATGAAATTATATATATTTAATGGTTTCTAAAAAATATTTTCTAAGATTTTATATTTTTAAAAATATTGTATTATATTATTGAAAATAATTTATCAAATATTTATTCTTTCTATAAAAGAAAATGTTTTCAAAAACATTTTTTAACATTATTTAAAAAATTATTTTCAATGGTTTTTTAAAACCCCTTATTGTGTTATTTTATGATCAACATACATTTAACCAAATTATAGGCTCACTACAAGTTCTACAAGAGTTTGGATTCATTAAGGAGATAACATGAGTAAAGTAAAAAATGGAATTTTTTCTATTAAATGTTTAAACACTGATATGTTGTAACAGTTTTTTATTTTTACTCCAAATTTTATACAAGAAAATATCCCCTTATTTTTGAAGAATTTTATATTTTTCTGTTTATTTTTTTCTAAAATATATGTTATTTTTTAAAAGAACAGGAATTATAGTTCTCAGTTCAGTAAATTATGTATTAGATGAATATATTAGTTAACTTTTTAGATTTTTAAATTTTGGTTAAAATAGTTTTAGTTTCTAATGTATAATTCCTTTTATAAAATCCCTTAATTCCTATTTTTTTCAATTAAAGAGAGTCCTTGAAATATATGGATAAAGATCTCACAAACTCTTCTCTCACATCTAGAGGATCTAATTTTGAGAATAATTCAGATTTCATGATCAAATGACTTCATACCCCTTACAATCATCCATCTCATGTGCAATAAACTCTATGAGGCATCTAATACAATAAGTATTTCCTTTTTATTTCTCTGATCATTGTTTGTATGGAAAAAATATTATATTCTTAATTTTTCTTTTATATGAGGCATGGAAGGTACAATCAGGGAATTTTTTATTTGTCACCCTAACTAAGGCATATGAAGCACTCATCAATTTTGAAGGAACTTCCAAAGAGGGTGACATCCAATAATTTTATAGGTATCAATTATTATTATTTTTTGTATATTTGGAAGTATCAAAAACAGTTGTGATACCATTGAGGATAGATCAATGAGATTATTTTATAAAAATTAGAATTAAACAATTGTCTAAAAATTATATATTAATAATAGAACCTTTATAAATGATTACAGATATCAACTCCAATTTGATACAAATTCCATATGTTTCATTATAAAAAGAAATAGTGAATTTAAAAAATTCATTAATGTTTCATTACCATTCATGCCCCCTTTATCTTTATATGAGATTTCATCATTAATGTCATTGTAAAAAATTTGACATATTTCAATAGAATTGTTAAATAAATTTTTTGGTGTTTAGTGATATTAAAAAAGGTAATTTTTAGGAATCTATAACCTCCAAATTAAATCATGGGAATCAAATTTTAGAGACTGGAATAATTAAAGGGGTTAAATTCCATTTAATGGGGGATAATGTAAAATCCCACTATTTTTATTTTTTATTATTTTTAAATAAAAATGACATGTCTTGATTACTATGACCTGGATAGAGTATATTAAATTTAACATAATAAAAAAACAAAGATACCAGAATATTTCGTTTCAAATTAATGCAAATAATTATGTTGAAATCTAAATTAGTATGATCCATCATTAATAAAAGAGGACAACCTTCGATGAACATTTGAACAAAAAAATTATATCTATATTCATATGGATATACCATAAGTAAGAATACTCCAATAAGAATATGTGTGAGAATACATAGAAATGGAATGAAAATAACTATCTTAAAAAGTAAGATATTTTCAATTATATAGATATCAATTTGCTAAAAATTATTTCTATGTAGTTTATTTATAGGAAAAATTATTTATCCATTCATAAATAGCCATTTGGTTTTCTTTTTGAATAAAAAATGGGTAGTCATAGTGATACAAAAATATAGCGTCGGTAATATTTTGATATGTTATATATATATAAGTATATATATAAATGGATAAATATATAGGTTATGATTAAATATTAAATTTAGTTATAAATTATATAAATAATACAAAATGTTTCATATTTATTATACTTCTATAACTGATTAGTAAATTTAATTAATTTGGAGGACATTAAAGGAGAATGTTATTTTTGAGTAATAAACATATAATACAAAAAATTTAAAGTATTTGGCATGTTATAAATTATTTTTTGAGGTTTATAATTAAAATTAGTGACAATAATATCAATAAAAAATTAGAATATTGAGTTAAAATGTAATTTAAAAAATACATAGAGAAGAGTCTAGAAAATAAAAAACAATTCTTACCTAATATTTTATATTTTTCTAATTTTAATGAAAAAAAATTCCAACCGCTATAGGTAGACTATGGGACACCTCCACACAAATGTGGGACCTAATTGGGTCAACCATTAAGAGAGTTCAACCATGGCTAGCCCAAGTTGTGGTAGGTGAAGGTCGGTCACCATACATGGGGAAACTTTAACGACATGATATAAGTGGCCACAAGGAAGTGTATAGGCTTGTGAGCATGTGTGGGTATTAGTGGTTCTCAACCCATATGTGTGTGTGTGTATTTGGTAAAGTAACCTATTAATCACTTCCATATATAATCATTTAGTTTTTGGATTATATTTTATCACTAAACCCGATCGGGGATGAATATAAGATTTACAATTTACACATTTTAAAAAACACAAATTCGGTTGTGTTTTTTCGATCAAAATGATCCAAGTTGTTTGATTTATTCCTCATTATATTCATCACAACATCCATACTATTGATCCTTTTTCTTCAATACTCCAGATCAAAGCCACTAACACCGTCATTGTTATTGGATTCATCTCTTTCTTTAATAAGGAATCAATAGATTGAATGAACTACACATAGTACTCTAATAAAACTATTAATATTTCCTTGGTAAAAAAACCACACCATCAAGTTGTCTTCATAGGCTCTCTATCTATATAAAACCTCAAATCACCAGTGGTGAATCTTGTTTCTCGAGGAAGCTTGGAAAGCTTGACAATGCACAAAATTGGATATGCATGAAATCTTATCAATATTATCACTACATGCTATTAATTACAAAAAACTATCGAACCATTTAAAACCCCCATTTAATCAGTGTATTTATAAATGAATATATGGTTTAAATACCTCAATTGAGGATCAGAAAATATAGGTATAATTTTATACCATCAATGGGCATCCCTAAACAAAACCCATCATCTCTTAGAAGATCAATCCCCACTTGTGTGTGTATCAAAACCTCTATGTATATATATATATACATACTAAGTACATAGGTAACTCCCCCATCATTGAAAGACCATCTCCAAGAAACCTCTATATATTTTTCCCTCTTTCCTCCTAGTTCGAACACTTTAGTTTGTAGAAGAAATCAGCGAAGCTCTGGTATTCCAATTTAGGTAAGGGGATATATATATTATTTCTAAAATTATAAGATTAGTTATTATTTTTATCACCTAATTATTCAAAGGTATTTCCTTTTTCTCAAAAATATGATATTTTTTTAATTGTTATTTTTTTATAAATTATAAAGAATATTTGATTTCCATTAAAATCATATTTTAAATATGAAAAAATTGGTTTATTTAATTTTTTATTTTATATAAAAAACCCCGATTAATGAATTATTATTTTTTGTGTAATATAATTTTTTTTTCAAAATTAAATGTAAATAGAAAATTGTCTTTCGTAAGTAATGTGTTTATGATTTTTTATAAAGGAGATGTTTTATAATTTTTTAAAAAATTATTTTAGGAATAGTAATTTAAAATTAAAATTAATTTATGTGAAGGATTAATACCGTCATACCATTATTTTATGTGTAAATTGATATTTACGAACATAAAATTTTAAATTAAGTAAGTTCTTTCAAAGATAGAATCTTATTTCCTTATTCAATATAGAAATTAAAATTATAAAGTTTATCATTTTATGTACTTTTCCTATTCAAATGAATTTTAAAGATATCTTTTTTATTCATGAGTTGTTCATTAAAACATGTCTTTGTAATCCATGATCAGAGTTATGGACATACACTAAATACAACCTAGAAAATTTCACACATTTATGTAAAATAATGTGTATATATATATACACTCACTTCCCTATTTTCAAAATTTTAAGATAGTTGTGAAAAAAATATGTTCAAAATGTTATCTAAGATTTCAGCAACTAGACATTGTAAATATGATAGGGATATGGGGAAGGAACCCCACCCTCCAAGATGTGTTGGCCCTCAATAGACTTTAATGCTCTAAATGGCCATATAGTTTTTTATGAACTTGCATAATATTTTTTAAAAAACCACTCGATATTTTTATGATGAAATTATTTCCAAAAATTTTCTAAGGTTATTATATATTGAAACATATTTTCTAAAATTATGTTTTTAAAACCAGTATGTATTTTAAAAAGATTGTGAAGATTATTTTCTAAAATTATTTAATTGGAAAACCCTAGTATTGTATTTTTTAAAATTATTTAACAAATATTTATATTTGGTATAAATGAAAACATTTAAAAATTATTTTTAAGAATTATTAATAAAAGGATTTTCGTTGGTTTTCGAAAATCCTTTACTGATAAATTTTATGCTCACCCTATTCATTGAATTGTTTTTAGCATATCATTTGAAATACTAAATGAGTTTAGACTGTTTATAAATCTAGTAGAATAAAATTCAAAATTTTTATTTATTAATTAATTAATTAAACACTTATTAATTTTAACATCTTTTCCATTTCCTCTAAATCATATACTAAAAAAGATCCTTTTTTTAAATATAATATATATATATATATATTAGTTTATTTTATATCAAAATATAGGGTTTCTTTATTGGATACAAAAGAAAGGTTCAACGGTCTCTATACGCAGGATACATAAAATATTGAAAATGATTATATTATATATTTTTTATATAACCATTTCATGTTTTTTATTTCATTAAAATGTTTAAGAATGATCCGAAAAAATTATTATTAAATAATTGATAGTTCATAATCATAATGTTTTAATGAAATAAAAAGATACATTATAAGAACTTATATTTATAGGGATTGCAGATTACTGTAATCAGACTAGCCCAAGAAAAGATACCAAACTGTTTAAATTTTGAAAACCAAATTTATTCTTTCAACTATTAAACGGAATTATTGAAATGTAAGTGTCGTTCCATAAGGATTATTTGTTCAACTACATAATTAATGGTATGTGTCTATGTTATTATAAAATAGAACTTCATAATTTTACTATATTCATTGGTTTTATTATTTTAGTAGTTTCTTTTTCCTATTATAGTTATATATTTCCATCCCCTTTTTATTTTTGACATAAATCACATGTGGTTATACCTACATAAATGTTAGTGTCTCTTTATGGTTATTTAACCAAACAAGTAGTTCGAATTGTTTTTTCCTCGACCAGGTAAAGTGAGGAGTTGGAGTTTTATTCTAGGAATGAAAATGTTAGTATTAAAGGGGTTCCTCCATGTGTATCAAAGTAATTCAAAAATTATTTATCACTCTCCTATAAAATTTGGTCAATTAGTAGAGATCCATACTCTCATGTTTGAGTTTGTAAATAGTACACATAAGATCTTAATGATAAAAACAAAAAACAAAATATTGTGCATTATTTTTTTTACATTATTCCATTCTTTTCATACACCCATTTTATACTCTCATTATTGTACATTAATTTTTATGTTTTTATCCACTATATGTTTCACACCCAGACCACAAACGCCTATTATTGTATTTTTTTCTTGGTCCCAAATCTTTTGGACATAGTTGGGTTTGGGTCCAGGTTTGAAATTTATGACGATTTGATGTTTTCTATTAGTCTCGGGCCAGTGCACAGCCCCAACACCACTAGCGGCGATCGTGCATTCAGTCCATGAGACTGTGTAGTTGACTAATTATTTTTATTATTCAAAATGAAATTAAACAAAGCTTTCATTTTAATTGTCATTTTGTTTATATTAGTACTATTTTATTGCTAATAATATTATTAATATAATTATAATATTTTAAATGTTATTATAATTATAATTATTATTGTGAAAAAAATTAATAATTCTATTTTTGTTATTAAATTATAATTATTAGGTTTTTTTAAACGTTAAATCGATCCATTCCCTCTCACTCTTGCCTTACGCACCGCACACACCCCCCAATTCTTCATGCTCCCATGTGAGGCATCTAAATGGACTCTCTCCCTCTCCTGAATCCAGTGTGAGGTGCCTTCTCCCCCTCGTGGTTTGACCTCCCCTCTCCATGCTCGCCCCTTCATGGATGACTTCCACTCTCGTCGGCGCCACCACACTTCGGTCGGACCACAACCTCACGCCACTCCCTTGCACGACCTCATCCGGAGGCACCCCTCCCTACTCACGCGACCTCCGCTGGCACACCCTCTCCATCTAGAACCATAGCCTCCATCCAGTAGCCCACCTCTGGCCAGTAGGGTTCCTCAAGCTAGGTCTGGCATGAGATCCCCTCCCCCCCCTTTATGATTGGCGTGACCCCTCCCCCCACACCCCTTGGTAGCGGCCCATTCCCCTCTTATTGTCTAGTTATCTCTAACTTTGACCTCCCTTTCTGGTGTTTTACTCCGATGCATTTTTTTTGTCAATTTTAATGTGTTTTTTCCAAACCCAATGTTTGGGGTCTAATTTGTGCATTTTCCACTTTTTTTATGGTCTTCGGTGTGTCCACAAAGTTCTTTTCTCCTATTCGTTGAAGCACTATTGTATTCACGCACCTCCGACGTAGGTGCATTTTCATATTTTATTTCTCGAGCACTAATCTAATATTTGCGCTCTTCCTTTTAGTTTTCATACTTTATTATCAGCTTCACTATGCCCTTACATAGCATAATATGTTGCTCTAGAATAATTTTTAATTTTATAAAAATATGTTTTGAGTCAGTTCCTTGTTTACATTATCATGCGTTTGTGATGTTATGCTCGTTTATGATCCAAATCATGTTTTTATAATTATAAAAATATAATTTTCATCCCTATGGTATTCAATTTTTTCTTTTTTTGATGATTTTTCATTGAAGGAATTGATTAAAATATGTCCTTGGTGTGGTCCTTTAATAATGTTTATGTGTTTATCCACATGTGGTGTCGATGAATGGTGATGTGAGATTTTAGAGAAAATTGATTTGATTTTGAGGGGGTTACCCTTGGTTTAGTTTTATTAAAATGATTAAAATATGACTTGGGTTTTACTTGTGAAAATGGTGATTTTTATAGGGCTGGTTTTAAAATTGTATCTTGATTTCTTAGTTGGGATTGATTTTATTTTTAGGGATTTGTGGTGTTTTTGAGTCCTGAGGTTTTATCGTATGGAGTGCGGTCGGTTTAGAAGGTGTGCATGCATATCCCCTAGTATTGATATTTATAGATATATGTATCTTCTGTGGGTATGTTCCCTCATGGCGTGGGGAACAGGTGTATCGGTTTAACGATATATATATATATATGGAAGTGTGTACGTGCGCACGAGCTCCTGCTTGAGTTAGAAATCTTGATGTGACCATTGATAAGGTTGGTGTTTCCATCCATTCTCTCTTTTAGAAGTTTTCCATAGGAACTTTCATGATTTAATTTAATTTATAAACATTATTACCACCTTTATAAGTATGATAATTTACTAATTGTAGTGTTTTAATGCCTATCCAACATGGTTAGAACTAAATTCTTCTATCTTCAAATGGTATTTTTGGATGTATTGAGTGGTGTTTTCTTATATAAACATTTTATGGAACATAGTGTTTTTATTGAAATGGTTTCACATCTCTTTTAATTTCTATTTTTCTCTAAATCTCGGTTTTATAAGTGGTTATTATTTTTCTAAATATTGTCGGTCTCTTTGTGCTTCTCTTTAAATTGGTTTTAAAAAAATCCTTGTGTATATGCCTATTTTTCTTTTGGTGTATATTTTTTTTGCTTTTGCGGTGTAAGTAACCATCTTGTTTGTTTCAACAAAATTTAACATAGTATCACTAAAGACTTTTATTAAAATTCTTTGATACTTGGATCCTAAGGGCCCGTTTGGATTTTTAAATAAAAATGTGGTGTTTATAGTTGTTTTAGAAGAGCTAGTGAAATGTTTTCATAAAGTTATTTGATTATGTAAAACTAGACGGCCAATATACAACTCCAATTGTTTAATAGAGTGGTTTTGATAACTGAATGATGTGACGGACTGGTTAGCACTTTTCATGTTTGACATGTATGCACTTATATTAGTATATGGGGCCCTCTTATCTATGGTAACCCTTTATGGGTGAACGCTTAAAAAATGTCCATGTTTTGGGGTAGACAAGTGCGGTGAGATGAGTCATGTGTGCGAAGGCCTTCCTACTTACTCGGTATTATTATAACCACCATGGGTTCTTATTCGTCTTTTGATGATCGAGTGATGGTTGGTGACCAACCCTGATTAGTCGGGTTGGTACCCCATGGATTTGTTTTTAGGCCAGGCGGGCTTTGCCACTAGATTGGTCAGTTAGGGAGGGTAGTTGGTTATAGACTTAGGAGCATCACCATACACTGGAAGGTGGTTATGAAACTGAGTACGTTCAGGGATCTTCTAGGGATTTTTAAGATCACCCATGGTTACTGGATTATTTACATTGATTGTTTACTTTCTGTTAGTTTATATTTAGTTTCACTTTTTACTTGTTTTACTATAGAAAATCACTGGTATTTTTCTATTTCAGATTTAATTTATAAAATGAGAAATGATTTTAGAAATGGTTTGTAGTATATGATGGGTTTTTAAATGAGAAAAATATGTTGCATATTTTAAAATGTTAAAACCCTACTTTTATATTATTATTTCAAACTTGTGTTAGTGGAATGCTTCTGAAAATAGAACTTTTGGATTTAGTTGTTTATTTTTGATATTTCCACTGAGAATCTCGGTGCTCACACCTATTATATATTTCTAGTGGTAGGTTATGTTTCTTGTTCGGGTTCAAATTTTAGTTCTTAATGATGGAGTAGACTTGGATCTGTGTTGGGTGGTGATCTGAAGGGTCACAAGGAGGTATGTACATTTTTTTTCTTTCATCTGCATGTTTTATTTTCTTATCATCAAAATTTATTTTTTGGTTACCTTTTTTCATGTGCCAAATCATTCCTAATGGTAATATTTTGATGCCTAACACTAGTTCCATGACCGTGGGGATTTGGAACCCCCCTCGACTCATTCGGCGGGCCAGCTCGGGTGATAGGTTTAGGGTCGACACAGATTGGTTCATGAAAAAATGGTATCAAAGGAGGACCTTGTTATTTGGGGTGTCTAGAAGAAAGAGATTAGGACTGTCGGGGCTTATGTGGTAGGTTATGGGTTAGTTCTTGATCAACACTTCTCGCGATGAGACTTGAGTTACCATGGGTAGTCTGAGATTTCAGTATTTTTCCTTCAGTTATTTTGGATTGATGGATTACAATGTGGGTGAATCGGTTCACATGGTGGCCTCACATGGGTGGTGACCCATGTGGATTCTAGGTTCCCGGTATAAGGTCATCTTAGTGTTATATCTTACTTAGGGCATGTCTCGCCTCTATGTCTCTAGGTTAGGCACAGACACTAGTTCCTCATTCCGATGGTCAATAGTTTGTTTTGATTCATTTTGAACTCAGTTGATGTGAATGAGTGTTAAAAATGAATTTGATTTTGAAATGAAAAAAGGGGGTTTCTTCTAAATTGTTTTTGAAATTAGTAGTGTGGGGTTTTTAAGATAAAGTGTTTCAATTTCGAAAATATTGGTGTGTGTTTGGGATTGATTCGTTAAAGGTATTTTTGAACCATGGACCTTTTTATGGAGGGACACACATGCATGGGTATTTATGGAGAGTGAACGGGGGAACTTGTTTGCAGGTGATGTGATCAAGATTGAATGAACACACATGTGATGGTTCATAAGGTTTCATATGTGAGTTTTAAAATTTTAATGAAATAACGGTTTTTTAAATGTATTTTTTCATTTTTTTGTATATGTTTGGCTTATGGGCCTGTTTCCAATTTCATGTGTTGTTTTTTTGGTGAGTTGTAGTTTGATACCAGTTTCAATGGTTTTTTTCTTGTTTTTATAATTATGCCACCTAGAAATCCTCCAAATGTTGTTAAAGAGTTATGCCCAGTTCCCTTTTCTTTTTCTATGTTGCCTGCTTGTCGAGGTAATTGTAGTCTATTAAAGGTAGTTGTATAGTTCAGAAAGGTAGTGTGTCTTTGGGTTTTTTGGGAACTCCTAGGGTAGTTAAGATTCATACCATCCTAGAGTAATTTGAGGGTTCACTTCTGGACTAGTAAAGGTTGGATGTCTCATCATCGTTAGAGTCCTGGGTGTAGTTAGTGGTGGTCAGCTCTTCGTAAGGTTTCCCATTTAGAAAGGATCTTAGTCTACACTGACTCCTAGTTGGCAGGACTATTCTCTTGCAAGAAACAAGTCCGGGCGGTTCAGGTATTCTAAGAATCCTTGTCGCATCCCTCTGAAGTCTTTCAACTATGTGGCTTTTTATACCATCGGGGAGTGTTCTTAAAGAACCGTCATTTGGGAGGAAGGAGTTAAGGACCAGAGGATGCAAATGCTTGACTGTGAGGCAGGAGATTATTCAGCCATCCGGGCCCCAACCACAGGTCTCGAGGTGAAGCTCGCACACAGTCCGGAGTTACTGAGTGTGTGTGGAACCTTGGTTCAGATAATGTTTTCATCTTTGGGATGTAAATTTCCAAACATTATTTGTTCTATTCACATTTTTTTCATAATATCATCCTTTTTGTGGTCCATGTGGGGATAATGAATGAGATGGGATCGGGAGTTCCCACTTTTCCCTGGGGGGGGGGGGGGGGTGGTTCAAGTTTCAAGGGATTCTATATTACTGAATTCTTGTAGTGGGGAGAACCCACTCCTGTTCTGCCCTCAATCTAGGGTATTGTTTTTCCTTGATTTGGTCGGGTGTGACATTTGTGCGGAATACTCACCCCAAGGCTATCAGTTCTATATGTTTTTGTCTGGGTATAGACTCAAGTTTTGACAACTATTGTCATGGTGACTTTCTGGGGGATGAAAGTGTCTGTGGTGGGGATATATTTCACTCCCCGACCAGAGACACCTATTATATTATTATTTTAGCAGTTATTCATCTTTTTGACAAAGTTGTATTTAGGTCTGGGTTTGAGATTTTTGAAGCTTTGATGTTTTTGGTGGGTCTTAGGCAGGTGCGCGGTCACCGTAATGCTAGCAGACAACGTGCATTTGGTCCTAGAGATGGTGCGGTTGAACAATTATTATTATTCAAAATGAAATGAAACAAGGAAATCGTTTTAATTATCATTTATTTTATACTATTACTATTTTGTTGTTATTAATATTACTATTATTGTTATCACCTTTTTACTAATAAAAATACTATTATTATTTATGAGAGAGAATTTTTTTTAATAATTATATTGTTGTTATTATATTATTAATATTATTTTACCTCTAAATTTACCCATTACCCCTCCCACTTCCCTTGCCTATGACGCACACCCCCCTTTTCTTCACGCCCCTACGTGAGGCAGCTAGGCAGACCACCACCCTATGCTGCATCCGACGCAAGGCACCTTATCCTCCTCTGAGTTCTACCTCCCCTCGTTGTTCCCCCCTTATAGCTGACTTCTGTGCTCACCGGCACCACCCCACTCCGACTGGACCACCACCTCATGCCACCCCCTTACACGACCTCGTCCAGCGGTGCCTATCTTTGTTCACGCGGCCTCCTCTTGCGCACCCTCTCCCACTAGTGCCCTAGCTTCTGTCTAGTATCCCACATCAAGCCAGTAGGTCATCTTCAACTAGGTTTAGTTTGAGAGCCCCTACCACCCTCCTGTTTGGCGCGACCCACCGGTAGTGGCATGTTCCCATCCACTCGACCAGTCATCTCCAGCCATAACCTCCCTTTCTAGTGTTCTACTCTAACACATTTGTTTGTCAATTTTTAGGGGTTTTTTCCAAACCTAGTGTTTGGGGTCTCATTTGTGTATGTTCATAGGTTTTTTTAGGATCTTCAGAGGGTGTGTGATGTTCTTTTCTCACTTTCGTTGAAGCATTGTTGTATTCATGCACCTCCGAGGAAGGTAAATTTGTGTATTTTATTTCTAGAGAACTACGTTAATATTTATGTTCTTAGTTTTAGTTTTAAAACATGATTCTCAGTATCTTAATTCCCTTAAATATACTACTATATGGTTATTGAATATTTTTTAATTTGGTAAAGATATGTTTTGAGTCAGTTCCTTGTTTACATCTTCATGCATCTACGATGATATGCTCGTTTAAGTGCCAAAACTTGTTTTAATAATTTTTAAAATATATTTTGCATCCCTATGGTATTATCATCAAGATTTTGGTGATGCTTTGGAATTTATGGAATTTTTTAAAATCAGTCCTCGATGTGGTACATTAATTATGTTTGTGTATTTATGCACTTGGGGTGTCGATGGAAGGTGAGGTGAGCTTTTAGAGCAAATTGATGTGATTTTGTTGGGTGTTAGATTTTTTTTGTTTTATAAAAATGATGGAAATATGATTTGGGTTTTAGTTGTGAACTTGGGGATTTTTATATTGTTGGTTTTAAAATTTATTCTTGATTTCATTGTTTGGAATGATTTTATTTCCAGGGATTTGTGGTGTTTTTGAGTCCTGAGGATTTGTCATTGGGAGTGCGTTCGGTTTATAAAATGCACATGCATATCCCCAGGTTTGTATATGTATAGATATATGTATCTTCTGTGGGAATGTTCCCTCATGGCATGGGGAACACATGCCTCAGTTTCAGGATATATATATATATATGGATGTTTGTGAATACGAACGAGCTGCTGCTTGAGTTAGAAAGCTTGATGTGACCATTTTTGCGGTAGAAATTTCCATCCTTTCTCTATTTCCTATGTTTTATATAAGAATATTCATGATTTGATTTAATTTATAAATGTAATTCGTACATTTATAAGAAATATATTTTATTCATTATAGGGTTTTTATGCCTTTCCAACTTGGTAATAACTAAATTCCATTATCTTTAAATTGTATTGTTGGATGTCTTGTGTGGTGCATTCTTATAGAAACATTTTATGGAACATAGTGTTTCTGTATAAATGATTTCATGTCTCTTTGAATTGGTATTTTCTTAAAACCTTGGTTTTATAAGCAATTCATGTTTTCTAAATGTTGTGGGTCCTTCTGTGCCTCTCTTTAAATTTTTTTTGAAATGAAATCAATGTGTATATGCATATTTGTCTTTTGGTGTATATAATTTGTTGTGTGTGTGGTGTAAGGAATTTTCTTGTTTGTTTCTATAAAATTGAACACAGTATCAATAATGCTTTTTATGAAAATGCTTTGAAACATGGAACCTAAGGTCACATTTGGCATTTTAAAGCCAAAAGTGGTGTTTAGGGTTGTTTTAGAAGAGCATGTGAAATGTTTTCATAAAGGCATTTGATTATGTAAAACTAAAGGCCTGATTTATAACTCAATGTGTTTAAAAAAGTGGTTTTGAAAACTGAATGATGTGATGGTAAGGTTGGAACATTGCATGTTTGAAATGTATGCATATATATAAGTATATGGGGATATCTTATCTAGGTTAACCCATTATGGGTGAACACATAGAAATCATCAGTGTTTGGGGTAGGCAAGTTCAATAAAATGAGTCATGCGTGCACGAGCCTTCCAACTTATACGACATCATTATAACCACCATGGGTTCATGGGAATATTTTTCATGATCAGGTGATAGTTATTGACCAACCCAATTTAAACTAGTTGGAAACCCCCTTGATTTGTTGTTAGGTGAGGCGGGCTTTGACACTGGATTGGGCTGTTAGTGTGTCCATTTGGTTATAGACTTAGGAGCTTCACCTTACGCCAACAGGTGGTTCCCAAAACGGGTATGTCTAGGGGTCTCCTAGGGATGTTTAGGGTTACCCATGGTTATTAGATTATTTACATTTCTTATATACTTTATTTTGGAGTAGTCTATATTTATTTGCAATTTTTACATTTTTCTCTCTAGCCCAACCTTGGAATTTATCTGTTTTGGATTTCATTTATAAAATTAAAAATGATTTTGGAAATGTTTTGTAGTGTGTGTTGTGTTTCTAAATGAGAAAAATATGTTTCATATTTTATAATATAAAAACCATACTTTTATATTTGTATTTCAAACTTGTTTCATTGGAATGTTTCAGAAAAGATAACTTTTGGATTCTGTGGTTTATTGTTGGAATCCCTACTGAGCATCTCGGTGCTCACACCTATTATATATTTTAAGTCGTACGTTCAGTTTCTTGTTCAGGTTCTTGGTTCAGATGCTCAATGTTAGAGAAGTCTTGGGTCTGAGTTGGGTGGTGACATGAAGGGTCGCATTGGGGTATGTACATTTATTTTCTATCCACTGTTAGTTTTATTTTCTTATCGTCAATCTTTATTACTTGGTTATCTTTTGTTCATGGGACAAATCATTTGAAATGGTTAGATTTTGATGCCTGTAACTAGTTTCCATTATTTAGGGATCGATAAAGACCCTCGTTCCGTTCTGTAGGATGGCTCGGGTGACCGGTTCAGGGTTTACTTGAGTTGGTTCGTGGAAATATTTTCTATTATCTTATTTTGATTTATTAAGATTTAAAATTCCTCCTCTTTTCTATTTCTATCATCAATGTGAGGCCTAACAATTGAAATATTGTATAACTGTTTACATCTCCGATTATTTTAATTCAATATTTAATATACTATTTTTTTATATAACCATTTTATCTACAATATAATTCATTTTGAATGATAATTATAGCTAAAAGGTAAAAAATACAATGATTTCTATATTAAAAAAAATACTTCTATGATATTACTCAATTAAATTAGTATAAGTCTGAGATGTAATATTATCTAATGAAACTAAGAATTGATAATTAAAAATAAATGGTAAAATGATACAAATTTCATAAAGTAGACCCTCATTTACTCACTATTAATGATACATCTATGTATTTTTGGAGCTATAATATTATGAACATTCATTTTTTATATTACTCATAATATATTTAGTATTGTTTTAGATTATAATATTTATCATGATATTTTGATATTTGATTATGTTACTCATTTTGGTATTGAAACATTGAAAATTATTAAGTTGGAATATTGTATACAGAGTATCAAGATATCATGATTTGATATAACAATTGTTAATCCATTTTTTGTGGGTTCACAAAAATATTTTATAGATTCATTTCTCTTAGAGAAACCTTATAAAAACTATCATGGTGGAATGATTTCTAGAATCACTTCCAAAGAAGTGGAACATTATGAAAGTAGCTATTGATGAAATAAATAACTTCACAGAATATAATTTGGAGGATCTTAATGGCCAACATTTATAATATAAGACTGAATTTAAGAACATTTATAATTAGGTTCAATAAACTGAGATTATTATTTATTTTAAGATTGTGAATACTTCTTCCAGTTACACTAATAATGTCTCTGGTTCCCCAAATAATAAGATTAATAAAATAACTTATATTATAAAATGAGATTTTAGAAACTTATAGGGGAATAAATATTAAATAAAATAAATAAGGAAGTCTATTAAGGAGGATATTAAATCTAAAATAAGTTTAATTTTAATTAAAATAATATTTCTTATGAATGTTGTTAGAAGGGGAATACTGATTATAAACCTAAAATATTAATTAATAAATGATAAAAAAATGATAAATAGAAAAAATAATTTATTGCATGATGGAACTTGATTGAATATTTATACTCATATAAATAATCTATAACTAATAAATAATCAAGTAACTTATTTTTAATGGTAACATTGATTGTGGATTTTGATTTTGGTTTGGATTTTTATTATAATTATAATATTAATTTTTATTTTGATAATGATAGTCTAGAAGATTTTAATTAAAATATTTTGTAATTTTAAAATGATATTCTTAAAATCATTTATTTATATAATGAAAAAAAAAGAAAAATATATATAATTTGACTGAGGGAAAAAATATTTATTCTAAAGTGTCTAAACACAGCGTATAAAACTGAATGTTAAGAATCATTTCTTATAGAACAATTGAAAATGCATGCGAGGATTTGTAGATTGTTCAATAGTAGAATTAAAATATAAATTCTATGATATAAAGTTTGAAATGAGCATTATATAATGTCACTAATGGAAGGGATAATTATTAAATAATTATGTTATTATAATGGATAACTAGGAATATAAATTTTATTGGATTTACTAGGAAATAACTAAAGATGTATTGTAACTACATTATGAACATTATAAAATTAGATATTTCATTTATTAGTAATATTAATAGTTTTTATTTGTGATATTAGGATTCTAAATATTATTTATAGTATTTGAAATGTCTTGTATTAAATAAAAAATATATTTCCTAGTATTTAAATATTAAATTTCTAAATCCTTCTACAATATGGGTCCTAAAAAAAGCTTATACAAATTTGATTTGATGTAATTTGGTCTGTATGCCTACGTAAATTATCAATTATTGTCAGTATTCATGATCTTAATTTTCATTTCTAATGAAATGTTTTAATGTAATTTTGTAATTATATTATATTATATTTTTTAATTTTTTTTATATCACTTTCAAATAGCTGACATGTTCTCATGTGTATTTTATTTTAAATTCATCGTATATATTTTATAATTCATTAAATCTCATTGAAAAAATTCATGGATCCTTATTGTACAGTATTTTATACAGGGGTAGTTTTTATGATGGATCTGACACAATCATTCTTTTTCAAATATGGGATTATTATATTAAGGGGTTATATCTTTACTAATATAATTTTTTGTCTTTTAATAGATGGGATCCCTGAAGAGAAGGCATAGTTTTTTGAGAGTTTCATTTTTATTTGACCGTGTTTTTTGTTTTGTCTATTTATTTCGGAATTTCTATGTTTTTATATTATTACTATACTATTTATCATTGTTAGTGTTTACTATCCTTTTTTAACAATGGAGATTTTATTTTTATTATTATTTACCTACCACTATTGTGTAATTTTCTTAATTATTTACTTTTAAATTTTTACATGATATGATCTTTATGGTTTTATCTTATTGACATTTTTAAAAATGGGGAGAGATGTTCAGGTATTTTAATAATCAAAATTGGTGAGAATTTTGAGTGGCTCTTTAAAAAAATTTTTATTAAGTTTTTATAATTACAAATATCTCTATTAGTTTGTGGATTTATAGTTGTTTTATTATATTTTTATATGTTTTTGTTTGGTTTATTTGGTTTATATTTTTTAATTTTTTATGGTTTTATTATTTATATTTAATTTAATTTAATTTAATATTTCATTCTATTTAATTTTTTGAGTAGTTTTCAATAATTCATTAAATTTAATGTTTTATAAGGTAAGTATGTATCTATAAAGGAATACAAAAAATAATATATTTTTTCATACAATATTTTTTATAAAATCATGGATACGTAAGAAAATATATTTTCCATGTTACATACTCACAAGAAAAATATTATGGCTTATAAAATATGTAGCATTGTGTTAGAATGGTTTTAATGATTTGTAAGAATAATGCCTATTAAGAAGATGCATGTTAATAATATCACTATCCAAGACAACGATAGAAAATTTCAATGCAAGAAATATTTCTATGATGTTTTTATTAAATACCATGGTTGAATCAGTCACTATCATGTGATATGTAAGAATACATTTATGTGAAATCATGAAATCACAATTTTTTAAGTATATTATAGTCAATGAATCCATATTCATAATACGATCACGTAATCTATATTATATATTTATATTACATTTACATTAAAACAAAACCTATAAAATATTCTCCACCTTCCCTCATCATTATAATGTATTATATAGGGAAAACATAGCTTATGAGCTCCATGAAATTAAATTGTTATTGTGATGCTATATTTCTCATTTATTTCCTAACATTATATAAAGTGATGGACAATCATGCTTTGTTTTTCTAACAAGTCACAATCAAGGTTTGTTACCAAACACATTCGAAAAGAGGAATGTAAGACATTGTTTATGATTGTAGAGAATGAGTAAATTGATATAAGAGAAATTGTTTAACTGATGTACTATCAATGATAGAGGATTATATGAACTAAATCATATTGTTTCATGGAAATAAACATGAGGCTTAATTGAAAGTTGAACACTAAATAATGAAGTATTATATACTTTTTTGGATTTAAAACATTATGAGATGTATTTGTGATAATATAAAGACCAAATAACCATAAGATTCTATTAAAACCCATGTAACCCATTAAAATGAACACAATAATTTAATGGTATCCATATCCCATGATTTTGATTATCCCTCTATCTCTCATGATCTCAATGATAAGGAATTGGGAAATGATTCCACAAAATTGGAATAAAGAGTGTCTAAAACCATTAATGAGATTTGATAAGAGAACCTATGAATAGAAGATGAGAACTTTCTTATACTCACTAGTGGATCAATGTAAATTTACGAACATGATAGATATATAGAATTACATAAGAAAAATAATTATTTTTCACATTGAATTATACTAAATTTTATTTTATGTATATTTAGGCCAATATTATCTATCTCAACCATCCATTAATCATGAAGACTACAAATAAGTCATAAGGGGGTTGAATTAGTCCCATTAAACTATAGTTATGTTAAATATAGAAAAACTGATCAAATACTATTTTATAATGGTGATTTAATACCCCAAGTGAATTCCTAATATTATCTTTATCAAGATGGAGAATTGATATATTAGAGAATTTATTGATTATAAGACCTAAAATATCACTATAAAAATGACATTTTTAGTCCAAATCATGGAATTATTGATCAATGTGATGATATGATTCAAATTTGTTTCTTTTATTGATGGGTAATCTAGATAGAATAAAATTTACATATCTCCTAAAGATGAATAAGTTATATCCTTTGACATAACCACAATGGGTATATTTATATCAATATATACACATAATCATTAAAAACTATTAGGGAAACGCACCAATGGGAAATGTGATAGAATTTAAATACCCCTATATGTAAAATATTATAATTTTATATTCATTAACCGATATTTAACCTATTCCAGCATTGAAAATATTTTACTAACCTCGAGGTGGTGTTCACTAGGTCATAATAAAATATATTGAAATTAAACCCATTAAAATAAGATTTCAAATAAATATATGATAATATAAATGTATTTTTCTTTACCATTGAGTTTTTATGTTAATTATAAAATAAATTAAGATATCCTAAAGATTTAAACTCCTCACATCCTTCATGATCAGATAAGATTCCATGGATGAATCCGATACATAATGTAATTCATCAAGAACCATGCAGATAAATAGATTTTGTAGTGTCCAAAATTATAGGCCACTCAACTGGTGCCCCGACCTATTCTTAACATGAAATTAGGAACCACCTCAAATTATAGAGTCTACTAATTAGAAGGTGTTATAAGAAGGTACAATGATGAGGGTATACCCATAATATCAAAGTTCATAGTAAAAAATAAATAGCAAAATCACAGGTAAAATAAAACTATTAGAGTTCAAAAGATATATTAAATATAAAAACTAATGTAATATGTAATGTATAACCCATTTAATCATGAAATTATAGTCTCCCACTAGGCCATTCACATATACAAGTATTGATATAATGGATGAATAAAATAATTGTACAGGAGGGTTAACTATGTCTCTAAGACTCTCCTCAATCCTAATCTCTAATCATACTTGCGCTACCTCAACATGATCATCAACACCATAATTATACTCTACCCAATATATTCCAATGACATGTGAGAGGTATTCTCTATTACCAAACTTCCTTGTAAACTTTTGTAGTTTTTGAATACATAAATTTGTAGGTAACCACCAATGAATTATTATTCATAACCAGTAAATTCAATGTATTAGTATGTGTGAATCTATAAATAATTATAAAAAACATTCAAAATAATAAATAAATATATAACCATCTATCTCTAGGAAGAACTACCCTGGTCAACTATACCTTCTTTGGAAAGAATCGAGGTCTCTCTAAGAACGTTCCAATATCGTACCAACCATATAAATACTAGAACCAAGGGATTCACTCAAGAATCTCAAAATCTCATGATCAAACATCTAAATACCTTATCATGAATTGATCAACAGCAAGATTATAAGTGTCTTAGGCATCTCCTTATCCTCCATATCTACAATCTCGAAGTGCATTCCAATGAATCCTTAGAAATCATGGATCATAACTGAATCCATGTCAACTTTACAACTAGATGGATCCCATGAATCCTAGGAATCCCAATATAGAACAAGTAGAGTCACTAGGTCTACTAGAGATTTCTATTGTATAACCTAGGAATCCCAAAATAGTGATGATAATTAAATATATAGGCATGAAAACTTGGATCCTAGATAAGGGTTGAATCTTGTAGACCCTTGGTGCCCATGAAATCCCATAAATACATGAGGTCAAATCCTTATATCCCAAGAATAAACCATTAGGATCAAAATCAAGGTCCCATGATACACAGTGGTAATCCATGATGACGTGATCATGTACATATAATATCACAACAATATAACATGAGGATGAGAATGTGGATAAGAGGAAGTGCCACATTTCATTCACATCATCACCATCACATTATATCATGTCCATTGGATAAGTACTAAAAGGTATTTCTATGCATATATGGTTACATATAAAGTAAATAATTTAAAGGATAAATATAGGGTATGTTTTTTTCAATGATTAAACACGTCACCTAAATCCATTTCCCCTGGATATCACATCTTCATTATTGGTTATAAGGTGAATCATACTACCAAATATACTTATTATAGTGTCCACCCTCTCTCTAGGGTCAAAATTATTCAAGGAATCTAATAGGTTTTTATTAGGTCCCATAAATTCCCCCTCAACCTCCAAGGAAAGTCACACTAGGGAGATACCTATTACCCCATCCATTTTCAAAGGAATCCCAATTCATTCAGAATATCCAACTCATCTTTCATTCAATAAATGGTCAGGTAACCCAAGTAGTCTCCTCCTAGTAGTATAGGAACATATTCAACCCAATTATCTCGATGATACTAATGGCTCCATGTTATCCATCATGGAAAATCTCAGGGCTATGCATCTCAATTCGTTTCTCTTCACTAACATAGAGTTACATGATCAATTATCATGAGGTCCAACACACTCTATTCATTTGAATTTAATTAAAATTCATACCTCATGGGATTTATGCAGTCAAAGGATCTATGTTTAATTAATATTCTCATCCATTGGCAGTTGAGTTGTCCATCTATAGCTAGAGGCCACATCGTACCCCTCGGGTCCTATTGAAAATCAATCATAGGATTAAATTTCTATTGAAAAACCTAAACAATTTAAGAGTCACATAACCTTATGTGGTCAGGCCAGTCATTCTATATGGATATAAATAAATTAATTATACCAAAGGAAATATTCTAAAGTACTGCCTACATTTTTATAAGCATTTCCATTTAATATCTAGACTAGAATCTCTTGCCTAGCCACACCCAAAATTATCTCAGCTCAAACATCCAATTCCCATTCTTTCAAAACCTAATAAATTCAATAAAAACCTAAAAAATACTTATATCCAACCATATTTCATTAATATTTAATTAAATTTGGTTGTAATTGATTGAAATTCACTTGGAGATCCTACAATATAAGAACTATTCCAACAACACCTAAATTGCCTATCTCACACCCTTATCCCAACATCAAGTGAAATCCCCAACAAAAAATTTCAAATAAATATATATTTTTACTTAATTTAAATCAAAAAACTAAAATAAGTTCATTATGCAATGACGCTTAACTAAAATGATGAGTCATCACATGTAGATATTTTCAGGGTTCACCCACTTCTTATGAATAGTTAAACACAAACTGTATTTGACAAATTGAACCATGCTCTAATTGAATATTAATATATTACCTAAAAAAATAAAGAAATATTTGTGAGTATGATAGGAGGATATTTGTAGAGGTTGTAAGATGATTAAGCCCACCACAAATTACAGAGAAAAGGCCATAAAATGGAACACTAATCCAAGGGAGTATGGGAGAATATGCGGGAACATGACCCCAACTGCATGAGAAAACGAATGATTGAAAAATGGTTTCTCCACATAATATTATCAATGGTAATTTATATTAATTATACCCATTTAAAATACCTCCAAAAAGTTAGATGAGGCCACCAGTTGGACAATAAAATATGGAAGTATAACATGTTACAATTAGACATTGTAGGCAAGTTGGTTGGGTCTACTTGTATGATAGTGATATTTTCTAGTTTTTTCTATAGTATCCATCTCAGCCTCTTATGGTCTCTACAAACCCCCTGGGATTCCTCCTTATGATATCCTTAAAAATACACTCCCAAATCTAGTAATAAAATCATAATCATTATATTTTTATTTTTGATAATAATAAATGTGACTCAATTTGAACTGACCATAATTTACAACTACAATAGAAAATGAAATTTGGGTTTAATTTCATACCCAAATATAATTTTGTTTTATATTTTAAGATAACTAGGAAAAACTCTTTCAAATAGGACACTTACACATAATTTCCATTTTCCCATAGAAATAAATTCATTATGAATACATTATTTATTTGTTCAAGGTATCTTCCATATCTAAAACTATTTCTTCATTGTAATTTTAAATCATTATTAAACTCTTTTAAAAATCATTTTAAAATGTCCAATTACTAAAAATATATTTGTAACGGCTATAGAGAAAGTGGAATGAAACCCATTAGTTGATTTCAAAATGTTGAGTTCATATAAGAGAGCATTTCCTTTACATAATAATATTTGATCTCAAATAGATATTTACTTTTACATAAAATTATCTTTACTATCCAATGTTTTCAATACATTTTTTGTAATAAAACATAAAAAAATTCATAATCATGAGGGTTTATTTTTAAAATATGGGAATACTTGGATAATATTTATCTAAAAAAACACACCTTTTACCCTGAAGGGTATTATCGTTCCTCTAATCAAAATATCATTATTTTTCTTTTTCAAATAAAATTATTTCCATTATAACTCATTAAAAATCATATAAATTCTTATAGGTTATCTAGGATATCATCTCCCCATATTCCTTAAAATAAATATTACAACTGTAATAACTATTATAATTGGCGTCCAATATAATTATTTTGAAAAAAACTAGTCATGTTATAATTCATTGGAAAGATATAATAGGATAACCCCATAATAAACAATGTACAAGGACCATAACATGCATAATATACATAAAAGTGTTCATTTCCATCATCAAATTTATAAAAATATCTTTTTAAACCCACTAGTAAATAATTTTTAAATATTGATAAATCCCTTCCCATTAAACCGCAATTTTTACAACCAAAATTATTAGAACAAAGGATTGGGGGTTTTTATTTAAATAAAACATGTAATAATATAAATAATGAAAAACCATTAAATAATAATTATTATGGTTAGAAAAGTTTTTGATGAAGTATACATTAAAATACAACAATCCCATTTTGCTTTGGTAAAAATGTAAAAAATATCAGTAAAAATAATCCTTTTAATTACATTTATAATTAATTTGAAAATTTTCAATTATAATACATTACAATATATATGAATAAATAAATAAAATTATTTTAATAATACGTACATGGAATAAAAATAATTAGAAAATAAATCTTTAAAAAATTTAAAATGATGTTTTAAATTAAAGTGTTACATACCTCCAGTCTGACTCACCATGTCTGTTCTCTATCATCCTAGATAACAATATTTTGTAAATTATTTACTTTCTTGAGGACAATTTAAATGTTTAATGTTAATTTTATTATATTAATTACAATATTAAGTTTAATTACTTAATCTATTATGTTCACACTCGTGTTTTAATGATATTTAGATAATGTCTAAACTTGATTTAGTAAGTTGAAAATGGTCAAATATGTAATTATTCAATCACATAAAAAATATTAATCATGATATGAATATAATTTCTATAAATCAGTTGTACTTTTAAAATTAACCATTAAATATTATAATGGAAAATGAACTATGTTAGAATACTAATGATGGTAGGTTGTACATATCCATTATTATCATTTATATTTTTCAATTAACATGATAGAAAGAATGTAAGTATTATTTTATTTCTATATAATAATTATTATATCAAACATATCATCTTATTTATTTAAGTAAAATTATATATTTAATTAATGTGATGTGGTCATAAAAGATGAATCCCATTACATCGTGGAGTCGGAAATCCACACGTACGCATGAATGATTTTATAATTTTTTTATGGAAGTATGGGGAAGAAATTATATGATATTTTGCATTTATAGAATGATAATAATGTTATTAATATCAAATGTACGTACACTAAATCTCTCATTATAACCATCCGTGATCTTTGGTGATACAAAATGAATTACATCAGTTCATGAGGGTGTATACAACCATACACATGAATGTCAGTTTCATTTCCCATTTTATGGAAGTATAGATGGAATATAATTATAAATTAACACAAAAAACTAAATATTTGGAAGATGGTTTTTATTTAATATTTCTGTAATATTATTTTGAGGAGTAGAAGAATATATAAAATAAATACATTCAGTTAAAAACAATATCTCTTCTCCAGAAAACCTCTGTATCATTACACCTTTAGTTCTATAATGATTGTATTATTCTCAAAAGAATACTTGTTGAATGCGTGGATAAATTTTTGTTTGGGATGTTTTTCATTTATTGTCTGAGATAGAGTTCTCAAATGATGTGAGGAATAGAGGATAGGTTGTTCCCTTTAATAAGTGTGGGGGTATTCGTAGAATTTCAAAAAGTATTAACTTAATATAAAATAATTTTAATGTTTATGTGGATATAAATTAATATAATATTAATATAAAACATTCATTGGAAAAAATAATCACATTCAATAGAAATTTTACAAGTTTAGATTATTTTTTACTCTCATATCTTTATTTTAACCCCACATTAACCTTTTTTACAATTATGATGATGTCAATGTTTTTAACACTTTTGGGGTCAGTTTTACTATAAAAAAATTACCCATAAATAAAATGTGTCTATATTTTCATACATATCTCATTCACTTGGAAGAATATAATTTTTTGTTATGAATTTTAAGTCATTTAATAAAAAAATTATTATAAAATATCATAAATGTTATTTTAGGTAATACGTGAAATATTATAATATAATATAAGTATAAATCTTGTAAAATGGTTAAAAATAATATTTATTAGAATATATGTTGGATATTTTCTTAATATAAGAAATCTTTTAAATTTTTATTGGTTATAATATTATTTTAAAACATATCTTTCTGTTTAACTAATTATTTAACAAATTTTATCTTTAAACATGGTCATTACTTTTTCAATATTAAAAGGTCATAATTTTACTTTAAGATGAAAATTGTCTCATAAATGTACAAGGAATTATTTTCTTATTTGAAATAAAAATTGTATTTTGGGAATATTTTTTTATTTTAAACAATTTAACAAAATATATGTAACATCAAATACTATTAATTCATTTTTATAACTATTCACATATTTTGAGTATGAAAAAAATGAAATAATATAATTTAAATATAAACCATTCACAGAACAAAAATATATTTTATTTATCTTCAAAATTCATGTGAAACTTTAATTCATCCATCAAATTTTACTTTTTGAGTTTTTAAGACCATTTAGATGATTTTTATACTACATTTACAAGCACTCTTTCAGCATTGTGTATGATTTTAAGGTAATTATTTCCACACTAAAAGTTAAAAAATAAATTATCATGATAAAATAAATATATTTTATATTCCAAATAATCATTAATAATTGAACATAATGTTTTCTATCCATTTCACTAAATATTGTAGATATCAAATTCATGAAAGTGTGATTTTTTACTTTATCATTTACTTAAATATTTTAATGTTCAAAATCTATGTAAAATGAAAAAAAGAACTAATTTTTATATTTTTTTTATCATTATGGATAAAATAGGCGAATATATGAAATAAATTAAATTTTATGAATGAATTTTGTTCTATAGAAAATTAGCTTTAACCATAATTTTCTCATTATATCTTTACCGTGGTAATAAAATTGTACTATATTTATTGTTAATAATTACTAAAAATAAAAGGATATTTTTCTAAAATTTAGAACCCCAGATACCAAATATGAAATCCAATTTTCATGATTCAATTTCTAAAAGTGGAGGAAATAAATTTACGATGAAAACATAAAATGAAAATAAAAATAGTTTTCTAGAAAATTTTTTATGTATAAAATTGTTTTTATTCCAAATTCAACCATAAAATTGATTCTGATGAACCTAATTAGATTAATAATAATATATGGGAACTAATTTTACAATTAAATTATTTTAAAAAATTTATATCTGTGAATTCTTGAAAAAATAAAATTTTCAATGAAAATCAGTATTTTTATCAATTCACTAAAAAGTCAAACTTCTCATAAAATTATAAAAGATTCATCCAATGAGAATTTAGTCATGATAAATTATAATATTATAACCTTTTTATAAAATAAATTTCTTCAAATAACCATAAATTCATTATAATATTTTTTACAAAATCAAGAATTTTTTTAAGAAAACATATTTTTGTTGTATAGAAAATGAATTTACTGAAAAATTGTGTTCTTTTTTACCAAGAATTATTCAATAAATTTGTAATGATTAATACCATTATATATATTTAATAATGTGTTTAGTCATACTAATAACATCCAATTTAATGTCTAGGTTATTTCTATAACATTTATATATTAATATTTCATTGTTCATTTAAGATCAGTATTTCATTTTGTATACACTATTGAACATGGTGTTCTTTTAAAATATCATGATATGATATTTTCCCCCACACCCTTATATATTATTTCCTCACAAATTGAACATGATATTGATATATGTGAGTTTTAAAAATTAAAATTACTTTATTGAAAAGCCACATCATAAAATGGGATAATGAATCTTCCTCTTGAAAAGAGGGAAAATTAAATATGAATGTCATTGGAAAAAACCCATAACTAGGTTTCCAAATAGTGTAACATTAGTGGTTAGTATAAATATGGAAATGCATGGAAATACCAATGTCCAAATAATTATATATAGTTACAACTAACGTTGATCACAAAAAAATTAATGATCAAGGGAAAGTTAACAGCCAAAAAACTATAAATTTAAGAGGTGTGAAAAAGACTATTTACTCTTCAAAAATGAAGTTAATAGAATATATTATTTTTCAAGATAATTTTATATGTTTTAAGAAATTATTGACCCAAATAGAGTAAGATGATAAGTAAATATAGATACTTGAAAATTATAATTTCTTCATTTAATCATGTTCTATCGCAATCTCATATTTTTCACCAAATGATGTTTTTTCAAGATAAAATTTTCATTCCTAAAGTACTAAAACAAACTTATAAAGGATCATATAATCCCTTAAACAATAACAGGTTACCCACCCTATCTTTGGAAATTTACTAAAACCAAAATGGTTATCATAAGATAAGATATTGTGAAAAATGAAAAAATTATAAATTAATCTTCATGACCTCAATAATAACACCTAGATTTAAACATAAAACATTCCAAAAATAAATCCTCAAAATATTATATGTTCAAAAATAAAAAATAATATAATAATAATCATATATTTTTATGAGAACAATTTAAAATTTATCTTCAAAAAAATGAGTCTCTCAAAATGTCATATACCAAAAAACATATATTCTTTAATCATACAATATCCAAAATATACTAATCATTTACATAAATAAAAAAATCCTCATAAATTCATATAAAAATTATATATGATTCAAAAAATATAATTTAACATTTATTCATGAAGTAATATCCCATTTTATATAAAAATATTTTACTTAACTTAATCATATTGTGTTTCTCAAAAAAGTAGTGACCTTATTCGAAAATAACATTTATTTATTAACGACCATATCACTTCATAGATATTTATATGATCAAAAATATTTTCCCAAAATATAATAGCCCAAAATTATCTCAATATCTAAGTCAATATAAACCCCAGATGTTTTGAATACCTTTAAACATATGGCCAGAAAATGTATAAGAATTCTTCATTAACTATATTTTTCACTAAACCGTATACTAAACCCATGGGTTATATTACCATAAATATCTCCCAAAATACTCTTAATCATATTTGACTTCCATAACATAAAAACTCAAAAATGGGATGTTTACTAATTTTAACATATGATTGACCTTATACTTATAATTTCAAGATGGTATCCATAACTCTAATGTTAACCTCCCATGAGAACATCATATATAAAAATTTATCAAAACACTAATCTGATAGCAACCACGACTACCCAGAACCCAGTCCTAGGGATCTAGTGCTAAAAATATAATCATTTCATTTTTGTATGTGATATTGATAAATGTAACCCAATTTCAATGTTAAACCATAAGATTTTGTAAAATTAATTTTTTGAATAGATTTGATATTTTCCATATTTTTTCTACCAAAAATCTCTGATTTTGGATTTTTTTACAAGTAATAATGAGTTTATCTTTCATTGAATGCTACACAAATTTTGACTTATGTTATACATAATACCATGTTTATATTTTGTTACACGCAATAATGAATTTAAATGAGTCATGACATATAATTAAAATATTATGATCTAATATAACAGTTATCATCTAGAATTTGGAAAGGAGATTATGAATAGGATTAGAAAAATAATGAAAATATGGTTAAAACATGTACATATAATTTTTTTTGTAATCAATTAATTTCAAATTAAAATAAACCACTTTTAAAAAAAGTAACTCTCTTTCTAGAAAAGTATTTTCTTTAGGCAAAAAAATGTGTTCTACCTCAATAAAATAAAAAAACACATTTTTGAATGATTATAATGAAATTTATATAATATTATTTAATATGATCTCTAACATTCTTATTATTTTATTTCTATAAAATAGATAAGAATATATCAAATTTTATTCTTAAAAATGTTATTTTTCAAAAAAAAAAAATTAGTTTATCACCTTTTTATGGATGCCCTATTTTAAAAATAAATTTTTAAAATTTTATAAAAGTAAATTTTAAAAAATAAGATGTTTTAAATTGTAATATCAAAATTATATTAGGGTGAGTTTTTTTAATTTTTCTAAAAAGTTTTATTTTTTGATAAATAGTGAAAAATACTAAATTTTAATTAAAAACTTCAATTGTTTAATTTTTTATATGGACAAATTATATTTTAAAGTGGGTTTAAAGTATAAAAAGTACAAATAAACATAAATTAAGATAATTAAGTTCATTTTAATCAATTTTGTTTTATTGAAATTGGATATAAAATCCTTTTAAACTTACGAACATTTTCAATTTAAAAATATGTTTTCTTATCTCGTCTTAATGATAAATTTTAAATTAAATTATTCCATTTTTTTGAGTTGAATTTGAAGAAATAGATTCAATATTTGGAGTCAAAATAATTTATATTATCAAATTGGGTAAACTTATTTCTTATCAAATTTATTAGTTAAAATATGTTTTACTAATTAATGCAATTAAGGGTAAAATAGGGTTTCATGCATTTTAAGTGTTTGTATTAAAACTAATTTTTCAAACGCATAAGGTTTTTATTTAATAAATTTTAATTTATATTTTGAATTAGTGTGTATTTATTATATAATAAAACTCATTTTAATTTTATGAATATATATTGTGTTACCTAGGTAAACAAAAAGATGAAAGTTGTCATTGTAAAAACTAAAAGGATAAAATTGAGAAAACATAATACTAACATATAACTTGATAAAAAAGTGTTTATTTTTGTGTTTTAGAGGTGTTTATAAACCATGTAAACCCTACCCTAAATTATTATTCCATTGTTTATAAATATTATGTAAGGGAGACCACCCAATAGTGAATAATATTTGGTATTTATAAACAATTCACTCATCCTCAACTATAAAAGGGAAATAACTCTCCTAACTTGTTTAAACCTTCACACCCCTTTGGTTTATCCAATACCATACCAAATCACATTACAACCTACATAAACTATTCCTAGAATCCTTATGTTGTTTAAATATCCATCCTATAATGTATTTTAGTGAATACCTAAGGAGCATACTAGAAGAATAGGTTACAGTCAACAACGAGCGTCTTCTATTTATTTCTTCCCCCAACCCCAAATAAATTTAGTACATCATGATTATATAATATCCTAAATATATTAAATATATTTATATGTTTTTATTTTAATGTAATTACATAAACCTCCTCCACTTACATAAAATGGGTTATTAAATCATCATTAATGAGTTTGGAGGACTACCACCTCGCGAACTGACATACTTTTTTTTCCATTTCCACCACTCAAAGTTGAAAAAAATACAGACTTATTGTTAACATATGTTATTTATTATATTAATTCTTATTTTAAGATTATATAATTTATTATAGCACATATTCATTCATACTCTCCATTTTGTGGAAATATAACAATGTCATTAGTGTGTACGAAGGACTACCACCTCGCGAAGCGATATGATTCATTTATAATCTACATGGAAAGTATTAAGGATTATTTTAATGAAAAACGAGATAAATATGGAATAAAAATTATATTTTAAATGAAAATGAATATACATATATCATTTAAATTTCATTCATTCAATCTGATAAGAAAATTAAAACAGTGTTCATACATGTGTATGGCCTACTGTCTCTATAATCAATGTTTTTCACTTACTATCAATAATTTATTTGATTAAAATAATTACATATATTATTAATACATATGATATTTATATCATGGTTATCATTATTTAGATTATGGAACCATGATCAAAGTAAATAGACTAAAAAAATAAAAAATCAACACATATATGAAAAACAAATTGTTTATTTCCAGAAACGTGACTCTAATAAGGAATTGTTGATAAAAGGTAATAAAAGTTCATAATAAAACCATATATGAATATATATATATGAATATTGTTTTTTAATATATTTATAATGCATTTATATTTATCATAAAGGATTTTTTTAATGTTTAAGAAGGAATTAAATACTTGAGGTAAAGGATTTCAATCTCAATATTTACATCAATGATAAACATTAGATAATAACCACCCACTTATTTTAGGTCGTTTATATACTACTTGAGAATGTATTTTATTATTATTATCCATAATATTATAGTGATTTATATATCCATTTTTTGATCTATATTTTATGTGGTTTATGGTTCAAAAAATACCAATGTGGTAAATGTGTTTGATCTCAATTTTCATTCATTAAGATGTATGTTGGGTTATTAAACTATATTATTTTATGAGGTGTTTATAAAGACACCTTTGAAATTTAATATCATGAATTTATTTATACTCATGATATTTTAATTTTTTATTTGATTATATCCTTTCATGGTTCTTATGATTCGTGTTTCCCAAATTGTTAAGGGTTTTATGTAACTTTGAAATCTTTTACCAATATTACTTATGATTAAGTCTCCAATGTTTAAATATTTTGATCTAGCTCTCAATAATTCTCGTGACATATTTTATCATCTATTTATGTTTTTAGAATAGATTCTTCCCTTCAGTTTTCTCTCTTTAAGTACTCAAAAGTTCAAAAGAATATTTTTTCTCTTTTTAGTTGAAAACCCTTTTCATCTAAAATAATGTTTTTAAAAAATGTTTTTAATAATGATTAAAAAATGATTTCTAATGTGTAAAAGTATATTTTTCTCAAGAAATGATTTAAATTATTTTTAGAGATTCAATTTTATTTATTCAATGTAATTTTAAAGGAATTTTCTTTCTAAATGATTTAAGTTTTAAAAATGTTTTTTCAAATAGGAAATGAAATTTTCCTCAACAAATGTTTCAAATGATTTTAGAGAATCTATTGTACTTATTCAAGGTTGTTTTATAAGAATTGTTTTTAAATTTTTTATTTTTTAAAATTCATGTTTCAAATCATAATTTATGTTTTCATCAATGAAAGCTATAAATGATCTTTAGAAATTTTTTTCTATCAAAGATGACATCGGTTTTTTTACATATGATTTATTAGTTATACGATCCAAGGATACTATTTATATTCTTTCTTTGAATAGTTTATTTTCTTGATTTCATGGTGGTTATGAAACCTGTTTCTATTCCTTGGGTTACACCATGATGAAATGATTTTGAAGACCTATTATTATATTGGGTAATTCTATGATGATGTTATTATGAATCCTATATATTTTCTATAGGTTAAGAAATTATGTTTATGATACCCATTTAATTTCAAAGGATATGTTATGATAAATTTTTATGACATTGTGGAACCTAAAAATGTTGTTTTATTTATGTGATTGGTGGGACAAATATCTTCTTAAATTTCATTGGGTAATGATTTATATCTCATCAGATAGATAGAATTGTAATGAAGAGTTAACTCAGTTTAGTAAGACATGAATATAATTGGGACTGAACTCAGTTTAGTTAAAAAGGATGGAAATGTAGAGTAATATCGGTCCATTAATATAGGACTAGATGCTAGAGTGGACTCAAATCAATAATTTATGACTGGAATGGTGATTGAACTCAGTTCAGTAAGACAGGGTTAGAATGGGAAGTGAACATGGTTCAGTACGATAGATTTGGAACAGGTAGTGAACCCAGTTTACTATGGCAGGGATATAATGGGGTGTGAACTTAGTTTAGTAATGTATGTTTTCTAATATTATGGTCTTGTAAGTGATCCTTAAATAATATGAAAATGATTTTCTATATATATATGTATACCACAAATTCCATATTTTCCAATGTTTTTTTTCTAATAACTCGTGTTATTTGATTAAATTATTTTTCATGTCTTTTGAACTACCAAAATTTATTCCTAGACCCATGTTTAAGATATTTGATATTCAAGGTATGTTTTTGAAATTTTATTCTCATGTTCTCAAACAATTATGTTCACATTATGATAACATGCTCCGTGTTTTTCATTACTGAGCATATGGGATCACCCATTATTATATTTCATTACCCTATGTTATGATGAAATGTTTATGTAGGGTATTTTTATGAAGATTACTAATGTGTAAGATATTTTTTTGGATACATTGAAGATCATTCACCAAATTAATATTATGGTGTTCCAGGTTTCCAAAATAACTATACTATTATGCTCCTCAGGTAGTTATTTTTGTAATGTAAAGAATATTAATATAAAAATTTCTAATCTCCATGAATTAAAATAAAATGTCCCTAAAGTTTGTACCAATGTAAATGTTTAGTTAGTATTTGGGAACAAGGATAAAAAAACATGATTATGATCCCTTTAGATATTTCAAAGGATATTTTTAGTGAAGTCTCTAAGGATAAGTTAAAGGATGATTTAAAGTATAAGAAAGTGTTTTGGAATTTTGGTAAAGGATAGATAAGAGTTTTACAAGGAATTGAATCAATTTATGTATAACAAATGTTAATGTGACACAAGTACTAATTTACATAGGGGTAAGAAAACTAAAAGAACTGTATTGAGCAAGACTCAATAGAGAACCGGTGCAGAAAAATGGGCCATATGAATCCCATGGTTTGACACTCTGAGAGTATATGATTTTGAAATTCAAAATAATTTTTAAACCATTATGAAGTATTTAAATAGACAATGACTATGAATGAACAATGATATCATATATAAAATAAAGTTTCATTATTTATACATCCTATATGTTATTTGTTGGATTATGTGGTTCCCTACTATGATTATTATTTCTTACACTATTCATTTCGTTTTATTTGATTGTTGGAACTCTGAAAAACTATGTTAGTGCTGAGTGTGAAAAAATTTCTGATGAGAACTCAAATGGGATGATGCCACTAGAAAATAATGGTCACATTAAAGGTTTTTATTTTTGAAATTTGAAGGGGTTATAACCCCTTCTAAAGTCATTGACAACGGTAGTGAGGAACCACTGCTAATGTGGTCGCCTACTTCCATTAGAGGCAATTTTATGTAAGCCCTAATAATGTCATGGTGACTTTAGTGGAGGTTACAATAGAGGGGGTTTAAGCCCACTCTCATGTTAATATAAATCCACCATGCACACTATAACTACCACTAGTTGAATGCATGGAAGGGTGGTCCAAACTACCCCTAATAAGATGTTACATAAGGGGTGGCTTTTGACAATCGCCCCTAAAGTTTTTGTCAATTTATTTTAGGACCCTCCTCTCCCACATTTGACCCCACGCCCCACCAATTATCCCCCTCCCTATGTCCCTCTAGTTTCTATCCCTCCTCCCTCCTCCCCTATGGTTCCTGCTTCCTCCCGATCCTATTTCTCCCCACTAGTTTCCACCCACGTGGCTAGCCTCCTCCAAGTCCCGTTCCCACCCACAATCATCCTCTAATTCCTATTCCCTCCCATGACCCAACACTAATTCACATGCCCAACAGTTCCCGCCTTATCCTGGTCTCATTCCTGCCTACAATTAACATGCCCACAGCAAAATAGAATCCCACCAGGAATCGAAGACTACACCGCACACTGTTGAAATCTCCAACAAACCACCAAGGCAAAAGATCTATGTTATATAAGTTATCTATTATTGTATTCATATAATGTTAATATTTTATTATTAAAAAATTATTACCATAATATTTTTACATACATTTAAAATAATATATATATATATATTATTCACTATATTTAAATGTAATTATATACATTCTATATTATATATTTAAATATCACCTAAATATATTACACAAGTATATATGCACATTTTTCAAATATATATACATAGATATATATATATCTTTCTTTGTGTGTTATAACAACAATGTTATTAATTATTATTATTCTTATTACCTCTATTTTTTAATCTATACAAATTATATGTTGGTTTTATAAATACTGTACATTTATTTTATTATTTATATCAAATATATATTATATTAAATACATTTATATTATATATTTATCTAAATTATTTATATACATAATTACATGTTTATATTATATATTTTTATTTACCTAATATATTTATATGAGGTGTTTAAAAATATATTTATATAGTGTCTTTCAAAACAAATATTTATTATTATTGATATTAATAAATATATTAACTTGTATAAACTATACAACATTATATATAATTAATATGTAATTATTATTATTATATGAAACACAATTTATAAAAATATTAATATTATATGTAATTAATATTATATTATATATAATTAATATTATTTTATATATAATTACTATGTATATTATATATAATCAATATTATATGACATACAATTTATAGAAAAATATAATTATTATTTTATGAAATACAATTTTATATTATATTCAATTAATATTATATGAAAGAAAATTTATAAAAATATTTATATAATGTATTTCAATTCATATATTTATTATAATGTACATTAATATATATTACTATTTCAATAAATATACAATAATATAAATTTCATTCTTCAAAATCTACTTCATATAATATATAATATATAATGTAAAGGCATAACCCTATTATATTAAAATATATTTATTATTATTATAATATAATTTATAAACACTACAAGATTGAGTTTTTATATGATATATTTTATAGATAAATTATACTTATGAATATATTTATATAATATGATTATTCTTTTAAATTATAATTATTTAATATCATATTAAATACATTTTATACCAATAAATATATATTAATTTACATAATATTATACAATCATAATTATGTATACATGTAAATTCAATTAAATGGAATCATATAAATATTTTATATAATATGTTCCCATAATGTATTTAAATAAATTTATATATTGTGTTTTGATTATATATATATATATATTAGAAGTTTCTCTATTTTAATCCTTGGGGGTTTACAACTGCTTTAATCTCTTAAATTAGAGGGTGGTTTTGAAACCCCTCTAAATTAGTGACTTTAGAGGTGGTTTTTGAACCTTTTTAAATTAATTACATTAGAGGGGGGTTTGAACCCCCTCTAAATCAGAGACTTTAGAGGTGGTTTTTGAACCCCTTTAAAATTAATTACATTAGAGGTGGCGTTTGAACACCATATAAATTAGAGACATTAGAGGGCTTTTAGGAACCCCATCTAAATTAATTACAATAGAGGGGGGTGAATACCCTCCAATGGAGGACATTATATGGGGTTTTCAACCGCCAAAAAATTTAAGATATTAGAGGAGGTTGTGAACCAGATCTAGAATCCAACTGGATATTAAAAATATAATGTTTAAAAATTTAGAGGGGGTTCAAAACCCCCAATAATTTTTGAAATTAATGGACTTTATAACCCCCTCTAAATTTTATGAATAGCAAGGGTTGTATATAATACGTCTCTAAATTTTATTAAAAACAAATTTAGAGGGGGTTCATATTCCCCTCTAAAAGTGATGATTAGAGGGGGTTGCACAAAACCCCATATAATTATACATGAAAATGAAATTAGGGGGGTTGTGTGTAACCCCTTCTAAATTACCCCTTCTAATGTAATTTTGTTTTGTAGTGTGCCTAGATTGAAGGTCATTTTGATTATGCCTAATCATTTTTCACATAATATGATTCACAATGTATACCTTAACTGGCTCTCATACACACCAAAAAAGATAATGATAGAGTTAACTATGATTTCAGTTAATGGTAACCATAGAATTAAGTGAATTACTCAGAGAGAAGAGAATATGTTTCGAGTATGGAAAATTAGGATACAAATGATGTAGTTTCTAAGGAAAAAGAAAAGGCGTAGTTAACGTAATGGGTGGGAATGTAACGATTTAATGTTTTTAATGAAAATTCATTTCTTATAATTATTTTCTAAAATAAGAACATAATGAACTACTAAGTTCTTTGTGACCTTTAAACATATTTTTGTCACTTCGGTGTTTGGAATTTCAAAAATCCGACACACACAGTTGTGATTAGTAAATTATTTTGTGTTCGATAAGAAAAAAATAATTTTGGGTAAATAGTAACCTACCCTTATGAATAGTAATACAAATTTATGAATACTGATATACCTTAATGAATAGTAACTTTATCTATGATAGTATTAAAATAATATTCAAGTGAAATTATGATGTACATATATTTTAGAATAAGTAAATGAATGTTTTTAAAACTGGGTTTTTAGTAATAAATTATGATTTTCAATATATATTAAATTAGTCATATTTAGAAAATAATTATTAAAAAATAGGCATCATTATTGGAATATACAAGTTAAAAAATGTTTAGGCTGAATTTTTAATATTTTTCTAAAATACCAGATTTTTTTACGAATAGTAAAAACTGATAAATCACAATAAATGGAAAAACCATAATTTCTGCATCATGCTTGATTAATGGATGATGTAAATTACCATTGGATCATAATAAAATCTATTTATTACTATTATAGGTTAATTTATACTCACTATTTATTGAATTATGAAAAAATAATAAACTAATGATTATAATATTTAGAATACCCTCTTCTCCTCCACTATAACCCCCCCTCACTCCCCCTACCCATCACTACTCTCAAGACCCATTCCTTTCCAATATGCTGCCCAAATATCTCCTAAAGATCCTCTACCAAGTTTAAATTCCTGTATTCTCTTCAAAATACCATATCCTCTTCCCTTAAGAGGTTCTCCAAGGAGGTAGACTCAAGAGGTGAATTTCATTTTCCAACTCTTCCATTACATTGAAGTTATTTTCTTTTCTTATTTCCTTCCTTGCCTCACATCAACCAAATAGTATGATAACTCCAGTAACATAAATGTAGTAGAATTATTTTATTCTAATGGGATACTTAGTTATCTTATCTCTTTTCCCTACCTTTTATTTGAAAGAAATGAAAACACCATTTGAGATGTGTTATTTAATCACTTTCAAGGAGAACAATTTATCAATTGCTGTCATCATCATTAATTATATTCCTGAAAACATTTGGGTTATGGCTGAACTATATTATTATATATTTAATATTCCATTTTTTGTTTACAAAATATTCGTGCATAAATGGTAGTTTGTTATAAATCAAAACACGTTCTTCATAATCAAACCCAATGATTAACCCAATGTGGTTGTCACTAAAGTTATTTACAATGGTTAAACTTCACCCCAAGTAACACTATTATGTTTTTAACCATTTAATAGTCTATTTTTTTACTAATAACATAAAATTAAATTCTGTACAGCCAATTTCATCATACTTGTTTAACCGTACATAAATATAAGTAAACCAGTCTTGAAAACCATTAAAACAAACTGTCCCGACCAATGAAATTGAACAACTTAACCCATTATAAATGTCTTGGATGAACATACAAATATTATAATAAAACTGTTACATATATATGAGGTTCTAGTATTATTAATTATTAAGCCTAATTTTTTGTTCCATTCATTAATAATAAGTGGAGAACATCGCCAGATTTATGATATGGGATCCTCTCCATTTCACTCCTAATCAAGATTGTCCTCTACGATATGCCTTTTTATGTATAATAACAAATTATGTGGTATGTTTTCTCACCTTCACATACTTCCATAATGAGGTTTAAGTGATGATAAACCCTTTTTCTATCTCATCAATCCCTCTTAGGTACACCCGACACCATGACGATAAACTGTAATGAATTCTACCTGAACCATCCTTGTTCTTTTTGGTTGCCTTATCTTTATTTATATCAAAATACAATTATATTATCTATCTATGCATATATTATAAATTTTGTTTAGTTTTACAATATTCATTTATGAATACCATTTCATCAGCCTCTTTTTCAGGAATATACATCTTTTTAAAATATTCTCTCCTCAGAACATTCCAATAAGAAAACTTTTTTTAAGAGAACATCCCTAATTTTTACCCTATATCAAGTGCACTATATCTTTTATTTTAAGCCACCACTATTTTTATAAAAAATTTATTTTTATTATAAAATAATTATTTGTTAAATTATGGTTTTATATAATTGATTATCCTCTTTTATATTTTAAAAACTATGTAGTATTTTCTTTAAAATCGCATAAAATTTTTTAAATGATAATGTTTCTCAAATACATTTCTTATATGTTGTCACTTATGTTTGACATCACTTACCATTTTATATGCCTATTTTACCTTATGAACGTCCATGTATGTTCTAATCCATTTCTTTCATAGACACAATCATGATACACTCATTGGTTAATATTTATGTCAGGATTGTGGTACCCAATTCTTTCCATCAGTATCCTTATGTTTATATGTGTTTGATTATGTATGATTATTTATGTGGAAATAATATTCATAAAAACTTTGAGATGGGTGTGCCCATATATCCCCCTAATTTATTGGGTAATGTTAATTCTAATGATATGTGATATAAAATAGAATTATACATCATTCCTTTACCTGGATCATACATAACAATGTCTGCATACACCCAAATGTGTATGCAAGGTGTCAAACAACTCCTAGTAGGATTCCTCCAAAAAGTAAAGATTCCAATTATAACATTAAAATACATATTAAAATACAAATACTCAAGAAAACATTTTAAATCATTTTTATGAAGTCATTTTATGGAAAACCATTTCTCGAATAAGCTTTCATGAAATAAAAATGTACATTAGGTCTATCGTTATCGATGACTAGCACCATTTATCATAAGAATCATTTAAAAATAAACCACCATGGGTGAATTATTATATGTAACCAGTGATTTTGGGGCACTAAGAACCATGTACCTCATTGATCAAAATCCCCCACTAAACTATCAACAACGTCCTTATGTAAGAGACATTGGAGGGGATCACATACCATGGCCTAATGGTCTCCATATAATAATACAGTACCACCAATATTCTTGTGACTGATCCATCGGTGAGGATTTAATCCCAATGTCCAATGGTCTCTAGTAATATCACATGTTGAGTTAGTGTTTCTGTCATCAATCCTACCAGATTAATCTGAGCCTCGAATACTTCTGAATCACCTAGCATACTGGTTCTAGTTTTTCTACCTAGATACATGGGATTCCCTTTGTGCTCAAATTCTCTTTCACATTTCACATAAATCAACATTTTCACATACACATTCCAAGCATCATAATCACACAAGGAAATCAATATTTTCTATAAAAAACCGCTTTCCATTTTTCATGAACTCCAAAACCATTTATAATTACATTTCACACCGCTTTCACAATTTATAAATACCATTTTAAAAACAAAAAATATTAAAAAATATGTAATAAACCATTTTTCATTGGAAAATTCCCTTTAATAATATTATTATCATCAAGACCTCTTCCATATAATGATTCCTTTTTCAGAGGCGCAATTATGGTGCACCACAAGCAATCCAACATGGAACAAAAAACATTTAACTAATAAAACCCACTTCCAAAACATTTTCACCATTAAATCGCTTTTAAAACACATTTCACTTCATTCATACAAGACACAAAACATATTTGAGAAACACTACAATGAATCACATTAGAAATAAAACCAATTTATTCTTAGAGACCAAATTCCATATAATATGAATTCCAAACCATTTATAAAATATGTTTCACACAAAAATAATAATCCAAATGACACATTTAAGAAACCAAGAATGCATATCAAAATCCTATAATAATAAAAACTATTGGAACAAAAATATTCACACTTTGAAACTTCTCGAAATTGGTGTGAAAAAACATCAACACCCACAAAAGACACTATAAAAGAATGAATGAACATTAATCATAAATATCTCAGACACAAGATAAGTTCCTATATAGGTCAAAAACCCACTGGAAAATAGTAACCCAAGGAGGAGGGAAGAGAAACCCTAAAAGGGGGATAAATCGAGATGAAATAGACACACATGATGATTCTTTGAATTTACCATGCCAAAACACCCAAGTAATGATGATCATGAAGTACATGGATTCTTAGATGAGTCTTCCATGGATAAAAATCCCATATGGTGTATAATATGGGTGATTTATGGTTAAATAAGAATAGGGAAAATTGTAATTTTACCGTTTTAATGACCTTGACAAGTCACACAGTTTCCCGCATGGTTTTCCAAATTTGGTAGTGATCATGCATGCCTCACTCTCTACGACGGAGTGGTCACATGGTAAGTATGTGTGGTTTCAAAAAATGTCCATCAGCCATGTTTTTTCGCTATCCCAAATGACATTTAGGTACATAGTTTCTTAGGGAAGGGTTCATGGTTTCCCCTAACTATGTGCCAACCATGCACTACCTTCTATGAAGACCAAATTCCATATTTTTCCACAAGTACACATGGGGGACCCCAGTGTAAAAATCCAAACTAAAAATAAATATAATTTTACCTTAAAACAGAAAAAATGAATGTAAAAATTCTCCCCACCATAATAACTTTTTATCCCCAGAAATTCAACTCGAAGCATGATTTGAGAAAAAAAATAGATAATCTTATGCCACCCAAGACTTATTCTCCAAAGTCTCATGAATTTTATTTCCATGTGACCAATGTAGTCATACCAACCATATTAAATACCAATGAGGAACTTTTTCCTGAGAATCCATAATCTCCAAAAGCCGCTCAAACAAAGGAAAATTAATCTCCAAATCCAACTCTTCCCAATTTAGCACATGGGAATCAAGATTACAATTTTTCATCTGAGAGACATGGACCATGTCATGGATTAATGTAAAATGAAATGTAAAATCTAAGACATATGTAATGCCCTGACCCTAGTTACCCAAAGTCTTTGAATTATTACATAATATTAGCATGATCACAAGGAAATCATTTCTCGAATGATGGATAATATTAGTATTATTTGAATCAAGATTCAAAAATAAGCTCAACATTACAACTTGAAAAGAAATACAACACGAATTGATTCCATTAGAAACATTCAAGCTCCCTATATTATGCTTACAAGTCACTCATAACTAACTTCATTATATCCCAGGAAAATGAAACATAAGAAAGGGGTGAGCTCAAACGATCATAAAGGTAAGCAATACAGAAAAAGATAACATAAATATTAAGCATGGGGAATAATTGAAAACACATGCCTTTACTAATAATAAATATGAATACTTATATGGAAGGAATATTAACTGAGTAAATAATTCCATAATAAAACATAATCATGTGTATTCTATTAGTTTAATGACCACATAAACCATTAATTTTATTTTTATAATGAGGGAATGTATAATTCCAGACATTCTGAAACATTTTGTCAGGGCCTCGGCCAAGACGTTTAAAAATAATCAAGGCCTCAGCCAAAATCATATTTCAAATTGGGAAAGGGCCTCATCCAATTCCATGTCTAGTTGTCTCATGGGACCTAAAGATGCACCGAGGAGCTATTGCAGGCTCCACCCATCACTTACGAAATCCAATACATTCCTCATATGAAAAGGAAAAAATATAACATAAACATTCGTATAAAAAAGAATATAAAATGTCAATACTTTAACCATAAACAATGACTGGTATAAAAAAAGAACATCCATAGTCAAAAATATCACAAAACCATCAATACAATATAGAAGTTTTGTATCATAATAAATCGACATCAAATAAACATAAAATCCATCAAAGGATGTTGACATAGATGAAATCAACATCTTTTTTTAAATAAATATCTATCTAGATTTTGAAATAATTTAAGAGTGACATAATTATAAAGAGAACATTTATTTTGTAAATATTCTTATAATAATGTAAGTTTGGCTTTGATGATGTTATAATGATAGAAAATAGCCACACCCGTCGTATAAGTTAAAAAAACATTCTTACCATAAATTTGTCGAAAAGGTCAAAAGTGCCTTGTTTGGAAAACAATGGAAAGATTCTTTTCAAAATGTATAAGGGTATTAATGAATTCAACCCATTTTCTAGTAAATGTTAAATATGTTTTGAAATAAATTTTTAAGAAACATGGATGTCGATGATAAAGATGTCCCAGTAGATACTTACGTAAAAACAACTTCGGATAATAAAGAGATTGTGAAATTAACCCTTAACTTGTACTTTTCCATGGTAGAGGGTATGTTAAACTCCTGAATAATGGTGAAATAATTGTTATTAAATTATACATGAATCATATACATTAATATGATATCATATATGATCTTTTAACATTGCATTGTTAATAATATCTTAGTATTATCTTCGTTTCGGGTGTTAACTGATTTGTGTTCTTTTATATTCTTTGTTATGTGAGTCATATTTGTTATGTATGATATGTATCTTACTCGTACCCAGAATTATATCATGTCTTTAAACATTATTTTTATCATAAAATAAAAATTAGTCTTGAACAGATACATTGGGGAATGAATCTCATCGTGTTCGTGGAGACGGTAATCCATACCTACACACGAGCGACAATATCATTATTTGATGTTAAAATAATATATAATTGGATGATAAACCATATATACAGAATCTTTATCATGTTATTTATATTATTTAAATCCATTACACGTTATTATTATGCCCATCCAAATAATAATGTATTGATTAACAATTACACCATGATGTGGAGACGGTAAGCCGTACGTGCGCACGTATGGTGAAATTTCATTCAAAGGATTGATATAATAGTAAATATAGGTGTACCATATTTATAATAACATCACATTATATAGAAGATACTAGATTTATTATTTTATAATGGAAATAACAAACAAAGAGGAAGTGGAAGAAGAAAGGAACTTGAAAGAGGTTGTGAGATATTTACCTCTTCTTCGGGTTCCTCCTTTTGATTTGATGAAAAGGGATCCTTTGGTTGGCTTTATAAAAAAAGTAAGTCCAATAGGATGAAGGTAGGATAGTTGGGATGGTATTTGGGTAGAGTTTGGCCGAGCCAAATGGCTTTGAAGGTGTGAATTAGAGAGAAGGTTGAGTGCCCATTTATAAAAGGGGTGAGGGTCACCTTAGGAAAAGCAAGAAATATTATTTTATAATAAAATAATTTTCGGATTATAATGTCTCAAAAATAGATTATTTAAAGGTTAAGGTGGTTATAGTTTGAAAACCACTCGACCAACAGGTTTTAGACAGGTTTGGGTCATTATTTTACCCTTGTCGTTTAGATTTAACTCTTAGTTAAATAGTTTTACATTTTCCAAGTCTCTTTTTATTTTTATATTATATGGATAATATAAATACTATATACTTCCAAAATAACCCTAATTGGTTCATTAATGATATACCAATAATTATATAAGTCCTTTGGCGGAACCTTATATTTTTATGAACAGAATATCAACTAATAATATAATATTTGTTTTAATAACTCTTTTATGTCAATTTTGAGATTATTTAATAATTTATTTTTGTTAAAGTCCTAAAAACATTATTACTTCGTCATAAATACATTTAATCAACCATAACATGTCATAGTCATCTATAAAATTATTTTATGTCATAAAAACTTTAAAATTATATTTATTTTAGAATTTATAATATAATTTATTTGATTTTTTCATTAATAAAATAAATATTGCATCATCATTATGTCATAAATATATTTACTTATTCAATGTATAAAAATTATAAATAAAATAAAATAATGTAGGAAATTTCATTATCTTTATAATGAATATTTATAGTTTAATAGATAACATTTATAACCCTATGTAACAGTTGTTTTACTAATAGATATATGCTTATGTTATATTTGTATTACTTTAACATAATTAATATAAAGTGTCATTATAACTTAAAAGTAACTCCATGGGGTCCCCAAATAGACCCACAAATGAAAATGGTCGGACATGATTCATCCAATAGGGTTAGGACACATGTTAGGGTAATTGAATATTATTATAATATTATATTTCTTTACCCTTATTTACTGAATTTACCCTTTAACCATGGTAAATAAAATATTTACCGAAGTAATTATTCAAAATGTCTAAAAATAAAAGATACCTATTTACACAATTTGGAACTCCTTATTACAAATATGGAATCCATTTTTCTAAAATCAAAAAATATAATTGGCAGAATTTAATTTAAAATTAATTCATGTTGTCGAAACAAAAAGCGTTTTTTTGTGAAATAATAACTAGCAAAAGATTGACACTTGTTTATGTCACATTTAAATGTGAAATTACTTAGAATGACGTACACTGCATTAAATTATAAAAATATAATCTAATTATACTACCAAACCATTCAAATTCATAATTTATCACAATTAATTATTTCTATTAAAAAAGTTGTTTTCAATTAAAATTTATTAATTTTTTACTATTCATCAAAATATGAAAGTTATCAAAAAAGTATCAAAATTTTAACCTAAGCTAATTTCGTTATTCCAAATCCAAAAATCAATTCCATTTTGAAAGATAAAATTCATAAAACTTCAAAAAGTGGGTATTACTATTCATAACGGGTACTTTGATTGGTTGTGGTGTGTTAGAACATGAAGTTGCGTACAACACATGCAATTGTATTATTCAAAGAGAAGCATACCATGGAAGCATGGGGTGTTACATTCTACCCTCCTTCAAATAATTTCGCCCTCAAAATTTCTTGAGTATTACTACTTAAAAAGTCTCGGGTGGTTCTTCATCATATGTTTCTCGGGTTCCCACATTGCCTCTTTCATCTTATGGTTTCTCTATAGAACTTTTACTAGACGAGTCATTCGGTTTCTCAATACTTTTTCTATCGTATCAAGAATCCCGATGGGCTCTTCGTAATAAGACAGATCAAGTTCCAGTTCTAATTCCTCATAGTTGAGTACATGCGTTGGGTTAGGCATGTATTCTCTCGACAGTGATACATGAAATACATCGTGAACTTTGGAGAGACTTGGTGGAATTTACAAATGGTAATCTACAACCCCAATTAATTCTAGAATTTCGAAAGGTCCGATGTACCTGGGACTCAACAAGTTTTGGGCCTACAAGTTTTCTTTAACCAACATCATCCTAAACAGGTGGGTGTACGTCATCTCGTTCTGAATAACGCTTCATATGGTGACATCCCCTATCTATTATTATTATTATTATATTTTATAAAAAAGAAAGGTCAAAAGAAACAAACAACAAAAGGATCCATGCATGGGGAACACCCCTCCACATATGGTGCCATCTGAATACTTGAATAGAATCTATTGGTATAGTATAATTCTACCAGAGGTAAATATTGATCCACCATACCTTGAATGTAAAGTGAGAATGATCTCAATATGTCTTCTAAGGTTTCAATAGTACGCTCTGATTGTCCATTCATTTGGGGGTGGTAGGCAGTGCTCAAATGAAGCATAGTATCCAGGGCTTTCTGAAGACTTTTCATGAATCTTGATGTAAAATGGAGATCACGATTAGAAAAAATCGGTAGTGGGACTCCATGAAGTCTTACAACTTCATTATTATATAGTATTTCTAGACGTTCAAGTGGTAAATCTTCTCTTACAGTAAGAAAATGTGCTGACATGGTAAGATGATCAACAATGACCCATATTTAATCATTCCTTCTAGGAGTCTTTGGTAGTCCCATGACAAATTCCATCCTAATATTATCCAATTTCCACTCAGGTATAGGAAGAGGTTGTAAGAATCCTCCAGGCTGTTTCCTTCCAGATTTCACTTATTGACAAACCCTACATCTTGACACAAAATCAGTAATCTCCCTCTTCATGTTGTCCCACCAAAAATGTTCCCTCAAATCTCTATACATTTTGGTGCTCCCAAGGTGTATAGAAAAATTGGAGCTATGAGAATCATTTAACAATTCCCTTTTCAGATCAAGTATATTGGGAACACAAAGTCTCTTCCCAAATTTCAAAATTCCATTTTCGGACACAAAGTCACTCAATCTCCAATCATTCACATCTTTAATCATCTTTTGAAACTGTTCATCGCCGGTCTGAGAATTATTTTTCCTTTCTAGTAAAGATGGTTTGGAAACCATTTGAAAAGTATTTATGGTTCACCTTCCATGGTGATTCCCATAACCATCATTACTAGATCAATATATATGGGATCCTTTTCAACTCTCATCATGTTCAAAACTCTATGATCTTTTCTACTCAAAGCATCTTCCTCCTTATTTTCATTCCTTGGGTGGTAGTATATTGTGTAATAACAATCCATGAGTAGTTCAAGCCATCGTCTTTGCCTCATGTTGAGTTCTTTCTATTAGAAAATATACTTCAAACTCTTATGAGCAGTATATATCTCACATTTTTCACCATAGAGATAATGTCCCCATATCTTCAACGTAAATATTACTGCTGCTAACTCAAGATCATGAGTAGGATAGTTTTGCTCATTAATTTTCATTTGTCGTGATGTGTAGGCAATAACTCTATCATTCTGCATAAGAACACAACCATGTTCTTTCTTCTATGCATCACTATAAATAACAAACCAATCATTCCCTGATGGTCGAGCCAATATAGTATAATTGACTAATATTCTCTTCAGTTCTTCAAAACATTTTTCACACTCTTTTATCTACACAAATTTAACCCCTTTACATGTGAGCTTGGTTAATGGGTTAGCCAATCGAGAAATATTCTAGACAAAATGCCGATAATAACCTACTAAAACAATAAAATTGCGTACCTCAGTTATACCCGTAGGTGCTACCCATTCTTGGATTGCTCTTTTCTTATAAGGATCAAAAGAGATTCCATCCTTTATGAAAATATGGCCAAGAAAATAAATCCCTTGAATCCAGAATTCGCACATGCTAAACATCCCATATAATTCACGCCTTCTAAGAGTATTCAGGATAATCCGCAGGTGATTTTCATGATATTTGTAGCTTTTGGAGTATAACAAGATATCATCAATAAATACCAGTAGAAAGTCATCGAGATATTTCTTGAAACTATATTCATTAGATCCATGAAGACAGAGGGTGCATTAGTCAATCCAAAAGGCATTATTGTAAACTCATAATGCTCGTACCTGGTTCGAAATGCTGCCTTCAGAATGTCTTCCTTCTTCACACACAACAGATGATACCCCAATAAAAGGTCAATCTTTGAGAAGTATTGAGCTCCATAAAGTTAGATGAATAAATCATCAATGAGAGGTAGTTGACTCTTTTTCTTTATTGTTACATCATTGATCTCTCTGTAGCCAATGCCCAACCTCGTAGATCTATCTTTCTTCTTAACAAGAAGAACAGGGGCTCCCCATGGAGAAACACTAGGGTGAATAAATCTGTTATTACACAATTACTCTAGTTGTTTCTTTAGTTCCATTAATTCAACAGTGGCCATTCTATAATGGGTCTTTGATATGGGCCATGATCCAGGAATTAAATCAATGGAAAACTCAATTTCTCGTTCTAGAGGATGTCCTGGTAAATATTCGGGAAACACATCAACATATTCTTTCACAATAGGTACATCCTCTATTTGAACATTGTTTTCCTCACCCAAAATTATTTCATTCTCTTCCTCCCAAATAATTGAATTTAGTTGAGATACTTGGGTGGATTTAGATAAGAATCAGGTGATGCCGGTTCTTCTCTAAAGATAATGTCTTATTTATCATCGTCATCAAAAGTTGTAACCTCTTTCTTCTTACAATAAATTTTTGCATCATTGTCCCAAATCCAATCCATACTGAGGATTATATCAAATTAAATAATGGGTATGACAATGAGATCAGCAGATATAGAACATTTATGTGTTCTAATGGAGACTAATTTACAAAACATTTTTGCAATGATACTTCCCTTATGAGTGTTGACTGACAACTCCCTTGTTAAATCAAATTTGAAAATTTTAATTTTTTCAGAAAACTGGGAAGATATGAAATAATGCGATGATCTAGAATCAAATAATGAATTTGATAAACATGAAGAAACCATTAAATTACCTGCCACTACATCTTTCGAAACTTCAACCTCAGTAGTAGTGATCAGATATGCTTGGCCTTAATCCCTTGGCCTTTTCTGAGGTATGTTTTCCTGACGCTTAGGACATTCATTTTCATAATTTCCCATCTCCCTACAATTGTATCATCAAACATTGTTAGGGTCTTTCTTCCCCTTACAATCACCAGTAAAATGGAATTTCTGTCCAAATTAGTAGCATACTTCATTTACTATTAGACAGTCACCAGGGTGCTTTCTTCTGCAATTATCACAGGGTGGAAATTCAATTCTTCCCTTCTTCCCAATTTTCGTATTTCCTTTCCCATAGTGTTCAGCAGATCTCTTCTTCTCTTGCATTGCTTTAAAGTCATAAGACTTAGATAATTTTTTTTTCAGTCTTGATAGCACATGAGACAATATCTTTATATGATGAGAAGGATTGTGATACTAATGATCGACAGAGAAATGGTTTTAACCCATCAATTGAAAGGTCAATCTTACTTCGTGGGTTATGTATATAATCTGCTATATACCTTGCTAACCATGTAATGTTAGAATCATACTTTTCAACTTTCTTGTCCTCTTTTTTCCTCAGACTCAGAAATTGTATTTCCTTTTCCGCTCGATGGTCATGAGGAAATTATTTTTCAAATAAAATTTCTTTAAACTCCTTTAATTCTATATTTGATACTTCTTTGTATTATTTTGTGTTTTGAATCAATGACCACCATTCTTCAACATCTCCAGTGAGGCAATAAACTGCCATGACAACTTTTTCCCTTTCGCTACTCCCCAAAGCATGGAATATTTTCTCTATGGAATTTATCCATTGCTCAGCCACTAATGGATTTGTACACCCATTGATTGTCGTTGTTTGTTACCTCATGAAGCAATCTAACATTGATCCTCCACGCTGTGGATCAGGGTGCTGCATACGAGTAAGGTTATTATTCATAACCTGTGTGAGTTGTCCCAGTATAGGGATTAGCTGATCAGCACTAGTTGCATCACCATATCCACTATAATAATATTGAGTAGGAGGGAAATCCATACATGGAGTGTGTGCATTGATTCAGTTTCCATCCTTCCACTAGGCTCCATTTCTAAACAATGGCCTACACTAGATTAGTTTATGAATTAGAATACATAAATCCAATCTTCTAATACACTTAACATAAATTGAAGTGTTTATAGCTATAATCCATAATCAGGAAAATGTTTTCATTGAGTAAATATATACTCATATGTCCTTCATAATGGTTTGTAACAAAAATGATAATTATCCTATTCATATCCCTCGAGAGTGTCATAAGAAAGAGTGTAGCATGGATCATTGTCGTGCACCAATTCCCATTTGAGTCTAGATCAAAGCGGTGTTTTTGGGTTTTACCCCTAGTTACATCTGTTCCAAAGCCACCTCTACCTGATCGTATCCAGACAGGGATGTAATGCTTGTAAAACTCAAAAAATATCTAAAATACCAAAATTCTAGAATGTTCTTTTATACCAATCCTCAAAGTTTATCATTGGGCTATGTGCACTAATCAGATTATATATAAATCTAGTTTCCAAGGTTTGTACTAAACTTCCTCTGATACCAAGTTTAATTCCCCGACCCCAGTTACCCAGAGTTGGTGCATTATTACATAACATTGGCATGATCACATGGAAATCATGTCTCGAAAGACCGATCAGTTTAGTATTATTGGAAACCAGATTCATACATAAGTTTAAATTTACAACTTGAAAAGAAATACAACACTGATTTTTTCCATTAGAAACATCCAAGCCTCCAAGATTATGCCCTCAAGTCACTCATAACTAACTTCTTCATATCCTTGGAAAATGAAACAAAAGAAAGGGCTGAGCTCAAATGCTCAGTAATGGTAAGCAATACAGCGAAAGATAATATAAATATTAACCATAGTGAATAATTGAAACCACATGCCTTTACCAATAATAAGCATGAATACTTTTTTGTAAGGAATATTAACTGAGTAAATAATTCCATAATAAAACATAATCATGGTTATTCTACTAGTCGAATGACCACATGAACCATCAATATTATTTTCATAATGAGGGAATGTATAATGCCCGACATTCTGAATTTTTTTTTCAAGTCCTTGTCTAAGACGTCTAAAAATGATTAAGTCCTCGACAAAAACCACATATCAAATTGGGAAAGAGCCTCGGCCAATTCCACGTCTAGTTTTCTCATGAGACATACCAATGCATCGAGGAGCTATAGGAGGCTCTACCCGTCACTTACTAAGTCTAATACTTTTCTCATATAAATAGGATGAAATATAACATAAACATTTGTATTAAAAATAGCATATGAAATGTCAATACTTTAACTATAAACCATGAATGGTATAAAAATTTCACATCCGTAGTCAAAAATATCACCAAACATTCAATATAATATGGATGTTTTGTATTATAATAAATCAACTTCAAATAAACATAAAATCCATCAATGGATGTTGACATAGATGAAATCAAAACCTTTTTTAGAGAAATATATATTTATATTTTGAAATAATTTAAGAGTCACATAATTATAATGAAAACATTTATATTGAAAATATTCTAATAATCTTGTAAGGTAAGCTTTTATGATGTTATAATGGCAAAAAATATCTGCACCCGACGTATAAGTTAAAAAACATTCTTACCTTAAATTTGTCAAAATGGTCAAAAGTACCTTGTTTGAAAATGATGGGAAGATTCCTTTCAAAACATATAAGGATATAAATTATTTTAACCCATTATCTAGTAAATAGTAAAAAAAATTTGAAATTCATTTTTAAGAAACGTGGATGTGGATGATAAAGTGGTCTTAGTAGATACTTACGTAAAAACAACCTCGGATAATAAAGAGATTGTGAAATTAAACCATACCTTGTACTTTTCCTTGGTCGAGGGTAAGTTAAACTATTGCATAATGGTGAAATAATTGTTATTAAATTATAATAGGATCATATACATTAATATGATATCATATATGATCTTTTAGCATTGTTTTGTTAATAATATCTTAGTATTATCGTCATTTCGAGTGTTAACAGATTCATGTTCCTTTATATTCATTGTTTTGTGAGTCATATTTGGTATGGATGTGATGTGTCATATTCATATCCAGAATGATATGAAGACATTTAACATTATCTTTAATCATAAAATGAAAATTAGTCTTGAATGGATATGATGGGGAATGAATCTCATCGTGTTCCTGGAGACGGTAATCCGTACCTACACACGAGAGACAATATCATTCTTTTGATATTAAAATAATATATAATTGGATATTATACCATATATACAGAATAATTATCATGTTATATATATTATTTACATCAATTACAATTCATTCTTATACCCATCCAAATAATTATGTATAGAATAACAATTACACCACGACATGGAGACGGTAAGCCGTACGTACACATGTATAGTGTCATGTCATTCAAAGGATGGATAAAATAGTGAATATTGTCGAAAAATTTTTATAATAACATCAAACAATATAGAAGGTACTGGAGTATTTGTTTTGTAATGGAAACAGTAAAGAATGAGGAAGTGGAAGAAGAAAGGAACTTGAAAGAGGTGGTGGGATATTTACCTCTTCTTCGGGTTCTTCCTTTTGATTTGATCAAAAGGGATCCTTAGGTTGGATTTATGACTAAAGTAAGGCCTCTAGGGTGAATGTAGGATAGTTTATATGGTATTGGGGTAGAGTTTTTCCAATCCAAATGGCTTTGAGGGTTTTAATTAGATAGAAGGGGGGTTTCTTTTATAAGAGGGGTGAGGGGCACCATAGGAAAAGTTAGAAATATTATCTTATAATAGAATCATTTTCGATTTATGATGGCTCAAAAATAAATTATTTAAAGGCTAAGGTGGGTATGGGTTGAGAACCACTCAACCAATAGGTTTTAGATACGTTTGTGTCACTATTTTACACTTATCATTTAGATTTAACTCTTAGCTAAATATTTTGACATTTACCATTTCTCTTTGTATTTTTATATTATATAGTTAATAAACTTACAATATAATTCTAAAAGAATCCCAATTGGTTCATTAAAGATAAAAATATCATTATATAAGTCCTTTGTCCTTCCCATAGTTTTTTGTTAACAGAATATCAATTAATAATATAATATTTGTTTTAAAAACGTTTTTATGTCAATTTTGAGATTATTTAATAATTGATTTTTGTTAAAGTCCTAAAAACATTATTACTTCGTCCTAAATTAATTTAATCAACCCAAAAATGTCATAGTCAACTATTAAATTAATGTATGTCAAAAAAAAACGTTAAATAATATTTATTTTATTATTTATAATATAATTTATTTCAATTTTGCATTAATATGGAAAATACTCCATCAACTTTGTGTCATAAATAAATTAACTTATTCAACATATCAAAATTATAAATAAAATACCATTATGTTGGAAATATTTTTATATTTCTAAGGATTATTTATAGTCAAAGATATATCATGTATTAGTCTATGTAAAAATTGTTTTACTAAAAGGCTTATGCTTTTTTCATTTTTGTATTTACTTTAACATAGTTAATATAAAGTGTTATTATCACTTACAAGTGGCTCCATGAGGTCCAAAAATCGACCCAAAGATTCCCATGGCCATACATTTATCATCCAATAGGGTTTGGAGTTGTGTTATGGTAATTTAATATTATTAAAATATTATATTTGTTTACCCTTATTTACTAGATTTACCTTTTAACCATGGTAAATAAAATAGTTACCGAAAGAATTATTCAAAATGTCTAAAAATAAAAGATACCTATTTAAACAATTTGGACATCATGATTCAAATATTGAATCCATTTTGATAAATTTAAAGCACAAAAGTGGTAGAAATTAATTTAAAATTAATTCCTGTTGTCAAAACAAAAGCCGTGTTTTTATGAAATAATAACTTCCAAAATATTAGCACTAGTTTATGTAAAATTTAAATGTAAAATAACTTATAATGACCTATATTTTATTAAATGATAAAAATATAATCTGATTATACTGAAAACCCATTTAAATGTATAATTTATCACTACTAATTATTTCGATTACAAAAGTTGTTTTTAATTAAAATTTAGCAGTTTTTAATATTCATCAAAATATAAAAGTTATCAGAAAAGCACAAAAAATTTACCCTAAGATAATTTTTATATTCTAAATTAAAAAATAAAGTCCATTTTGAAAGATTAAATTCAAAAAATTGCAAAAACTGTGTATTATTATTCATAACAGCTAGTTTGATTGGTTGTGGTGTGTTAGAACTCGAAGTTGTGTACAACATGCGCTATTGTATTATTCAAAGAGAAGCATACCGTGGAAGCTTAGGGTGTTACACATATTTCACATAACTAACTCTATTTGTAACATAAAAAGTTCTGAGAAACCATAGCATTTTCGTCCCTTCCTTACAAAGACGATGATGACCCAAGCAAGGTTCCACCTTCAAAAACACTCGTTTACCCATAGAAAATAAAAAATCCAGATGCCTTTGATCAAAATAAGATTTATTATGACTTTAACTGTCATCAACTTCTGCCTCATCATATTTACTTTATCAGAAGTCTCTTGTACAAAGCTCAGTCCCAGTAATGAGGTCTCACGCACCTCAACCAACTACTAAGGTGACTCACACAGCCAACCATAAATCCACTCCAAAGGAGCCATTAAAATCTATAATTGGTTAGTAATGTTATATGAAAACTACACAAACCCCAAATGGATATTATATGATCCTTATGAATCCAAGACTCATTCCCATTGCATGTCTTCCAAAAACTAATTTTCCCACTCCATCTGAACATCCATTTGAGGATGGTTTATTGTTCTCAACTTAACCTATGACCCTATCATATTATGAATTCCATCCCAAAATTTCAATTTAAAATTGTGTTCCCTTTCAAAAAAAATTTCTCTTGGCACACCATGAAGTATCACAGCATCATGAACATACAACTGACCTAACTCATCCACTTTGGCTGAATCACTGATTAGAATGAAATATGATGATTTAGACAATATATTGATCTATAAAAAAATTGTATTTAATCCCAGAGGTATACTTGGTAATCCAACTATGAAATCCATGTAGATCTCATCCCACTTATAATTTGTAATATGTACCATCTAAAACAAACTTTAGGGCCTTTGGTGTTTTTCTTTAAGCTACTGACATGTAAAACACTGAGTTATGAAGTTATTTATGTCTTGCATAATACCTACCCACCAAAAATACCGAAATGTGTCCTGGAAAATCTTGGTATAATCAGGATGAATGGCCCACTGAGACAAGTGTCTATCCTGTATCACCACCATCATCAACGAAAATGATAATATGAAGCATCCCTTGAAGTAAAAAACTCCCTCAAGAGACATTGACCATTCACAAGGCAGCTCCCCACCATTAAGGAATTTCATAGATATGTGTCACAAATCATCACTCATCTTCTCTTTAAAAATATTTTCTATAAGATATGGTTACATCCCCTTTTTGCCCAAGAATGCACCTCCACTGTCTGCATTATCCTCTAAGTGCATCTGAGCAAAGATCCCCCTCAAAATCCACTCATCACTAGACATTTTCAATTCTTACACTATAACTGTTCTACACAAAGCATATGTGACCACATTTATCTTGAGTATGGTATAGACTATATAGAAATCAAACACCTAAAGGTACTCAACCCAACATTGTATCCTCAAATTCAATTCATTTTGGGAATAGAATTTGGCCAATCTCTAATGATCATAATAAACTACAAATATCTCCCCAAAAAGATAATTATGTCATGTATTTAAGTCATGAATCACCACTGATAACTCCCGATCATGGTTTGTGTAATTATATTCATGTGTTCAGTGCTATATAGGAGAATAATCCACCACATGGTAATCCTACATCATCACAAATCCAATACCCATGCCAGAATAATCACAATAAACCACATAACCCATTCCAAAATCTAAAAAGATCAAAGTGTGAGCATTGGCCTACCACGAATTAAGCTCCTCGATGGACACTCGACAATCTAGGCTATATTCCAACATCACCCCTTATAGGAGATAATCTTCATGTATGAAGAAATCTGAGGGAAATCCCAAACAAACAACCCTTAATACCCTTATAGGGAAAAGATGCTTCTTAATTTCCAATAAATTATTTGGATGATCCCATGGAATCATTACACTAATCGTCTATGGGTTCACTGAAATCCCTCATTGTGATATCACATGAACACGAAGCATTACCTCTCTAATACAGAAGGCTTGTTTGAAAAAATTATCATATTAAATATGGTTTTAAAGGGTTCCCAACATGATCTGCAAATGACCCTCATGCTCTCCCTTGGTTTCAGAATAGACCAGGATTTCATCCAATAATACCATAAAAAAAGAGTCATGATACTCTTGGAATTACCAATTCATTAGTTCTATAATGCCCATTACGGAATTTTTTTAATATGAATGGCATGATCATGTTCTCAAAATGGTTTTACCTACATCAGAAACTGGTTTTCAGAACATACGCCTCACGAACACAGACTTGATAATACCCAAAATGAGAATTAATATTGGAGAACCAACTTTCCCCATAAGCTTATAAAAAAGGTCATCAATACGGGGAAAATGGTACTTGTTCAGAATTTTTACCTTATTCATCATCTAATAGTCGATACACAAATGGAAGGATGCATTAACCTTTTTGCAAAAAGAACTAGGTTGGCCTATGGTGACATGCTCAAGTGAATGAATCCTTTGGATTCCAAATCATCAAGCTATTACATTAATTTTTTCTATTTGGTTGGGGATATATGATATTAGGTAAGAGAAACTAGTTGTGTTACTGTTTCATATTCATGGAGAACATCACAACCTAATTTTAAGGAAAACCCGAGAAATCCTCTAGAGAAACCAGTGGGAAAACATCCACCACCAGAGGTAATCTTACCTCAAAAGAATAATCATCATCCTATTACATGAGTGAAGATATCTAAAAATGATAGTGTCAGACTTTATAAGGGATGTTCATGTACATCCCAACCGAGGATCCAATTCACCAAGAAAAATTGGGGTACTTAGATTAGGATCCACAAAAATCACTTATCGCCTATAATAATCATTGTGTGTCTAAAAATGCAACATAAAATTCATACCAACCATCACATCAAATAGATTCATCTCTAAAACTAGAAAATACTATTCCAACTTAACACCTATCATGGTGAGTGCACAAGATGGACTCCTAAAATCCCATCTCTCGCTTCTTAGGAAATGGTGTTACAAATTCCATAATATAAGACATAAGTTCAATTGGAAAAGTTAACACATCCAAAATATGAGAAAAAACTAATGAAACTATGTCACCATTATCAATCAGAATAATAGATATACATGATGCAATAATAATAGTACCTCGAACCATCACAATCTCTGTATCTGATTCCAACAGAGCTCAATCAACTGCTTGAAAATTCCCCATCTCTGCATGATTATGAGAAAAACCAATTATTTGTGCATCTTACCCAAAATAACTCTACCCAGATGATGATCCATTCCTACCACCATGGGATCCAAATGAATAACCCATTGTCCTATATGGTTTTGAATGGGTTGTTATCCCCTTCAAAACCATAGATCCTGCACCACTCTAATAAGGGCACTCCACTTTTTAAAAATGTTGCAAGTTCCCTATAATTCTATACTTGTCACTTGGTCTACATTGAGATAAACATGCAGTTCACATGTTCCAGGCCTTCCCAGACTAATGGCACTTGATAGAACTAGTGTTAGAAGCCATAGATGAAGATAGCTGGGAAGGATGGCTTAAACTACCACCTACCTTCTTCCCATGCTAATCCAACTTCCTATTCTTCTCAGATGAAATACCACTTCCCATTAATAACAAAACACCAAATAAGTTATAAATTCTTCTATTATAATTTTCCACCATTATACCACTATAGACCACCTCAACATTAGTATTAAACTTGAACAAGAAGACTTGGGATCAAATTTCTGGTCGCAACCCCATCTCAAACATCTAAGACATCATCTTCTCATTTGAAACAATCTTAGGTGCATACTAAACTAACACAATAAAGTGATTATCATACTCTATCACGGTCTAGACTCCCTTTATATTCTCTATAAATTGATAGATTCTAGTAAAGTCCAAAATTTCAAGACAATAATTCTCATTGAATTACAACCTTAAAATATTTCCAACATATCTTCTCATTCTTCTCATATTTCACCACAATGTTCCACCACATTTGACTAGGACCTTCCAACATGAACGAATCACATTTAAATCTAACCGCCACATGAGTGTCAAGAAAATATAACATCCTCTCTACCTTCTCAATTAACTCCTCTTCCTCTTAGGGTTCTGTGCTACCTCAAAAATACGAAGGCTTATTCGTGAGGAACACCTAAATTTTTTTCCTTCCGAGACAGAGTTCAGCTTCTCTAAGCTTAGTAGAGCCAAATCCCTCCACTTGAAAAAAATATAGGAAACCCAAAACAATAGATATCAAAATCATATTATCAATTGGTGAGTTAAAACTCTCTATGGTCTATTCTTGCGGTCGCAGAAGAAGTCTCTGAGGAGGAATCTTCATATATAATAAATAACCAAAAGAAAAGCCTTCAACACAACCATTATAATAATTTCCAGTAATAATAAATAATCTCAAAAAACTACTATAAATACAAATATAAGAAATTAAATTACAATAAGAAGTTAACCAAACCACCCGACCCCCACCCAGTGTCCATATACAGTCTGAAACATGAATGACTCACCTAGATGAAAAGTCAAATGAAATCCCAACATCCCATGGTGACTCAATTCTTTCCATAATGTTTGTTGTCCACAAACTCTACTCATGAGTATAATCTCATTCCCTGGAAATACTAGCTTGGATCTATCTATACTCATTCTCAAATACCTCAACCCAAAATCAAAGTGACTTTCTCCGATACCATTTTGTCACGAACCAAGTAAGGATTCCATCCAACAAGACACCAGAACCAATTCCAGAAATGTACGAAAATGTTTTTTTGATCTATATGTGTTAGAAACTAGTGATTTCATATCAAAAACATTCTTTGGTAATTATTTCAACCATTTACATAATCATAAGAAACAAAAAAAATAAAGATCTTGATAACTGATAAGCATAACCAAAAGAAGAACCATAATTTTCAGAATCAATGTTTTACGACATTAAATAAAACTAAAAGGAACTATAATTGAATTTGAAAAAAAATATCCCGAAACATAAATTGAAAAAGAGAGGTATCACCCTCATGTCACCACCACCTCAACCAAAAATTAGTGGATCTCTACCAACTAGATCTACCATCTCCACCGTGATACATCTTTCCTTTACTTGGGTCATACATAACAAAGTATACATATACCTAAATGTGTATGAAAGGTATGATCTAATGTGTAATAGGATAGAACCCAAAATAAAATATTTCATGCTACAACATTAGATGAAAAATCAACACATACACTTTCATAAGAATATTTGAATACATTTTTATGAAAACATTTTAAGGAAAACCATTTCTCAAATAATCATTCTTGAATGAAAAAGGTACACAAGGTCTACCATATAACGATGGATATCACCATTTATCATAAGCATCATTTCATAGAGATAACCTTAGTTAAATCCCTATAAGAAACTAGTGGTAGTGGGAATTCAAGAACCTTATACCTTGGTGATCAAAATCCCCCACTAAACTATCAATAACATCCTCATTCACAAGCCAGTGGAGGGTTTCCCATTCAAAGTTATAATAGTATCCCTTTAATAAGCCAAGAACAAAGGTGTTTCCATGCACAATACACTAGAGGGGAACACATCAAAAGGTATAATGGTCTCTAAAAATATCACATGCTTAGTTAGTGTTTAGTTTTTCAATCCTTCCAGATGAATCAAGGTCTCGACCACATCTGAATCATCAAGCTTAATAGTTCTAGTTCACCCAACATGATACTCATGAATCCCATTATGAAAAAATTCCCTTTCAAATGTCACATAAATATAAAATTCTAATACACATTCCAATGATCATAAGTACATAAAGAAATCATCATTTTTCATAACAAAACTTTTTTCCATTTCAAACGCACACCAAACCCATTTGGAAATGCATTTTCACCACATATGAAATTTATAATGCTCATTTGGAAATAAAATAAGGAAGATAACATATACAATAGAACCATTTTTCATGGGAAAAGTGACTTTAGATATCATATTTACATAAAAACCCTTTTCATATCATAATTCACATTTCAAAGACATATTAAAGGTGCATCACAAGTAAACCAATGTGAAACAAAACCCATTTCACATGAAAAATCAATTCCCATCATATTTTCACCATTGAATCTATTTGAAAACACATTTTCACCTTTCACATAAGTCATAGACAATATTCAAGAAACACTATAATGAAGATAACAAGAAATGAAACCAATTTCTTTTCAAAAACCAACTTCCATCACATATTCATGCCAAACTATTTCGAAAACATGTTTCCCACAAAATAAATAATCTAAAGGATAAATTTAATCACTGAAAAAATAATATCAATATCATATAATATTGTAAAATCATGGAACCACATACCTTACACTTCGAAAAAAATGGAAATCAGAATGAAACCATAGTCAGACCACTACAAGACCCTATAAAGGAAATATTGAACGTTTATAATCAATATCTCACTGAACAACACAACATCAAACCAATATTTGGTTATACAATCTACTGGACAATAGGAACCCAAGGACAAGGGAAGAGAAACCCTAAAAAGACGAAGAAATAAAAGGAAATTTACATACATTATGATGTATTTGAGTTCCCACACAAAAACAACCTAAGGGATGATGGTAGAGAGGTAAAAGGAGGGTAAGAGGAGGATCTCGAGGAATAAGATCTTGAATGGGGTAGAATAGGGGTGATTTAGGTTTAAATTCAAAGAGTGCACAAAGGTAATTTTACTCATTAATGAACTGGAAAGGTCCCATGTTTTTCCATCACATTTTTGAAAACCATACAAAAACAATGTTCCCCTCACTATCATATGGGGCATTCCACATGGTCTTCTTCTATTGTTTAAAAACCTATGCACTATGAAGGTGATCTCCCCTATCCAAAATTTCATTTTTTCAAAAAAAAATTAGGGATGGGTGCATGGTTTCCCTTTACCATGCGTAAAACATAAACCACCTACCTTCAAACACAAATTATCAACTATTCCCCAAATATACATGGCATACCCAACAAAAAAAATCCAATATAAAAGTAAATATAATATTATCTCAAAGAAAAAACACGGATGTGACATTACTATTCAAAAATTTCCAAAGTGGTAAGGAATTTGGGATTCAATTTTCCTAATTTAATATATACATTATGTTATATACCTATATTATTTTAGAATGTTTGTATGCATACCTCTTTTATAGGTAATATCAAGAATTTATTTTTCCTCATAATATTTTGAATTTCTATTTGATTTTAATTTTTCATGGGGAATATGATTCAAGGTTGGAAAAGTGGAAATGATTTAATCCTAGAAACTCATCATTTATTAAGATTGTTTATGATTAAGTCTCCAATGATGAAATATTATGATATACCTATCAAGAATTCGCATGAACATTATTCCCCTAAATTTATTTTAGGAAAATACATGTTTTCCTATCATTTAAATCTCTTTACATTATCAAAATATCAAAAAAAAAAACGTCTTTTTGTTCAAAACCCCTTTTGTTCTAAAGCCATATGTTTTCTAAAAAAAATTCAATTTTTTTTTAGAAAATATTTTTCAATGTTTTAAGGGATATTTTTCTCAACAAATGATTTTAATTATTTTCAAATATTCCTTTTTAAATTTTCTAGGTTATACTCAAAGAAAAGGTTTTCATAATATTTTACATTTTAAAAAGTGTTTTTTATAGAGGGAAGCATAGTTTCATCAAGAAATGTTTTAAATTATTTTCAAAAATTTATATTTAATTTTTCGATGTATTTTTCTGGTAAAATTTTTTCAATAAAAATTATGTTTAAAAATTTACTTTTCAATGTAGAATGGATATTTTCCCCAAGAAATTTTTTAAATTATATTTACAAGTTATTTTCCATATAATATGACAATTCTTATTGATTTTTATTCCTTTCCAGTTATATGATCCTCGGATACCATTCATGTTCTTTCTCTAAATTCTTTATGTTTTTATTTATAGATGTTTATGCAACTCATTTCTCTTCCATGTTATATATTATAATGAAATGCTTGTGAAACACTCATATTTTATGGGGTTATTCTATAACGATATGATTATAAAACATAACCCTTTTATGTAAGTTATCATATGATGTTTATGATACTCATTTAATTTCATAGGTTATGATTTGATGAATTTTGATGATCTTTTGGAACACATAAATATGGTTTTAATTATGGTATTGGTGATACCTTTATCTCCATCCAATTAATTGGCTAATGATTTATATTTCAAATGATTGATATGCCTTGAACGATGATTGGAATCGGTTCAATAAGACAAAACTATAATGGACAGTGAACATAGTTTATTATGATAGGACTTGAATGGGGAGTGGACTCAATTCAATAAGAATTAACTGAAATGGGGAGTGAACTTGATTTAATAAGATTGGACTGAAATTGCGAGTGACGACTAATCATTTAGACAAGGTCCTAATTGGATGTAAAACTTGTTCACTAAGACAATGTTGGAATGGGAAGTGGATCCAATTCATTAAGACAGAGATGAAAAGGGGATCGAACACAATTCATTAAAGGAATTCATCTGTTATGATGGTCTTGTAATTGAAATTTGAATAATATGTAAAAAGTATTTTATATTTATGTGTATGCCACAAATTCTATAAATTATCCTAGTTTTATGCTCTCAAGGTTCATATAATATTTATATCATAATGATTCACGTCATATGATCTATTGATCCTTATTCGATAACCAAATTTTTTGAAATTTGATATGTGGGGTATGGTTTCCAAATGTAATGCTCATGTTCTCATACCCTTATTTTCATATTGTTTTTATTTATATCTATTATGTACCCTTACTAAGAATTTTGATACTCTATTTCCAATGCTTTCTTTCTCCATGATATGAATAAATGTTTATGTAATATATTTTAATCACAACCCATCACCTGTGGTCCATGTTGTGACATACCCGAAGCCTGCCTCCCAATGGCCAGGGGTTGGAGAATAGCATCGTTGGTGTCAAACTAAATGTGGGAGGCATTTTTATGAGTACCTATATTCATGAACACACACCACATACCAAATCTAGAAAAGCAGACAAGAATTCAACTAAACAACCATGGAGTACAAGTACAAATGAAAGTAAAATGGGTCAGTATACAAACCCAACAAAAGACTAACTGGAAAATAGGAAGGTATAAAAAAACACTGTAGATGTTCACTAGAAACCCCACCTAATGGATATGTACATAGTAGTTTCTATAGGGTAAAGAAGTACACCCCACCTTCCATGTCTCACTGGGCACCATCAAGTCTTGGGCCACCAAGGTCTCCGTCATGTCGGTGCTCATCTGAAGTAGACAAAACCCATGTGGGAGAAGCCTGTGTAGGGATGAGTAACAATATAATAATTAGGGACCACAAAAAACAAAGGATAAAACCTCAAATCAATCCAAAAACAAACCACAATGCATGATCACTGAGAAAAAACATGAAGCAAGATAACTCATACTATGCATATTCTATAGTAGTCTAGTAGGACCATTATTCACAAACTCAATCATTGTGGGATGCTGGAGAAATCCTCCTCAATGAGTATAGTGGGTCTGACGGGTCACAAAAATTCTGATTCCCATTAACCTTAGGACTCCCATGGTACTCATCCCGGATGAGTACTGTTGGTTGTTGGGTCATACAGAATATGCTCCCCACTATGGGCATGTCGGGTCACACAGAAGCTGCTTCCCACATATGGCATAATGAGGTACTCCTTCAGTCGAGTACGATGGGTCTTTTGGGTCACATAGAAGCAGCTCCAAACCATGGGCCTACCAAATCACACATAATCCACTTCCCACTAGGCCATAGAATCCAATCCACATTAGGTCACTCATCAGTAATCTTTATGTCATAGCTAACTATTGGGTTTCGACACATAGCATGATTATTCTCGGAAGAACCATTCCTCATGAAATTCATAAAATTTAAAATTCTATTAAATACACTATAGAGTGTACCAAAATATGTACCCTTCAAGAGGGTTCCAAATTAGAAAATGCCTCGTCAATCAGATGTCCAATTTTCATGATATTGATGTTTTCTAAAAAAGTGGATTGTTGGGTCCAGGCCCAGTCTGACTCGGTTGGACTGACTGGACCCAGGTCTGCTGACTAGGACTCATCCTAGCCTGGGTTATATCCATTGGGCCTTGGGCCCATTGTGCCATGGTTCCGAAACAACAGGGATGGTCTAGCCCATTAGGACGACCCACATTCTGGTGTATAACCCTACGATCAACAAGTCTAGCCACTGTTTCTCCTCGCATGTGTTTGGAGACCGCCTGCCACCTTGAGTTGTGGCTGAGGGGCCACATCCGCCTCCACCAGCCACTGGCAGCCAAGTACCCTCATCACGGCCTGGTTTATAGATGTATGAAAAACTAAATCCTCTATGATGGCCTAAATTCTATATATATTCTCTATAATAAATGTTTTTATGGGGTCTTCCTCGAGTTAATTAAATGAGTAGATGTCCCTCAATTAAATGAGTATAGGTCCATCAATTTATGAAAGGGAACTGGTTTATATATGTATGAAATACTAAATCCTCTATGATGACCTAAATTCTATATTGAATCTCTATAATAATGGTTTTAATGGGGTCTTCCTCATGATAATTAAATGAGTAGAGGTCCCTCACTTAATTATTGATGTTTATATAGCCACATGCGGTGATCTATAAATAGATACTAAACATCTCCATAAAATTAATAGGCATGGGTACTTCAGGCCCTCATTGATTCATGAGTAAATGTAGTTCAGGAATAAATTAATCATGTTCCATGTTAACATTATCACCATCCACCATCCCACAAATTTATTTCATAAAATTATGTGGCTAAGTCATTTTCTAAATAGTGCAAAGAAGATATCAGTCTATGCCCTCCTACAACTATTTAAAAATGTAGGTTCATTATCACTTTTATTATATTCTTCTCTAAATGGTGTATATTTGTTCCCATTTAAAGGGTGGAATAAATCCCAAGCTCATTTTTAAAAAATCAATATCATATTTAGATTTGTAGTTCCTCATGTTATTCTCATGGATAATGTAACAAACTCTTATGTGCATGAGTAGAAAATGTTATATCAAATGAACTATATGAATCATAATAACTCTTACCACAACTACGTGGCTTATTATATGACGATATAGGTAAAAATACCCTATCAAATATCTTACAAAGGGTGGTGTAATATGATAAAATAAAATAGTTAGAAAAGCTTTTAAATGCGTTATGGGAATCTCGTACTGTAAAATAAAATACCATAGATGTGGCCCTATATTCCCAACTATGTAGGATATAAATAATCCATCCAATTTATGTACATATCCCCATAATTAAAATAGTTATTTCAGACTTGTTGATTAAATATTAATAGTAACAACATTGTTTAGATAAATTGGAAGATATTGATGAAAAATGATTTTTCGCCTTGAATAACACAGAGGTTCATAAAAACCTTGTGACCCAATAATTAAATATTAATATTTGTTTTTGATCATTCATTGATGAATAAATAGTGTTATATTTAAATTAACTAGTGATACCATGGAAGAAACCCTTAAAATTGGAACCTTAATTCAAGGTACATCAAATCACAAACAATGTATACTCTAATACTGTTTATTCTCAAATAAATTTAGATAGAGATTACAATAAAAACCAAATTAATGGAATATTCCTAAAGAAATATTTTTTATGAAATATTTACATCATATTCATAGGTCCTCATTAAATTACCCAATTCTTTATAACATGATTTTCTAGCCATATGACCATAAAAATATTTTTTATATTATTATTTTATGATAACATTATATTATAAAAAATTTCATTCTTCTTATATAATATTAAACATCATGGAGTGTCTATTATCATGTAACATTAAACCACATGATGTATGGTTCTCATTATAGGAATATTATCTATGAAACTACTCTGTTATCATTCCTGAAAATTAGGAATATCAGAAAATTAAGTAGATTGTAAACCATATTACCATAGCATTGGACCATCTCCATTAATTATAGGATTTGAATGATTCATATCTTCTTAAAATCATTCACTTGTACATCATGGTGAGTAATCATTTTGGTTATTCCTCATATTAGGATCCTTTCTAAAACTATATCTGGATTGATTATTATTAATACAAAAAATATATTGTGATGTATGGATCTTTAATCAAAATCCTAACCATATATTTCAATCCCACAAACTTTATCCTATTAAACCCTCTCATTTTATTTACATATTCATTCATAAAAGTTATAATCTACATAAATATTTTCCCAAAACTGAGTGCGGATTATTTTATATTATAATATATTATATAGCAGTGATCATATCTTCCATTTTGATCAAATCATTACTTTTATCTTAAGCCTTCCCCTTGTTTCATTCTAACATCTTACTTTCACTCATGAATAATTGATATGTGTTGTTTAATTCCATATATAAATCATTATATATCTAGAACTATGTAAATATTTATTCTTTATCCCATATGATACATATTTCTGCTTAGGTATTCTATCCAAAGATCAACATCAATTTATTTTCCTCTCTTTATCTTCAATTATCATCTATTTTTATATTAAGATTGGCACCATAATTAGTAAAAAATTTCATCATGTTTTTTTCATCATATTTGAAGTAAATTACCACCCCATGGTTTCTCCATGTCATATGATTATAATTATTTTGACACCCCAATCCATAGTGTATGACCTTAAACTACATGTATGTTTTATACTTTAAATGAAAATAATTTCATTTTCATTGTCCTTGTATTTTTTATTATTATTGGGTGAACATCATATTTACTGGATAAATGAACTCATCTTTCAAAGGATAGATGAACATAAACTTAACGAAAATTAGTCTATGTGTCATGATATTAAAATACTCATCACTTTCATGGATTAATTGTCAAGACATTAAATTTATCATCATCTATGGGGTAAAAATTATAATGTTTTAAACTCTCAATGTGTTATGAATCTAGTTATGTTGAAAACCTATAAAGGGGTCCAACAGATAGTTTATTAGTTTCCCAGTGATAGCCTACATCTTATAAGACTATGATAAAATTATATCATTAAATGTATAAGATATAAATATTTTAATGAAATAATAATTTCTCCTAGAAAAACTCAATTAATTCTCACTTGGTCTATGAATCTACGAAAAAACTATATTTTGTCTCCATTTCATGTCACAATACACTATTATAAATACATAATGTTAAATCGAGTGGCATAATATCATATTATAATAAACAGAAGATTTTTTTCACAATTTTTCAATCATAATATTCTTATATCTCAATCCTGAAAAATAAAATAAAAATATAATTTTATTGAAATATATTTCTCATTCATGTTATTTGTTAGCTCCATGAGAAATACATTACCCTTTTGATCAAATTTGTAAGACCACAAACATAAAATACCGATATCTTAGTCTAATATCTATAAAATCAAACTAAGAAACATTAATTTCTAAAAAATTTAAAAAATTAATCTTTAGAAACACAATATGGTTGGAGTTTTTATAAGGCCCCAGCCTTAAACCTTACTTAATCTTGAGTTATTACAAGATTACACATTGAGGATCTTTTCAGGTTTAAAGTTTTAGATAATTAGATCATAAAACATGCATTACATTCCACATTTAAACATAGTGGTTGCATAAAAGATAGTATTAATTTTTCCCATCAATGGAAACATATTTAAAACAAAACATGGATTCTATCTTGACACTTCCTTGACATTATCATCACATCATGTACCTTTCCCTTGACCTGTGATTTTTTTTAAAAAACTTGGGATGAGCATAAAAAGCTCAGTAAGGGATATAAAAATATGGAAAGGAAATGTGAGTACATTTATACATAAGAATGAAATCATACTTTACCCATAAAACATAAGCACTTTTACATACCTAGTCAAAATTATGAATAAATCATAGAAATCATAAGACATAAAAGTAACTTGAGGCATTCATAACATTCTTACGTCGGGAGTAACCATCTTGGTTACGTTTGGAATACCCATCACAGTATATTCCCTAAATCTCTTCGGAGAAACCTTAAAGTTTAACTCCTTCGCATTACCCAATGTATTGGAGAGCTATATCGGGCTCACCTGCCCTTAGTTTATCACAGAACCACTCGTATTCATAATAATTCCCAAGAACCACAACATAATCATATCACATAAAACATAAATAAAGTAAACATAACATTTCCACCTTTCATTCACAAGATATCAATACAACACATTGATATAAAAACATTATGAAAACCATTTTCAATACCAAAATAAAAGAAAAGCAAAACATGGTATTTATTTTCTTTTAAAAAGAAGGTATGGCTTGTAGAGGAAGCTGAAACTCAAATAATGGTCACGGCGGCGGAGAAGTCATTGTCATCGCATATGTACAACAAAAACATTCCCTTTTGTCGTTAGTAAAAAGCTTCCTATAAAAAATATTCCTTTTGGATAAACGTAAAAGTAAAAGGGGTTTATACACCGTATAAAAGAAGGTTGTGTATAAAACAAAATATGCCTCAATGAATGGAGCTTGAGACGAAGACCCATACCTTGGGTCCGACATGACTCGATCATTATTTAATCTCCTGAATAATAAAATTGAGTTAATTTCTACTTGCTTAAGAACCTTTTTCAAGTTCATTATTCCTTTTATATCACTTATTACCATGTCATGAACACTATGTTATTATTGAAGTTAATAACGATCATTTTAACGATCATTAGTACTTGAGTCAAAAATAAACTCTTTATAATTACAAGTTGTTCATGTGGTAAAATATCCATTATATCCAGAATTTTATTCATGATGTAGATATCATATATATCATATATATCCGGTATATTCATGCAATTATAATATTACATAACATTTAGAGGTAAGAAATGAAATGCACCCTTCATGGAGACGGTAAGCCGTTCGTACGCATGAATGCTACTTTCATTTCTATTTTGTATTTTATGGAATGGAATCATAATGATATAAAGGTATATTATAATTCCATTATAATATCATATATAATACCAATAATTAAATCCTTTATACGTCCCATATTTGGCATTAACGAATCAAATCACTTTGAGGGGGCGGTAGTCCGCACTTCCTAAAATGAAGATATTGCGTATACCCATAATGGATGCCATAAAGGTATGCCATAAATGAAAAATACAGAAGCTTAAGGAAAAAATAAACATATTATATATCATATATAAATATAGTGCCATCTTAATGGCCACCTTTGAAGGTGTTAGAAGAATATTGAACAATCATCATTTCGTGAGGTAGAAATTCTCTATCCACGGAAACAGTATGTTCTTTAACCATTAAATGTATGTCTGTGTAAATGTAGCTCGAATCCTTCTTATAAAAACATCCTAGTATATGTAAGATACTGTTTTTGTTACAAAATAAATGAATAAAAATAGTTTAGGGGGTTGGAGATGCTAAAATAAAACAAAAGAACACAAGTGAAGACATTACCTTAAAACGGGTAACCCTCTTTGATTTGAGCTCAAATGCTTCCTTGGGAAAACTTCTGCACAAAATGAGGCTTAAAGGTGTAAGAGAGGGGTGTGGAGAGACAAACAGAGCAGGTTTTGGCCAATCCAAAGGCTTGAGAGGTGTGGGTAAGGAGGTAGAGGTGGGGGGCCTTTTATAAGAGGAGAGGAGGGGCACTCTTGGAATGTTACAAAATGTTACTTTATTTTCAAATGGGTTTCGGATTTTTAAGGTCCCACATTTATTTATTTCGAGGATAGGGTGATAAGAATTCGAAATATACTCATAAAATATGTCTTTTAAAAGTGTATGTTATAGCTTTAACGTTATCTTTTCATTTTATTTAAATCCTTTGTTAATGAGGTAATTGTTGCATGATCATGATGTCATAAATAATTTAATTTATATAATGCCTAAAAATTATAAAACAAATACAATGATGTAGGAAATAGTTTTATCTTTCCAATGAATATTAATAGTTCACAATATCATCTATGTAGACAAAATTAAAAATGTTTTACTCAGGTGATACATTCTTGGTTATATCTACATTCTTTAAAAAATAAAAAGATAAAAAGTCACTTTCACCCAAAAGTGATTCCATGGGGTCCCCAAGATTGGCACAGGGCATCCCACGGTCTTCCATGAGAAAACCATTAGAATTTGGACACCATTTGGTGTCATTTTTTATTATTATGATATTATTTTATTGTCCTTAACTACCCGATTACTCATTAATCAAGATAATTAAAGATATTTACCTTCGTTACTATTCATAATGTCCAAAAACAAAAGAGTCTTAACTACATAATTTGGACCTTATGATTCCAATTATGGAATCCATTTTACCAAATTCCAAACATATAAATTGGAATAATTAATTTAAAAATAATTCCCATTGTCAAAACAAATAGCTGGTTTTTTTGAAACAATATCTATGAAAAGGTTGGCATTAGTTTATGCCCAATTCCAATATGAAATTAATACCAATGATCACAATTTGATTAAATGGTAAAATAATATTCTATTTAAACTTTAAAACCAATTAAAAAGATAATATAACCATATTTTTAAAATTAGATGAAAAAGTAGTTTTGATGTAAAATGCAGTATTTTCACTATTCATTAAAAATGAACATTGTCAGAAAAATACCAAAAAATTATCCAATGTAAATTTCAAGGTCCCAATCATAAATAATAAGTTTATTTTGACAAATAGAGCTTATAGAATTGTCAAAATATATATTTAAAAATGGTTTCACATCAAAAGGCAGTAAAAAAATCTTTTAAAAATATTTTTGTATTCCATGCTTAAGATTGGATTTATTCTCATTTTAAGCCTCTAATCACTATCTAATTCATAAATAGATATAGATAAAAATATCTATTATTAATTACATACTTGGTATGTTACATCCTTTCCCCCTTTAGAAAATTGAGTCCCCGAAATTTATTTACATAACGAATAAGTGGGGGGTATTTATCCCTCATTGCATTTTCAGATTCCCATGTTGCCTCTTCAACCATATGGTTTTTCCACAAAACCTTTACCTGGTGAATCACCTTATTCCACAACACATCCTCCCTGTGGTCAAGAATCTGGACCGGTTGTTCCTCATAAAATATATTCTCTTCCAACTGAACTACTTTTGGACTCAAAACATGAGATGGATCTGGCATATACTTTCTTAACATCGAAACATGAAAAACATTGTGTACCTGAGATAAAATCGGAGGTAAAGCCACTCGGTAAGCAACTGATCCAACTCTCTCCAGAATTTCATATGGTACAATGAAACATGGACTCAGCTTTCCTTTCTTACCAAATGTCATCACACATTTCCATGGTGATACATTGAGAAAAACATGATCACCTACCTCGAAAGATAGATCTTTCATCCTGTTGTCCGCATAACTCTTCTGCCTGCTCTAAGCTGTTCTCATGTGTTTTTGTATTAGCTAAAATTTTTCTGCCAACTCTTCTACCAATTCTGGTCCCATCATCTTCCTTTCACCCACTTTATCCCAGAAAGCTGGAGTTCGACATCGCTTCCCATATAACGCCTCAAATGGTGCCATCTGTATACTAGAATGAAAACTGTTATTATATGAAAATTCAACCAAAGAAGGATGTTGGTCCCAACTTCCCTGATGATCCATCGAACAAGCACGTAGCACATCCTCCAAAGTCTGAATTGTTCGTTCGTACTGCCCATCTGATTGAGGATGAAAAGCTGTACTAAAATTTAATTCAGTACCCAACGACTTCTAAAGGCCTTTCTAAAAGTTAGAAGTGAATCTGGGATCACGATCAGATACAATGGAGAGGGGAACTCCATGTAACCTGACTATCTCTTTAAGATACAAACGAGAAAGTTGATCTAGGGAAAATGTATCTCGTATATCAAGGAAATGAGCAGATTCAGTCAAGCGATCAACAATAACCCAGATTGCATTATTAACTCGAGGTGTCTTCAGCAATCTCACAACAAAGTCCATGGATATATTTTCCCATTTCCACTCTAGCACTGGTAATGGCTGAAGCATACCTTTCGGTAACTACCGCTCGGCTTTAACCTATTGACAAGTCAAACACTTCACAGTAAAATCAGCAATATCTCTTTTCATCCCTTCCCACAAGTAATATTCCTGCAGATCTCTGTACATCTTAGTACTGCTATGATGAACTGAAAACGAAGAACTATGAGCTTCACATAAAAATCTCTCTTCAACTATGAATCACAAGGCAGACACAATCTCTTCCCAAATATCAAAACACAATCATTATCAATGTTGAATTTAGGCTACTTACCCTTCTGAACCAACTCTACTTTTTTCTGCAACTCATAGTCTTGCTTCTGTGCTTGCTTCATTCTGTCTGATAGAGAAGATATCACTGATACCTGAAACAAAATAGAAGAACATCCTGCACTAAAAATTCCTATGCCAAAGTTCATCAAATCCTTAACCAAAGGATCATGTTCCAAATGAAACATTGTTAATGAAGCCTTACTTTTTCGAATCAAAGCATCGGCCACTTTATTTTCTTTTCCCAGATGGTAATGAATTGTACAATCATAATCCTTGATTAATTCTAGCAATCTCCTCTGTCTCATGTACAATTCTTTCTGAGTGAATATATACCTTAAACTTTTGTGATTAGTATATATTTCACACATACTACCTACAAATGATGCCTCCAAATTTTTATAGTGAAAACAACAGCAGCTAATTCCAAATCATTTGTAGGGTAATTTAACTCATGAGTTTTCAACTATCGTGAAGCATAAGAAATTACCTGATCATTATGCATTAGGACACATCCAAGTCCATTCAATGAAGCATCACTGTAGATAACAATCTCACCATTCCTGGAAGGTAGTTCCAAGACTGGAGCATTCACCAATCTTCTTTTCAGTTCCTGAAAAAAATCCTCACATTATTTTGTCCAGTTAAACATAACAACCTTCTAAGTTAGCTTCGTCATTGTACTAGATAACCATGAAAAATTTCTAACAAACCTTCGGTAATATCCTACCAAACCAAGGAAGCTATGAATCTCAGTTACATTTGTGGGTCTTGGCCATTCTTCAACAACCTTTGTTTTTGCGGGATCAACAGTTATCGCATATTTAGAAACAATATGACCAAGGAAAGAAATTTGTTGCAACAAAAACTCACACTTTCTTAATTTCCCATACAATTTCTTTTCTTTTAGGGTTTTCAAAATAACCCTTAAATGTCTTTCATGATCCTCTTTACTTTTAGAAAACACCATAATATCATCAATGAAAACCACCATAAACTTATCCAGGAACTCATGGAAAATTCTATTCATTACGTCCATGAATATAGAAGGAGCATTGGTTAGCCCAAAAGGCATTACTACAAATTCATAATGTTCATATCTTGTACGAAACACATTCTTCAGAACATCTACTTCCTTTACCTTCAACTGACAGTACCCTGATCTCAGGTCAATCGTTGAAAAAAAGTGAGCTCCCTGGAGCTGATCAAACAAATCAACGATATGAGGCAAAGGATATTTGTTCTTAAAAATGATGTTATTCAAGGCTCTATAATCAATTCAAAGTCTCATAGAACCATCATTATTTATAACAAATAAAACAGGAGCACCCCATGGTGATGTGCTAGGTCGAATGAAACCTTTCTCTAATAAATCTTACAATTGATCCTTCAACTCTAAAAGTTCAATTTGAGCCATTCGATAAGGGGTTTTTGAAATTGGATTAGCATCAGGAACTAAGTCAACAGTAAATTCAACTTTCGGATCATGTATTATTCCAGGAAACTCATCAGGAAAAACATCAGGATACTCATTTACCACTAGCACATCATTAATCTAAACATTTCCTTTATTTCCAACGATGTGTTCAAGGTAACATTCATTGACATCTTTTACAAGTTTCTCAGCCTCTTGATATGTTATCAACAGTAAGGGTTCATTCTTGTACACAAACTGAAAGTATTTCTGAAAAGAAACTTCTTTAGCTCTACAGTCAATCTTAACATGGTAAATAGAGAGCCAATCCATACCCAGGATAACATCAAACTCTACTAGAGGTAAAGCAATAAGGTTCGCAAATAGGTTCTTTCCATAGATAAAGACAGGAAGATTCTTATAAATTATTTTTGCCTCCAAATTTCCCATAGGTATTTTTACCAAAAGTTCAGGAGTCATTTCTTGAGAAGGTATTCCCATTTTACTAGAAATGTTTTCAGAGACGAAAGAATGTGTAGACACCGAATCAAACAACACACTGGCATAATCTAAAAAAACAAAGTACCTGATACAACTTCATTTGATGGCCCGACATCTATTGAAGTAGTTGAAAAGGATTTCACCACCCCTTTTTTCTTGTAGTTTAACTGCTTCCCATCACTCAAGCTCTTTTTCGGACACTCTTTTGCATAGTGACCCATCTCATTGCACTTAAAACATTTCACTAACTGTAAATCAAATTTGGTCTTCCCATCAACCTGATATTTTTCAGTGCAATCACGAGCATTATGTCCCATATTACCTCATTGGTAGCACTTTCCAGAATTCAAAAGACATTCCCCACCATGCCTTTTACCACATTTATCACAAACTGGAAACTTATTTTTCTTACCATCAGTCCCTTTTGAATAATTCTTTCCATTCTCTTGCCACCTCGGTCTCTTCTTCTGCTAGTTGTTATAGAGCACTTGATCATCGGAAAACTATATTTCCACCTACTCAGCACATCGAACAAGCTTTTCATTACTTTTGAACTCACGAGAAGCTAAAGCCGTTCGATATTTTGGCATTAATCCTGAGTAAAAACTATTGATTTTACTATCCAGATCTCAGATAAAATTTAAAGCATACCTTTCCAATCGAGTGAACCTTTCTTCATTGGCAGCCACTGAGTCCTCCTCTTACCTCAATTCCAGGAATTTTTTTTCCATCCTAAGTCAAACAGCCTTAGGAAAATACTTCTCAACGAACATACCTTTGAATTCATCATAGTCGAGATCATCAATCTCATCAGTGTTCCTGATATTTTTAACCATCGACCACCACTGATCTGCTTTACCCTACAAATGGTAAATAACAAGACTAACCTTTTTATTATCTGAACACCCCATGACATAAAAAATCTTCTCCAGTGCTTTAACCCACCTTTCAGCTAGCACAGGGTCAGATGATACTCTAAATGAGGGGGGACATTGCCTCATAAAATGTTCCACCACTGACATGTTCCTCTGTGCTTGATCTAGCTGATCTCGTGCATGGATACCACCACCATTTATCGCTTGAGTAAACTGTGCCATTACTACAACAAACTGTTCGGTTCCAATTCTGACCATCTCAAGATGCTGATTCGGAAGGTTATTTCCTTCTGTATGCCTTCCTAGCACTTCTTCCATGTTTCCTCTGTAGAAAACAATTCTGAACAAACATGTCTTAGATGAAGAAACATGGTAATCTTAAAATGCTATATCATTTCAATCATACCATAAAAAAATATTTTTGGAAAATCATTTAATAAAATTCTAACTCTTAAAGTTATCTAAACCGACCTCTGATACCAACTATAAGGCCCCAGCCTTAAATCTTACTTAATCTTGAGTTATTAAGAGATTAAACATTGAAGATATTTTCAGTTTTAGAGTTTTAGAGAATTAGATAATAAAACTTGCATTACATACCACATTTAAACAAAGTGGTTACATAAAAGATAGTATTCATTTTTCCCATCAATGGAAACATATTTAAAATAAAACATGGATTCTTTCTTGACACTTCCTTGACATTATCATCACATCATCGACCTTTCCCTTAACCTGTGAAAAACATTTCAAAAACATGGGATGAGCATAAAAAGCTCTTTAAGGGATATAAAAATATGGAAAGGAAATGTGTGTACATATATACATAAGAATAAAATCATACTTTACCCATAAAACATAATCACTTTAACATACCTCATCAAAATTTTGAATAAATCATAAAATCATAAGACATAAAGGTAACTTGAGGCATTCATAACATTCTTATGTAAGGAGTAACCCTCTTGGTTATGTTTGGAATACCCATCACAGTATATTACCTAAATCTCTTCTGAGAAACCTTAACATTTAACCCCTTCGTGTTACCCAATGCATTGGAGAGAAATATCGGGCTCACCCACCCTTAGTTTATCACGGAACCACCCGTCTTCATAATAATTCCCAAGAACCACAACATAATCGTATCATATAAAACATGCATAAAGGAAACATAAAATTTCCACCTTTCAATCACAAGATATCAATACAACACATTGATATAAAAACATTATGAAAACCTTTTTCAATACCAAAATAAAAGAAAAGTAAAACATTGTATTTATTTTTCTTTTAAAAAGAAGGTATGGTTTGTAGAGGAAGCCGAAACTCAAATAATGGACACGGCGGCGGAGAAGTCGTTGTCGTCGCATACATATGACAAAAGAATTCCCTTTTTTTGTTAGTAAAATGATTCGTATAAAAAATATTCCTTTTTGATACATGTAAAAGTAAAAGGGTTTTATACACCGTATAAAATAAGGTTGTGTATAAAACAAAATATGCCTCAATGAATGGAGATTGAGACGAAGTCCCATACCTCAGGTCCGACTTGACTCAATCATTCTTTAATCTCCCGAATAATAAACTTGAGTTAATTTCAACTTTCTTAAGAACCTTTTTCAAGTTCATTATTCCTTTTATATCACTTATTACAATGTCATGAACACTATGTTATTATTTATGTTAATAACGGCCGTTTTAACGATCATTAGTACTTGAGTCAAAAATAAACTCTTTATAATTACAAGTTGTTCATGTGGTAAAATATCCATTATATCCAGAATTTTATTAATGATGTAGATATCATATATATCCAGTATATTAAGGCATTTATAATATTACATAACATTTATAGGTAAGAAATTAAGTGCACCGTTCATGGAGACAGTAAGTCGTGCGTACACATGAACACTACTTTCATTTCTATTTCATACTTTATGGAATGGAATAATAATGATATAAAGGTATATTATAATTCCAGTATAATATCATATATAATACCAGTAATTAAATCCTTTATACGTCTCACATATGGCATTAACGTATCCAATCACTTTGAGGGGGCGGTAGTCCGCACTTTCTAAAATGAAGATATCGCGTATACCATTAATGGAAGCCATAAAGGTATGCCATAAATGAAAATTAAATAAGCTTAAGGAAAACATAAACATATTATATATCATATATAAATATAGTGACATCATAATGCTCACCTTTGAAGGTGTTAGAAGAATATTGAACAATCATCGTTTCGTGAGCCCGAAATTCGCCATCCACAAAAACAGTATGTTCTTTAATCATTAGATATAGGTGTGTGTGAGTGTAGCTCGAATCCTTATTATAAAAACATCCTAGTATATGGAACATACTGTTGTTGTTACAAAATAAATGAATAAAAATAGTTTAGGTGGTTGGAGAAGGTAAAATAAAACAAAAGACCACAAGTGAAGACATTACCTTAAAACGGGTAACCCTCTTTGATTTTAGCTCAAAGGCTTCCTTGGTAAGACTTCTGCCCAAAGTGAGAAGTCAAGAAGTAAGAGAGGGATGTGGAGAGACAAAATGAGCATGGTTTGGCCAAGAAAAAGGATTGAGAGTTTTGGGTAAGTAGGTAGAGGTGGGGTCCTTTTATAAGAGGAGAGGAGGGGCACTATTGGGAATTTACAAAATGATACTTTATTTTCAAATGGGTTTCAGATTTTAAAGGTCCCACATTGATTTATTTCGAGGATAAGGTGATAAGGGTTCGAAATATACTCATCAAATAGGACTTTGACAAGTGTAAGTTATAGATTTGACATTATATTTTCATTTTATTTAAATCCTTTATTAATGAGGTAATCGTTGCATCATCATGATGTCATAAATAATTTAATTTATATAATGTCTAGAAATTATGAAAAAAAAACACTATGATGTAGGAAATTTTTTTATATTTTCAATGAATATTTATAGTCCATAATATTATCTATGTAGACAAAATTAAAAATGTTTTACTCAGGTGATACATTCTTTGTTGTATTTACATTCTTTAAAAAATAAAAAGATAAAAACTCACTTTCACCCAAAAGTGATTCCATGGGGTCCCCAAGATTGGAACAAGGCATAACATGGTAAGACATGAGACAAAAATTAGAATTAGGACACATTTTTGTGTCATTTTTTTTATTATGATATTATTTTATTATCCTTAACTTCCCGATTACTCATTAATCAAGATAATTAAAGATAATTACCATCGTTACTATTCATAATGTCAAAAAAAAGAGTCTTAATTACATAATTTGGACCTTCTAATTCCAAATATGAAATCCATTATACCAAATTACAAACATATAAATTGCTATAATTAATTTAAAAATAATTCTCGTTGTCAAAACAAATAGCGGGTTTTTTTGAAACAATATCTATGAAAGGTTTGGCATTAGTTTATTCCCAATTACAAAGTGAAGTTAATCTCAATGACCACCATTGGATTACATGGTAAAAACATATTATATTTAAACGTTAAAACCAATTAAAAAGATAATCTAACCATATAATTAAATTAGATGAAAAAGCAGTTTTGATGTAAAATGCAGTATTTTCACTATTCATTAAAACATGAACATTGTGAGAAAAATACCAAAAAAGCATACAATGTAAATTTCAATGTCCCAATCATAAATAAAAAGTTTATTTTGACAAAAATATCTTATATAATTGTCAAAATATATATTTAAAAATGGTTTGACATCAAAAGGCGGTAAAACAATCTTTTAAAAATATTAGTGTATTCCATGCTTTAGATTGGACTTATTCTCATTTAAGCTTCTAAACACTACCTAATTCATAAATATACCTAGATTAAAATATCTATTATTCATTAATTATGTGGGATGTTAATGTTTTATGGCCCTCATTTATATGCATCTCATCCCCCTTGAGGTTTCTTATTCGAGTTTTGTGTTTTCAGCCATATTAGGTTGACTTCTTATTTTCCAAGAATGTTTCCACACTATTCTTTAATATCAATGAATTAGAAATAATAGTTTTATTAGGTTAAAATTTATACAAACATGAAAGTCATATGTCTAATTTTATTTAAAATTAAAAACCTGTAAAATAAAAAAAATAACAATATAGAACAATTTCTGAATGAAACGCAAATAATAGTAGATATAGAAAAATTTTATGGTTTTCATTATCATCCAAAATCATTACAATTATTTTTCCAAAAATAAGTTATCTAAATAAAATAATTCCCCCAAATCCTATAGTAGTTATGTTTTTCTATATTAAAATTTAATCCATGCTTGATGGTTCAATTGATCTTGGAAAATATTATAGAGCATTAGTATTTTTTATATGTGTTCACTTTGAAGACCTAATAAAGGAAGATTAATATATCCATGATGGTACCTCATTCCCTCTTGAACAATTATTTCCTTCTATCACATCCAACTTTTTTACTACAACTACCAAAAATCAAATTGTAATTTATAAATAAATAGACCATCCTTGTATTATGATGATGTATCATGCATTCCACATACATACCAAAAATATTTATCTATTAGAAATCTTCATAAAAGAAATCAACCCCTTTGATTCCTTTTCTAATTAGATCAAATTTTTTTTTCGGTGAATAGATAACCATATATGACAAGTTAAATCCCATTCAAGTGCACACATCATAGTGGAGATTTTATTTTTATCAATTGTTTGATAGATTAACCTTAGTTATGGACATATAAAATAAACCCCATATATGTCCCTAAAACATGTTAAAAACAAAACTTTTTAAAAATATAATAATTCTTTTAACCCTTTATACTCTTGACTCAACTACAGAAAATCAGAATTTACAACATATCCCAATTTTTCACCATGTTTAAAGATGTTTATATACCATTAAGGGTGGTCCTCTAGAATGTTTAAAATACAATTGAGTAAACTAATATATTTTTTTGGATATATTTTCCTCATTAAATTGATCTAAATAATTAATGAATCATTCTAACCAGGAATATTTAATACCTAAAATTTATTATTTTTTATGTAATACATTATTTTTTGTTATTGAGAGAAGATGAAAAATTATTTGAAATTTGTAAATAGTCCCCATTATTAAGAGGAGGGAAACACATAATATGGATCTCATCTATATAATATTTATTTAATTGGGTCCCTCAAAGTAAGGGTTTTTATGCATTGAAAAAATTGAATATTGGATAAATCCCTCAAATTAGTTAATATAAAATCAACAAAATTGACCGTTTCATGTTGATTTCCCAACCTAGTAATCCATGATTCAATTTGAGAAGTAAAATGATCCACCTCTATAGAAAAATCTTCTAATTTCCCTTCTATTCCCTTGATCCAAAAAGCAACCTTAGTAATCACTTTGTTGGCAAATGCTAACTATTACTAGAGATATTATACCTCAACCACTTTTATAGTAAGCTAATATTATTGTTGAGACTTATATTATTAATTTTTATTCATTAATTGTCTATCCATCTCTATAAATTTCATAATATTGATCATGTATATGGATTTATATAACTATATATCCTAAGACACCAATTTTTCTTAAACATGAAATGTCTCCTAGATAATTACATGGAGTATCAAATTGTTTAATCTACTAGTCCCCAATCCCATGAAAAGTTGTTCTATGATACCCATTTTTTCATAAATCGTCTCCAAATTAATTTTACTGGTTAGGGTATATATGGTGTTTAGGAATTCTTATACACAACATCATTTTCATTGATTACATCTCTATCATAATTTTATTCACTTATCAATAATAGTTTATTGACAAGGATAATGTCATCCACAAGTGAAACTATACTAAAAATCACATCATATATAATAAAAACCTATATATCAATAGAATTATTCCAATATTATATAGATATAGATCATATATAAGATCATTACTATTATCTAACATAACATCCCAAAGTATAGAGTGATGTCAACAATCTCAATCACCTTTAATTTTTCAAAAAATAAAACCCTAAACATCAAGGACCAATAAGAGTTTTGAAGTCGGTATACCCTTCCATATCATATACAGGCTAATAATATCCATTAATTCTACCTTAATATAATAGAGTACTAACACATCTTACACACATTATCCCACATCATTGTTGAGTGAGAGAAATGTTGTCAGTATTAATAGAAAAGTGATTTTGTATATATAACCAATAAAAATACTATAAACGCATGTTATATTTCTCTTTTATGTGTCAAAACGAGTAATATAATCAGGAATGAAGGGATGAAAATTCATACATTTGGAAACAATGATTTTATATCACCTTATTTAGATTTTTACCCCCAAAATATTACCATGCATGTATTAAAAATGTGGTCAATATCATACCAATGAGGGTATATGGACCTTTATATTTAAATGAATAAAAATTATTATGGAAGTTGACAATATCCTAAAAAAGAGCCTTTAAATTTTTGTTATCGACCCAATATCCTGCACATAATTTATGTCTTTATTAAGATATATATTTTTTTTAAATTTTTATGAATCCAAAATTTCATAATGATAATACCTAAATTATCTATCCTAAATCAATTATCTCCTTGACTTCCCCATTCATGGGTTGTGGGTCCCCTCCTTGGTTGGATAAAATATTTATTATTCTAATTTTTTATGACTACCAATCATTCTCAATATCCCAACATCTACAGGTGTTAGTACACGATCACATAATACTTTAAATTAATCAATATATTTTTTAATTCTATGATATATCAATATAAAAAAGTATGACCTTATGGGATCATTTTTTTCTCATTTTACGTTATTACGACTACAAATAATCATTTCATATTTTTTTAGAATAACTAGAACTATATTAAAATTTAGTATTTGTTTCCTAAATGTTTTCAATATTTTCTGTGAAAATGGAATTTATGGTGGTTGTTCTTATTTTTGGATAGTTAAAAAACCAACACTAATTATATTGGTGGTTTAAAAATAACCACTATGTTTTTCCAAAGAATACCTTATTTTGTAGTGGTTTTAAGAACCATTAAACATGGTATATTAAAAAATACACAACATTCATAGGCATCCCTAATACACTCTACCCATAAAAAATAGATAACAAATAATTCAGCTAGTATAAAATAATAATAAAAATTATTTCAAGATGTAAAAATTCAATAGAAAATTTTAAATAACATAGATGTATAATATATGATTAATAAAATGTGTACCAATAAGGTACTCAATAATACAATAATTCATAAATGTTTTACAAAAATCACTACCACACTGCTCTATAACAATACCCGTCTCCACTCTCCTCAAATGAGTCATGTTTCTCATCACCACTTTTTCTACTTCCTAGATTTATTTATTACATTCTATGTTTCTAATTTTACATTGGTAATTATTATTTTATAAATATAAAAAATATAGGTCAAATTGGAGTAAAAAAATTAAAATAATCTAATATAAACATAGACATACAAAATAAAATCCAGAAAATATGAAATTAAATAGGCAAATCCTATCATAACATTTCTATACTAAAATATATTTAAATAACTTATACCCATGTCAAAAAAATTATCCTATATAAAAAAATATAATAAAATTTCCTAAAATAAAGAAACCAATTTCATCAAAAACGTTATTTAATTGAACAATGGAAAACAGAACTAAAAAATAAATTACAAAACAAATGAGCTTAAATCGAATTTAATTAACATAAAAAAATTTATACAATTCAGAATAACTATACTTAAACTAAAATAAATAAAATTCAAAGAACATAAATCATACATAATTAGTGTTAACTAATAATATACCACTTGTCCTGACTCAACTAAGATTGTATCAAACTTAATAGTACCTAACATATCTCCACCAATAAAACATCATAAATCGAAACAGAATAAACTAAAAATTCTCTAAATGGAATATAATATAACAAAAAAAATCCAAGATTAATAGAATAATAACAAATAATATAATATAATACAATATAAAATCATTTTAAATTGAATAAACAAAAACTAATTATACCATATTAGTAAAAATATAATCCATATCAACTATAATGGACCTAGAATGATCAAAATCAAAAAGATAAAAATAAAAATAAAAAAATAAATAGTACTAAACAAAACTAATATACACCAAACATACTTTAAATAATATAATATCACTAATTATTAATCAAATTAGACCAAAGATAATCAATTCATGCCAATATGATCTCAAATGAGTTGAACTATAATGAAAAAAAACCAACCCTATATGAATCAAAAATAAATGAATAGAATCGGTATGAACAGAATTAAAAAAAATAAAAAAATAAAAAATAACCAAATTGAATGAAATCAAATAAAAAAAACTAACATGAAAAAAAACCAAGGAAAAAAAATCCAATGAAAATTTCTTAAATCAAATTATATCTAACCAAACTGAATCAACTAGGATTGGTCGGATATAATCCAATATAAATAAGACTCAAATGAATGTAAAAAAATAAATTTATTGAATGTATTATTATTTTATAGAATAAATGTGAATCAAATGGAACAAAAATGAATTAACAGAATCTAAATGAACAAAAACATATAAATTAAAAAGGTAATAATGCTATCCAAACCAAACTAGAACAACTAATTTAAGATTATTTTATTGTAAATTTTTTGTGTATGTGTATTGTGAATAAGGTTTCTCTACAAAAAATAACTAAGTAATTTGCTAATAAGAGTGGAATTTTATGAAATTCTTTGAGTCTTTATCTTCTATTATAGTATCAGTTTATCTAGGAATAATACATATCATCTTATGAAACATTATATATAATGCACTCATCAAAGACAAGACATGATCATACCATGTATTAATAAGTGACTTCCGCTAATTAACAATATTACTAAGTTTGTTGAAGATCTAATATTATATTATTATGAATAGTTGTATTGGTTATATTTTTTATCAATATATCAAATAGGGGTAAAGCCAATATATGTTATATTTTAATGATTTGTAATATTCCATAAATGAGGATATTGAATAATACCATAAGTATTTCATGAGATGAGTTTATTTAAGCGATCAATAGATATGAGTTGAGCTACTAGTTATATATAAATGGGAATTGGAAGAAGGATTCCATAACTAATTTCTTAGGAAAATAGATTCAAATAAGTAACCATTTATATATAATAATTATTAAGATATAAATTATATATATGATTGAAAAGTGTTGTAGATTTTTTTTTGAACATTTTATAATATGTTTCAATTGAGATTAAAAAGATATCAAAATATTTGATATGTTAAAGAGTTTTAATAAGATAATTGATTGAGGGAGAACCCATCCTTTAATCAATGAGAATAAGGGATACTAAGAATAGTGAAGAATTTTACTTAAATGAAGAATTGATAACGTTGAGATGAAGATGAAATTAACAATTAAATACATACATAACATTTTCAAATGGGATGATATATAAGATTTGTAAAGGAAAGTGGAATGTATGAATTTTTATTTTTCATAATTGTTTATTGAAATTTTCAATAATTTTTCAATTTTATAAGACTATTATTTCATGTACTACATTTCCTGATAACACATAAAACCATTTATAAGACTATATAAGAATTTAAATTTATGTAATATTTTTCGTTCTCATTTTAATATATTTTCTTGATTGTGTTAGACATTGTTTGAAGTCATTTAAATCAATGAGATATATTAAGATATTGTAAGAGGTTTTGTATGACTTTTTTGGCATCATGTATGAATTTATTTAACATCATGCAATAGTCCCTAAAAATATATAGATTAAATGTGTAAAATGAATGGAACTCATGTAAGGCTCATTGATATTTCATTGTTATTAATATATTTTTTATGAGTTATTTACACTTTTTATATTAATAAAATATTTAGATACTCTGATTGAGAAATGTAATAGGCATTTAATCTTAATAATAGTTTACTATCTATAAAATTGGAATGGTAAAAGACCTATGGATAAAAAATTGTTTCATTTACTCTTATGAAATGAATTCAATAAAAATGGAAAATGATTCTATAGTAAGAGTAATTTTTTGAATCATTATGTTATCAAAAATATCATTATGTTCTATAATGAAATATTATAAAGGAATATTAAATTTTATGTGGTATAATCTATTAATTATTGTATAAAAAACATAATGATTTGTCAAGTTTGTGATTCAATATAAGATTAAGAAACAAGATGATGTGTATTCATTATAATGAGATGATGTTGGGTCTTAAGGATTTTTTAGGCCATGATGATTCTCAGTACATGGGATCACACATTCCAAATTTTTAATAGGTATAAAATAATTATGGACTTTTTTGAATGTTTGATAAAGATCATCTTGTGTATTCTTGGGGTTTAAATAAAGAAACATTTACTATGATTAAATGAGAATGAAACTAAAATATTTTCATAACATGTTTAATAGATTACAAGTTCACCTTAGACAAAAAATAAAGTATATTTTCATATTTTAATATGGTAATAATAAAATCATGATTTTTTGTAGGTAAATAAAAATAATAAGAACGATAGAAACTATAAGAAATAAAAATTAAAATACTGAATATCTAGAGATAATATTGTTTATATGGATGTGGGATGAAACTAACTACATCATGTCGAAGAAAACATGTTCATAAATGAGTAATAATTATAATACCTACACTATGATACCAAAAAATTAGGGTATATAATTGATATTTTATAGAATAACTATAAGAATGTCCCAAAATCCTTATTTAATTTCTAAAAAAGATCAGAACACATGGACATAAAGTTGAATAATGATAAATTATTTATACACTAAAAGATAGAGGTAGTTGAATTATTTTTGTATGGGTTATTTATAGAAAGTCTTTGAGAAACGTATTGTAGTTACTATAATTAAATTTATGAGATATGTTAGGATCTTTTAAGGATATATCATACTTGGAGGGATCCATTATAATGAACTGTTTAGGAGTTGTCTATGGATTTCAAGGTGGTGTGACTATACTATATTCACTATTGTTCATGTTTTTCAAGTGATATATTATATTTTAATCACTCATGATTTATAGTTAACATATATATCTCAAAATATATAGTAATATAGTACGGTTTTTTTACACACATTCAAACTAAACCTTGTAAATCACCATGCTCCTTTTTATTCTTTCATCCTTTTCCATATAAATATTCGAGAGAAATTATCAAAATATAAGTTAAAGACATTAATCATCCATATAGGTTTATTTATAATGGATAATTCTAAAAATAGATTCACTAATTCAATCCATACCCTCTCATTGATAGAACCAAATCTTGGTACTACAATTGGTATGAGAGAAATTAAGGCTCCCTCTAATTGGATCCATAATTTTTCGTGATTGTTTTTTTTTGAAATATGTGAAGTGGATACATGAATAAAATTACTAGTTTCCTTGTTTGGAGAACTCATACTCTATCCCAATAAAATAAAAAATTAATTTATTAACCAAAACAAAAAAAAAATATGAATAAAAGGGATGCGAATATATTAATAACGATCTAAAAAAGGGAAGTTGCATTCACTAGTTGTGTAAAGTAATTAAGGCGATAATATATAAGGTAAATACATTGATTAATATCCATTAAAATGATAAATAATTAGTTATAAACAGTATTAATAGGATTAATCCATTAAAATATTTCAATACCTCTACTCTCAAGATATTGAAAACTAGAATAATCTTTCCATTGATGTTTTCAGTTATATATTTATGTTTATCAAGGGAATATATATTAAAATGGAATAATTATAACTATAATCTAATGAAATGTAGAATGAATATGATACAAAATCAACAACTACAACATACTAAAAAAACATGTTGAATCTATAGAAAATTCAATATTACTTTTCAAAGAACATATTTTATTGTTTGAATAAGCATTAATAAAGAAATGTTTGTAATGAATTTATTATTATGAAATTTTTTGAGTTTAATTTAAATGATTTAAAATATGGAAACAAATATTCCATTGAAGTTTAAGGATTCTAATTTGATGTAAAATTCACAATTATTTAGGTACTTGATTATTCCTTGCATTAAAGTAGTAGAAATTAAGAAGATGGTATTGGGAAGCTAAAGAGAGGATTGAAAAAAATGATATCAATTTAGGATGATAAAAATTAACTCAATATAAATTTCCTTAAACTTCAAGTTAAATTAATAAATATAGAATCAACAAAAGATAGAGCCTCACAAATAGCTAATAAGAATGTAGAACCCCAAAATAATTATGAAATTTGTATTAATTCTATAAAAAATAAAGTTATGGAAAGATGATTTTGGAATAATCCATGAATATATTTACTACAATATCATATAAAATGGAAACTCTTTTCCCAAATATTTATAATTGTACTAATATATTTTCATTTGTGGTGTTGGTTTACAATATATGTTTTGACTAAATTGGTGCAAAATAAAAAAACAATCTACCAACACATTAATGGATGATAAAGGCATATCCAAAATGTGAATCACCCAAAGAAAATCCCAAAATAATGGGGTTTATACCCAAATAATACATGGTACTCAATTTTTTGTAGACTAAAACTAAAGACAATAGAGGATGCAATATATGTTATTATTGGTGTTATTGGAGTATTGTGAATAGGGGTATCTAATTCTACCATAATATTCCAAATTATATAGATTCCCTAAGGCATATATTATTGGGAAGAACACCTAAAGAGAAAAAAAATCCTGACATGAAAATATAGAATTTACGTAATAAGATAATATATTCACATAGAATATATTTGAATATGATGATAATTTATATATGGAATTCAATAATAGGGACTTAAACAGAGTCCAGTTCTTGTATAAACCTTTCATATGAAACCTATTTTTTAATGTGAATAGAGGATAAAAAATCATAAATTAAATAAGAAAAATTGAAGTGGAGATAAGCTATACTTGGGATATTAACAAGTGATAAAAAAATTCAAAAAAAGATTACTCACAAGAATAATGTTTAAATGTAATTCAAACCAAATTAGATATTCTTATATTATGAAACAAAAGTCAACATGAAGGGATATTTAAAATAATCCATTTAAAGTCTAGATATAATAAAAAAAATTGCATATCAATCAATGATACGAATAAAATGATTTTTTAGAAGAAGAAAAACTACTTAAAATATATAAAAGATACTTAAAATTTTTATCAAAATATTAATGAAACAACTATGTGGAAAATTCAATAAATGTATGCATGTTAAAAAATAATTATTCATTTTTAGATAGATCAGATCGATATGTCTTAACATATGTAGAATAAGGGTGTGAATTTAATTGATTAAGGGAGCAAAGTAATTACAAAACAAGAAAAACTAAAAATTCCTTGGATGTATTATATATTTGAGAAGCTAATAATTTAATGAATTTTTTTTGGAATGTTTAAGTATACCAGTCACTCTATAAATGATTACATGACATGGTTTCTTGGAAAAAGGTATCTGATACAATAAAAAGATGAAACACCAATGGTTTCATGTTAGTTATTATCCAATTAAAAATTAAAGGTTATATGAAAGGATAAATGTAAATGAGGTAAAAAACATGTGCAACATAAGAAAATTCAATTCTAGTAAACCAAACAAGGTGTATTAATGAAGAGTTATTAATAAACAATAGTTGAGAAGAAAATGGTTTATACGTTGAGAGTCAATCTCCAACAATGTTTCCCTCACTAAACGACTATAAATATCTTGTTTATTAATATATCTATTTTTATACTAATTTTTTGATATTTGAATGATATTAATTAATTAGGGAGATAGATGAGTGTGGAATCTATTGTATAATAAAAAGAAGTTTCTATTATGGAATAAATCAACTTCCACGATGAAGGTAAATTGGAGTATATATCTTGAGGTGGAATTGAGTGGAGTATATTAAAGAATATATTTGTTTAATGAATTATAATTTTTATTAATTTCTGAAGTATAAGAAATTATATTATTTTCTATCCATATTTTGATTATGTTAATTCTGTTTAATGGGGGAAATGTGTTGATCTAGATAAGAGGATAGATATTCATTCACTTAAATATGTTTTGATGTGTATGTTTTAGATAAGTGAAATAAATAAATTACATGATTAATTTTTTTAAACATCGATAATAAGAGATATTTAATGGTGACATCACATGTTGAAAAGGTTGTGGACAACGCTGACACCTAATTCAATAACTCTGGTTTACATTATAGATTATTTCTCATGTTGACTTATATATGATTAATTTCTGTTTCATTTATAATTTAGATGTAACATAATCCTTATCTAAATAATTAAATCAAGGTGTAACCACATTTGTCCAAAAAAATGAGGGGCATTAAAATTATCAAAGAACCCATGACATGATCCTCACTAAGAGAACGCAATTCAAGATTTTCATAGAAGTATTTGTATGAATAAAGCTGTAAATTATGGGATATACATACATCAAATTACTACTCACACACTAAAGGTAATAGACCCTTCAAAAATTCTCCCAATATTTTATTTTGGTGATAATAACCTCCAACCAAGAGTAGTCCAATCATTCCATCCATTTCTAACAAAAAAATAATTTCCAATCCTAAAACCCCATTTTTTAGAGCCTTTTGGGAACTTTTCGACCTTGGAAAAAACCTAATAAATGGTATACCTAATATCCAAGGGTTTTTCTCATTTTGTAAACATTATTTGGATTTCACATTAAGACCAAATGTTTTTATAGATATAAATATTTTCCATTTTTAGTTATACTTCATTTTTAAAAAATCTAAAAGGAAATCAAACCTCAATGGTATGTTCGCAAAGACGAAGGTTTGATGTGATCTTATATTATGTTCTCAAAGGGGAATATCCTAAATGATCACATAGAAGATTAATGATAATGAGTTTTTTCCCTAGATTATGGTACCCTATTTATGATTGCATGAACTATTTAGAGTCGTATGTCATTAGTGGTTTGATGAAGAAGATTCTCTAAGATTACATAAGATATTTTTGAGGAAAAACTATTTTCCCAAAAAATTACATCACATATTTACAATTTCATACTTGATATATGTCCAATGGTATCCCTTCATGGTTTCATACATTTGTGTAAGACCAAGAACATTCTGTGGATGAATCATTCTCATTTTAATATACTCTCTTACAATTGTTTTGATTATGCTCTGGTTGGGTTTTTCTTTGGGGTTGTTTTGGGTGAATTTGGATAAGTTTGGAATACCATGGGGCTTCTCTTAGATGGTGAATGGTTATAGAAAACAATCTGGTTTTCCTAAGAAAATGCGTTCCCCTTTTTTGATCTACAAGAGACGGTACACGATTCGACCAAACCATGCAGTCTCCCTCCCCAAACTATGCACCCCAAGACAATGGGGGGTTTCATGGTTGTTGCATGGTTTGTTAATCCTTGTGCCACATAGGATAAACTATTCACCCTAGAAATTAGGGGCACATAGTTAGGTTGCACATTTTTGAAAACCATGTGGCCCTAGACAAGAAACTATGTATACCAAAACAACCCCCCCCCCCAAATTTTATAAAAAAATATCAAACCCTCAGTTTATAGCCCTAATTTTCTTAGATCTGCATAACATTAATTATTTTACTCTTGGAGGCTCCAGAGAGGTTTTATAGGGTCCTTGTACCACATTATTAGAAAATAAATGATCTAGTTGAAGGATCATACCCTATATGGTATGTAATCAATTCCTCATTTAGATACCCCTCTATTATATCTTTCTTCCCCTTTCTAGGGGAATGGTTTTTTCTGCCCTTATAAATTTGTTTAGATCTAGTGTTTTATGGATCTTTATTTATATGATCTTGAACCAAGGTTTTGATCATAGATATTCTGTGTAATTTAAATTTTGATCATTTTACTCCAAATTTAGGATTATTATTTAGTGATCATTCATCAACTATATTGAGATATGTGGTATAATTTATAATTATAATAGCATTTTTTTAATTCAATTATAGTATTTTTATATTTCTTTCCTATGATGGGATATTGTAATTCAAATTAAATTAACAAAGTGATTCCCATGTGAATGTGAATCCCTTCACGAATCCTATTGGGCCTGTTGGATATTATGCCACCGAACAAAATGGAAAACCCATGGGTGTGTCAATATATTGAATTGTTGTTTTATAGATTGAAAATAATGAATACTGGATTATTGGATTTCAACTAAATTCTTGATTCATGTTTGATAATAATATTTAAATCGTTGATTGTCTTATACATGAACGGTTAATTATTTTGGAAATAAATGAGGAAAATAGTTGATAATTGAGTATTGAATGTAGAACCATGATATGTGATATTTATGACTTATTGATCGATGAGTTTTCAGTCTGGGATTGTTGCTCCATATACCCATGCAATTCCAGAATTCTACACTTATACTCCATGATATAAATGACTATTTTCTTATAAAAACTGTGTTTTGGGGTAGGGGTGAATGATCCAATTACCAATGGGGTGCCGGATTGCAGATCTATCACCCATTGTAAGGATGTGAAATTTAAATTAAATATATTATGAAATACCTTGAGAGAATGGATTGTGATTTTCCTATGTTGTATGGTATAGATTCCGGAATGGACTGAAGTTTGTATGATTGGTTTAGTTGTCACCATGAACAGAGAGGGCTATGTGTTTAATTAAATAATATTAAATGTAGAAACTATTTACATTTGAATTCATACTTTATTTATTTATGCAAATATATACACTATTATAGAATGGATATTTCATTGGGCACTATTGGTGGTGGCCTACTTAAGTTGTATTGACATACTACTTAAGCTACATGATCATTACATGAATAGACTTCTTGATTATAGGATAGGATAAGGGTAAGATACCTATGTTATATTAATAGTTTTGGATTCATGATGGCCCTTGAATTAGGGAAATTGAAATGATATCAGGACCCACTCTGGATATGTAACTTTGTCCTTATTTTGGGTTTTCATTTGACACTTAACACTTATATTTCATGAAATATTGACTAATTTGGTTTGTAGTCATTTTCTATGTTTTTGATTTATCATGCAACGATGGTATTTATTGATTATAGTTATTATAGTTATTTTTTATTATTTTTTACTCTTATTTATTTATTACTCTTATTGTGTTTCTTTAATAAAGAGGGTATAGTCTCCCCTTGTTATATATTACATCCTACCATCTAGTCGACGACCTTTGGTGTATAGGGATTCACACCTAAGGTCATTTGGTGAACCACGTCGGTGAAATGGCCAGTGAAACCCATTTTGGGTCGTCAAACAGTGTGAAAATGTACACTTTATAGATATTTCTATTCAAAAAAGATGTTATCATATTTAACCTATAAATTTATAATAGAGAAAAAAATAATATATTCTCTTTTCTAGATCTAATATGGAATCACAAACATAGAGAGACATCTCAAGTTACTCAAAATTTTGAATTAGCGAGAGGTTAGGGTATCCCTTCATGAAAGAAGCACATAAATTCCCATTCCAGAAAGATTCTCATGAAGGACCCTTTTAGGGGATGTATGTGAAGGACCCCTTATTGAATAATTCTCATGAGGGCCCCTTTGAAAATGATTCAAATAAATGAGCACTTCATTGTATAATATCATAAATAAACCCTTCATGAATAATGCATATGAAGAATACCTTTATATTGGATTCTTGTAAAGGATCTCTTCATAAAGCATTCCTATGAAGATACTTCATGGAATTTTCATGCAACGGACCCCTTCTTAAAGGATTCCAATGAAGGCCCATTCATAATGTATGCTTGTTGAGGATACTAATAAAATTCCCAATAATTGAGGAATCACACAAAGTATCTCTTCATGAAGGAATTCAATGAAGGCCCCCATTTAATATTATTCCCATCAAGGGACACTTTGTAAAGGACACCAAAAAACTCACCCTACATAAAGGACACCCGCAAACGACCCATTTGAATATGTAACCTATGGACATAATTCATAGAGGGTACTCATATAAAACCTTCACGAGATCAATTGAAACCCATGATCTAAATGAACCATTCCCCAAATATGAATCACTCTCATGCTATTAATGTGGATGGCATCTGAGGTTCTTCATGGCCTCTTTCAAATGCTACCAAGTTGTAAAGCTATTAGACTATTCTGAGACACATTTAAGTGCAACACAACTATTGTTAATTAGGACTTCCTTGCATCGTCTATTATTCTTCGTCACATAAATTGGATGAATCTTCCCAAATACCCTTATTTTATATTTTTAACTATGTTCAAAGATTCAAATAGATATTTTATCAAGACCTACCATCCCATGAGTCACCAAGGAAATTAAGAATATAAAGAAATCCTTATGAAAAAACCCCACTTAATCATATATTTTGTGATCTCTTGTAATATGGTTAACGATCTATTACTTCTTTTTTCTCACACAAAATATGACTGACCTAGGTGTATAGGTTTTAATTTATTATTTCATTATCATGGTTGAGACACATCATTGTTAAAAGTAGGGAACACATCATAAACCTAGCTACAAGACACTAATCTAAACCTAAAACAAAATTACCACATGATGTAAAACAAAGGGAACATCCTTTCCACTTGGTGTTAAATGGAATAGATTGGTTTGAAAATATGACTTTAAATTATACATCCTTAACTATTTAGGTTTTTTTTTCTAAAATCAAGATACATAGGATTCCTCTCTAAGGTTTAATCCCAACATTACAATATATATAGGCCTCCTATAAGGTTTAAGGATAAAAATTTTCAATTCCATATTTCCATTATATTAAAAAGAGCTATATACCTATTAAGTGATGACTATAATAAACCAATGTGATGAACATGGGATTACCAAAACCTTCCTCAGGTGATGAGCCTTATGTGATGAGAACCATCCTCCCCTAGGTAATAATCATAGGAACCACTATGTGAAACAAATTATAACAGTTTATGTTGATGAGAATAATGTGAATCGAACTTATTTTTTTATTATACTTGTATTCCTCTAGTGGTGAGCATGGGGGACTCTAGTGATGCACTTGGGATGATCAATCATCTCACATTTGAAAAGCATGAGATTGCCTTATGGAATTATATGATGGAGATAAAATGAGACCCCTACGAAGTGTAATCCCGACCACAACCTCTATTATTTTGTTACCAAAATTTCTGATGACCCAAATAATTTCTAAAAAATAAATCTAATAACCACCACAAATATTAACTTTTCACCTAGATGTCTACTCTATGTGACTTTAAACTTCTTATAATAATTAAATGAATTATAAAATTAAAAGGAAACATTATATACCTTATAACACGATCCTAAATGGTAAAATATATCCTATTAAGTGGAACTAAATTACGAGGGTTCTAATTAACTTTATAGGGATGCATAAGAAGCCCCATGCTTAATTCTGATCAGAACTAAAAAATCATTTCTACATCCTTTCATAGGATCTCAATGACTTTTATGATAGTGATAAAAATTAGAATGTTCTCCTTTATAAATGTAAACATTAAAGTGATCATATAATTGGATTAAATTAGAGATGGTATAATTCAATAAGTAGGGTCCTCTTAAATACTTATTGTTATTTAATCAATTTATTAAACAAAAATAGTATTATTATTATGAAGTATTCATACACATTTTTAAATCTATAATATTTTTTCATAGTATATAATAATTCCACCCTCCCCTAAAATAGTTATATGAGGCCAAAATCTCATCCTCTAGAATGATTTGTATCTTAAAGTGTCCCAAAAATACCAATGATCACCAACCCTTATAAATTAGAATTGTACCTACTCAAAATTTGCATGGATAAGGATGTGAATTGGAATAAAACAACTGATATATAAATGAAGGAGATTATGTAATTTCAAAATATATAAGAATCATGAAAATGAGTGAGATCATACCATGTATAGGTACATTTTAATTTGATGTTAACAAGGTGAATGAAAATAATGGATTTTTAATTAATGTAGGTACTGAAAAAAAATCCAAATGGGGAGATTTAAGGGGAAAATAATATTATTAAGAAGAGATGACTTGGTAGTTTTTTTAATTATGCCAATAAGGCTTAATTTAACATAATTTAATCCTAGGTGTAGTGGAAGATCCAATACATGAATATATTGAAGAATATCAAGATCATTTAATGAGATGAGTAGATTTAATATCTCAAAATAGATGATTAAATATATTACTAAAGTGCAATGGAAAATAGAATAAGGTCATTACTCATAAATTCTTATGAAAATGTATTCAATATATCAACCCTATATATAATATTATCTTCGATACGGACTACATATAGACGATTGATAAGTGCTATAATTATTTTTTACACTATCTATTACAAGTTTCATGTGATTTGAGAAATATAAATACATATAATAGTAATAAGGGTTTGAGAATGATGGATGATAGATATAGAAAAATCATTTTATAATAAATCTTAATGATAATGAAAATATTTAAAAATTATCCTTGGATAAATGTTTAAGAAAGATAAGATGAAGTTTTAATTATAAGGAAAGTAATACATATTAAATCCTTTGAGTTGAGATAAAAAATTTGAAAAATAGTCATATGAAAGACTTGTTGGTTTTCATAAAGTTTCTATGAAATTCTGTAATACTTTAAGAATCATGTAAAACATTGATATCATATAATAATTTTTTTGAGATCATGTATGTATTTTTTAAACACTATAAGTGTTTTAATTAATTTAAGTATATGTTTTGGGTTTTGTAATACTTTGAATGGTTTATGTAAGCATTTTTAAATAACTTTAGTCTTTGAAATAATTTATGTATTTTTTTTGTTTTTGTTGGACTTTTTATAGATCAGATAAGATTTAATATGTCATCCCATAAGTGTCACTTAGAATATATAGTCTAGAATTTTCATATTTATGAGACACCTGTAAGATTAATTGAGATTTACTGAGAATTAATCTATGCTACTAAGATTAATTTAATCTTAATAAATAAATATAGTCTCAAAATTTCAAGGAATACCCCCCCCCCCCCCCCAAATGAATTTAAGGGTCATTTAATATTATAAAAATTCAATAATTTGGATTTTTGAGAAAGTGAAAGACCTATAGAGAGAAAAACTATAGTTTTTTACTCTTAAAAATGACTACATTCTAGAATTTTGGTAGTCATAAATAATAAGGGTCATTTTTAGAATTATTGAGTAATAAAAAATATCTAGGAGTTCTAGAATGAAATATTATGAGGGAAGACAAATTTCAATGATGCATAATAATTTATTCATTCAATAAACATAACAATGATTTAGAATGTGTGTTATTCATGTTGAGAGTAAAGAGCAATCTAATAGATATTCAATGGAATGGGAAGAAATTTCACTGTGAGGGGTTTCACAAGACATGATGATGCTCTCTTTATAAAATCAAGCATGATAATGTGTAATTGGTTTAAAATACCTGGGTATTTTATGGGTGGTTTGAAAAATATAATCCTAGTTCATTAATATAATTAAATAAAAAAACATTTATTAAAATTAAATTATAATTAAACTGGAATATGTTTTGATCAGTTTAAAAGATTAAAAGATCCCCATCCACATAAAATAAAGGATATTTTCATATTTGAATTTGGGAATGATATCATCTAGATTTTGTGTAGTTAATTTTGATATAAGAATAAATATAGATACCATGATGGATATAGAATCCCATATTAAGCTTCAAGCAATATTTGTTTTTATTTATTGAATTAAGATGAAACTGAATGCATCAGGGATGAAGAGAACATTTTCATCAATGTAAAAGAAATAGATGTACAACACTATGAAATCCTAAAATTGTATAATTTTGTTAAGAATCCGGAGAAGAATTATGATCAATTAAATATATTGTTATTGAATTTATAAAGAATATAGCAACACATAGACATGAAGAAGATTAAGGATGACACTTTTCTACAATTTTAGGAAGATGCAATTGAAGTCCAATTTATGGCTTTGTTGGAATGATCCTTTAAAGAATGGGTGGGGTCCAGTATAGAGAAACTATTAGAAGATGAAAAGATGATTTTGGGATATACCACACAGTATAAGTAGTTTTCAAAATATACCTATTTGGAAATTTTTTTGGTTTTTAGGAGATATCCCTCAACTATATTTATTTATGCTTAAGATATATCTTATATTTCACTCAGTCATGATTTATAATGTAATTTTGCTTTTCTGACTCATCCTAGATGTATCAAGGAATATGTATCCACATTATAGTTAATCCTAGTAAATCATAATGTGGGTTTATATGCTTTTATCTAGTTACAAATGTGAAAGGGTTATATATTTTCCAAATATATGGTGGAGAATTTATCAGACTCAAATATTGATTCATAAAATGAAATCCTAAAAGGGTAATCATTGATTCAGCCCTTACCCTCTCATCGACACAACAAAACATGGAAACTTTATAATATAATTTAAAAAATAAAAAATATATTTATGAATTTATGGAATTTATTGGATATGGATCCCTTATTAATGTATATATTTATTTTAAAATAATTCACGTTATCTTCAAGAACAATTCATTTAACTAATTATTAAAATTTGAGACCAGATCATACTATGTATTATTATGTAAATACTAATCATTATTATAATTCCTAAGTGTATTAATATTACTTTGTGCTTAATGATCACCAATATAAATTAACCCTACAACTGACATCTACAAAAAAGTCATATGTGACATTCCACAAACCAATGATTGAGATGGTCCACAACCCATACCCCTCACATTAATTTAGTTCTATTTTCTTAAATTTGAACCTTATAATCCTTTTATTATGTTGATGTTGTGAGGTAATAGTTTTCATCTGACACTTCATTGTGTTTAGGTGAAAAATGGAATAACGTTATTTAATTAAAGTAATTTAATAATACAAAATTGTATTTGGAATTTCATTATAAGTAACCAGCATTAAACATTACATAATCTTGAGTTAAGATAAGAATTCACATTGAGGATCTATTATTGTTTAGAGTTTAAGAGAAATAGTCCATAACTATTACATTACATCTCTATATTACAATGTAGAAACTTCTAATATATTAAAATTCTTCAAAAAAATAAAACCCTTAAATAAAACAAGTGTTATTTTCTTGATATAAATCTTCTTGAATACTTAATTTCTCTTACCCTTCTTTATACCGTATGAAAAACATTTCAAAAACAATGGTTATGAATAAAAAGCATAGTAAGGGTTATAAAATAAAGAATGAAAACATTAGTCCATATATATATACAAAATATAAACTCTTTAACTTATCTCTAGAAATCATAAGATTTATGAATAACACATAGTAATCACAAATCATATTGGTAACTTGTGGAATCCATATCATACATACATTATTGCTTTCACAGCTACATATAGAGTTAGGTTTTGAATAACAATGATAGTATATTCCGTAAATCTATTAGAAGAAACTTTAATGTTTACCTAGGTCATGTTACCCAATGCATTGGAGCACTATCTCGGACTCCACGACCCTAGGTTTATCATGGAACCACTCATATATGTAAAAACATTCCCAAGAACCATAACATAAGCATAACACATGATCAAGCATTAATGAAATATAACATTTCCATACTATAATAAAAAGATATAAATTCAATATATTGGCTTAATAAATCAATTATCAATACCATTTTTATTACCAAAATATGTAAAAACAGTATATGGTATTTATTTCCCTTTTAAAAACATTACTTCTTGTTAAGGAATCCAAATATCAAATAATTCTCGTGGAAACAGAAAGGTCGTTGTCACCACATATGTTAAAAAGAAAAATATCCCTTTTTCATTTAGTAAAACTCTTTATAGAGAAATAATTACCATTTAATAAAATTAAATTTCAAAAGGGTTTGTAAAATATTAAAAGTAAAGTCATTTATAAATCAATGTATGCATCAATGAATGTAGATTGTGATGAAGTCCCATACCATGTGTCTGACTTGTCTTATTCCTTATTTATCTCCCTAAATAATAAAAATAAGTTAATTTTACTTAAATATGAACCTTTTTAATGTTTATTATTCCTTTTATATCACTAATTACCTTTTCTATTACAAAAATTTAATTATTCAAGTTCATAATGGTCTTTTTTGATGTTTAGTACTTGAGTCAAAAATTAACTTGTTATAATTAAAAATTGTCCATGTGGTCAAAAGTACACTATCTCCAAAATTTTATTCATAATTTAAATATCATATATATCTAGTATATATGTATTTATATCTAGTACATTTGTATTCATAATATTTTATTACATTTGGATATAAAAAAAATTAAATTCACCACTCATGGAGATGGTAAGTCGTATGTACGCAGTAACGTTACTTTAATTTTATTTTAATTTTTAACGTAATAAAAACATGATGATACATTGGTATATTATAATTATATTATAATATTTATGTGGTAAATGTTTCATAATTTCCTTAATTCTATCCTTTATGCGTTCCATGTATAGCATGAATGAGTCAAATCACTTTGAGGGGGAAGCAGTCTGTACTTCCATAAATGAAAAAATTATAATTATGTGATATGGAAAGCATAAAGGAATGTTGTAAATGAAAAATATGTAAAAATATATACAATATAAATATAATATATACCATAGATAAATATATTTCCTTCATAATTTCCACCATTAGAGGTGGTAGGAGATAACTGAACAATCATCATTTCGTGAGACAGTAGTTCATCATCCATAGAAACAATGTATTCTAAATATAATAAGGGTATTTGTGAGTTAGTGTAGGTATAATACATGGAATAAAAACATCCTAGTTTATTTAATATAATGGTGTTGTTATAAAATAATTGAATAAATATAGTTCTGGGGTTGGATAAAGTAAAATAAATGAAGGAATCTTGCGAGAAGACATTACCTCAAATCGGGTAACACCTTTTTATTTAATCTGAAAGGCCTTCTTGGATTTCTTTATTCCAATGGTCAGTATTATAAAAGGAATATAGAGATGTTGGAATATTATTTAGGTACAGTTTGGATAGGAAAAGGGGGATATATAGGTGTGAGTAAGGGTTAGAGGTTATGGCTTTTATAAGAGGGAGTAGGATAACCTAAGGAATATCATGAATTATTATATTATTATAAATTCTATTTAGATTATAAGTGAGTAAAAATTGAGTTAGTTCGATGATAATATGAATATAAGTATAAATAAAATCACCCAATAAGATTTAGATAGGTTTTAGAAATTTTTAATCTTTATTATTTTTATTTAACCTTTTTCTTACTCTTACCGTTTTATCAAACATTTAAAACTATAATGAAAAAAATACCAAAACATGTAAAAGAACTATTAAAGAGTCAATAATAAAATTTTATACTTATGAAAACTATTTATAGGAATATTATATTATTTTGGAATATTATAATATTTAATAAAATATTTCCTATTTTAAATTATGAATTATGTCAATTTGGACACTATTCATATCATGATATTTTTAAAAATCCATAATAACTTGATTACAAGAAAAAAATAATTAATAAAAATATAATATGTAATTATCATCCAAAAAATTATTGGATGACATAAAAATAACGAAATTACAATTATTTTAACTTTAATAATATCATTTATTTGAATCCTTTATTAATGAAGCAACCATTGCATCATCATTGTGTCATAATTAAATTTGTTTATTTGATGTCTAAAAATTAGAAATAAAATACCATGATATAGTAAATATCATTAGATTTAAAATTAAAATTTATAGTCTGAGGTAATTGTTATATAATCTCATATAATATTTATTGTAAAAGATATGTGTTTATGTTTAATTTTCCATAACATTAAATTAAAAGTAATTAAATGTCGTTTTAATACCAAATTGGTTCCATGGTGTCCTAAAATTGACCCATGCATTTACATGGTCAGATATATCTCATTAAATAGGTTTAGGACATGTGTAAGTGTAAGGTAATATTATTATAATATATTTTCACCCTTATTTACCAAATTTACCCATTAACCATGGTAAATAAAATATTTACTAAAGTTACTATTCATATTGACTAATATTAAAAGTAAACTTTTTTCACAATTTGAACATCCTGATTCCAAATTCGAAAAAAATAATTATAGGAAAATATTTCGAATTTAATTCCCACTGTCTAAACCCAAAAGTGGATTTTCTAGAATCCAAAACTACCAAAATATTGACATGTGTTTAAGTCCAATTTAAGAGTAAAATTATTTACAATGATAAAATAAGGTTTAAATTGTAAAAATATAATCTAATTACATATTTAAACAAATTAAAACTACAATCTATCTATATAAATAAATTATATTACATGACAGTTTTGAATTGAAATTGTGAATTTTCACTATTCATTCAAAAATGAACTTTATTAAAATAATACCAAAATATCATCCAAAGTAAATTTTTTTGTTCATATTCTAAATAATAATTATATTTCGTCAAATATTACATATAAAGTGTCAAAAAATATATTTAAAATGTGTTCTCCATCAAAAGATGGTAAAACAACCTTTTAAAGAATATAAAAGTTTTTTATGCTTAAAATCAGATTCCTTCTTCTTTTAAGCCTCTAAAATTTATTGCATAAATGTAAAGACATTTAAAGAACATTTATAATAATATTTTTTTATTCATTCTCTCTAATAAAACTTCAAAGAATTAACTACCATTTAAAATAATAATAATATTATATTATTTTCTTCCATACAACTCAATGTTGTGTGCAACGTAAGATTTTAGATAAATTCATTGTTTTTTGTTGAGTACGCTATCAGACATAGAATCCCATTTAAAGGGAAATTAAAATATAATTTATAAGTTTTAATGAATATGAAAATTTCATATTCTTTATTTACTTAAGATGTTACATCGTTCCCCTTTTTTGGGAATTCTGTCCCCACAATTCTATTCACTTATCAAATAAATGGGGGTATTTATCCCCATAGAATTTTCATATTCAAATGTTTCGCCTTCCACCATATGGTTTTTCAACAAAACATTTACCTGATTAATTACCTTATTCTACAACACATTCTCTCTTTAGTCATGAATCGGGATCGGTTGTTCCACATAAATTTTTTTTCTTCCAACTGAACTACCTCTAGACCCATAACATGAGTCAGATCTAGAATATAATTTCATAACATTGATCCATTAAAAACATTATGTACTTGGGATAAACATGGAGGTAATGTAACTATATGAGAAACTAATCCAACTTTCTCCATGATTTCCAAGATTCCAATGAACCTCTGACTCAACATTCCCTTCAGACCAAAATGAATCACACTTTTCTATAGAGATACTTTGAGAAACATATGATCACCTATATTGAAAGAAAGATCCTTTCTCTAGTTATCTACCTAACGTTTCTTCCTACTCTGATCTATTCTCACGTGCTTCTGAATCAAATGGAATTTTTCTCCCATATCTTCTACCAATTCTAGTATAATCATCTTTCTTTCACCTAATTCATCCCAAAAAGATACATTTCGACAAAGATTTCTATATAATACCTCAAATAGTGTCATATGTATACTGGAATGAAAATTTTATTATAAGAAAACTCAACCAAAGAAATATTTTGGTCCCAAATTCTGTGATAATACATTGAAAAAGCAAGTTTCATATATTCCAATGTCTTAATTGTTTGTTCTAACTACCCCTCTGATTGTGGATGAAAAGATTTATTGAAATTTAATTAAGTACCCAATGAAATTTGAAGGCCCATACCAAAGTTAATGTGAAACAGAGTTCATGATCAGATTCAATGGAGAGAAAAAATCCATGTAACTAGACTATCTCATTAATATTCACTTGAGAACTTTGATCTTGAGATAGAGTATCTCGAATAGAAAAAAAATGAGCAGATTTAGTCATTCGATCAATAATAACTAATATAACATTATTACCTTAAGATGTATTTGATTATACCATGATGAAATAAATTGAATTTTTTTTCCATTTCCACTCTAAAATTGGAAAAGGTTGAAGCATCCCTTTTAGAAAATACAACCCTGCTTTAACTTATGAAGAAATAAAACATCTCAAAGTAAATTCTTAAATATCTCTTTTCATTCCATCCCACCAGTAACACTCTTGAATATCTTTTTACATCTTTGTACTCCTAAGATGAACTGAAAAAGGAGAGCTATAAACTTTACATAATAACTTTTTCTTCTACTGTGAATCACAAGGCACACATAATCTCATTCCAAACCTCAAAACATAGTTTCTATCAATTTTAAACTTAGGTAAAATACCCTTTTGAATCAATTCTACCTTTTTCTACAACTCATGATAATCATTCTATGCGTTCTTTATTCTGCCTTCTGGGGATGATTGTACTGAAACCTACAACAAAAAGAGGAATTTCCTATACCATCATCATCTATGCCAAAGTTCATCAAATCATTAATTGGAGGATCTTATTCCAAATTTAACATGGTTAATGTAGAATTACTTTTTTGACTCAAAGTATAGGCCACTATATTTTCTTTTCCAAGATGGTAATGAATTGGGAAATCAAAATCCTTGATTAATTAGAACCATCTTCTTCGTCTCATGTTCAATTTATTCTAAGTAAATATATACTTCATACTTTTTTAGTCAGTATATATTTCGCATTTTACTCCATACAGATCAAACATCCTACATTTTAATGTAAAAACTACTTGAGCTAATTTCAAATAATCTGTATGGTAATTTACTCATGAGAGATCAACTTACATAAAGTATAAGAAATCACCTAACCATTTTGCTTTAAGATACAAACATGTACTTTCAACGGAGCATTATTATAGATAAAATTCACCATTTCTAGAAAGAAGTTCCAAAACTAGAGCATTCGCCAAACTTCTTTTCAATTCTTGAAAACATTCATCACATTATTTTATCCAGATGAACGTAACACCTTTTCGAGTAAACTTAGTCAGCGGACTAGATAACCATCAAATATTTTCAACAAAGCTCCTACAAAAACCTTTTAAACCAAGAAAACGATGAATCTCAGTTATATTTATGGTTCTTGGATACTCTTTAACAACATTTGTTTTAGGTGGATCAATAGTTATGACATCTTTAGAAACAATGTAACTAAGGAATGAAATTTTCTATAACCTAAACTCACACTTGTAGAATTTCTAATATAGTTTATTTTTTTTAAAGTTTAAAAGACATTCCTTAAATGACATTCATGTTCCTCATTACTTTTAGGCTAAAACAAAATATCATCAACAAACACAACAACAAAATTATACAATAACTTACATAAAATTCTATTCATAGGATCCATGAATATAGTAGTTTCATTTTTTAACCAAAAAGGCATAACTCAAAATTCATAATTGCCATACATAGTATGAAATGCAGTTTTTATAATGTCTGCTTCCTTTAATTTCAACTGATGGTACCCCGATATCTTGTCAATCATTGAAAAATACTAAGCTCCATAGAGTCGATATAATAAATCATCGATATAAGGAAAAGGATACTAGTTCTTAATAGTGATGTTATTAATGGATCTATAAGAAATGAAAATTCTATTAGAACCGTCTTTCTTTTTAACAAACAATATAGAATCACCATATGGTGATGAGATATGTCGAATAAAACCTTTATTTAATAACTCTTGCAATTGCTTATTTAACTCTAAAAGTTAAATTTGAGCTATTTGATATAGGGTATTTGAAATTATCTTATCATCAAGAAATAAGTCAATGGTAAAATAAACTTCATGATTAGGTATTATACTAAGAAAATCATTAAGAAAAACATCAAGATATTCATTTACCACTAGAACATCATTAATCTGAATAGTTCATTTGTTTTCAAAAATATGTGCAAGTTAACATTCATTTCCACCTTTTACTAGTTTCTCTACTTCCTGATATGTTATCATAAGTAAGGGTTCATTATTGTAATCAATCTGAAATTATTTTTTAAAATAAAATTTTTAACTCTATAGCCAATCTTATCTTGATAAATAGAAAGCCAATCAATATCCAAACAAACATCAAACTATATTAGAGGAAAAAAACAAGGTTTGCTGGTAGATTATTTCTACACACATGGTCAGGATGGTTCTTATAATTTATTTTTGTATCAAAATTTCTTCCCAATGGTTTTACCTTAAGTTCAGGATTCATATATTGAGATGGAATTCCTAATTTACTAGAAAATTTATCAGAAATGAAAGAATTTGTAGTCCCTGAATGAAAAAACACATTGGCATAATCTGAATAAATAAATAATGTACCTGATACTACTATATTTGATGGACCAACATCTGCTGAAGTAGTTTCATAGGATGTTACCACCCCTTTCTGCATGTAGTTCGAATGATTTCCTTCAGTTGAGTTTTTCATTAGACACTAATTTTCATAATGACCCATTTCATTGCACTTAAAATATTTTACTAACTATAAATTAGATTTTGTCTCACCATTATCCTGATCTTTTTCAAAGAAATTACAAGCCTTATGTACCATTTTACAACATCAGAAGCACTTACCATAATTCAAAAGAAATTCCCCAGTGTTCTTTTTACATCAATTTTTAAGAACACTAATCATAAGTTTCATACCTTCATACTTTTTTGAAGAGTTATTCCCTTTATTCTACCACCTCGACATCTTATTTTTTTTTTCAGGGAACACATGATCCTCGACAAACTCTATTTCCCCATTCTTTGCACATCGAACAAGTATTTCATAACTTTTGAACTCACATGATGCTAAAGGCCTTCGATAAATTGGCCTTAATCCTGAGTAAAAATTATTTATTTTACTATCAATATCAGGTATGAAATTTGGAGCATACCGTGATAGTCAAATGAATTTTTCTTCATAGGCAGACACTAAGTCATCATCTCTCCTTAATTCTAGGAATTTGTTTCCAATCCTTAGTCGAACAACCTTAGGAAGATATTTCTCAGTAAACATTCCCTTGATATCATCCCAATCAAGGGCACAAATATCCTCACTATACCTGAAATTTTCAACTATCGTCCACCACTAATCATCTTCACCTTCAAAATGGTAAACCAAAAGACTAAACTTTTGATGTTCTGATCACCCCATGACATGAAAAATCATTTATAGTGCCTTAATCCACTCTTCAGCTAGCATAGGGTTAGATGATATTTTGAATAACATGGGATATTACCTCATGAAATTCTCCACTACTGACTTTTTATTTTGTGGTTGATCTAGAGAATCATGTGCATAGATACAATAAGAATTTATAGCATGAGTCAACTATTAGATTACTACAACAAACTGTGGAGTTATGATTCCGACTATTTCAGTTTGCTGATTTGGAAGGTTGTTTTCCTCTGGATGTCACCCCATCATTGCTTCCTTATTTCATCTACGGAAAACCATTCTAAACACAAAAATATTTTAGGTGAAGAAATATATTAATCTGTAAATTCTATTTAATTCCAATCATACCATAAATTAATTTATGGATATTAATTTAATAATATCCTAAACCCTAATATTGTCTAAACCAACCTCTGATACCAACTATAAGCACCCAGCCTTAAACATTACATAATCTTGTGTTAATTCAAGAATTCACATTGAGGATATTTTAAGGTATAGAGTTATGGAGAATTAGGCTATAACTATTAAATTAAATCTCAATATTACAAGGTAAAAAATTCTACTATATCCAAATTTTTTACAAAAATATAACTCCTTAAATAAAACAAGAGTTAATTTCTTGATATAAATCTTTCTAAAAACTTCCTTTCACTCAACCTTCCTTATACCCTATGAAAAACATTTTAAAAACATGGTATGAGCATAAAAATCCCTTTAAGGTTTATAAAATAATGAAATAAAACATTACTCCATCAATACATACAAAATATAAGATATTTAACATACCTCATAAAATTATAAAATTTATCAATAACACATAGTAATCAAAAATAATAATGGTAACTTGTGCCATCTATATCATACTTACATTGTCGTTTTCACAGCTACATAGGGAGTTAGGTTTGGAATACTCATCACAGTATATACCCTAAATCACATCAGTGAAACATTAATGTTGACCTCATTCACGTTACCCAATGAATTAGAGAGCTATCTCAGGGTCACCCACCCTAGGTGTATCATGGAACCACCCATATATGTAAAAGATTCCCATCAACCATAACATAATCATAACACATGAACATGCATAAAGGAATGATAACATTTCCACACTACAATCACAAGATTTCAATTAAATATATTGACATAATCAATCATTTATCAAAATAATTTTTAATACAAAAATATATAAAAAGGGTATATGGTATTTATTTTCATTTTAAAAACCATTATGTCCTGCTAAGAAATCTAAATATCAAATAATCCTCCAGGCGGCGGAATGGTCATTTTCACCACATACATTAAAAAATCATTCTCTATGTCATTTAGTTAAACGATACATAGAAAAAACATTCACTTTGAATGAAATTAAAAGTTATAGGAGTTTATACACCATATAAAATAATGATGTGTATAAATCAAAGTATGCCTTATTGAATAGAGACTGAGATGAAGTCCCTTACCTTGTCTCCGACTTGTCTTATTTGATATTTATATTTCTGAATAATAAAAATAAGTTAATTTAACATCATTGATAATATTTTTAATGATTACTTTTCCTTTTATATCACTAATCATCTTTCTATATCAATCATGTAATTATTCATGTTAATATCGGTCTTTTTGTCGATGTACTGTACTTGAGTGAAAAATGAACTTGTTTTAATAACAAAATGTCCATGTGGTCAAAATTCCATTATATAAAGAATTTTCATCATGATTTAAATATCATATATATATATCCATTATATATGTATTTATATCCATCATATATGTATTTATAATACTACCTAACATTTTCATATAAGAAAATGAATTGCCTCATGCATGGAGACGGTAATCCGTACGTACGCATGAACACTACTTTCATTTATTTTTCATTTTTAAAGGAATGACAAATAAATGATACCTAGGTATATTATAATCCTAATATAATATCTATGTTATATATTTTACATAATTTCATTAATTCCAACCTTTATATGTCATATGTATACAATGAACGAGTCATGTCACTTTGAGGGGTCAATAGTCTGCACTTCCTCAAATAAAATCATCATATTTATGCATTATAGAAAGTATAAAGGTATGGTGTAAATGAAACATAAATAAAAATAGAGACAATATAAATATAATATATACCATATATAAATATATTTCCATCATAATTTCGACCCTGAGATGCGGTATCAGATTATTGAACAATCATCATTTCGTGAGGCGAATGTTCATTGTCCACAAAAACACTATGTTCTAAATCCATTAGATGGAGGTGTGTGTGAGTGAAGTCAAATACATGTAATAAATACATAATAATTTGTTTAAGATACTAGTTTTGGTATTGAATAAATGAATAAATAGTGTTAGGGGGATAGAGACGGGAAAATAAATGAAGGATACTGGAGAGAAGACATTACCTCAAATCGGGTAACTCCTATTGATTTAAGCTAAAAGGTCTTCTTGAATTTCTTAATTACCATGTTATGGATTCTATGAGGAATATAGGGATTTTTGGAGCTTATTTAATAGAGTTTGGATGAGATTAGGGGGCTTCAGAGGTGTGAGTAAGGGTTAGATGTAGTGGCCTTTTATAAGAGAGAGGAGGTGCACTAAATGAATATCAGGAATTATTATTTTATTATAAATTATATTTCGATAATAATTGAATAAAAATTCAGTTAGTTAAAATATAATTTGAATATAAGTCAAAATAAAATCATCAAAAAATAATTAGATAGATTTCAGATATTTTTTAATTGTTATCTTTTTTATTTAACCCTTTTTTACTCTTAGAGTTTTATCATGTATTTAAAACTTTGAGAAAAAAAGTAACAAGAACTTGAAAAATATATAATTAAAGAGTAAATGATAAAATTTTAGACTTATTATAACTATTTTTCATAATAGTTTATTTTATTTTAATTTTATAATACTTAATAAAATATTTTATATTTAAAAATATGAATTTTGTAAATTTAGATACTATTCATATCATGACTTCTTTAAAAATAAATAACTACTTGATTACTTAAAAAATTCCTTAATACACAGATAATATGTAAATAAAATTTAAAAAATTATTGTATTATATAAAAATAACTATATTTTATTTATTTTAAAAATTTTAATATCATTTATTTGAATCCTTTATTAATGAAGCAATCACTACATCATCATTATGTCAAAATAAAATTTTTTTATTTGAGGTCTAAAGAATATAAATAAAATACCATGATATAGTGAATTATTTTAGTTTCTATATTGATATTTATAGTCAAATATATCACTTATGTAACCCCATATAATTGTTTTTGTAAAAGACAGGTGTTTATGTTATATTTTCCATACCTTTAAATTAAAAGATACTAAATATCATTTTCACACACAAGTGGCTCCATGGGGTCCAAAAATAGACCAAATGATTCCCATGGTCGGTAATATCGCATAAAATAGGGTTAGGACATGTCTGAGGGTAATTTAATATTATTATAATGTTATTTTTACCCTTATTTTCCAGATTTACCATTTAACAATGGTAAATAAAATATTTAATCAAATTACTATTCTTAATGTCTGAAAATAAATTTTACCTATCTATAAAATTTGGACCTCCTGATTATAAATATGGAATCCATTTTCTCAAATCCAAAAAACAAAATTGGATAATGTTAATTTGAATATAATTCTTGTTATCAAAACCAAAAAGCATGTTTTCAATATATAAAAACTATCAAATGATTGAATTGTGTTTATGTCCAATTTAAGAGTGAAATTAATTCCAATGACAAACATTGGATTATGTGGTAAAAATATATTCAAATTAAACTTTAAAAGAAATAAAAATTACAATCTAACTATATAAATAAAATATATTAAAAGGATGTTTCGAATTAAAATGTAGTATTTATCACTATTTTTTAAAAAATGAACTTTATCAGAAAAATTCCAAAATTTCATGCATTGTAAATTTTAATGTTCCAATACTAAATAATAATTTTATTTTTTCAAATAATACATATATAGTGACAAAAACTATATTTAAAAAGGGTTCTCCATCAAAAGGTGGTAAAACGACCTTCTAAAAATATTAGAGTATTTTATATTTAAAATCATATTCATTTTTATTTTAACCCTCTAAAATGTATTGGATAAATGTAAAGATATTTAAAAAACATGTATAATCATATTTCATTTAGTTCTATTCATTCCCTCCAATATATTGACTAGAAGATAAATACCATTTAAAATAATAATATCTTTATATTATTTTTTCAGTACAACTCAACATTGTGTGCAATGTATGATTTTGAAGAAATATGTAGTTTCATGTTGAGTACGCTATCAAACACTGCATCCCCTTTAAAGTAAAATTAATATTTAATTCACAAATATTAATGAATATGAAGATGTCATATTATATATTTTCCAGCGATGTTACATTCTTACACCGATGTTTTTTACCATGTCATTTACATTACTTCTATCCAAAAGGATGACCTTCCTCATTACCTTTTTATCAAAAAATACATTAATTTTTTTTACAAAACTTGAAGTGGTATATATATATATTAACAATATAAATTTTAATATATCATCTAATTTCCTAGTATAACTCTTCAACCAAACATTGTTGGGAATTACTTGCTTCCCACGACTAGCCCCATTTATCATTGAACTCACCTAAAATAATTATGTGTAAATAGATCATGAAATATTATTAAGAAAATTTTATTAATTTATATACATATAATAAAAAACCTGTTGTGATTTTTCTTGATGGTGATTGAAAAACTCTTTCCACTGGTCCCTAGGCATTCCCTTTAAGACTTTATCATACATTTTTTATAATGATATAGATGTCTCATTAAATTCATGCCACATTCTCCACTTAACAAATTAAATTTATTCCTTATTTTTTAAAAGTCCATGGACATGAAATTTCTTCAGTCACATCAAAATGAAACAATATATGCTAATAAATTATATATATATATATAAATATATAAGTCATTATAATATTAATAAACCAATAAATACTATTTAATTTAATAATTTTGAAACACATAATTTATATATTACCTTTGTCTTGAGATAAAACAATTCACTCAGTGATGATAATTGAAGATTCCTCGAATCAGACTATTTAATGGAGAGGGAAACTACCTCACAAGACAACTATCCATTAATCATAAAAATAAATGATGTAGATACCTTGATGGGTACCCCGTATAGTTTAAATTTGAGGAATATCATTTTGTCTATGAAATTATAAGAAACTTTTGTGTTACTGTTTGTCTCTTTTCATTAATTTTTTAACTATTTAACATATAAATTAAGTAATTATTATACACATTATTGAAATTGATGTAATCACAATGAAATAGACGTCTCTAATATTGAAATTTCAGTTTCCACTCAATAGTTGTAGAGTCATAATCAAAATTTATGATTCCTCAACTTCATTAATAATTGGGATACCTATGAATTAATGCATAATAGGATAAGACAATAGCGTAAAAAATTATGAATGTTATATTTTGAAGTATAAGTGGTGAAAAATTGGTTAATCAGATATCCTATGCTCTTTGTGTACCCTAGATAAATGGAATGGAATAGATTTTATTCTATTTCAATTGAAACGTTTGTTGTATTTATAGAACAACTATCCTATACTAATGGTTTACTGTAGGTGGTAGGAGTATAATGGTTGTTATGTAAAACTGTAGGATATTGTGTAGCATCACTATATAGAATATGCGTCACTCCTGGAGTACTCTAGAAAGAATGAGTAGAATGTTTTCTTTATATTATAGAGTATATAACATCTTGAATCCTCTTCGCGTAAAGAATTTCTAAAAATACATATATATAAAACAACAAATTCATTCAAAATAATTATATTTTTTTAATTTTTATATGTATAATTAAATCAAAAGTTTTTTTACATTTGATCTTAAAATTATTTTTTTATTGGATTTCTATGTTATTATTATTTTTCATTATGAAAATTAATTTCATATTAATTGTCTTCATCATCGCTCACAATTATGAAGTTTTAAATATATTCTAGGACAAACAATTTATTTTTATACTGTCAATGGGGTTTTCTTTTAAAAATTACTTCAACTTTATTACACTAATCATATATGTCTATTGGTTTTATGTGGAATCTAACAATCCATCTTTCATAGAAAACATCATCGACATAATATAAAAAAATTATTAGGAAGAAAAAAATATATAGGTCGTTTTCTTCATGATTTATAGTGTCAATCCATTGAAAGATGATTAAATAACTAAAGTAAAATGACTAATTCCTTATACCCTAGTTTTTACATACCTATATGAATTAGAATAACACAACTAAAAAGTTTCCATGATAATTTAACATGATAATACCAACCAAATTTCCATAGTAATCATGATCTAAAACAACTAAAAATTTCCCATGATAATTTTACTCAAGATGGTATGAGAATGTTAAGAAGATGAAAAATTAGTACAAAATCCCAACAAGAAAGTGATTTTCAATATTGGACAACATTACAGGCATGGAATTCAAATTTAATAGTCTTTTCATGAATTTATATACCTTGAATATACAAAAAATCACATTTAAGAAATCATTTATGTTTCGTTCGATGAACCTAGTTGGTTCCTTCCACATGAAAAAAATATAAATTCATAAAGGATATTACATTGAAGCTCGCACATTTTCCATAACACAAAATTTGAAATAAAACACACATAAAATAAAATGAAAATACACAAAATCCTAATCTACACTATATGCCCCCAACCTACACACACGTATTTTATCCAATTTGCTTATTATGCATTTATTATATACGAATTGAAAATAAAAAATATTAGACATGCCAAAAAAGTATGAAGGAAATAAAAAACCTAGTTTCTATTGAGTAGCATCAACCTTATTCTAGCCTACTAAAAGCTGCAACATAGAAACCTACATGAAAAAAACAAACCATCCAAATTTTTTGAAATTAAGGAAAATAAAAACAAAAAAGAAAGAGAAGGGAAAAGAGACATGGAATGAACTCCCCAAGTGGGTACTAGAATTTTGTTGAACCTGGTCAGGAAGTTCCATCTGATCATCCCAAATCTAAAGGTGGGTGCAGTTTCTTCTTTATAAATCAGAAAAATGAATTTTCTTTCGTCTTATTCATCTCACACAACTCTTAGAATCTCCAAAAATCAAACTTTTTCTGATTAATATCCATGACTTTGATGTTTTGATGATGTAGTAGAAGAGGTAAAAAATATAATGGAGGCTTTCCATGTCATTATCCTCACAAACAACTACAGTGGTTGCTGGATTTTAATTTTAGGATGAGGTTCATCTTCAAGTTTATCATCAAAAAGTATTTATTCTTCCAAAATCTACTCAATAGCATCATCCTCATATGGATTAATTTACTCAAAAGGGAACACTATTCTATTTCTCAATTTCATCCTTGACAACCTAATCATCTGAAAAATCAATCCACTCAGAAGAAATGGGAATCAAATCTATACAGGGAGAAGTAGCTAGAAAATTATATTCAAAAGAATCGAAAAAATATGGATCAAAATTTGAGAATTTTCCATGTGGACTCTTAAGTTCCATCTCTTTCTAAGAGTAAAAAACATTGGTATTCAATGTGTGAAGCAACTCAAGTTACTCGATTTTATCTTCAAAAATGAATGTCTTTATCTCCTCTTCCTCTTTAGAAAAATATTCATACAATGTTTCTGAAATTTCAATTTCAAAAATTGGGGTTCACATGAAATTTAATTTCTAACCATGTCAAAAAAATAATTTCTCAAAGACATTTGATTTCCAAAATACTTTTCAATTGTTTAATCGATAAAATTTTCATTCGTCAATTTTGAAAAATAATATTTTTTCATGAATCTCCAGTCAATAATTTACTGTTAAAATATAGCACAGTGGTGACCATAGGGTTTTCTCATGAGGTGGCTACAGACTATGTTGTCATGATTCCACTTTATTAACTTTTATTAGAGTTAAAAATAAAATTAGGGATTTTAAATGAGTTAAACTAATATAAATTAATGGAAAATATTTTATAACTAATTTTACAGTAGGGTATTATAAATAATAATAAAAACTGAATGAAAAAAATAAACATAAGAATAAAACGTTGTAACATCCTGGGTAAATATTGAAATAATACATTCTATTTTTTATTAATATTTTTTGAATTAAATAATAATTTTTCTTTAAAGGGGTTTCTATGTTCGATGGAATACCTGATACGCAACAATGAGTTTCTTGGAAATCTTACGTTGCACACTAATAATATAATATTATTATTTTAAATGGTAGTTAACTCCTAGTAGTTTTATTGGAAGTAATGAACAAAACTAAATACAATATGATTATACATGTATGTTAATTAAATGTCAGAGGCTTAAAATGTGAATGAACCTAATTTTAAGCATAATTTATTTCAAAAGATTAATTTAATGCCTTTTAATGGAGAAACCTTGTTTAATATAGTTTTGTTCACTTTTATATGTTCTATTTGAAAAAATAAAATTCTTCATTTAGATTAAGGACATCAAAATTTACTTTGGGTAAATTTTTCGTATTTTTCTGGTAAAGTTCATTTTTTATGAATAGTGAAAAATACTTTATTTTCATTCAAAATTTCCTTTTAATATAATTTATTTATATGGTTATATTATCTTTTTAAATGGTTTTAAATTTTAATTAGATTATATTTTTACGAATTAATCCAATGTTAGTCATTTGAATTAATTTCACTTTGAAATTGGACATAACCAAGTGTCGATCTTTTGATAGTTATTGTTTCTTAAAAACACATTATTTATTTTGGAAATGGAAATTAATTTTAAATAAATTAATTCAACTTTTATTTTTTGAAAATGGTATAATAGATATCATTTTTGAATTTGGAATATCAAATATAGCTTCGGTTTAATTTTTGGTAGTTTTCTGAAAAACTTCAATTTTTGATGGATAGTGAAACTACTAAGTAGTAGCTAAAAACTAACATTATCATTTAAATTATTCATTACCGCTTATGAGGATTAAATTTAAAAAATATGACATACATTGTTGTTATTATCAAGTAAATTTGGTTCAATAAGATGAAAATAATTTTTGGTGAATAGTAACTTTTGACTTTTATTTACCGTGGTTAAAGGAAAATAGGGTAATTCAAGGTAAAAATAATATTATAATAGAGTAAAGGAAAAAAAGGACAAAAACAAATTTCTTTTAGTAAATTAATTTTTACAAGGGGTTATATAAATTATCATTTTGACTATAAATATTCATTGGAAATATAGAACTATTTCCTACATCATGGTATGTATTTATAATTTTTATAAATCAAATAAATTAAATTATATATGACATAATAATGATGTAGTATTTACCTCATTAGTAAAATATTTAAATAAATAAGATTATAAATATTAAAAAAAATATAAAAAACTTTTTCAATTCTTATTGGGTTATTTTATTTTGACAATGAGTCATCTTATATTTTACATTAATGATTTTCAGAACTTTTGAAACTGAAGATAATTTATAATAAAATAATTGTTTCAAACATTCATAAAGAGCCCATCCTCCCCCATATAAAAAGCCCTCACTTATAAAAAATTACTCACACCTCTCAAGCCCCTTGGCTCATCCAACCCCTGAACCAAATAGCATTCAAGATCCCTCTACTCACCATAGAAGCATTACCTTAGGCAGAAGGTACTTCAAGGAGTATTTTTGGTTCAAATTAAAGGAAGCTACCCAAATTAAAGGTAATGATTCCTTTTAACTTCTTTTATTTAATTTTACTTCCATAACCGCTAAACTCTTTTTATTCCTTATTTTATAAAATAACCAATATATTCAATATCCTATGATGTTTTTATGAGAATTATTTGAACTACACTTATACACACCTCCATCTAATGGGTGAAGAACTTATTGTTTTTGTGGTTGGAAAACTAATGCCTCACAAAACTATGATTGTCTGATTATATACTACCACCTATCATGTTAGTAATTAAGATGAAACTATATTTATATATGATATATATTATGTTTATGTTTTCATAATGATTCTATATATTTCTTTTATATCATACCTTTATGGTTTCCATTATGGGTAAACATGATAATTTCATTTGAGGAAGTGTAGACTGCCACCCTCTCAAAGTGATATGACTCGTTAATTCTATTTGTGGGACGTATAAAGGTTGGTGTTAATGATATTATATATGATATTATAATAGAATTATAAAATACCTTTGTATCATTATGTTTTAATTCCATTAAAAGAATAAATAGAAATAAATGTAGCGTTCATGCGTACGTACAGCATACCGTCTCCATGAACGGTGCATTTCATTTCATACCTCCAAATGTTATGTAATATTATAAATACATGTTGATAATCGATATATATGATATATATGATATCTAAATCATGAATATCATTTAGGATATAATGAAACTTTGACCATGTGAACAACTTGTAACTATAAGAAGTCCATTTTTGACTCAAGTATCAAATATCAACAAAACGAATGTAATTAACATAAATGATTACATAATGTTTGTAACATAGTAATATGTTGTATAAAAGGAATAATAAAATTGAAAAGGGTTTTTAAGAAATTAGAAATTATCTTTATTTTATTATTCAGCATATTAAAGAACGAACGAGTCAAGTCAGACACGAGGTAAAGGACATCGTCTCAATCTCCTTTTATTGAGGAATCTTTTGATAATATATACCTTCTTCTTTTACACGGTGTATAAAAAACCCTTTGAATTTTAATTTCATTCAAAGGAAAACTTTTTTCTATGAAGTGTTTTAATAATTGAAAAATGGAATGTTTTTAATGTTTGCGGCAACATGGACCTCTCCGCTGTCGTAATCGTTATTTGGCTTCCTCTATAAGCCTTAAAGTTTTCTAAAATGTAATGGAAATCCCTTATTCTCTTTTTGGGTTTTATGGTATTGAAAATGGCCTTTGAAATGGATTTATTATTTTAATATCTTGAAATTATTTCTTATGATTTCATGTTAAATGTTATTAGATAAATGTTTATATTATCAATATTTTATATATTATGATTTTATAATGGAACTTGGATATTTGACAGGTGGTTATGTGATAAACCAAATGATGAGTGGTGTCATGGTAAACCAGGATGGGTGGTTACGTTATAACCTCTAATTCATTGGGTAATGAAGTTGTCCGTATGGTTATTCCATTTATAGATATGTGAGGAAGTCGGCCATTTGGTTATTCCACTTAAGAATGTTTATGTCCCAAGTTACCTTTATATGTTATGTGTTCTTTATATAGGTTTTATGGTAATATATTGGTTACAAAAGATTAAAAATGATCATTCATTCTGTGAGGAGTATTTACTACTTCATAAAGGAGATATGTATTACTTATGATAAAGTATTCATGGTTTACTTATTGTTTGGAAAACTAATAGTTTTCCTTCCTTGTGTATCCATTACAGAGATTTTTATGTTCATCCCAAGTTTTTGAACTAATTTTTATAGAACATAAAGTGGAATAGGCTTTTGGATGGGATCAATGAAATTTCATTCTTTCTAAAACATGGAACTTGACATGACTCTTTTTTTCAACATTTTTATTTTATGAAAAAAATGGAAACTGATTAGAAGTTACTACCATGTAATTTTTGAGATGTAATGTAATAGTTATGAACTAATTCTCTAATTCTCTAATCCTGAAATTATCCTCACTATGAATTATTCGTTTAATTCAAGATTATGTAATGTTTTATGGTTGGGTCCTTATAGTTGGTATCAAAGGTCGGTTTAGATACCTTTAGGAGTTTGGGTTTTATTAAATTAATATCCATAAATTAATTTATGGTAATATTGAAATGATATAGCATTTATAGATTACCATATTACTTATCCTAAGATATTTCACTATTCAGAATGGTTTTCCGTAGAGGAAACATGGCAACAATGTTGGGATGACATTAGGAGGGAGACAACCTTCCAAATCAGCTACCTAAGAGGGTCGGAATGGGAAGTTAATAGTTTGTTGCAGTGATGGAACAATTGACTCAAGCTATAAATGGTGGTGGTATCTATGCATGAGATCCTCCAGATCAACCATAGAGGAACATGTCAGTAGTGGAGCATTTCATGAGACAACATCCCGCGTCATTTAGAGGATTATCTGGCCCTATGCTAGCAGAATGGTGGACTAAAGCATTGGAGAAAATTTTCGATGTCATGGGTTGTTCAGAACAACAAAAGGATAGTCTCGTTTTTAACTGTTTTGAAGGTAAAGCTATTTTATGGTGGTCAATGGTGAAAAGTATCAAGGATAGTGAGGAGATTGATGCACTTGACTGGGATTAAATCAAATGTATATTCCTTGAGAAATATTTTCATAAGGTGGATCATCTTAGGATGGAAAAACAATTCCTAGAATTGAGGCTGGAGGATGAATCAGTGGCTGCTTGTGAAGAAAAATTCACTCGACTGTCAAGGTATGCTCCAAATTTCATTTGAGATCTTGATAGTAATATAAATTTATTTTACTTTGGACTGAAATCACTATATCAAAGATCATTAGCCTCTCGTGAGTTCAAAAGTTATGAAAAAACTTGTTCGATGTATAGAGAAGGTGGAAATGAATTTTTTCAATGATCAAGTGTTCTTTGAGAAACAACAGAATAAGAGGTCCAGTGGGCAGGCAATGGGAAAGAATTCATCAAAGAATCATGTAGGTAAGAAAACTAAATATCCATCTTATGATAAGTGTCCTAAAAAACATTATAGATAATGTTTATCAATGTTCGGGAAGTGCTTCTTATGTGGTAATTCTGGTCATATTGCTCATAACTATAAGGAAGATGATCAAGCAGGCAGTGAAAATCCAGCAGTAAGATGTTTTAAGTGTAATGAAATGGGTCATTATGCAAACGAGTGTCCAACAAAGAACATAACTGAGGGAAAGAAACCAAACTATAGGAAGAAAGGGTGGTGAAGTCTTTTCCAACTACTTCAGTAGATGTTGGGCCATCAAAGGAAGTAGTATCATGTACACTATTTTTTTTGTTCAGATTATACCAATGTGTTGTTTGATTCAGGGTCTACACATTCTTTCATTTCTGAAAAGTTTTCTAGTTAATGGGTAATTCCATCACAAGATATGAATCCAGAACATATGGTTAAAAACCCTGGGGGGAATGTTTGGATAAAAAGAAATTATAAGAACATTCCTCTCCTAGTGTGCGTGAAGAATCTACCTGAAAAGATTATTGTTTTGCCTCTTGTAGAGTTTGATGTTATTTTGGGAATGGATTGGATTTTTGTATATCATGCTAAGATTGAATGAAGAGCTAAAGAGGTTTATGTTTAGAAAGATTTTCAGTTTTTGTATAATGATGAACCATTGATTTTTATAACATATCAGGAAGGTGATAAACTAGTAAAATATGGAAATGAATGTTACCTTACACATATTGTTGAAAAAAAGGAACTATTCAGATAAATTATATGCTAGTGGTAAATGAGTATCTTGATGTTTTTTATGATGAGTTTCCTACTATTATACTGGATTGTGAAGATGAATTTACTGATTACCTAGTGTCGGATGCTATGATAATTTCAAAACCCCCTAATCAAATGGCTCAAATTGAACTTTTAGAGTTAAGGAAGAAATTGTATGAGTAATTAGATAAAGGTTCCATTCAAACTGGCACATCACTATAGGGTGCACTTGTCTTATTAGTTAATAAGAAAGATGGTTCAATGAGACTTTCAATTGATTATAGAGCATTTAATGACTTCACTGTTAAGAACTAGTATCATTTTCCTCATATCGATGATTTTTTTGATTAGCACCAAGGATCTTAGTATTTTTTGAAGATTGATTTGAGGTCGAGGAACCATCAGTAGAATGTAAAGGATGAAGACAATCCAAAGACCACATTTTGTACTAGATATGGCCATTATGTATTTGTAGTTATGACTTTTGGTTTAACTAATACAATTGTTGTATTCATGGATCTTATGAAAACAATTTTCCATGATTTTTAAATAAGTTTGTGGTTGTGTTCATTGATGATATTTTAGATCATTCTAAAAGTAAAGAGGAACATGAAAGTCATTTAAGGTTTCCTTGAAAACCATAAATGAAAAGAAACAATTTGGTAAATTTAGCATGTGTGAGTTTTGGTTACAGAAAATTTCTTTCCTTGGTCACATTGTTTCAAAAAATGGAATAACAGTTGATCCTTAAAAAACAATGTTTTTTGAAGAATGGATATCAACCACAAATATAACCATGATTCATATTTTTTATTTGTTTTAAATTTTATTATAGGAGGATTGGTGAGAATTGTGCATGATTATCTCTCCCAGTGACTATGTTAACTCCAAAAGGTGTTACATTAATTTGGAAAAAAGAATGTGATGATTGTTTTCAAGAATAGAAAAGAATATTGGTGAATGATCCAGTTTTGGCACTACCATCTAGAAATGGTGAGTTTTTTACTTATAGTGATTATTTTTTGAAAGAACTTGGATGTTTCCTTTTGCAGAATGATCAGGTATTTGCTTACGCTTCACATCAGTTGAAACTCATGAGTTAAATTACCTACACATGATTTCAAATTTGCAGTTGTTGTTTTTTATTTAAAAATTTTGGAGGCGTCATTTGTATGCAGTAAAATGTGAAACATATACTGACCACAAAAGTTTTTAATATATACTCACTCAAAAAGAATTGAACATGAGACATAGGGGATGGTTGGAATTAATCAAGTATTTTGATTTTATTCTTCATTACCATCCAAAAAACACAAATAATGTGGTTGTTGTTTTAAGTCAAAAAGGTAATTCTTCTTTAACCATGATACTTTGGGAATAAGATCATTTGGTTTTTTATTGGATAAACTTTTTAGTAGAAGTTTTTAGTGCATGAAATTATTCAGTTTTGTTTTGGGTGTTAGTGAAATCATCTCTATCAGACATAATAAAGAAAGAATAGAAAGAAGACCGTGAGTTGCTGAAAATGGTGGAGTTGGTTCAAAAGGGTATGTTTTCGGATTTTAACATTGATATTGATTATGTTTTGAGGGTTGGAAAGAGATTATGTGTGCCTTGTGACTCACAGTTGAAGAATGATTTGTTATGTGAAGCTCATTGTTCCCAATTATCAGTTCATCCTGGCTGTACAAAGATGTACAGAGATCTTTGGGAGTATAACTGGTGGGATGAAATGAAAAGATATATTGTTGATTTTACTGTGAAGTGTTTGACTTGTCAGCAGGTTAAAGCTAAGCAGCTGTTACCAAAAGGGATGGTTCAGTCTTTACTGGTGCCAAAGTGAAAATGGGAAAATATATCCATGGATTTCGTTGTGGAATTACCAAAGACATCATGAGGTAATAATGCAATCTGGGTTTTTGTTGATTGGTTGACTAAATCTTCTCATTTCTTTCATATTCGATTTACTTTGTCTCTAAATCAACTTTCTCGATTGTATGTTAAAGAGATAGTCAGGTTTCATGGAGTTCCCCACTCCATTGTATCAGACAACGATCCCAGGTTTACTTCTAACTTTTGTAAAGGCTTTAAGAATTCATTGGGTACTGAATTAAATTTTCGTAATTCTATTCATCCGTAATCATATGGGTGGTCAGAATGAAGAAATCAGACCTTGGAGGATATGCTATGTGCCTGTTCACTGGATTTCCAGTGAATTTGGGACAAACATCTTTATTCGGTTGAATTTTATTATATTAATAGTTTTCATTCGAGTATATAGATGGCTCCATTTAAGACATTATAAGGAAAGAATTGTCGAACACCATAATTTTGGGATGAAGTAGGTGAAAGGGAGCTGATGGGACCAGAATTGGTAGAAGAGATGGTAGAAAAGGTTCAGTTTATTTAGACGAACACATGAATAGCTCAGAGCTGGCAGAATGGTTATGCGGATAATCGGAGGAAGGATATTGATTTTATGGTAGGTGATCATGACATTCTCGTGTTTTCTCCATGGAAAAGTTTGTGTTGTTTTTTTAAGAGGGGAAAGTTGAGTCCAAGGTTTAATGGACCTTTTGGAATCCTAAATAAAGTTGGATCCGTAGTGTATAGAGTGTATTTACCTCCAATTTTATCTTCAATACACAATGCTTTTCATGTTTTAATGTTGAAAAAGTATATGCCAAATCCATCTCATGTTTTAGTCAAGAGGTAGTTCAGTTGGAATAGAATCTATATTTTGAGGAACAACCATTCCAGATTCTTGACCACAGAGAAAATTTTTTGTAGAATAAGGCAATTGACCATGTAATGGTTTTGTGGAAAAACTATATAGTTGAAGAGGCAACATGAAAATATAAAAATGTTATGAAGTACAAATACCCCCCACTTATTTGATAAGTGAATAAAATTGCAAGGACACAGTTTCCAAAATGGGGTAAGGATATAACATCCCATGTAAATAAATAAATAACACACTCTCTTTTTTATTAATATTTTGTGAATTAAATATTAATTTTAATTTAATGGGGTTGCAATGTTCGATGGCCTACCAGATATGCAACAACGAGTTTCTTTGAAATATAAAGTTGCACACTAATAATATAATAATATTATTTTAAATGGTAGTTAACTCCTACTCATTTTATTGGCAATAATAAACAAAACTAAGTACAATATTATTATACATGTTGGTTAAATAAAATCTAGAGGCTTGAAAGGTGAAATAATCTAATTTTTAGCATAATTTACTTTAAAAGGTCGATTTAACTCCTTTTAATGGAGAACCCTCATTAAATATTGTTTGGGTCACTTTTATAGGTTCTATCTGACAAAATAAAATTCTTCTTTAGATTTTGGATATCAAAATTTACTTTGGGTAAATTTTTGGTATTATTCTGGTAAAGTTCATTTTTTATGAATAGTGAAAAATAACATATTTTTATTTAAAAGTGACTTTTAATCTAATTTATTTATATGTTTATATTATCTTTATAATTGGTTTTATGGTTTAATTATATTATATTTTTACCAATTAATCTAGTGTTGATCATTTTAATTAATTTCACTTTGAAATTGGACATAAACAAGTGTCGATCTTTTGATAGTTATTGTTTCTTAAAAACACATTATTTGTTTTGACAACGAAAATTACTTTTAAATTAATTAATGCAACTTATATGTTTTGAATTTATTCAAATATACATCATTTCTGAATTTTTAATATTTAATATCGCTTAGGCTTAATTTTTGGTAGTTTTCTGAAAAACATCAATTTTTGATAAATAGTGAAACCATTATGTAGTAGGTAAAACCTGACATTTTCATTTAAATGAAATTTTATGGCATCTGTGGATTAAATTTCAAAAATATAACATACATGGTTGTTATTAATAATTAAAATTTGGTTCAATAATATTAAAATAATTTTTTTGAATAGTAACTTTTGACTTTTATTTATCACTGTTAAAGGTAAATAGGGTAATTTAAGGTAAAAATAATATTATAATAATAAAAAATTACCATAACACAAGCCCTAAAATTATTGGTTGAGTCATTTACAATCATGGCCATCATTGGGTCAACGTTGGGACCCCATTGAGCCACTTGGGAGTGATAATGACACTTTAGATTAATCAACTTAATGTAAAGGCAAAAATGACAAAAACAAATATCTATTAAGAAATTACTTTTATAAGGGGTTGTATAAATTCTATGTTAGACTATAAATATTAATTGGAATGCTAAAAATATTTCATACATCATTCTATTTTTCTTATAATTTTCATACATCAAATAAATTATATTATTTTTACATAATAATGACGCAGTATATATCTTATTAATAAAATATTTAAATAAATAAGATTATAAACATTAAAACAATATCCAAAACCTATACAAATCTTATTGGATAATTTTATTTCGACCATGACTCATCTTATATTTGAATTTAATTATTTTTTTACCTTTTGAAACTAAAGATATGTTTATAATAAAATAAATGTTTCAAAATTTCCTAAAGAGCCCCTCCTCCCCCTTATAAAAAGCCCTAACTTCTAACCAATTACAAACACCTATAAAGCCCCTTGCCTTGTCCAAACCCTTACCAAATAAGCTCTCAAGATACCTCTCCTACAATTAGAATCATTACCTATTTTATAAGGCACTTCCAGAAGTCTTTTTGGTTCAAACCAAAGAAAGTTACCCAAATTAAAGGTAATGATTCATCTTAACTTCTTTTCTTTTATTTTACTTCTCCAACCACTAAAAACTTTTTATTACTTTATTTTATAACAACACCAGTATCCTTAATATACTAGTATTTTTAATGAGAATTATTTGAACTACACTTACACACACCTCCATCTAATGGGTGAAGAACATACTGTTTCTGTGGATGGAAAACTAACGCCTCACGAAACGATGATTGTTTGATTATATTCTTCCACCTCTCTTGGTGGCCATTAATATGACACTATATTTATATATGACATATATTATTTTTATGTTTTCTTTATTCTTATTAATTTATCTTTTATATCATACCATTATGGTTTCCATTTTGGGTAAACATGATAATTTCTTTTGAGGAAGTGTGGACTACCACCCCCTCAAAGTGATATGACTCATTAATTCCATATTTGGGATGTATAAAGGATATATTTAATGATATTATATATGATATTTTACTATAATTATAATATACCTATGTATAATTATGTCTTATTTCCATTAACAGATGAAATATAAATGAAAGTATCGTTCATGCGTACGTACTGCTTACCGTCTCCATGAACGGTGCATTACATTTCTTACCTCCAAATGTTACGTACTATTAAAAATACATGTAGATATTGGATATATATGATATATATGATATCTAAATCATGAATATTATTTTGGATATTCTGAACATTTGACCATGTCAACAGCATGTAGTTATAAGAAGTCCATTTTCACTCAAGTACCAAATATCGACCAAACGAATGTTATTTACGTAAATAATTACATAATGTTTATAAAATATTAATCTGTTATATAAAAGGAATAATAAACTTGAAAAAGGTTCTTAATAAATTATAAATTAACTTTAGTTAATTATTCAGGATATTAAAGAATGAACGTGTCATGTCAGACACGAGTTAAGGGACATCATCTCAATTTCCTTTCATTGAGGCATATTTTGATAATATATACCTTCTTCTTTTACACGGTGTATAATAAAACCCTTTGGCTTTTAATTTCATTCAATGGAAATCTTTTTTCTATAAAGAATTTTACTAAACAAAAAATGGACTGTTTTTAACGTTTGCGGTGACAATGAACTCTCCGCTGTCGTATTCGTTATTTGGCTTCCTCTATAAGCCTTAATTTTCTCTAAAATGAAATAGAAATCTATTATTCGGATTTTGGATGTTTTGGTATTGAAAATGGTTTTTGAAATGAATTAATTATTTCAATATCTTGAAATTATTTCTTGTTATTTCAAATTAAATGTTATTTGTGAAATGTTTATATTTGCAATATTTTATGGGTTATGATTTTATAATGGTACTTGGACATTTGAAGGGTGGTTACCTGATAAACCAAATGAAGATTGGTTCCATGATAAACTAGGTTGGGTGGTTATGTTATAACCTCCAATGCATTGGATATAGAATTAGGATGTATGGCTATTCCATTTAGTGATATGTGAGGAAGTCAACTGTATGGCGATTCAACTTATGAATGTTTATGTCCCATGTTACCTATATATGTTATGTGTTGTTTATATTGGCTTTATGGTAATATTTTGGTTACAAAAGGGTAAGAAATGATATTTTATTCATTGAAGATTATTTAATACTTCATAAAGCTGAAATTTATTACTTATGATAATTTATTCATGGTTTACTTATTGTTTGAAAAACTAATAGTTTTCATTCTTTTTATATCCCTTAATGATCTTTTTATTCTCATAAAATGTTTTTGAAATTTTTTTCACATGAAATAATGTGGAATAGGGTCAAGGATAGGATTATAGATATCTCATGCTATCTAAAACATTGAAATAGACATCACTCTTTTTTTAAATAGTATTTATTTTATGAATAAAATGGAAACTAAGTAGAAGTGTCTACCTTGTAATTTTTGATATGTAATGTAATATTTATGGGCAAATTCTCTAAAACTCTAAACCAGGAAATATACTCAATGTGAATTATTCAATTAATTTAATATTATGTAATTTTTTAAGGTCGGGTCCTTATAAACGGTGGATAATCTTTGATCTTTAAAAAATCCCATTATCATTGTCTAAATGAATTAACCAATTGAATTTATCAGTTTATACCTCAAGACCATAAGGGATAAACCTAAATTAAATAGACACCATATTGGGATCTCAAACATGGGTGTTGATCCTCTTATGAATGTGATCTGATTAACCAAATACTTCTGAGCAACCAAATCATATTACACTCATTGTGCTCAATGGGGATACAACACCCAAATAAATTTAAACAGTGGTCAAAACCAATTTACATTCATAAGTTGAATATAACTCATATTATTTTATAATATTTTTTATTAATTAAATAAAATTACTATCTTTATTCAAGAAAAATATTTTCTATAAAAAACCAATGAAAACAAAGTAAAGTAAAAATTCAAAAGGGGATATATCCTTAGATCTCTTATACCCACTACAACATGGAGTCTAGACCTTCATGTCTTGATTATATTCTTGAAAAATTCCTATTATACATCATGTATTAAATATCACATCACCTTAATTAAATCCCCCTGAAATGAAATGAAGACGATATTGTAAAGAGAGTAGGGATTGAAATCTTCTATCTGGATTCTGTTTACAAGATAGTTTCCTCTTTTTATTCCGCTTCCCTGCTAAAAGAACCTCTAGGATCTTATAAATATGTATTATAAATTAAATTCTTCATTTTACCGATAATTTTCCTATTATTTCAACATTCATAGATAATATATGATTTAATTACTGAATACACATTTTTCATCTCTAAGTGACTCTTCATCTTCCCTCTATTTGACTAAAAACAGACTATACAAGGGAGATAATATTCCCTTTACACTAATCATAAATGATTATATTTTAGTCATAATATAACTCTATTTAGAATAATCTACGACTTACACCTGTATCCCGAGGTATACCCCTTTCAATGAGGTGGGGACCACTCTGCCGTCTAGAACAAATTTCCATATCAATTTATTTTTTTGTACCTCTAGAAGGCCGAATAAATATCTATTACAATTGGAAAATATATATCCAATAAACAAGGGGTTAATAAAAAAATAATCATTTTATTTCGATATAAATAGAAAATTGTATATATGAAATACATAATCTATTGGAAACAGCTAAAATTCTAGAATTAGGTAATTTTTACAATTTAGCTCAAAACTCTTCAAAATTCCAAAAAATGATGCAATTTAACATAAAATGAAATATTGGAAGTTTTAAATAATTGAAATGAAAAAATATAAAAAATTAAAATCTCTATTATCACACAGTTTCATACAAACGGTGTGCCCTGTGTAGGCAACCCATACATGGGAGTTTTGGGGCCTGACACTCCTAAAATGCAACGAGACACCTAATGGACACCCCAGAACTTTAACCAAGTCTAAAAATAACACATTGATGTTTTCCAAAACTCGGAATTATTTTCCAATGTTTGGATCAAAGAACGTACTATCCATTAAATTCCAAAATACAAATATCCACAGAAATTTACCAGGGCTCAAAAAAGAGGTTTTTATAACTCTTCCTCTTGGTTATCAAAATTAACCCTCAAAAACATGGGTATTCCCAAGATAAAAGATGACACAAGAAATTAATCCATTAAAACCAAATAAAATTACACCACTTTATATCCATTTCATATTTTAGAAAAGAAAAAATATAATATACCCAAATAAACTAAAGATGGGGGGTTAGTGATAAAGGAAGAACATATATGGTTATGTCTTAGATGGTTTATATTTAGTCCAAGGGAGAAGGTATTCAGAGAAGAGTATAAAAAATGTATGGAAGTTGGTGAGATTAGGAAGTGAACTTATAGTAGAGGTAAATAAATGAGGATGTGTGTGTTGGGTAAGACTATGGAATCAAGGTTGAGACTAAGTGAAAAGTGAAAATTAAGGGGTGTATTTAAATAAATACTTGATATAATTTTTAATTGAAACCACCACTAAATAAATGATTTGGTGGCTCTTCTTAAAATAACCTCTAAAATGAATTAAAAATATAAAAAAAATTAAAATTGCTCTCTAAAACCACTATTATATATATAATATATTATATTTGATCATCCCCTAGTGAATGTTTGTAACTTAACATATTCTCAATGCCAAATTGTAGTCATCAATTATTTTTTCTTATGGATCCATAATGTATGGAATAAAAACTAACCTAGTTAGGGTATGTTCTCATCAATGGCATGGAGATCTATATATATCAAAGAAATATCATGAATCAATTATTCCCTAATGTATTTCTAGGTAGTGATACACTTTCCCACTGCTATTATATCCATAAATCAATAATGTTTTTTACCTGATGGATGCACTAGTAAGAGAAAATGATATAATATACTCCATTCTAGGTTTTTTTAGGATACTATAATAGTTTTTCTCAACATAAGGTATTCTCTTTGACCGCATCATATCTAGACAATCATCATCATGTGACTCTTTAGCCAACTTTCTTATCTTACCAAATGGCTACACCCTCCCTTAGTCTCATAATCACCACTGAGATAGCAACCTCCATCGTACCCCCTCAATGAAGTAATGGAAACCAATTAGTAAGAACTCCATAATTACAAAAAAAAAATATAGACCCTAAATAAATAATATAATCCAAGAATTTTGTCAGATCAGGGATGAACTCACTACCATTTATGTCTGAAACATGTCCCAAACCCCTCTATTCAATTTAAACATGAATAATACCAAACTATTCCTTGATATGAATAATTCCAATTCACGAGTCCAAGTTAAAATATTAATTTTTTATGTGTCATGTTCAATAATGTCTAAAAAAAGAAATATATTTATGGTCATTTGGCATTTCTGAGGGATGTGGTCATCATATAACGCTTCTTGTAATAAAGATGATAATAATTGTGGATACACTATTAATTAATCATAAAAATTTTCTTCACCAAATATATATGTTTCATTAACAAAATCATGTTATAGTCCATTAGATATTATAATATTTCTAGGAATTTCATATGATGAACTTATCCTATGTTGTAGATTGATTAGAAAGAGGTTCTAATCGCCCTTCATTATTTACCTAGACTTATATGATTAAGGATACACTTAGAAAGTTAAAGACACGTAATTTTAATAATAAATAATTAAAAAATAAATAAATATGATTTTACTTGCTTCTAAAAATGCAATTTGAATAGGTTTAGGGAAGCATTAATAGGTTGGGGAAAATTTCACCCAAATTCATTTTTGTCTTCATATCAACCAGAAATGGAACATTATCAAGGGTTTTCACTTTATATGAACATCAAAGTATTGTAAAGGGATAAACATCTATATATCACTAGATTTTTGAGAAAATTATAATGTTATATAAGGTTCACATCTAATTTCTCATTAAATACACAATAAAAGTACTCAATCAAGAAATTTCATGAATTATGAGTAATATTTCATGTATTAATTCTCATTATCTATTCACCTCTCCATTATAGTATTATTTAAAAAAATACATAAGATAATAATTATATTAAAAAACACTATAATTCACTTTAACACTAATGAATAATAGATAGAAACTTGATATATTCCATAGTAGTGACCTGAATTTAGAGTGGGGGACAGTGATGTGATCTATATATTTTTAAACCCTAAGATATATCACCACCCAACTATACATATTTTGAAATGATCAACACCATTTAAATGAATTCCCTCCAAAAATGATATAGATGAGTTTATGAAAAATATTATCCACGGTGGAAAATCCTAGGCTAATTCAATTTCCACACACTATTAATGTTATCATGACTAAAGTGGAGGGGAATGTATCTATGTGGTATTCACTAACTAGACTCTTTTTAGCAAATACCATTGTGTACCATCCATTCCAAATTAAAGATGATTTGGAAAACTCTTTTACCTTTACACATTTATCTTTTTTATAGTCTCTAAAAGGATTTTGATCCTATCTATGAATGGAACATTTCGTTTTGGGTGAACAACCAACTCCAAAGAGTGATTGGTCACATCTAGACATCACATAGGAAAAAATCATTTTTAGATAACTGCCATTCCAGATATTTTTTGTTAGAATAAATTCATCAAACATTTATCTAAGTATTGGAATTCCACACATGTTAGTTAAATCCCAAAGGATGGTACTAGTATTATATTTTTCTAGTAGAATTTTTTTCTATGGGAATAAGTGGCTGATGAGTTCAAGAATTAGATCCAAATGATGATAAACTATGGATTAGTATGCCCATACTATCTTTTATATCGAAACATCTTCAAATTTTTATTTAAAATCAACTTTTCTCTAATAGAACAAAAAGTAGCATGATCACGGATATGTTAAATTTACTCTCAATTTAATACATCATTGTGTACTCAAAACCCTTCTTTGATGGGAGTTTAAAGATATCATAGTGTAATAGTAACTGGGATTGGTAGGTTATCATGATTGATGTTATTTTTAAACCATCCAATGTTGGTACCTATTGATATAGGTTTCTTGAATGCTTCCCTTATGATTTATATGTCCATTAAATAGTATGTAAACTTATATATGGAAACAAATGGCCAAAATCATATGGTATTCGGATTATTAAATAGATACAAGATTAGAAAATACTTTAGAAGGTAAATTTTTATAATTTTAGTGTGTTGTGTCTAATAGTTAACTATGAATCTCTTAAATAAGGATGTTTTATAACTTTTATTTGATATGTTGTATTTTTTTGTGTAAAATAGAATTAAAATTTTTTACCATACAATTATACCCTTTCACAACACTTAAAACATTTGGATGAAAATTAAATAAAACCATTTTATATGATCATAGAAAAAAATGGTAGAATTAATTAGGATGGAGAAAAATACATAAAAATATTAAAAAATTTAAAAATGCATAGACACATTTGGAAATCTAAATGAAATCAAAATTTATTGATCATGATAAATTTAAATTCATGTATATGATTATTTTTATAAGAATTGTCAATTGATATGTGAGTTGAATTACAAAAAAAATATTAAATTTTGTTTCAAAATTTTGTTTTTCATGATACTAGTGTGAAAAAATTCCCTTACATGAAAATATATCTTCCGCTCTCGGATTCATGAATGGTAGTGGTCCAATTTAAAGGTATTTATCCCATATGTATAGTATGGTTAAAAATATATTTCAAATACCAGTCATGTGGTAATGTGATATAAAATACACATAACATTCAATTCTCTCCAAAATATAATTTTATTCTTGAGGAATGAATCCAATTTTTGAGGGGCCATAATTTATTGTAAATAAAATTGTGCATAAAAATCATATTCATGATTAATGGTAGGTTTTTAATGTTTAAAAGGAAAAGGAAAATATGAATGTAACTAGCCACTTTCACACATACAAATGTATTTGTGCCACATAATCCTAAGGTATTATGAAATTAAACAAGTGTGGAATCCTTTTTGTGTTAAGATCCTAAGGCACTATGAATGTACTATGTAATAAAAGGATAGGATTTTATAATTATAAGGTTTTGTGAAAATATATTTGTGTGATAAACTTTTATTATTATATCATAAAATTACATGAATGTTATCCATTGAATACGAACATTTTCTCATGGATAAACAAAAATTATAAATGTCACCTTATGGAATATTGAAGATATTCACATGAACATATCTTGTAGCACCATGAAGGTAACTTAGTAAAAATCATATTTTCCATTAAATCAATATTTACTATAAAATATTTCATGGAAAAAAGTTTTTATGCATGTGTAAATGTACCTTTAGGTACCATGATGGTGAAATATCAAAAAACATTTTCTTCCTCACATATAATGGTGAAATGACATTTTACCAGCACATATCTACTTATAAAAATTTATCACCTCTGTCATTGTATACTTCAGTATCATATGAATTTAATATTTATACCTACATGTCTTGAAATTGTTTCCAAATAGTAAAAATACATATAAATACACTAAAAATCCATCATTTTAGGAGTTTCATCTACTTATCCAACATAGAAACTCAGTAAATTAGAAAAAATATCAATATTTATTTGTGGAAATATGCAAAAAACTCCAAACTGAAATGATAAACCCAAATCAATATTCTATGGGATAATAGTTAATCCCAAAATAGTCGATACATTTTCATGCATTCCTTGTATAGGTTCCCAATATGGGACATGCATTAAATTCCCCTTGATCATAAGGTGAACTTTTATATATACATATAGAGCCCCAAAAGATCAATGGATTGAGGGATTTATGTGACACATACACTTCTGTAATCCCTTGGACATTGGAAGACTCAAGAATGAATTTCCTACATTACAAAAAATTCAACGACTTGATAAAAACCCTATCTTAAAACAAAATCATATATCACAAACATATACCATGTTTATAAATGTGTAATTTGAATGTATTCAATTTTATAAGTCATATATGTTGTGCAATTCTACAAAACTCTCATTTATTAATGTCATACCAATATATATAGAATCATTTATCCTTTATGGGTTCTATTTTACACATTTATATTACCTATAGGCTAATCAATATTTTTTGTTTCCCTTATGAATATTATCTGTATATCTTTTCTCATTAATGTTTTAGTATTGTCTAAACGCTAGGTTACATTTTCATAATCCTCACTTATGTTATGTTCCTTCCTCATCCATATAATTATGAATATCCTCTTAATTCCTCGGATCAAATTCACTCTTGTAAATTTCTACATATTAACCAATCATTGTATAAGTTTTTATGTACTTATATATCATAATTAAACTACTAAAAATTTATGGATGATCATTTAGATACTCAAATCCCTTAGTGTAAGACCAAATTTCTCCCATAGGTTCCTACCTTATAAAGGATCAATATTCATTTCCTTTTTTTAATTCAATGAGAAGACGATTCTTCCAAATAGACAACCATTTTTTTGAAATTCCTATACTCTCAATTTTATTTCTTTTAAACTTAACTTGAGTCTTATTCCAATCAACCCTTCCATTATGTTGGGTTCCAATGTTGTCTGAACCAACCAATATCAAACCATCCCTAATTTAACTCCTTTTTTTCTTAATCCCAACATATTTACCATATTTATCTAATGGATTGAGATTTCATTGTCATATATGTGTAAGTCATACAAATATGACATTTTTAGGATCTATTAAAATAGAAATCCTATATCTATGACCTTAAACTACCAAAATTAGTTCCCTAGGTTACATAACATTAAAAGTAACACCCATAGTCTTTGTTGAATTACATTAAAAGGCATATTAATAGTTATCGTTTAAAGAAAATAATAGTCAAAACATCAACCCTCGTATTATAAACATAAAATTTATGATAGGACCTACTCATAAAATGTTAAACTACAAATTTTTACTTCATTATTGTGATAAAATTACATTCTCAATTCATCCAACTATACTACCATGAAACGTGACATAAAATACAACATCTCATTTTGTGGGTTTTCATTCCCAAATAGGTTATACATAGGAATCCCTATATTGGCCCAATTTCATCATAATAATGGATTCCATGTCTTTAAAAATAATTATCTTTCTAAAATAATACCCAAATCTATTTTACCCATAAGTATTCCTAGATCATATTAAGATCTAGAATAGCCTCATGTTTTTCGGGAGGGCCTAACATTCCAACATAGCCAACATTACATTATTATATGGTAGAATACACATATGTACACTTAATCCTCTGAAGATAAACTCTTTCATGGTGTCATTAAACAAAACTATATCCTTATCTTATCATGGAGGAATTTAAACATCATTATAACTTAATTCACCTTCTTAAATAGTATTAAAACACTAGCATTCCATTAAGTATTCATAAAGGATCATAAACACCATAATTATTTGATTCACCTAGTAACATGGTAATAAAATATCAATATACCTTTAAATAATTTTTTTGTGATGAAGTAATAACTAAGTTCATTTTTGAATAAAACAATATTTTAGTATCCATGTACATGAATAGTTAGTATATACCTTCCCCTTCATATATTCTTCCTCAAACGATATATCATAATATTCATTAATAAAAATAAATTATCACATAATCTAAGTATCATTGGGGGACCGTAAACTCCAACAGAACCTATATACTCTTTGGTAATGATCCAGTTAGTCAATATCAACATTTATTATGAACATACACCCAAGAATGTTTTTTTGTATAGAAGGAAATTAATAAATTTCATCAAAAATGGATTTAAAATATATCATAGCAAGCTAAAAACACATTATCATTAAATGAGAAATAGGTATATCATAACAAGATTTTGTGTATGCATAATTTATTATAATATCTATACAAATTTCTTTGTGTTGATCAATCCCATTGATAATGGGTGTAAACCCAACTAAGGTAGCAATAAATGTAAAATAAATTGGTACTTTTACTATGAATGTATTAATTAACATGTATGAAACATATAATAGATTACCATACTAGTTGAAATATCTATATAGGATATGATAACCTCTCATTCTTTTGGTATTTTAATATACACCCAAATAATCCAATCACCCAAGTTCTTTCTCAAAATAAAGAATAACAAAAAAATGGTGGGGGCTAAAACATCAAGAACACCAATGTAGAAAAATACTAAAATATAGATAAGTAATTTTTCTCATTTAGTTATGGGTTTAGATAAATAAGTTTTATCTTATTGTGTAAGCCTAAATATGAATCTCTCAAATTATTAACAGTTTTCTCAATTACTAAATACTAAATTTTTAATTCCTTAAATATGTTTATAAAAACAATAAAAAATATTATATAATTAGAAAAAATTGAATAATTTATTCAGGATAAATGAATTATGCGTTATTATAGCTCATCATATTCCCATAAACATTATCGTTTTTTTACCATGAAGTATAAAATTTTGATTAAGATGGATTTTATGAGGTTGTTTTATCATAAGGCTTCACACTTATTTATTTAGATAAGAATTTGGTAATTTTTTACACATTATTGATGTTCCCATGATGATTAAGGGGATAATGAGTCTTGGTGATTGAATATTACCTCATGAAGTAAATTTAAAGGGGGGAGTTGAGTTAAAATCTATTAATACATTGTCAAAATAGAATTTATCTTACACTAAGTATTGGAGTACATTCACAATAATAATTTTATCTTATGGTGTGGTGTTTAAATTACTTCATCATTAGAGGCATGTTATGAATTTTTTCCTAATACAATTCATTCCAAATAGATTAAAGTATTTTTATGTTCAGTTCATTAAAAACATTCCCTCATATGGGTTGGAAACTTATTAAAACAGAGATGGATTGATAAGAAATGATATTTTTTTTGTGTTGATTCAAATCATAGTGTGAATGGTATTATTCCACCATGATAAAAATTGTATTAAAATATTTTTACTCCTATATTAAAAAATTTCACAACCACCATGTCTGTTGAATAATGAAGGAGTTGACATAGGGTAGTAATTTAGTCTTATATAGAAGCATCAAAATGTAGTGAAATGTGTTTCATCGTGAAGATAATTCTAAGGAGTTGTGAGTATAGGGTTGTTCCAATAATATAACTTGTGGTTATATCCCAAACCTATAGGTTAAAGTATAATGGATAAGTTCATTCAACATTTTCTTGACCATTAATGTTTTTGTGTGCCACTAATAAGGTTTAAAATGGAATACTATAGTATAACACATGTTCTCTAGCCATAATATTCATAAAAAATTTTTAGATATTTTAATTTATTTATAAGGATATATATTCCATATATATTGGATATAACAATCATACCATATATAAGGTTATCACATAGTAATTCATGATATTGTATTAAATATGAAGTGTTTAATGAATTTAAAATTAGTGATGAAATGGTGGTGAAACTATGAGATAATCAGTTATCTAAAACAAATATTATATAACAATGATTATGGTGACAAGAATATTTTACATGTGATCTAAATTCCAGAGAAACATGATTTTAGGAAGAAAAGATTGATTGACTTGTTAATTTGGCCATTTTATAATTATTATATTATTTAAAGACCATATTCATACTCCATTATAAATTATTTTTAATAATTTAATATTAAAATTTGAAATAGGATCATGAATATTGTTCACCAAGTATTATCCACTTGATAACAACAGATGGTGAACAATTCAAAATACCTTATGTCATTTGTTTTCATTGTTTCTATATCTATCACTAAAGCATCATCACCATTAGTATCCAATCTCACTAACCATTTATAGAAATAAAATTGATCTATATATAGTGTTTTGGTATCCACTTATTCACCCCTATTCTGGTGGCCACATACTATCATCTATTGATATTAGTTGGAATTGAATCATTCATAAAGTGGTTCCAAGAAAATTTACCAGGTATCTATGTTTTATTTCATTATTATATATTTTTTCAACGATATATTTAGAAGTTGTGAATAATGTTTACAAAAAATGAGATCCTCTATTTCATGGAAATGGATTCAATCTGTATATGGAGAGGATGGTCCCATATATTCATCACATGATTTGGACATTCTTGATATCTCTATAAATGATGTACATATCTCTAATGTTTAGATAGACATGCCATACTCAATAATAACAATATTTAATTATTTGGGAGACTGAGTTATGAATTACTCTCATCCACCATGGAAATTGAGTTCACATGAGGCATATGAATAGTTAAGTTTAATTGAATTTAGAGTAAAATCTATTATACAAATAAAGGACCTAAAGAGTTAAAAGATACTTATTATAAAATGTTGGGATCAATTTAAGAATATTCATTTGTTTAATGATGAATCTATGGATGAAGTAATTATTTAAATGGCCAAATTAATAAACTTGGATTAATGTTATGGATAAATTCTTAAATATTATACCATTGTGAAGAAATTGATTAAAATTATTTAAGATAATTTTCAAATGAATATTTCTTCCCTTTAGGATATATATTTAAACAAGTTAACATTTGATAAGATCAAACACTTCTTGGTAAACTAAATTGTTATAATAGTGTTAATCTTAAGGAGAATAGGTAAATATAAGAATAACAATGCATTTAAATTTTCAAAAATTTAAAAACATTTCAAACCAAAAGATATCTTCTTGATAAAATTGACATAAAATATGATTCCCATTAATTCTATGAGTTTAACTCATTACTTTAAAAAGAAATTTCATAATTAAAACATCAAGGAAAAGGAAAACTCATATTTAATTAATTTAATTATAGAATGATTGGTTATCTTTTAAATGGTATTTTTGAGAAGAATAAATATCATAAGTATGGTGATAAATCCCAGAGATCATCAAAGCTGATCAAGATTTTTTGAGGTCATAATAGATGAAATGTTTTAAATGTAAAGTGAATTTTACTAGAAAATAACATTCTCTCAAAACTTTATGTGACACATTATGGTGTATAAAGTGAAAGAGGTAATAATGAATCAAATAAAAAAGACTTATTAATTTTATATCCATGTAAAATAAGTCAAAATATTTATCTAGTGAAGAATAAGAATAGATTAAATATTTAAGTAATGATTAGGAGACCCCAAAGGAACATTAAATAATAATATATATTTTAGAGTTATTAAAATTAAATAGGATCATTTAATCGGAGAAATAAACATTGAATATTGGGTATTATTCATTGAGAGAATCTACTAATGGATAAAAATTAAAAGATAATACGAACATGAAAACAATGTTCAAATTCATAATTGCTTATCTCAATGAAATCCATAAAGGTACGAGAAATATTCTAGAGATTAACATAGAAAATATTATTTTTAAGAGTGAGGATATAAAATAAATTGAGTAAACCAAATTATAAAATAAAAATTATTTATAAAATATTTATTTTGTGAAGTTTAAAAATTATATAGAAAAATTATTGAATCCTCCAAAATAATAGTGAAATTGTTTGATACTACAAAGAAAAAAAGATATTGTCCCATGGTACTATGAATATATTTTTTAATACCTGTGTTTAAAATTTAATGTTATAAATTATGAAAAACTTAAAAGGTTTACACATTACTCAAGATGTATTAAACACTCATTTTCATATCTATTAGGTGTTCTTAAACATTAAAGACTAGATAGGTTTGAATGAATAATAGTGCCAAGACTAATATAAATGTAATGTTAATGGTAAATGGGGGATATTCAAACCATCATAATGTTATATAATATGTGGTATTTAAACTTAGAGATAAAATAAATGATAATATTTTAAAGAATACATTAGTTAACTGAGTAGATTCAATTTGGATGGAATATTTTCGTAGTATATAATATACAAACACACATATTATTTCTTTAGTATAATTTTCCACTATATAAATGGATTAGGATCAACAAATTGGCGATGACTCAACATGATGTTTATAGAGTCTACCCTTACAATATCCAAAGGTTAAGGGAAAATTTTAATATACATTTGATTATCTTGAGGATACTTATGAAACGAGTGATCTATCTAGATACATATTAAATAAGTTTATTTCCCTGATATTGAATCAATTAAATCAAAAAAATAATTTCAAATCAATCAATATGATGAAAAATTAAGAGAAAATCATAATTGTGGATGTCTCTTATAATTCCAAAAAATAGATAGAATCCTTGTATGTCAGAAAGAGGTTTCACTTCACATATTACCACAAACAACAATATCTTGAATGTATCAAACTGTATTATATTTTAGTCATTTATTTTATAAATAATAAATCACTTAATGTTAAAGGAGTCATATAATCCAAAATTGGTGTAAAGAAAATTGAATCCAAAAAATATTTCTCTTATGATGCGATGAATCATAATATCATGAGTGTTACTTAGATTTCTGAAAATATGAATTAGGTGATATTTATAAAATATGGATGTGATATAAGGATGTTGAAGTAGTTCATATTCATTTGGAAGTGGTAACAAATAAGTGATAATTTAATTCAAATTGCTAATGATCAAAATAATTAATACATGAGTATAAAAGAGAATAATCTTATCTAGAATAAGGGAGTTAGAAACTTTGGATAAAGAACATAGTTACGATATTAAACTATAATGTACCAATTAATGTACTGACATTGTGTTGTTACATTTCACAAAGCTAATATGGTGAAAAGAATTATTATGGTGATGAAAATCGAGATGAATAAACCTATTGAGATGACAAACCAAAATGTATGTGGTTCGATGATCTCTAATTCAACCAATGGAGATAAATATTTCATTTCTTTTATTAATGATTTTACTCATATGACTTATTTACACATTATTTCAAGTAAATAACAAGATCATGATAGGTTCAATCTCTTTTTAAAAGAGATATAATAATTAATCAACACGAGTTATCAAAATGTTTTATTATTGTAATTAATTTGGATAAAAGAATATTTAATATACGTAATATCAAGAAAATTTTTAAATGAGTAATACTTGAAGATCAATATAAATTCCCTAAATAAATTAGTGTAGGAAAATATTTACTATATTTTGGTGTACATGGGAAAAACTAGGTTACTTGAGAATCGAATTTTAATGAAAAATATTGGGTTCAAGATATAATAACATCCATTTACATCTGGAATTAGTGTTTACTCTATGCAAACTCAATTAAAAATCCATTTGAAAATTACTTTCTCTAGAATAAAATCAAAAATATGTTATAGTTTTTTAGAATCACATGTTACATCTAGATAAAATGAAAAAAATTGTATTTTTTAAGAGAGAAGAGATGAGTAAATATATTAGGGATATATATCTAATGGAATGATTAAAAATGTTATACTATGTATTTTAGAAAAAAAATTCCAAAAAGATTGTTTCAAAGAATAAAAAATCATTACAAAGATAATTAACTAATAATTATGTCATTAAGGAATCACATATAGATGTTTTTGTAAAAGGATAGGATAATTTATAATGCACAATATGTTTTAAAGAAAATCTCATTATGATTTTGATAAATATAATGATAGTTATATCCCCAAGGAAGGATAAAAAATGTTCACAAGGATTAAAAATATTCTAAAGATAGAAAAAAAATATTTAAGATAGATAAAATTGTTCTCAAACCCAAAGGATTCTGATGGATTACAATATTAATAATTGATTTTTTAAGTTGGACAAAAAAAATATTGAAGGGAATTTATAACATGTAGATTGGATTGTTTTAAAAGAAAAAGAGTTAGAAAAATTATATGAATGGAAAAATGTAACTTGGTTTATTTTATAAATGAAATGATTTTGTAGGGTTATTTTTTATTTTAAGAGATAATTCAATGAAAAAGGTAACATTTTATGTAACAATTCTCATCATTTTTTTAAAGGATACTCTTAAAATGAGGGTATAGATTTTTCTGAGGTGTTTTTTCCAGTCATAATGATTAAAATGGTAATAAATATACTTGAAATAAATATTCATCGGAGATATAAATTATTTCAAAAATATTTTAAATCATTGTTCTAGGATGGTGAGCTTGGAGAAGAGGTCTAAATTGAATAGCCTGAAGATTTTATCCTTAACATTGATGATTATTTTTTTGTAAGTAGACGATGGCCTTTCAATGGATTGAATAATCACCCATGTATGGTATTCAAATATTCATAAAAAATTAATGATCATGAATTCAATAATGTAAAATTGGATTATAATCTATATATCTAAAAAAATAACAAAAAATTACTCACTGTTATTAGGTATGTTGATGACAAAAAAAATTATCATAAATTATAAAATTTGTAATGAATTTTCTTCTCAATGTAAGAAATAATTTTATTTTAAAATTTTTGGTGAGATGAAATTTTTATTGGTATTTTAAGTCAAAAAAATATTACGTTTTATCTTTGACTCATAATAAAGTAATTTTTAGGTCCTGTTGATGAATTTCTGCATGGACGAATCTAGAGAGGGATCTCCTCTAATAGATTTTGGGACTAAATTTTAAAATGATGATAATGTAAGGTGTATGGATCAAATATATTTGTAAAGGGTCATCAGTACCTTCATCTACTTTAAACCATGTATATATGAAATTATATTTATGATTACACTTTCTCACAATTCCAAAGTAATTCTTAGGAGTTGCATCTCCCTGCGATGAATAAAATATTATTCTTTATTAAGTAGAATCTTAATTTCAGTCTAATATATGATAAGAGCACATAATATCATCTTTATTTATATTCTAATATATATTTGGTACTATATGTTTTTTATCAATATTCTATATATTGAGGTGAATTCATTATCAATGGAAGATGTTTTTCCTGTCTCTCTAAAAAGAAAATTTATGTCACATTGAGTATAATGAATACTAAAAGATTGTAACATATAAATCTATGACATGGATAATGTGGATCAAATAATAACTTAAACACTTGAGGGTATAATTTTATATTCATTGAAGATTTTTTGTGATAATAAAAGTTTAATCAATATGTCAATTAATCTAGTAAAACAGTTTTGGTTGAATTATATTGACAGCTAGTACCAGTTAATCAATGATAAGGTAGAATGTGGGGAGAATATATTTTAGTATGTTTCATCTAAAGGGTAATTTATAGTTATCATAAAAAATAACCTAATAAAGTATTACTTTTTTTACTTTGGAGTGTTGTGTGAAGTGCATTATTTCTTTTTTATGGTTTATTTTCCCTCAGTTATTCCATTCAATGTGTTGATGAAATAAGAGAATACAGATAAATCTTTTTCAAAAAATGGGGAAAAGACAGTATGAAATTACCAATATTATTGGTCTAAAAACATGGTAGGTTTGATTTATGTATTGCATATATTTACCAAATTATAAATTATTTATGAATATTTAAACACCCTTGTAATTTAACCTCTATTACTGGTTAGGAAACATGGATCATTTATCATATAACATGGAAATTTATTCCTATATGACATGTTTTATGGAATATAAATATAGAACACGATATTATATATGGTTCTACCATAATTTCCTTCTTCTTTTAATACATGGCATGTCCAAGTAAGGGATTCTCTACTATAATATATTTGTCTATACGAGTAGATTTTTCAAGATATCTACTTAAATTTATTGATGTATCATAGACTAATATAGTACCAAACTATGTTTATAACTAATAATATCCCACTAGACTTATTCATGCTAGAATCCACCCCACAGTTCTATAAATTGTTCTTTCACCTCTTAAAGTCAATCAATATTTTATAACATGATGTCTCAACATCCACTATATATGATCTCCTTCCTTTCATTATAGTGGCATTGAATGCTAATAGAGCATTAAGAATTCATTAAAATTAGTAATTTCATGAATATTTTCTTTAAAGGTATTAATTAGATCTTTTTGTTTGGATCCTCAACATAATGAAATCCCATGATATTCAAAACCAATATTTCCTCATATTCATAAATTCTATACAGTAATAATAATACCGTCAATACAAGTGTTAATATATCTTTACAATTTACTTCTTAATTATTCTAATCAGTCTCTCAATGATCTGTTTTCTAATTGATAGACAAAATCTTATTTTCTTTTCCTAATTTTACAATTATATAATAAATATTCTTTTAACTATATCTATATCCTCATCTTTTTTCAATATTTTTTCTATATTTATCACACAATTCATGGATTTTTTGGCTCTCAAACATATCTACTCTCTTTATCCTTTTTCTTTTTTATGTAGATAAAAAAGAAATGACAATTCATATTGTAAAAAATATAGAATTTATATAAAATATTTGGCGCCCATGATCCTCATTTAATTTTCTCCCCATTTTTTTTAAATGGTTATTCTCATAATCACATTATTCCTTTATTGTCTCAGTGGGTGTCTCCTTAGAAATTCTAGGAGTATCCTTCTTCAATTTCTCATTTTCATGCTTGAACAAAACAACTCCTCTATTTTTTATGTAGCATGATAGAGATCCCTATTTAATTATATTTACGAATATAAATTAAAATGACTAAATAGATACCATAAAAATAAACAACCTTATCTGAAAATGAGGAAATATTTTTTCCATCTATCCTAAGTAGTCATTAAAAAAGTGATTTAGGAAACCTCAATTTTATGTGAGAATATTTCAAAATATCTAAATCTTTTATAGTGTATCCCTTTTGATTTATATAAATCTCATTATACATTCCATCTTATCAAACCACTAGATTTGAACACATACTCTTTTTTACACTAAAAAACATAATATTATCTTTTTCAACCAGGAGAAGTAAACTTCTATTCTTACAACACGATATAAATAACAAATTATTCAAATATTAGGCTCTATAATACCTATAGAATCTTATAAAATGAAAATTTAAATTCACATTAATGTTTCACCACAAACATATAAAATATACAAACTTTTAGATGAATTTGACTCAATGTTTAGTCCATCAGTAAATTCCTTTACAAATTCATCAAGAATCTAAAAATAATAACTAGAAAATTAGACTGATCTCACTTCATCTTATTTCAGATTGAATCACAGTATTCATTGTGATATAAATAAAATTACGGAATAGACCATGCATATTAAAATTAATTTCCACATTTTGATCACCATGAATTATTTTTAAATAATATATCATTGGAAAATAATGAAATGATAGAGCAGTGATAGCCACATCTTCTCATTATTAAAATTCTATTAAATCATTCTGGGATCATGCCTTTGAAAATCTTCATTATGTTTAGATCAATAATGAAAAAAATATTGAATTATACCTAATGATCTTAATATTTAGATATTAAATATATAAATATCATTGTTATGCAGTCTAGAACACTCTCCTTTTTCACTGACTATCTAATGAACCATATTCTTAGTATTGATGACATATACGCCAAGCATTTTCATGCCTATATTAAGGAGTTCACATATATACTATTTCAGGATGAATCTTACACTAATAGTTCTTTTCCAAATTCCTTGATCTTTGGAACATCGAACTTATATTAAGGCAATTCAAACTAAAACATATGAGAAAATACGTCTTTCAATCTTTATAATGACACAAACACTTACACTTACTCTAGGAAAACATAGTCAAATATTTCACTCTAGAATTTCAAAACAAAATATAATTGATTCAATACCAAATAAATTCATCTAAAACCATATCTGACTTCAAAAAATTTTATATTAAAACTAATTACATAAATAAATTATATATACTTCAAGGATTGGTTTACTAATCTTGAAATATATTATACACTTGTTTATTATAGAATTATTAGTTGTTTATTACAGATTCTATAACCATATTTTTTGTTCCCACAACTTCTTTATTTATATCTTTTATATACAATGTTTTATTCTTCCTTACATCTCTATATAGTATAGAGAACTGATCAGTAAGTCATTATATGTAAGGTGTTTCTATATCGAAGCTATATATCCTAGTTCTTCAAATAGTACACATTTACTTTTCAATTTTTTTATAATTACTCAGTATTGAAATTGTAACTTGCTCCATCATCTTGACCCATGGACTTTGAAAGTACTCTTTATGATGTTCTTTGGGTGGATACTATAAAAATTCCCCCAATTTTCCCACTCATATATTGATATTTGTAAACAAATTCAATAATTGAATCATATAATCCACACACACACTTCACTCTAGTTTATTTTGCATGATATTCTCAACGGGGAAGATAAGATAAGTTCTTCCTTATGGGGAATATTTAATGAGATGGTATTTGAATATTAGATAAGGTTTATTATATTGATTAATATATTTCTCACAAATTGAATGGTGGGATTAAATAAACCATAATTATTATGAGTTTATGAGTTTTTTTAATTAAAAAATCCCTCAATATGTAAAATAAAAAAGGGAGAGTGGTTAGTTGAACTCAACTAAAATAAGGTCAAAGTAGAATTGATATTACAATGAGGTTTGAAGTACTCTCACAAAAAAAATTCCATTCATTGGTGAATTATTTAAATTACCTCCACATTAGAGAAATGTTATGGATTTTTTCTTGATCTTCTTAATTCATGAGTGTTGAAAGTATATTTAAAACAATGCTATTGAAAACATGCTCACAAATGGGTTAAAAACTTATTAGAATTGAGATACAATTCAAATGATTGATGTTATACTGAGTTGAAACATATAAGTAAATACATAATACTAAGTATCCTAAAGTTAGTGGTAACATTATTAAATTTTTATAAGATGCATGTAATTACATCTTGATAAACTGAGTAGTTTAGTAGTCTAGTTAGACTAGATACACAGTAGAAATTCATATTATCATTGTAAAAATTAAATAGACAAAGTGTTTTCTTGGAGAACATCATATTTCCCCTGAGCATATCCCTTCATATAAATCATAAAACACATCCTGGTATCCTGGGAAAAATTAAACATAAGGGAGTTGGGGGATCAAGTGCTCTGTAAGGTTATTGATATAGTGGAAGCTATCATGAATAAATATTTATTACTAATATAGAATGGTAAAAATCTATGTCAAATTTTCTTCAATAAATTAATTGAGAATAGTATATAATGAATAAATGATGATAATATGATGCCATATAAACAATCATAAGATCTTTAAAATTAACCACTAATATCCAAAATAATTGAATAATCACAAGGAACATAAATAAATAATATCATAAGGATTTAATGGATAATTCATAACATATGAAACATATTATTAATAACTTTTAAAGGATAGATTAAATCTATGGGAAAATCCCATCTAATTTTTCCTACAAATTTGTCTCATCAGAACTATTGATGCCTCAAGTGCCTATCTATAATTGTGCCCCATCTATCACATACTAAGTCCAATGTATTAATCATATCAAATGGGTGAAAAATAATTTTCATAAACATTTATATTGGGAAACTAAAATATGTAATATTAAAACTTACCCTGATCAAATTAACTTAATCATAAACCATCTAGAGAAATATGGTTAATGGTAATGAAATTGTGCATCCCCAATTAATCTAACCATAAACCATACAAATTAAGTATTTATAGGATATCAATAAAACATATCCCCATTTGATCACAAGTACAATAAATGTTTGACATCGTTTATGAATAAAATAACCATAAGAATATAAACAAAAAAAATTATGAAAATAAGATTTTCACTTTGAAAATCTATTTTTTTAACTAAACATTCAAAACATTTTTCAAAACATTTTTCTTTTAATGTTAATAATTAAAACAAAGTATTCTCATGATGCCATGTAATTTTTTTTATGTTATACATGTTAAAATAAATATTCTATTCATATCTTTAGTGAAATCCATGTGGCCATTTTTTGGACTACAACATGAAGATTCTTTCAAAATATTTCATAAGAGTAAAATATGGTAAAAATTTATTTAATAAACCATTTGGAGAATATTAAAAACATATTCAATTTTTTTGAAGCATAAATGTTTTTTAACATAAGAGAGGAATGAAGTTAGATTTTCATAAAAATATCTTCTCAATCATTTTATGTTCTAAAGAGTGTAAAAATTTTACTATTAATTTAAAATTCCATAAATAACTAGAGGAGATGAAAATATATATTTTTTTAAAATAAAAATAAAAACTAATTCATCCAATGGATACTTAAACATGAGAAATCCTGAATAAAGATGAGATTCTGAAATAAACTCTTTTCACTTTGGTATCTTCTGAATTTTAATCCAAATAAAAGAAATAATCATAAAATTAAATATTAAAAAACATGATTATTAATATATTCATGATATTAAAATTAAAATTTTTAGTATATACGCCATGGAAAATAAATAAATGGGTAATATGGAATATGTCTCACAAAATTAAAAGTGAGACAATAAACTCTTACCTCAGGTTCAACTTCCTTCGTATGTGTCAAAAATATTTTATAATAAATATATGTTTATTTTAAATATATTATAGAATAATACTCATATATATCATAATATATCGGATTTAACTATTTCAGTTTATCACATATTCATTGACAATTCTTTGTTAAAATAACTATTACGGGTAATAAAAGATTTCTTTTTCATGTATGTATTTATTTGATAATTTGTATCCCTTTTCATCGATCATGATTTCACCATATAATTTTTTTAAAAACTGATATAATATTCCTATATATTAATTTTATATTTTATTACACTAATATATATAAGATAGATATATAAAATTGATTAAACCATTCATAGAGACGGTAGGTCATATATACACATGAATGATGTTTCCATTTTTTTAAAGGTTTTAAAATAATAAATAACATTTTTAATCATGATTAATAATAATAATTATGTAAATATATATAATTTATATTAATAAAATATTTTTTTTATCATCCATGTAAAAATAAAATGAAAAACATTTTACATTACAATATAGAGGCGATAGACCACATGTATGCATGAGCAACATTATTTTTTTACAACAGATTGGAAGGTAAGATGTTATATGGGATATTATATATAAATAATAATTTTTTTGTTATAAAATCCACATAAATATATTATATTTGACCTTAGTACATTCCATGTAAATCATAACAAAAAAATCACATCTCTTTGCGAGGAGGTATTCCATCGCACACTTGAGTGATGTTATCATATCCCCAACTGAATATAAAGGATGAGGGTATATGTAGAATTGTAATTAAATATGTATAATAATTTAATAAATATCATATAAATATGTTAAATACATCACTACATCCCATCATGAATGGTGGTGATGGAAAACAAATTAAAACACTTTGTGAGACACAAGTCTGTTGTACACATGATCGACATATTCGGTTCCCATTTAATTGGAGTGAAGACAGATTTGGGTTATTACATTAAAATAATATCATATAATTATATAGGGAAAACTATTTTTATTATATTAACATTGTTTAAGGTTTTTTTATGAGACCTATGTCGTGTGTTTGTCATTGTAGAGGTTATCCCTCCATGATGCTTGTTGAGGGGAGAACCGAGGGGTAAGGCTGACAATGATCTTTTACACAGGGAATATGAGGCACCTTTAGTCGAATCTGAAGAGAAAGGGGAGAATATCCAATATAATTTTTCTAATTTCATGCACTTCATAGAGAGAGACTAGGGGTTAGTTTTAAAAATTATGTCTGAGTTAACAAGGGAGTTTCAGTTGCATCACCCTTCGAATTTTACATGAGAGGGTGGACCCGAGGGAGATGAATTCTGGATTGAATCCATGGTGATAATACTTTCCCCTTTGGAGAATCCTATTAAAAGGACAGTCAAGTTGGCTACTCATATTCTAAAAGGGTCAGAGAAGCACTGGTGGGACATTTAGGTAAAATCTTGATAGACTAATGATATTTTATGGAAGGATGTTTGGGAAAAGTTCTTAGAGCACTTATATCAAGAGACACTAAGACAAGATAAGGATTATGAGTTTATGCATCTGACCTAAGAGATAATTTCTGTGATGGATTATGTTGAATATGTCACAGATATAAAACACTTTTCCCTAGAGTTTGTATGAGTTGGGGTAGCTATGACTAAACACTTTCAAGATGAACTAAAAAGTGTGATTAAGTCTCATGTAAATCATTTTTGATTAACAATGTTTGCTAAATTCGTACATCAAGATCTCATAGCCGATGGGAACCTGAGGGAGACTCCCAAGATTATGTGGTTGTTATAGGGAGACTAAGAGGTGTGACTTCTGAGAGAAAGAAGCACCATTATGACACCTTTACCTAGGGGAGTGGGAAATAGTGTACACAGACAAGAGGATTGGTTGGAGAGGACCTTACATAGGTGATATGTCATCAGTGTGTTCGATGAAAACACTATCGTTGAAACTTTTCCAAACCTTCTATAGAGTGCCATACTTGTAGTATGATAATTCCCCTATAGAGGTTTTGCAATATGTTTCAACATGCTGGTGTTGAGGGAGCAGCTACGCAGATTTGGAGTTTGGGAAGCGGGTTTTATACACCACATAAATCTTGAAGTTAGTGTTATATTAGATGAGGTGGTAAAGCTAGTGTATGTGGTGCTTTGTGGTAGGAGTTATTGTATTATCAGATTGGTGCTACTCATGGGATTTAGATAGAATCAGAGGGAAGAGGGGTTGGACAGTTTCATGTAGAGAAACCTATACATGTGGAGAGTGAGGATGGGCCATCAATAGTGAGAGTTATTGACATATTTGCATCAAGTTTATCTATTTCCATTTTTTATATGTTTATCTCTCATTCTTTTATATCTTCAAAACTTGTTAATGGGTTGAGCCTCGAGGTGGAGTCCCTAATCATAGTAATGAATATCAATACACAACTAGGAACATGGTCTAGAGATATATTTCTACACAATGAATGTTCAGAAGAGATTAGGGAGTGTCATTTTCTTTGGTATCTATATGTACTTAATATGACCAGTTTTGACCTAATTCTCGGTACGAACTAGTTAGTCTCATACCAAGACCACATCAATTGTTATCATAGAATAGTGACCATTGTGTATTTTATGGGTGACCAGTATGTTCATCATGGAGATTGGGATATCCAGGAAATCCATGTAGGGCCATTTATTCAGCAAATGGGAGAGATCACAGCCCAAGTTTTTAATCTTTTTCTAGATGATGTGGTGGTTTGATAGACATCCTTCCAATTGGTTGTTGAACTATTTTAGGATGTCTTTTTCAAAAACTTATATGGATTACCGCCTGATAGAGATGTGAAAATTCACTATTGATCTCATGCGAGGAGATTGATCCATTATCTATTCCACCTTATAGAATGGCATCAATTGAGATTCAAGAGCTCAAGACTCAGTTGGAGGAGTTAGAGGATAAAGGGTTTATTTATCCAATTATGTTGCCTTGGGGATCACCTATGTTGTTTTAAAAGAAGGATGATAAGAGTTTATATTTGTGTGTTGACTACTTGAATCTAGAAAAATGATCGAGAATAACCGATATCTTCTATCATGTATCGATGATCGAATTTACCTGCTGAAGATAACTTGTGTGTTCTCAATGATCAATTTGAGATCAAGGTATCATTAGGTTAGAGTCTAGACTTATGATATACCAATTGAAACTTTTATAAGCAGGTATAGAATTTATGAGTTTTTCATAATGCTGTTTGTGTTGAAAAATGCTTCAGTGGTGTTTATGGCCTTGGTGATGGATGGAACCTCATTCACCTAGAATTCTCGAGCACTCTCCTCAACTTTCTCCTCCAAGGATTTTTTACACCCTAGTAGTGATGAATCCTTCACCTCAATCCATTTAGGTTCTCCGTTCTCTTCCTCACTCTATCTGGAATGTGTTTTCCCCTACTTCCGTCCTCTCTCTCTCGCTCCTCTATAGGTTTCTCTTCTTCATTTCACCTCCCTCCTCCATGAGGTACATTGGTATCCTCCACGATGCCTATACCACAATATGACCCTAAATTTATTCGCTCCTCTCCAGGTAGAATTTGGATTGAGGGATACTTCAGGGTTTGGGGAAAGTGGTTTTCCAGACATTAGATTCAAAGGAACTACCAGAGTCTGCCCTTCTTTCTTGGGTTCTATCCATGTTTCTACTTTTTTATGTTGGGATTTTTTTTTCATAGGGTTTCGTCCTCATATTCCTCAACTATATATATCCTATAATTCCACTATGCCTCTCCAGTTCATATTTGGAGAGATATATTAATAGAGGTTATGGGACGTGTAGTTTGGTAGTCACAGAGTCCCCCGTGTGAGAATTCTTTTTTTCTTTTTCATGTTTTATTCACAGTTTCCTCTTGATTCGGTTTCATTTAGAGATACTACCCGAGTTTTTCTTATCATTTGTTTTTTTCATTGATGATATTTCATGATCTACATATGTGGTTTTGTTCTCTGGTTTAGGTCCTTGGTGGTGTGAATATGAGACAGTGGTGATGGTGGCAACATCATTTGGTGTCTCATGATTATGTTCTCTGTTCAACGGTGATATCTAGTGTTGTTTTGAGGTGAAAAATATAGTGTTGCTTTTGGAGCTATGAAGTCGGTGACATGATGGTACAGAGTAAATTTGGTGTTGCGGATGGTGGTGCGATGGTATATGGGATTTCTTCCATCATCAAGTTTCTGGTGTTTATGTTCTTGTGGTATAGATACAGGTTGATATTTCTTCTGGACAATGGTTGGTGGTTCTTCTGGCTGATGGTCAACAGTGTTCATGTTGACGTCACTTGGAAAGAAGATGATAGTGAAGTGACAATTAATAATTTGATGTGATGATAAAGGTAACTATATGGATGGGACTTGACATGCTTGTGCTCGGTCCATATAGTGGATATCACAACATTTAAGATGACAATTTGGTTTGAATTAAGGATCACTTTATCTTGAATTTCTAACCTATTATGGATTTAATTTTTATTTTTTAATCTCAAAATTTAAATTTTATAATCCTAATGTATGGATACCACTAACCATAATGTGGATTTTGTAAAATTCAATAAAATGATATTTGAGGTTTATGGCCTTGATGAACATGATATTTCTTCTATAAATGGAACAGTTTGTAGTGGTGTCCGTGGACAACAGCTTTGTGTACTCAAAGACTATTGAAGATCATTACAAACATCTTGAAATCATCTTGAGTAATCTAAGATAACATTGATTATACATCAAGATATCTAAGTGTCAGTTTGTCATTGACCAGGTAAACATTCTGGGGAACGCCATCTCAAAAGAAGGTGTGGTAGTGGACTTAGAAAAGGTTCAAGAAGTGGTCTCTTGGGAGAATTCTAAAAATTATTTTCATAAACTAAGCTATTTTGAATTAGATGGGTATTATAGGAGGTTAACTCAATAATTATTTTTATTGGAAGTTCCAATTATGAGCTTGACCAAGAAAGGAATAATGTTTGAGTGGATAGAATCATGCAATAAATATTTCTATGAGTTGATGAATCGCTTGACATCCACACCAATTTTGATCATAATTGAGTCAGGTGGGGAGTACACAATGTCTTATGATGCTTCTAGGATCATAATTGGAGCAACTTTGGTATAGGGGGATCAAGTCCTTACATATGGGTCTTGACAGTTGAGGCCACAAGAACCGAATTACCCTACATAAGACCTTGAGTTGGCAGTAGTGCTTTATGGTCATAATTGTCAGTGAAACTATGTTTTGGGTGAAAAGTTTACAATTTTTACATATCAAGAAATATTGAAGTACATCTTTTAAAATCATGATTTGAAAACACGACAGTGAAGATGGGTTGAATATAGGTAGTCTTTTGATTTTGAGTATGCATATACACCCTAGAAAGGGAATAGTGTGGTGTATTCCATGAGTAGGATAATTCATAATCAGTTGGTACATGAGTCGAGTTCGGATTGGAATATTATGACATTGTTGGATGAAATGCATGTGGTGGTTAAGTAGAGTCAGAAGAAGATGACACTGGTTTTAGTAGTAGTGTAGTATACACTCATGGGATAAATTAGGGACATACAGTATGAGGTTCCAGAGTTTTTATCCTTGAGGGAAATCTATGAATGTGGGGATACACCTTCAGACTAGTTGATGGATCAAGATTAGGTCATCTATGTAAAAATTTGGGAATTATGCTTAGAAGCTTATGAGAGGAGGTCATGCAAGAATTTCTTTCCTCGAAGTGGGTGGTACATCTAGGTGTGACCAAAATGTACCGTGATCTATGACAATAGTTTTTCTTTATTGGAATGAAAATGGAAATAAAAGGGTTTGTGATGAGATGTTTCACCTCTAAACAAGTGAAGGCTGAGTATCAATGACCTAAATGTCTATTGTAGTCCTTTCCTATTACAGAAAGGAAGTGGGAAACATGACTATGGATTTTTTTGTCTGTCTTCCAAAAAAATATTAAAAAGAATGGTTTTATTTGGGTCACTATGGATCGACTAATGAAGGTATCAAATTTCATACCTATCAGTGAAACCATCAAAAAAGAGTAGTTGGGAGATTTATACATTCAGGAGATAGTTCGTTTGCACCGGGTTCCATGGACTATAGTTTCATATCATGATTCACACTTTAATTCACGCTTCTAGAAGGTATTGTAGAAGTAACTTGGCACATAGGTTTTTTCGAGTATGACTTTCCACCCATATAGAGATTGGAACTGAGAGGATACCATATAGGTGCTATAGTATATGTTGTCGGCATGTGTTATGGACTTTGACAGTTATTGGGTGATGCACTTGAATTTAGTGGAGTTTACTTCTAACAATAGTTATCAAGAAACTATTCATATGGCACCATATAAGGAACTTTATGGTAGTCCATGTAGATCAATGCTATGCTAGTTAGATGTGGGTGCGTCAGAGTTGTTGGGACCGATTCCCATGTCGGAGATATTGGAGTATGGATAGTTGATTCGAAAACATATGGCTTTGGCTGAGAGTAGGCAGAAGTCATATGATGGAAGACAGAGACAACCCCTAGAGTTTATTGAGGGTGATCGTGTATTCTTTTGGGTGTCAATAATGTTTGGACATCATAGGATTTGGAGGGAGGTCATGTAGGCACCCCAGTTTGTGGGACCATTTGTGGTAGTGGAAAGAATTGAGTCGGTGGCATATCGATTAGATCTTCTATAGAATTAAAGAAATATGCATGATGTTTTCTATCTATCCCAACTAAAACAATATCACACTAACCCTTCTCACCTGATCAATTTGGATGAGGGTTACTTTGAGATAGATGATTCATTTGAGGAGAATCTGATACATGAGCTAGATATAATTGAGAATGTGTTATGGGGAAATATAGTGCTGATAGTTTTCGTGTTATGGAAACATGGAAGTGTGCAAGCCGAAACATGTGAATTTGAAGCAGATATGAGGGCTCAATGGCCGAATCTTTTTGGCTTAGAAACATAGTGAATTTTTTGAGTGCATCTTGAGGATGGGATGTTATAAGTTATGGAGATGGAAAGATCCCACCCTCTTCTATTTTCAACTCATGCATGAAGTTCAGGTATGTTTTGATGTTTTGAAGTACCATTTCTCTGGAGTTGTGGTTCAAGGTGTGTTTCAGTGAAGTTTTAAGAAAAAACAATTAATAGAGGGTTATCCATAGTTTACACACAATTTGAAAAATCATTCACTGAAACCCAGGTAAATGTGTGAACCATGTGAACCTATACAGTGATTTCCACACTGTTTGTGTATAGTTTCCTTAATCGTGCACCCCTTCAAGGTGAAACTGCATACACATAACTGATTGGTACAACAATTGGTTTTAAAACCACCCGAGCCCCCAAAATTCATCTATTTTGACCTTGTATCGGGATTTGACAATATTAGGTGATCATAGATATTTATGGAGGGATATCAAGGCCTTTAGAACACCATTCATTGAGATTAAAATCCCTAATTGAAGATATTCTCTTGTACCAATATAAGATTCCATCCCGATGCTTCTCTTGTTCATCCCTCTAACATTCCTTGATGTTTTCATAGATGATCTCCACTGTTTCTATGGATCTACACCTATCAGTTGAGATCTAGATCTAGGATTGTGGATCAAGATCTAGATTCTCATGATCTTAATTCTTGTCATATTAATTATAGATTTCGGGATTTAGATCTGGATCTTGATCGATGCCATTGTGCTACTCAGATTTTGGGATTTACTTCGGGATAACATCCATTAACAAACCGAGGTAGGTGGTCTAAATAAAACTCATATATTATTGTATTTGATAAGTTAATGTGAGATTAATGATTTTCTAACATCACTTAGTATGTTTTTTCTTAAATATGACCTACTAGGAATGTGTAGTGAACTTATTGACATTTTAGAGATATAGATGATTAATTGTTTATTTAATATTTGGAGAAAGTCTCTTCCATAATAGATAATTTATTTTTGGAACTTTTTTATGATTTGAGATATTGAATTTGAGATTTTGATTTTGATGTGTATGAGATAATTAATTAGGGAATTAATTATGAGTTAATGATTTGGCTATGTTGAGATAATAAATAGAAGATTAATTATCTGCCTTGATGTTTTATTTAGATAATTAATTGTGAGATTAATTATGAATATTTGATATTTTAATTGGATAATTAATTATGGAGAATTAATAATGGAATAATATTTTTATCGAATTATTAATTAATTGATGATTTAATTAATGGATTTTTTTCTTAGTTAATTGTTTAGATAATTAACAAATTTGATGTGTTTAACTAATTTTTGAAGTAGTTTGTCTTGATGTTTAATTATAAATTGATTAATAAATAATTTTTGATGTGTGAATGGTAACATGGTCATTCGGTATGAATGAAATTATTGTAACATGGTTATAAAAATGTGTGACGTGTGACTGGAGACATGGTCATTTGGTATGAATTAAGGGGTGGTAAAATGGTCATCCAAATGTGTGATGTATGAATGGTAACATGGTCATTCGGCATGAATTATAAGGTAGTAACATGGTCATCCAAATTTTTGATGTTTTAAAGGTAACATAGTGATTCATCATGAATTTAATGTATGGTAACATGTTCATCCAAATTGTAAAATTAGAATGGTAATATAAGTACTCCATGTAATGGCCTCATATGAGAATATTACAAATTCTAGTATATGTCGAATCAGGTATTGAGATACCATACACCTTTGAAAACTATGACCTCTAGAACATATTTAAAATGGTATTATGTTATGGAATTACCCAGAGAACACTTCGAGCTTTGGCACGATCTGAAGTTAGTATTGAGCTATGGGTGTTCTAGGGAACCCTAGAGGTTGATTTGGTTAAATAAAGAATAAATGATAATGTGTTAAATATTTATTATCAAATTTTACTTATTGTTTTATATAATTTCATACACTATATTTTGAATGGAGTTTTCTAGAAATAGTTTGGGGTGGCCTACTAAGTTGTACTCACACCCTATTCGAGCCACCATATCTGCACCTAAGGAGACTTTATTGTTGTGGGATAAGATAAGGGAATGAACCTAGAATCGATATTTGTTTTTGGGATGAAGAATGGTTAAGGGAACTGGATGTGGTTTGCGACACACTTGGTAGTTGTTGTATATTTTCTTTCAGTTGAATTATAGACCCCTGGCACTTGCATTGTTATAGCATGCTTTTCCTTCCAGTTGAGTATTGTATTTCTTGTTCGATTGGATTGAGACTTTGGTGTTGGTTTAGTTATTTATATGCTTCCTCTCTTGTTTGTTTTTGTTTTCTTCCACCAGTGTTTTAATTTGATATAGAGGGTATAGTCTCCTCACGACTGACCTACCATACCCTCACTATTAGTTAGAACCATCCAGTCTACGGGGTGGCGTGCTTGAGGGCTTGTGACTGAATAGCTTAGGGCACTATTTTCTGGAACCCAGGTCAAGATGTAACATGTCCTAATCTTATTAGATGACTTATTATATTCCATGACCATCCTTAGGATAAAATTGTTACTTCTGAAGTCCACTTATGTGTGATTATGACATTTATAATGCTTAATTTAAAGTGAAGGAAAATTTCTCATAAATATGCATCTTCTGACTAAAAAAAATTAATATGGGGAAATATAAGTGATACATTAGACTATGAATATTAATTATAAATATAGAAATATTACCTAAATCATGGTAATTTAGTTATAATTTTTAGTAAATAAAAAATTAAATTAATTAGTGACACAGTGACAATGCAGTAATTGATTAATTAAAGAATGAATCAAATATATGATATTTATAATATTAAAATAATTATAATTTGAAATATTTGATTCCATACATGAATTTTATATATGATAATGAAACATTTGGTTTGATTAAATGTAGTTTTTTTAATTAATCAAGTTTTTATGGCTTTTTAAAAAAACTCATGTAATGAAGTGTCAAAATTGACAATGCTCATAACTTAATTTATAAAATATATAATTAATTGATATAAAGTATTAAAAATACTAGATTCAACCCAAAATATACGATATGTATACAAATATCATTAATGACTCATTAATTTGTTATTTAGAATGATTTTGTAGTTATTTTAACTCTCAAAGTGTAGATTACGTGATAAACAGTAAGAGTTAAAAAGGATAAAACAAAAAAGATAAGGATTAAAAATTATTCATAACAAGTCCAATTCTCATTGGATAATTATATTTTTATCCCAACTCATCCTATCTTTTAAATAAAAAAAATTTTACACTTTTGGAATGGAAATTGAATTTATATAAATTTAATACTTTTGACAATTCCAAGGGTGCCCCTCCCCTCTCCAATAAAAGGGTACTCATTCCTCTCTCTTATTCACACATCAAAAAACCTTTTTCTTCAGTCAATATCTAACAAAAACCATTCATATAATACATTAAAAAATTATTGAGGTCTTATTTTAGGTAGAACGCCCTTATTATTGGTGTTAATGTGCCTATAAAGGTGATGATCTGATGGAAGGGTAATGTTTATATTTATGTGATTCTATTTTATTTATTCATTAATGTCCTTGAATTCTCATTAATCCAGGAGGAAATAATAATTCATATATCCTAAATATATTGAGATGTTATTATGTTAATATTATCACCCAAATCCATCTTCAATTTCATTAAATGGGAAATGAACATTTCATTCATGTGTACGACGAACTACAGCCTTGCAAACAGATATGGTTTGATTTTCATTACCATCTCTCAAGGATGGTCATAATGATGGAATTAATGTTTTTATATGTTTTTTATGAAATATTTATCATTATAAGTGAATACTACATCATTTATTTTCATACTTTCCATTCATATAAAAATGATAACGTCATTTATACGTTCGTGTGAACAATTACCTCCATTTTTTTAACTGTTTGGGGCCGAAGCCTCAATTTATTATTAAAGAAAATACCTCTTTAGACTGGTTAGAGGGTGACCCATTACATAGCTGGAAGGACCAAGGCCATGTGGACTGCATACAGGGCTAGAAAGCCCATTTTATGTCCCAAAGGACCCCCTCGGTGAACAGTACTTCTACAGTACCCGTGCAGCTACTGTAGCAGCTCCAGTACCACTGCTACTACAGTACCCTGCTACAGTCCCTCCACCGCTGCTACAGTCCGTTGCTGCTACTGTACTACTACAGTGACCTACTACAGTGCCCTGCTACATTACCCTACTACAATACTTGGGAATTCTCCCCTGCCTCGATTTGATCCTGGGTATTTTGGATGCCAAGCAGGAGCCTGAACCACTAGGGTACATGCTCGTTTGCTGAATTATTACCTCCATGAAGAGATGTGAATATTTTATGATATATATAAGTATATTTAAATTATAATTATGGTTTTAATAATATAATTATCAATATATAATGAAATAATAATAATTACCTTATTTCCATAATGATCAATGAAAAATGGAAATGTTACTCATGCGTTTGTATGGCCTTTCATCTCTATCATTATAATGTTGTTCATTATTCATATCAGAAAAAATGGTTTCATTTAAAAGTATAATTTATGCATAAAATTGATTATTATGTTTTGAAAATTATTCTAGAGATAATTTACTTATGACCACATGAATGATTGATATCAATCCATGTTCAATTTCGACTCATGTACCGAATATTGACCAACTGTCTGATATGAACATAAATAATAATGTTGTTTTTATAACATTGTAATAAGTGATAAACTTGGAAAAGTCTCAAAAGAAAGTAAAAATTAACCTGTGTCTATTACTCAGGAAGATGAAGAACATATGAGAAAATTCTTACTCGAGGTAAGGGACTTTGTCTTAATATCTTTCCATTGAGGCATATTTTGATGTTATACACCACATTATTTTGTAAGGTGTATAATCAATAACTTTGACATTAAATCTCATTAAAAAAATTTCAAATGGAATTTTTTTATTTAGAGACATTTATGAAATAACATAAAGGATATGTTTTTAAATATATACAATGATAATGAATTTTCCACTGTCATGACCATTATTTGACATTTGGCTTCCTATATGAGGTGTAATGTTTTCAATAGAAAAATAAATACCATATTCATTTTTTAATTATTTTGGTCTTGAAAATGGATTTGATAATGGATTGATTATATCAACATGTTGAGATGAGATGCTGGGAATTAAATGTAGAAATTTTATTTTTCCTTTTATGCATGATTTATGTGTTATGCTTATGTTTTGGTTCATGGGAAATACTTTTGTAAACTGGTGGTTCCGTGAAGAATCAAGTGTGTGTGAGAATTTAATCGATCTCTAATGAATTGGGTAATAAGGTAGAGTGAAATAATAAGGCTTCTCCTCATAGATTTAGGGAATATACTATAATGGTAATTCTAAATTCAACCAAAAAGTTTACTCCTTAAGTATCTGTAAAAACTACAATGTTATTATGATATGGATTCCACATGTTACCATTATGATTTATGATTTCTAAGAAGTTTTTTGAGAATATTATGTTTTAATGAGGTCTGTTTAAGAATATATTTTTTCTGGGTGAAATGTATAATTTTTTTTAAAAAAATTCATTAGTTTAAAATATTTGTGGACTAATGGTTTCATTACTTAGTTATTTCTCTTACTGAAATTATTATGATCACTCAGAGTTTTTGAAATGTTTTCCATAGTGTATAAGGATGGTAAGAGAAATGAAGAATTCCAGATGAATGTTATGAATATTTTTATGAATAAAAAAAATCTTATTTACTTTTAAATGTTTTAAATTGTGGAAGAAATGGATACTATTTTAGTTGTATACAATATGTATAAATTTCAGTTTTTATGTAATATTTATGTCCTATTTCACTAATACACTAAACTTTAAAAGACCCTCAATGTTAATTATTGACTTAACTCATGATTATGCATTTTTATGGTTGGGGCCTTATAGTTGGTATCAGAGGGATATTTAGATGACTTTAGAGGTTAGAGTGTTATTTAAGCATATGATACAAGTTATATATAACTATAATGGTGATATTGATAGAAAGAGTTATAGATATTTTAGATAAATTAAAATTAATTTATGATGATATTAATAGAAATATCATAGTAATTATTTAACTCAAAAGTTGTTATATTATGATTTTATTGATATACAAAAACTAACCATTTTTTTAGTTAGTGAATAGATCTAACTGGCATCGAAGTAATAATGGATGTGAAGTAAAATCTGATGTATCTCTGAATAAGAAACCGAATGAAATGGGAGCTGAAATGAGAACCCTTATGTTTATTTAAAACCAAATATCATGAATCATGATTAACCACGTGAGACTTGGTGATATTTCAAATGGATAATTTATGAGAGAAACAAATCCCAATGGATGTTTTGGTAATTATCACAAAGGTATGTATATTCAAATATATATTTGTCAATGATGTGGAAATAAACACCCCAAAATGTGTTTTAAAGGGATGGGAAGATGTTATAGATGTGGTAATGAAGGTAATATTGTAATAACATTCCATGGAAAATGTAAGTGTTCAATTTACTCTAGGAAAGGTAAAGAAGTTATTTATGGTATATTAATTAAATTTTTAAAATGTGGGGAGTATGGTCATTATAACAATAGATTTCCTACGAAGATAGTTCGGGAATGGGATCAATAGGCCCATCCAAATTTAGGTTTAAAAATTCCTAATTTCATTCCAATTGAATTTGATGAAACTAAAAATTGACTATGAATGGAATAGATTATTACTTATGTTATATTTTTACATTTTTTAATCTTCAAACATGATTCATGTTTTTGTTTATTGGAAATAAGTATTAAAGAATCATATGTAAAATCATGATTAAAGGATCATAGAAAATTCTGAATGATTCCCTATAAGATTATTCTAGTGTTTCAAGTGTGAAAAAATAATCTTGAATAATCATCATTTAGATAAAAATATGTGTTTGTGGTGGAATTTGATTAAAGGATAAAACTCTACTTTTCAAGTAAGAATATTTCTTTTTGTTCTAATTCTAAGTATTCAAATAATTCCTAAACTATATTAAAAGGATCTTAAAAAACGTTTTATATTTATGTTTTCTAATATGAACTCAAATACCATTTAACCCATCACAAATTTTTTGTTTTGTGATTGTTTAATTTATCCTAATCATTTTTTCTATTACACTCCATCAGAACATGATGGTTAGTTTTCTCTTCTATATACATGTTTTCCGACATGGAACCCAAATATTTGTTTTCTCATATGAACTTTGTAATTCACTATATTTATTTTATTATGGAGGTTTAATTGACTCTTTTTACAATGTGGGATTTGAATAAAGTAATTTTGAAAATTGAAACCTTAGTTGCCGAGCCCAAATTTAAAATTACGAGGTTGCAATTTCCAAAATGGGGGAATGATGTAACATTGTAGGTAATTATCGAATATGAATTTTTCAAATCTATTAATATTTATGAATTATATATTAATTTTACTTTAAATGGAATGTTATGTTTGATAGAATACCAAACACAAAACAATGTGATTATATGAATTCTTATTTTTTCACACAAGATAGAGTTATACCCAATAATAATATATTGTTAATATTATTATTTTTTATGTTAGTTAACGCATAGAAATTTTATTATAAATAATGAAAAAAATAACTATATTATGCTTACACATGTATATATAATTAATTATTTGGGGAACAATTAATTATAAATTTATGTAAACCCCTTTTTAAAATAAAAGGGAGTGTTTTTCAGAAAAAACTATTTAAATGTTCACAAGTGTGTTTTATACCAATAAATGACCAAATAACACTTATTTGATTATATTAGTGAATATGTAAATATAATATGGTTAAAATTTTCTAAAAAAATCATCTTATTTTTTTTCTAGTCATTTTATATTAAGAAAATCAATTTTACGGAAAAACTGAGTATTTTTCTAAAAATACAGTTTTACGGCATTCTAATAGAGAACCATTTCTAAATATAATTTTTGACACGTTTATATATTATATTATAAAAAAATTAGTTTTTATAATTTTGGAATAATAATATATTTGGTTGACTTTTTTTGTTCTTTCTATTAAAATTCATATTTTAATGAATAATGAAAAATACTAAATTTTAATTCAAAATAGTCTTTTCACCCTATTTATATACATTGTTATATTATCCTTTTACATGGTTTTACGGTATAACTAGATGAATTTTTAATTGTTTAATCCAATGTTTTTCCATTTTATGAAATTTCAATTAAAACTGAATAGAAAAAACAATGTGAAATTTTGAAGGGTTTACTTTAAAAACATGTTTTCTCGATCCATCAATGAGATTAGTGTCAGCCCTCATTTAACCACTGGTGAAAATTTAATTTTAAAAAATGGATATACATGGTTGTAATCATAATGAAAAATTTGGTCTAATAGGACCAAAATAATTTTTTGCGAATAGAAAATTTAATATTTTATTTACCACAGTTAAAGGTAAATAGGGTGATTAGAGGTAAAATTACTATTGAAATATTATAAAATTTAACACTTGTACTAATATTATTCGATGAGTTATTATAATTCATTAAAATCATTGGGATGAAAATTTTCCCTTTGGAAGCCACTTGAGTTTGGTTTTGACAATTACAACAATAAATTTAATGTAAAGGAAAGCATGTCATAAATATGTTTATCCTTACTTAAAAAATTTCAATATGGGGATATATAAGTGATATATTTAACTATGAGTATTCATTAGAAAGATAAATATATTACCTAAATGATGGTAATTCATTTTTAATCTTTTGGAAATACATAATTATATTAAATTGTGACATGATGATGCAGAAACTCATTTATTAAAGAAAGAATCAAAATAAATGATATTAATAATATTAAACCAAACATAATATGAAATATTGAATTCCAAAAAATAAATTTTTGGATGATTATGAAATTTAAATATTAGGTTAATATTGTTTTTTTACGGAATCATGTTGTTGTGATTTTTTAAAAAAGTAATATAATGAATAGTGTCAAATTGACATAATTGATAACATAAATTATAAAATATATAATTAAATGTTATAAAATTTATAAAAATAAAATATTCAACTGAAAGGTTTATATAACACTGAAAATTTCATTAATGTCTCATTTATTGGTTTTTCAGAATTATTTGGAAATTATTTTTACTCACAATGTTTAAATTACATGACAAAACTGTAAGTGTTAAAAATGTTAAAACAAAAAGATAAGGATTACAAATTATTAAATAATTGCCTAATTCTTATTTTATGATTATTTTTTGACCCCTACTCATCCTATATTCTAATTAAATCATATTTTACCCATTTTAAATTGAAATTTAATTTATATTAATTTAATATTTTTAATAATTTGAAGGGTTCTCCTCCCATCTCCTATAAGAGGAAACCCATTCCTCTATCTTACTCACACTTCCAAATCCTTTTGGATCGGTCACGATCTACCCAATACCCTTCCTAAAATCCCTCCGCACATTCTAGAGTCTTTATTATAGGTACAAAACACTTCATAGATGTGTTAAGGTGGTAAGAAAGGTGATCATCCAAAGGAATGGTATTGTTTTCAATTAAGTGTTTCTATTTTATTTCTTCTTCCACATCTTTCAAATATCCTTAATCCATGAGGAACTAATAACTAAATTAACTTCAATAAAATTATATATTATTAAGTTAATATCAACACTCAAATAAATCTCAAATTTCATCAAATGGGAAATGAATATTTTTTCCGTGTGTACAGTGGACTACTGCCTTGCAAACTGATATAGTTTTTTTCCTAACCATCTCTCAATTATGGTCATAAGGATTGAATTAGTGTTTTTATATTATTTTTATTACATATTTATCATTATAATATAATAATATACCAATTGTTTTCTTACTTTCCATGCACATAAAATGATAACATCATTCATGTGTACCTGTGAACTATCACCTCAACAAAGCAATGTGAATCATTTATATTAACCATTTTAAATTTATGATATATATATGTATATGTAAATGAATATTATGATGTTAAAAATTTTATGATCATTCTATAAGGATAAACTAATAATTACCTTATTTCCACAATGATCATTGAAAAATGGAAACATTACTCACGCATACGTACAACCTACTGTCTCCATGATTATAACATTGTTCATTTTTTCATACCATAAATAAATTATTTCATTTAAAAGTATAATTGAAGCATAAAAGTGATTATTATATCATGAATATTTTTCTGGAGATAATTTCATTATGACCACATGGATGATTGACATCAATCCAAGTTTGTTTTCAACTCAAGTACCGAAATCGAAAAAATGACCGACATGAACTTATATAATTATGTACTTCCTAAACTATGATAATAAGTGGAAAAAATGAAAAAAATTATGAATAAAGTATAAATTATCCTACATTTATTATTGATGAAGATAAATAATGTACGATACATGTCGGGCTCAAGGTATTGTACTTAAACTCAATCGTCTTTCATTAAGGCATATTTTGATATTATAAACCACCATATTTTATTAGGTGTATAATACATCCATTTGACTTTTAATCTCATTTAATGGTTTTAAAAAGGAATATTTTCATATGAATAAATATTTTAAATGATTAAAGTAATATTCTTTAAAATTATACGATGATAAAAACTTTTCGGCCATTGATACCATTATTTTACATTTGACTTCCTATATATGTTGTAATTTCATTAAATGAAAAATAAATACCATATTCTATTTTCAAGTATTTTGGTATTGAAAATGGTTTTTATAATATATTGATTATATCAATATCTTTAGATGATATGTTGTGAATGAAATGTGGAAAAAAAATTCTTTTTTCTTGAATTATGTATTATTCTCATGTTTTGCTTATTAGGAATTACATGTGTAAATGGGTGGTTATATGATCCCGTGATTGCTCTCAAATGAATTGGCCAATGAGTTGGAGTTAAACAATAACGTTTATCCTAAGAGATTTAGGTAATATACTGTGATGGGTATACCAAATGTAACCATGAAAGTTACCCCCTATGTAGCTATGAATGCTACAGTGTAAGTATGATATGGATGCCATAAGTTACCTTTATAATTTATGATTACTAAGAAGCTTTTCATGAGTCTTATTATATTATGAGGTGTTTTAAAGAACTTATTTTTTATGGGTTAAATGTATGATTTAGTGAAAATGATTTCATGAGTTTAAAATATTCATGGTATAATGGTTTCATTCCTTATTTTTTATCCTCACTATGCATTTTGTTCTCATCCCATGTTCTTGAATTGTTTTTGTCACGACCCCCTTCCCAAAAAGTGTAGCCCTCCTAGGCCGAAAATGAGAGAAGGTAGATATTGAACCCCATGTCCCGCCTCCAGTAGGCCCCGGGTTGGAGACTAGCACTGAGGGTATAGTAACACACAAATGGGAGGAATTACCCTCTAAGAGAACACATGTGGAAGAGAGAGATAAGATAGACACCAACCAAATCTAACTCAGAACAGAAATATAAAAGAAAACCCATGTTCACATATGAAATTTCATGCGAAAGTACTACAACTAGAAGGTAAAAATAGTAAGTACCCAAAATGAAATGAAACAGTAGCACCCACAAACCCGAACAGCTCCTGCAACCCCAAGCTATTAGAAACCAGCTTGATCTCCAACCTACTCAAAGTGACCTGAAAAACTATTTATATATACATTGGGTGAGTATAATAGTACACTTAGTAGGATACTCCTTGAAGCCTCTCATGCAAAAGTAAAGAGAGAATGCTAAAGCATAATAAACAACAAGTGAAACTAACTCATTACTTAAGCATGTATACTATGTTCCCAAACTCACCATGGACACTCTCACCAAGTAACACATAAAAGAATATAGCATATAGTAAATAATATCAAGGGTACCCTGCTACTACTTACCCCCTGGTTTTCTGCTTTTCCCCAATGTCACACGTCCTGAATATCTCTCTCCATAAAGGCTTGCCTGAAGATACTTGGTCAAAGCACCACAATATGCACCTCATGCAACAAAACCACCATGTTTACACTCCAAAGTAACTAGGTAGTTTCTGGGAGCGACCACAGCTCGCATAACGTGTATCATATGTCAGGTTTTATACCTCAAGCCATTACATCCCATGCACTGAGTAAGCATCCTCAATCCATCATAGCCTATACACATTACACCTATAGTAGTCCATATGATACTATATCATGAATATATGTGATTGAATAACCACAATCCATTACAGCCCTCTACACAAATATATTGGGAAAACTAACCTATGTTCCTTCTAGAAAAACTATTTTCCAAGAGAAGAGAGTGGGGCCAAAGGGGGTAGTAAGCCATTCGCCCTCCCAGTAGAATGTTGGGGAAAACACCCCCTAGGGCTCAGAATCCATAGGGTGACAGTTTCCTTTACTGATAGGGTGGAGTAGAATATAGAAACACAAAAAGTACAGAATATACTATATCTCACAATCACACTATGGGCATAACCTAGTCTTAGACACAACTGCAGCTAACGTCTCTCAGACTCCGGGCTGTTACTCCTAATACAAGGTATCCTATATGCACACAAACATTCAAGGAGATTTATTGGATTACTCCATTCCCTTTTTATTAGTTCCACCTTACGTTAATTAATTATATAAACATTAATTATCAATTAACAATTCACATTAAATTTCATTATCATCACACCTCAAAATTAAAACCTCATCATTATATTCCGACAAATCCAATCCAATGAGTTAACACCATTTATTTAATTATTCATTACAGAAATACTTTCCCACATTTCCTGGCATTCTAGAAAAACATTCTCCACTACTAAACACAAGGGGGATCAACATGATGAGTAGATGTACTACCCATAAAGTCTTTTTTTTTCAATAGCATGAGCATAGATCCATCCTCCATTGAGAAGCTAAACACGGAATGCACATTTCATACCCCACGAGTCTTCGCCTATTTCGAAACAAGGGTAAGCAAGGCCAATTTCCTTGAGAAGTGGGGAAATGTAACGTAGATAATTAACCAATAAGAATCAGAAAGAATCCAACAATCTCATCCAACCCATTCCATCATCCCTAGTGTCCTCCCCAACACCCACATGCATAAACCGATGCATATCACAACTCTACGAGTCATCTACTGCCACAACTAGAAGGCCTCTATGCCCCCACATATCACAGCACCCATCAAGGGTCACGTCTCCACACAAGAAGCAGGAAAAAACAAACATCACATCAATTTGGCTATTGGACCGTTTAATAATAAAGAGGGTAACTCGGAACCCTTCATGGAATTATCAAACAATAAAATTATTTAATCCGTCTTGAATTAAAATATTTAATTTGTAGGTTCCAAATTTGAGAAACTTAATCAGCATGTGATCTCAAATAATTAAACATGATTGCGATGCCAATTTGATTAACATCAAATTACAACAAGAACCATATTTGTTTACATACCTCTTTATCTTTAACCAAAAAATGATCAATTAATCTAATTTTATGTTTTGGATCGATTTTCATCAGGAACATTCATAGATATCAAAATATCTATCAATACAATAGTTAATAACATAGTATCGATAAAAATTTATTTATCTGGTTCAAGTATTTATTATGTCAATTACATTTTCATCCAGTGGGTTAAAACATGCTAACAATACAGTTGCACAAAAAATAAAGAGAAGCAGTGAATCCCCTACCTCAAAGGTTTTTGACTAAAACTACAATGGTCGAAGAACGCTCAAGAAACCTGGGTCGATTCCCCAAAAACCCGCCTTGGATCTCTTCTCCTAGCAAGAACGGGACCAAAACTCGTCATATTTAGCATCGACACACTTAGATCTACCGACAACGGATGTAGATCTAAGAAACCGAGAAAAGAGTGGATGTAGATCAAAGTGGATCTAAGAAGATGATTGAGAACGAAAGAGAACGATCACATACTTCAAGGATCTGGCTTTCATTCTCCATGAGAAGCCATCATATCACATCCGGAATGAAGGGTGAAACCACCTTGACTTAAAGAGAAGAAAAATACCATGTTAGGGTCATTTAAAAGAAAAACTGAACCACATAGAGGAAAGAACGTGTGAGATCCACCTTTATAGGATCTTGTTTAAGTGGTCTCATGGTTAGTTCGCAAGGTTTAACAAACATTGTGCTAACCGTGTGTTAGCTTAGACATTGGACACCCTTCTCGCACTGTTTGGCCGTGTGGTTAGACAAACTGTGCGCCTCCCGTGCAGAAGCTACTGCCTCTAAGACCAACTACGCACGGTCTGGGTGCACGGTTTAGACAAACAGTGTGCCCCCCATGTGAAAGATACGACCCTTTATTTTTCCTTAATGATTCACCCAAACACACCCCCTCGTAACTACTCCAAAATAGGGGTAGTTAGAAACATCAAAAGTACCTGAAAACGTAACATGACATTACATTTCAGAACTGTCTACCATTGAAACAGTTTGTCAAAATGGAAGATTTTGGAAAAGTGTTAGGGATAAGTTACCTTGACCTCCCAGAACGGCTCTTACACCGCATTTTCACAAAGTAGTGGACCGAATTGGTCCTAGACATTACATCATATACCTCTCAAAACATTCTAATCCTTGATAATCCAAAACCCACCTAAAGTGAAAATGAAACAGGGTCTGAACAACCACCCATCGAGATACCTCTCAAAAGAGAACAAGCCACCAAAAGAAACAAAGGGGTCTATCTCATAAACATGAAAGCTTCATAACCACATAACCTACATCGATACATGAAAAGAGTTAAACATTAAACAACTCTAGGTACTGAGCACGTATCTGTGACTCATGTTCCCAGGTACTCTCTTCCAAGACATTGTGTTGCCAAAAGACACAAACTAAAGGGATAGAATTCCCATGAAACACCTTATCCTTTCAATCTTGGATCTTCACAGGTCTCTCCTCAAAGGTTTCATCATCATAAACATTGATCTCTCCCCAATCGATGATGTGAGAGTCATCATGAAGATAATTATGGAGCTGTGACACATGGAAAACATCATGTATTCAACTCATATGTGGGGGAAGTGCTGATCAATACACCACAACTCCAACACGAGCTAACACGTGGAAAGGCCTAACAAACCAGGGACAAAGCTTACTTCAATAACCAAGCCATCGCTACCCACGATGGGGTGTCACCTTCAAGAACACATGATACCCAACATAAAACTCCAAGGGTATCCTCTTTTGATCAACATATGATTTTTGATGAGCTTGGGCTGTCATTATCCTCTTCCAAATCACCTGGACCATCTCTATTGTATTCTTATCTAGTTCTGGTCTGAGAATTACTAACTCTCGGACCCCAGTTCATCACAATGGAGAATGGAAAGGCTGACCATAAAAGGCTTCAAACGGCGCCATACCAGTGGTGGAGTGAAAACTATTATTGTGAGAGAACTCGACCAAGGGAATGTGCCTCATCCATGAACCTCCAAAATCAAGAACATAAGAGCATGACATGTCTTTAAGAGTCTGGATGGTTTTCTCTGTCTGACCTTCTGTTTGAGGATGAAAAGTTGTGTTAAAGGATAGTTGAGAACCGAAAGCATGTTGAAGACCCATCCACACATTAGAGGTAAAACGAGGACCTCGATCTAAAATGATCATCTGAGGGACTCCATGAAGTCTCTCCAACTCCCCTAGATAATTCCTTCACAAAACTTCCATTGAGATTAACTCCTTTATTGTTATAAAGTGGGATGATTTTTTTAAACGATCCACTACCACTCAAATTGAATCATTCCCCCCCGGAGCTCGAGGAAGACCAGTAATAATGTCCATTGAGTTGTCCTCTCACTTCCACTGATGAATCTCTAATAGTTGGAGAAGACCACCAGGAACACGGTGTTCAGACATCACCTTCTAGCATACTAAACATCGAGACACAAAATCTGCAACTGCACGCTTCATCCTAGGCCACCAAAACTGTCTCCTCAAGCCTTGGTATATCTTTGTAATGCAAGAATGTACCGATAAAGGTGAAATATGGAACTCTCTGAGAACCATATCACAAATCATAAAAGTAATAAAAATCCTTTAGTGATATAACACTCTATGTTGTTCATCCTCAGACCGTCCATCAGGGGCCTCACCACAAACAACTCAATCTCTCTAGAATTCCACCTCTAATCCTCTCAACTGGGACTCTTCCACATTCTAAAATAGGTATTACTATACCGTCATCATAAAAAGAAAACCTCTACCCCAACTACCCCCATATAAAGATATAATGCTAACAGTTCTTCCATTACTCTCCATGAATCACCAAATTCATGTAGATCATCATTACATGAAATTCGGCTCAACGCATCAGCTACAACATTCCCTTTTCTTGGTGTAAAATATATTTCCAAGTCGTATTCCTGCAAGAACCCCATCCACCAATGCTTTGGTAGGTTCAAGTCATGCTGGGAGAAAAAAAACCTCAAACTCTTATGATCGGTGAAAACCACAAAGTGCTCACTAATGAGGTAATGTCTCCACAACTTCAGAGAAAACACCACGGATGCCAACTCAATATCATGGGTGGAATAGTTGGGTTAATTGGGACATGAATTTTGAGAACCATAAGAAACAAATGACCTATGCGTCATGAGAACACAGCCTAACCCCAAATGTGAAGCATCACAGAAAACCTAAAACTAAACTCCCTCAGCTGAAAGACAAAGGACTGGAGTACTTACTGACTTTGCATTTAGATACTTGAATGCTTCTTGACACTGATCTATCCATATTAATTCCTGATCCTTTCTCATGAAAGATGTCAGTGGAGTCACATCTCATGAAAAATTGGCTACGAACCTCCTGTATTAGCCTATGAGACCAAGGAAACATTGCACCTCTGAAACTGTCTTGGGGGCTGCCCAAGACACAACTTCTTCTTTCTTTGATGGATCCATAGCTACTCCCAGTTGGGACACAAAAAGCCCCAAGAAACGGACTTCTTGAGCCCAAAAATCACACTTTGACAACTTCTCAAATAGATAATGTTGGCGAAGAACTCCCAAAACGGCTTGCAGATGCTACGCATGCTCCTCTTCAGATGTGGAGTACACAAGGATGTCATCGTTGAAAACTACCATGAACTTGTCGAGGAACTCACGGAACACAAAATTCATCAATCCCATGAATACATCTTGAGAATTCATCACACCAAATGACATTACCGTGAACTCATAATGCCCATGATTACAACGGAAAGAATTCTTTGAGATATCCTCATCCTTCACACGCATCTGATGATATCTTGACCGCAAGTCAATCTTTGAGAACCAAATTTCACCCTTCAGTTGATCGAACAAATCATCAATCCATAGAATAGGATTGCGATTCTCTATTGTCACTTTGTTTAGACGATCATAATCTACACACAACCGCAAACTGTCGTCGACCTTCTTCAGGAACAAAACTGGTGCACCCCATGGTAACACACTTGGCCGAACAAAACTGCACTTTAACAGACCATCAAGCTGTACATGTAGCTATCGTAACTCAGAAGGGGACATCCTATATAGAGACATATAGGTATGAGACGCTCCTGGCTGTAGCTCTATCCCAAAATCGATCTCTCACCGAGGGGTCAATGCTACAACCTCTTCTGGAAAGACATCAGGGTACTCCTCTCTAACCCTAAGAAACGCCATCTACTGAACCTCTGATTAACTCAGCATCATCTCAGCCATCATGGATGATAAGGATTGAACGCACCTATGACCCATTCGAGGATCTTTCTCACCAACAAGCACCACTGGATCTCAATCTGTGCAAATAAAGACGACCTTCTTCCTGAATCAATTCAGGATATCCTGCACCGAATACAATCAATCCATGTTGAGGATGACATAATATGGTTGTATTTGTAAACATAAGAAATCTCCCTAAGAGCGGTGTTTCCCCAACACTAGCTCACAATCTCTACATACTTCAAACAAGTCAGCTCGACCTCCAACAAGCATATTGAATGCCAAGGGCACTAGAAGCCTCTCTTCCTCAAGTCCCAAAGCATGGACAAGGGTAGGTGATATGATAGAGTGTGTCGCTCTTGAATCAAACAAGGCATACAACAAGGTAGAAAATAAGCAAAGTATACCTCGAACGATGTCTGGATCTCTTAGAGCTGGTAACACAAAAGAATGAAGCTGACCATGACCTCCTCCATGGCCTCTTTGACCATAATGACGACCACCACCACGGCCGCTCTCTACTCTCTGAGGATGGGGAGCATCATGGGGATGTCCTCTGCCTGGGCCATCTACCCTCTACTAATCCATAGATGGTGCAACCTGCTGCTGCTATTGCCTCAGCTATAACTTCCTCAAAGGAGGAACCTGGAGCATAGCACCTTGTGCACGATGACTTCTATGAAAGGTCGGGCACTCCCGCTACTGATGTCCATGACCACTACAAGAAAATGAAGCTCTTAATCCCTTGGAAAAGGCCTGAGGGTTACTGCGTCTAGAAAAACGATATGTGAAGGGATAGGTCTTACCCCCAGCTGAATGGAAACCCTTCTGCCCTGAAAACCGGGAACCCTGGACCATAGCTATGCTTCGTGAGGAATCATGTTGATTCCCTTCTCATAATGATCCGGTCTTGGACAATGTCCTCTCGACATCCTCCGCCCTCACCAGCACCTCAAGATATGTTTTTAGCATAAATGGGCTGACTTATAGCTGGATCTCTAGACGCAAATCCTCCTGAAAATGTCACGCCTTGGCCTCCTCATCTGGAAAAAGGTCCGAAGCATATCGTAAAAGGTTACTGAAATGTATTCCAAACTCTCAAACACTGGAGCTCCCCTGTCGAAGGGTAAGAAGCTCTTGGTGACTAGACGCCTTCGCAGTCAAAGAACGAAACTAGACTCTAAACTTGTCCCTGATCTCCTCCCTTGATATTGCTGACTCCTCATGATCCCTGAGGAACTATAACCACCACTTCCTCGCTGCTCCACACAGTATCGTCACAACCAAGGAAACCCAGTTCTCCTTCCATGCATGAATCAAACTGAAGCCCATCTCGACCTCCTCTAACCAGTCTTCTGTGGATGCATTTGAAACGGAGCCCTTGTACATCTGCAAACTCTGGCACTAAAACTCTCGGAGTTTCTTCCTCCATGTGTTGTCATCGTCAACCTCTACCCAATGAAAATCTGCTGGAACAGCCTTTTGGACATTTTCTGCACAAACCTAATGAGAACATCGACCTGGATCCATACCTGTAAAATAACAAACAGTTAGAGCTCCAAAACATAAAATATGAAAGACTCAACATCAATTAATTAATTATTTACTTTAATTCATTTTAGGTTAACCTATCCCAAGGTCTTCCCATTCAAACACAGGCACAAAGAAGAATGATGCATGATCCTTTCCTAAGTCTCTACCCTACAACTAGTATCACCTTGTTTAGTAGACATTGTAAACATAAAGATCCATATATCAGATCATAGGGGGCCCTAAAAGCCTGTGTCTTAGCCGGTATCTAGTGTTTAGCTCACTTTCTAAACATAAATGACATTTTTTCCCTACCAACCCATGAGACCTTACTTGTGCCTAACTCCAAACTCCATCCTATCCCTCAACCAGACTTCTAATACAACTCTATCATGACCCCCTCCCCAGAAAGTGTACCCCTCCTGGGCCAGAAATGTGAGAAGGTAGATAATGATGCCCGAGTCCCGCCTCCAGTAAGCCCCGGTTTGGTGACTAGCACCGAGGGTATAGAAACACAAAAATGGGAGGCATTACCCTCTCAGAGAACACATGTGGAAGAGAGAGATAAGATAGATGCCAGAAAACATCAACTTAGAACTGAAATATAAATGAAAAACGAAGTGCACATGTGAAATTTGATGAAAAGGTACTACAAATAAAAGGTATAAACAGCAAGTACCCAAAAGAAAATAAAACAACAGCAAACACAAGCCCGAACAGCTCCTACAACCCCAAGTTAGTAGAAACCAACTTGATCTCTAACCTACTCCAAGTGACCTGAAAATAGTTTATATATACATAGGGTGAGTATAATAGTATACTCAATAGGATACTCCCTGAAGCCTCTCATGCAAAAGTAAAGAAATCATGCTAAAGCACAATGAACAACAAGTGAAACTGACTCGTTACCTAAGAAGTTATACTAAGTTCCCAACCTTACCATGGCTACTCTCACCAAGTAATGCATACAATAATACAACATATAGTAAATAATATCAAGGGTACCCCGCTAATACTTCCCCACTGGTTTACCGTTTTTCCCCAATGTCGCATGTCCTGAGAATCTCTCTCTAAAAAGGCTTTCCCGCAGACACCTGGGTCAAGCACCATAATATACACCTCATGCCACAAAACCACCACGACCACACTCCAAAGTAACCAGGTAGTTTTCGGGAGCCACCACAGCTCTCATATCATGTATTATACGTCGGGTATTATACCTCAATCCATTACAGCCCATACACCAAGTAAGGATCCTCATGCTATCACAACCTATACATGTTACACCTATAGTAGTCCATAAGATACTATATCCAGAATATATATGAGTGAATAAACATAAGCCATTACATCCCTCTACACACATATAGGGGGAACAATATCTTATGTTCCTTCCAGTATACGTATCTACCAAGAGAAGAGAGCGGGTCCAAAGGGGCTAGTTATCCATTCACCCTCCCATCATAATGTTGGGGAAAACACCCCCCAGGGCTCAGAATTCCCAGGGAGTCAGTTTCCCTTACTGACAGGGTGGACTAGTGTATAGAAACAAAAGATTTACAGAATATACTATATCTCACAACCAAAGTATGGGCATAACCTAGTCTTAGACACTACTGTAGCTAACGTCTCTCAGACTCTTGGCTGCTACATTTAAGACTACGTAGCCTATAAGCACACAACCATTCAAGTATCTTGATTGGATTACTCCATTAACTTTTTATCACTACCACCTTATATTAATTAATTCTTCATACATTAATTTTCCAGGAAAAATTCACATTAAATTTTATTACTATCACACCCAAATTCCACTATTCCTTCAAAATTAAAACCTCATCATTATGTTCCAGAAACTCCAACACCATGAGTTAACACCATTTATTCAATTATTCATTATTAAAATACTTTCCCATATTCCCAGGCATTTTAGAAAAACATTCTATGCTACTAAAAAAGGGGGCTCAACACGGTGAGTAGATGTACTACCTGTCGAGTCATTACCGCCTATAGCAAGATCGTGGACCCATCCTCCCTTGAGAAGCTTAACACAGAATGAACATGACATACCCCCATGTTTTCACCTCTTTCGGAAGAAGGGTAAGAAAGACTAGCTGCCTTGAGTAGTGGTGAAAAGTAAAGCAGGTAATCAACAAATAAGAATCCAAAAGTATCCAAAAATCTCATCCATCCTATTCCATCATCCCTAGTTTCCTTCCCGACACCCACATGCATGAATCAATGTATCTCACTACTCTACGAGTCATCTGTTGCCACAACCAAAAGTCCTCTATGGACCCACATATCACAAAACCCATCCAGGGTCACGTCTCAACACAAGCTGAAAGAAAAAACAAACCTCACATCAATTGGGATATTGGCCCCATTAACAATCAAAAGGGTAACTCAGAACCCTTCAAGGAATTATCAAACAATCAAATTATTTAATCCATCTTGAGTTAACAGATTTAATTCATAGGTTCCAAATTCAGGAAACCTAATAAGTAAGCTATCAAAAATAGTTAAATATGATTATGACACCAATTTGATTAACATCAAATTACAACAAGAAACAGATTTGTTTACATGCCTCTTTATCTTTATGCAAACAATTATCAATTAATCTCAGTTTACGTTCTTGGCTGATTTTCATCAGGAACAATTATAGATATGACACTATCTATCAAAACAAGATTCAATAACATAAGATCAATAACAATTTATTTATTTGGTTCAAATATTTATTATGTCAATACTATTTTCATGAAGTGGAATAAAACATGCTAATAATACAGTTGCACATGAATGAAACAGAAGTAATTAATCCCCTACCTCAAAGGTTTTTAACAAAAAGTACAATGGTAGAAGAACGCTCACGAATACCGGTTCGATTCCCCAAAAACCCACCTTAGATATCTTCTTCTATAAAGATCAAGACTAAAACTCATCATATTTGGCATAGACACACTTAGACCTACCCACAACGGACGTAGATCTATGAAACTGAGAGAAGAAAAGAAGTAGATCTATGTGGATCTAAGAAACTGATTGAGAATGAAGAAGAACGATCACATACCTCGAGGATCTGGCTTTGATTCTCCTAGAGAAGCCTTCGGGTCACCTCTAGAACGAATGGAGAATCCTCCGTGACCATATGAGACGCCAAAATCCCATGTTAGGGTCGCTTAAGAGGAAAAATGAGCCACATAGAGGCAAACACTTGTGAGATCCACCATTACAGGATCTCATTTAAGTGGTCGCACGGTTAGTTCGCATGATTTCACAAACTGTGCGCTAACTGTGCATTAGATACTTCCTTGGCCACCCTTCTCGTAGGGTTTGTCCACATGGTTATCCAAACTGTGCACCTCCCATGCGGAAGCTACTGCCTCCAAGAAAAACTATGCATGGTCTGGCCACATGGTTTAGACAATCCGTCTGCCACCCATGCCAAAGCTACTGCCCTTTAGTTTTCCATAAAGATTCACCCAAATGCACCCCCAAGTAACTACTCCAAAATAGGGGTAGTTAGAAACATCAAAATTACCTTAATACGTAACGTGATTTTACAGTTCACAACTTTCTACCATTGAAATGGTTTGCCGAAATGGATGATTTTGGAAAAGTGTTGGGGATAAGTTACCTTGACCTCTTGGAACAACTCTAACACCGCATTTTCACAAAGTAGTGGACCAGAGAGGTTCGGGCCATTACAGTTTTAAACTAGGTATAAGGATGGTGAGAGAAAATAATAATTAAGATGATTGTTATCAATATTTTTATCAAGAAAAATAAATCGTGTTTCTTTTTAAATGTTTTATATTATGGAATAAATTGATACTTTTTTAGTTGTATCCACTTTGTATAAATTTGAGTTTTTATGTAATATTTATATACTAATTCCCTAAAACTCTAAAAAAGATCAGCAATATGAATTCTTCACTTGACTTGAGATTATGTAATGTTTAAGGTTGTGGCATTATATCTATTCTATCAAATATGATGTTTTATTTTTAAAATCCCAGGGTTTTACAACATCATGGTTTGAATGGTTTTTTCACTATACTATGGATGATTCAAATAATTTTATTACAATTGAAAAAATAAATAACATTATTATTCGTAATTCCATTCCATGATTTGGTTCTTGAATTTTGAATACACCAGCATTCATCTTTTATGATGTAGAGATAATGCTTCAATAGAGTAGTTGTGAAATTTTATATTCTTATTATTTGGTGTGGGAAATAATATTTCTATTAAAAGTAATGTAATTTAACTATAATTATAGTGATAATTCAATAATATTTCATTCATGTTTTAATGATTCCTTGATGAAGAATAAATTAGTATGAGTAATAAAAATTTACACTTTGATGGGTGAGATTGTTCCATAAATACTCCTTCTCACACTACAACAATGGTGTCTATGAAATTTTGGTATCCCAACAATTAGTGGTATGATAGGTCATTTTATAATTAATATGGATCATGTCACGATTCCACTAGAAGTTGAGCAGTTGGAAGCAAACCATTTTTTTAAAATTATCTTCTCATACCACAATGTATCCATTTTTTAGTAATGATTATAGTGACATAATAATGTACATGATCACACTGTGATTAGTGATAAAAGTACACAATTTTGGGATTGTTGTTTAGGTGGTTCAATAAATGGTTCAAGGTCAAATCCGACTAGATATTTCACATCTCTTAAGTACATCATTAGTGATAAATATGGTTTAAATTTCCAAGTTGACTTATTTTAAATAATATAAATTTTAAAAGAGGTTGATTGTTTAAAATTTAATTTTAAATTAAAATTTCCATAGATAATGATAGAAAGACAAATTTTCAAGGTGTAGAAAGATGATAGAATAGTGTGTTTTTAAGTGGTGTCCCAAGAATTTGGAAAGTATAATAGAAATAGAAGAATAATAAGAAACCCATTAATTTCAATGAATCACTACCTATTGAATTTTTTAATAATAACAATTTGAATATAACATTGATGTTTTTTTACGGTAAAGTTGATAGAAATATATTGTGTAATAATGTTCTAACTTTCTTATTGATATTTAAATTTATATATTACCCTTTCATCATTATTACTCAACAAATAAAATAATAATGTATAGGGTTCTCAATGAATATGTAACATTTCCATAAATAACACTATGAGTGAGTGAAAAAGGGAAACAGAAATCGTAGTCGACTATCGAAAGTGAATTCTTTTATTGGAGTTTGAAAATTATTCTTTTTCTGTGATTTTAAGATAATTTGTTTGATTGGTTGTGATCATGTAGAATAGTCATGAGACATTTTATTTGTAACATGTTTTCAATGATATTACTTTCTCATTTTTATCTTTAATAATTAATAAATCTTGTGATCACGGGTTTTCTAGTTAAATAAATGCATATATGCATCCCTTTTGAGTGGTGAACCATTTAAATTTATTTTAAGTGCTATTTTTTATTTTAGTGGTATTAAAGTTCAAAATAGAAATAAATTCATTCACTTATATATGTTATGTTGGTTTTTTAGTGATAAAATATAAATAAAAAATGTTCACTTATTCTATCTAATCCCCTTGGTTGTCATGAATAAGCTCAAGATATCACGAAATTGATTCTAAAGATGATCTGTCTAAATACCTAAAGCATGTTACTAATACCTAAAAGATATTTACAATCACTAGGGAATAAAATATAGACTATATAAAAATTATTTTACCCAAAAATAATATATTAATATGTATTGGATCCTTTACTAGGAACCTATATTAGTGGATATAATTAAAATCATTATTTATAATAGAATAAGATAATAAAAATAAATAAAATGAAAATTATTCATAATCAAAAAACGAGATCTAAATTTTTTTTATGAACATACAATTGCATAAAAAAATAAAAAAATATTAATTTATGATAAAAACAACCACACTTTTTTTAAAAAGATAGCTAACTTGGTGGATACATCAACATTTCAAAAATAATAACAACATGAACAATAGTATAATAGTACCTCCAAATGATCCAAGGTATCTCATCACAAACCAAATCACCTATCAGTGGGAAAAAAGAGATATTACCAATATAAAATTTAAACCAACGACCTCTATACAATATAATGGTTGCATATATACACATATGAGCATGTATTTAGGGTGGTGTATGAAACCCCCAATATGATCTTCCCAAGGATACTATGCAATTTATTTCACAAATAAATTCAAATATAATACCATGAAATATATAAAAAACGTCTTTCTATTTTATAATGACTTATAAAATAAAAACAACATTCAATTAATAATAATGAATAAACTTATCCATTATAAAAACTAAAATGAATCTCTATATTTTCCATGAAAACACTTTTAAACTTTCAAATTAGATATACATTGAAATGATAAAAACTAAATAAAACACTTTTTTCAAATTTGAAAACCATTAATAAAATACCATCAAAAAAAGAAACATTTCCATATTATTAATGCCCGTATTTCTAAAAAATACATTTAAACCCATTTTAAAAAAACTAAACCTACTATTCCCGAATAGAAGAGAAATATACATGGGAACCAATATGTATGAAATTATAGAAGTGTAATTAATGAAAATAAAAATGTTGACATATGAAAAACATGAACAAGGTGATACAATCAAGCATGAAATTCCTTACATGGAACCACTTGTCAAGGAGTATGTTTCACGAGCTACACCCAAGGTCGTAGTGTAAGGTTACCCTAATTACATTATAATATCCAAAAACAGGTTGAAATCATAAATTTAATCTAATAAATAAAAAAACCACCCCAATTTCTCACAGAGTCCTTCTCAAGGGCACCCCGCTAGATAGTGTATAACATATAATTATTGGAAACTTGAATGTTTTTAAGTTTACTACTATGGAATAAATAAAGATCTCCCACGTAGTTACCTATTTTACGATTACTAAACTAATGTGTAGGTGAGAAATAAATCAAGGAAAGATCAACATATACATCAATAAAATTTAAAAAATTCATGTCACATTACCTCCAACACCCTCACATGAATCATTCCCTTCTCCATATCATACAAACATCACAAATAAATACAAATCATTAAGGGGTGAAAAAAATACTAGGGTCACTAATAAGGGCCTCCCAATCATAAAATCATTTATTTTATAATCTTACAAAAATGTATCTATAATTAATCTAACTCAGAATTCCGATTCATTTTTTGATTTCATGAAAACTCTTCCTTTATAAAATTCTTTTGAAATAACTTTAAATAAACACTACCCGTTATCCAAAATCATCCCTTGGAATTTTTTTTTCTTACATTGAAACAAAACTAGTGTAAATGAAAAATATTTTTTATCAAAATAATTTTAAATATGGCTCTTAGTAACTCTCACAAACACTTGTCATGCGAAAACATTTAATTTCTAAAAAATACAAGGAATTTATAGAAAAATTCATTTATTACAAGACTAAAATTTATGGAATCACTTTTAGAAACAATTATATGTGTCATAATAAAATTATAATTTCATAGTAAATTAATATTTGAACCCAATAATTTAAATAATTATAAAATAAATGGATTATAGAGTAAAACATTTATTATGCCAAGCAGAAATCTCTTGCAACATGTCGCCTTCGATGATGAAGGATAATACAATTAAGAAACCACCATCTAGAATCTCTAAATGATAAAAAAGTAAGGTTAGATCATCATAAACCCTAAACCTCCCATAAATAGTAATTAGGGTTATAGGGGAAAAGAAAAACCTATAATAAATATAATAGGGAAGAGATCATTAGATAAAGGGAAAGAAAGGAATGGTAATACCTTTATTAACTATTTAAAAATCATGAGGAAAAATAAAAATACAATAAGGGGAAAATGGAGAACCGTCTTCTTATCTAAGGAGTGTTACCCATATGTTAAATGGTGTAGGTAAGAGAAAAAATCATAAAATAAAGTGTAAAATAGGGTAATTTAACTTTATATAGAAAACTAGGGAGGCCTCATACTTTGGTCATATGATTCCTAAAACCATTTTCCGATAATGTGGGATCCAATATTCCTAAGTAGAAGTATGTGACCACTTTTACCAATTATTGTTTCATGTGTGAACCATTGGAAGGCCCCACAATGACTTACATGGTTTATCTCCATGGATTCCCCTAAGCATTATCCAACCATTTAGATAATACCCACACAAAAAACTAGGTAAGACAATTTGATGAATACCATTAATGGTTTGATAAACTATGTACCAACCATGATAAATTAACTATTAAAAATTACATCACCATGAAGGGTTTCCTTATATTGTTTCCTCTAACCAAGGGATAATGATTCAATAGAGGAAAACCTATAAAATTTTAAATTTTCAAAACCATAAATCTAAAAAATATATATACCATATTTAAATAATATTATAAAAAATAGTGATATGAGGGGGTTTTATAATTCGCCCCACCATGATACTTTATTCTACTATAAAGTCTATAGTCAATAGTAGAATTAAATGAAACATTAAAAAATCAACACCTTAAATGAAGAGTTTGGTGGGTTAGGAATAATTAAAATGGTTTTTAATAAAATTATGCCAGCCAACATGATCCACCCTCGATATCATATACTTAAGATCCTATGAATCAATCAAAATGATCTCTCAAAATCATCAATCCTATCTAGTCACAACTAATCATAACCACAAAACCTAAATCCCTAAGATAATGGAGACTTATTATAGGTCTCCTCAATATTTTGAATACATCTAGAATGCTAAAATTAAGGGGAAAATTCCTTTAATAAAACAACCGCTATAGAAAGAAAAATACTTTATAAACATATATGGAAATAGAAATCTTCCACAAATCATAAGATATTAATTAAAAAGTTCTGATCAAATCTCAAAAGAGATACATCCCATTAAAGAACCAAAAACCATGCAAAATTATTCCAATAAAACTATTATATAATCCAGTAAAGATATTAAAAAAAATAGAATAACCATAATAATCCTTAATAAGGAGTGACATGTTAAAACATCAGGTTATAAAATAGAAGAAATGGGTAACCTAAGATCACACACAGAGAACATCAAATCACAGTGTACTCAATAATTCAAAAAAAAAACTGTCCATTTCATATGAATAATTTGTGTTTTACACATCTTAGTTACCCAATAATTGAATCAAGGTATCTATTATATATGTATATAAATAAAAAAACCTCATACCTAACCCATCACTTTAATAAACATCATGAAAAAAATTCCCCCAACCAAGAACAAACATAACTAAAAGGTAACTTTTATCCCATAAAAATAATCAAAGATTTTTCCAATAAGAACATATATATTATAATAATCCCAATAACATTAATATAATATCAATCCCCCAAAATGATATAAAAAATAGAAAACCACCCAACCAGTTTTTACCAGATACTTTTTTCAATAACGCTACATGCAAATTTTGTGAAGATGACCTAAGAAGACATAATAAACTTTAGTCCTTTTAGATTTTGAAAAAAAGGGAATAGTGTGTCCTGTATTCCAAAACTATAGTCATAAAAGTGGTATATTCTTTTAATGAGAATCACCGAGAACTAATATGAATGACCCCTATCAACTTACACTTCAAATTTTGGATTATAGAGATTATTCTCAACACTAGATGAGTAACCATTATTCCAATCTGATGTAATAAAAGAATCAACTATTAATGGTATCCCATACTAGTCTACTTCCACAAGAATGGCCTCCTAAACCACCTATATAAACGATATAAATATAGATCCAAGAACAACTACTTGATTAATTGGGTGAAAATAACATCCAAATAAATAATATATCTTTGAATCATTGATGGCTTTCTTCTTAGAAAAGACAAAAAACAATGAAAAAATATTAACATGGTCTATCATTATTAATTTTACATGATGATGAACCAAACACTCAATAGATCTATCCACCTTCACATGCTAAGGATAGAACTAATAATTCAGAATTATATTTAAGTACTCCCAAGACATTCCCTTATGTTTATAAGAAGGAACGATTGACTCCTAACACACTAGTCTTGGTCAGAAAATTAAACATAATAAATTAATCACCCTTCGTAATTTAGGACTCCTAAGAGATATGATTATTACATAAATCATTTTTAAACTCTCAAATACTTCATTTGAACATAAATATATATTAAAATATGGTAGATACTGGTTAATGGATTCTAAGACTAGGTTAAAGAGAATTAATGGTTCTAAGTCTTCCACTCTATTAAGAGTTGAGGAAGAGTCCAAAATTAAAAAAAATCTTCTCAAAATGATGAGATGATTCATCATGAGGATCATACATAGAGATATCCCCTTAGATTATTTATTGGACATTCATGGAGAAATACATTAAATAACATGATACATGAACCCAATTAGTCCATTCCTAAAAATTTATACAAAACAGGCTCATTATCAACCAAGGGAAAATCCAAAAAATAGGAATCCTTTGAAGATAAACACATTAATCACATAATGATAAAATTATTTTATATTAATACATTAATAAAAAACAAACAATTTAAACCCCATTTTGCTAATGTAACCACTTTAAAAATATAATCCCCTTTTTTAAATAAATATACCTTGTTAAAACACTTTGTGCCACTTTTAAAACTAAATAAAATCACTCTATAATATTATTATCATTTTAAGTAACTTCTAAATAAAATGGAACTACTTAAAAACATTTAATTAAAGGTCCAATTATATTTCAATACATTTTACAAATAACATGATTAAATAAACCACTTATAAAAATTCTAGATGAGAAATAATGAAACTATTTATTAAAAACACAAAAATACCGATTTTGAAATCAAAAAATTTATAAACTAATATTATCCACACAAATGAAACATTTAAAACATAAAAAATAAGCCAAAAAATGAAACTATTCAACTATAAAGATTAATTTAAATAACATAAAACCATCATCAAAACCATATTTAATTCATCTCCAATAAATGGGAAATAATTTAAGAGATTTTTATAATAAAATGATCCTGAAACAATAAATTTGGGATGGATTTAGATATATTAATGGTTTGGAAACATGATTTATCAATTCATGTTCCAACCATGTGATAGTCTCTATTATGTCCTTATAATTATCTGTATTTTTTCTATGTGGTTTGACAAACAACATGAGTTGACTAAACATCTCCAGTTTATCTACTTTTTTAACCAAAAAACTCAAGTGAACTCCCAAAATCACTAGAATAACTCATTGGGTGAATAGAATAGTACTTTATCATATCAAAATATTATAAAATCATGAAAAAAAATAAAAGACCTTGAATCAAATCATGACTACACATGGATACTTGATTATAAAAAAAAGATTTAGTTTGACTCTCAACACAATTTCTTCTCTTGTTACAAAATTTTGATCTTAATATTTTCAAGATGATCTGGAAATAATAATAATTGGATTTGATACAATTTTCTAATGAATCAAATTGGGACCCCATCAAAATTTTATCTATGTTGATCTTTTGTATGGCCTAATGAACAATCCCAATCCACATGGGATAGTGATAAGAACCATAATATCAATGATAGAATACATGTGATCTATTTCATGATAAAATAAAAGATTAAAAAAAAATTGTTACCAGGAACCCAGTATAGTGTATCCATACATGGGACATCCATGTGTACCCGAATAAGATATCATTAATAAATAAAAGAAATAAATTATTTATAAATAGAAAACATTATCCAACTCATATTTATCAACATAAAACATCATCGAAAATAAATACAAATCAATGGTACAATAAAAATGAAATAAATAAAAATAAAATGATGGAAAACTTGGTTAATTTATCAGTATCCCAAGAATAAATAAATAAACCTAAACCATACTGAAATATTACCTCCACATTACCCATGGTATCTCACCACATCCCAACTCACCCATCTAATTCCCAAGAGAGTGATTAAAAATATGAAAATAGAACCTATAACCTATATATAATATATGGGCTATATACTCAGACATACAAGTTTGTATATAGGTTGTGGTATAATAGGCCTAGTGGAATCTCACAGAAGAATCTATAAAATTTATTTCATAAATTATCTCATCAATTATAGTTGGAATTACATTAGAAAATATGGATTTCTATTCGATAATTCTTGAATAAAATCATTCCTCATAAATTTAATTATATATAATATATCATCTCTTTTATACAAAGCATGAGATTACTATTGACCGTAAATCTAATTTTAATTTTATGATTAGTTGGGGCTATTTCTGAAAAAATAAGTTGCACTATAATATGGTATTCATATAGAAAATAATAGTTGTTGAAGGATAAATTATATTTGATTCTTGTATTTTATTTTTCCCAATACATAAATCGTGGTCGAACCCAAAAAATTTGTTTACTTGATTTGAGGTGAGTAATTTTATATTGTTAAAGTGTATTTTTTGTTGTTTAGAGTTGTTTTTCAATTTATTAATAGTCCTAAATACATTTCATAAAGTCTACAATTCTTATTTTGGATATTGAAAGTTTCCTAATTTTAATTTATAAGAATATATGTGACAATGTGTGACTTTACTATTTTATTTAGTATATTGATCATTCCCATATGACCTTGAACTCGCCTATATATCTTTGATCCCATGTATGACATTTTTCTTGAACCATCATATGACATTGTAAGTTACACATGTCAGACTTCAATAGATATGGATGGAATTTCTCATAGGATTTCACTTTAAATAATATGTCTATAAAGTTGTGTGATCCTCTCACCACACAAATTTCTAAGGGAACATAACATTTTTATTTGAGATTCCCAAAACCCACATTCCTGAGTTTGGTTTTAAAAATACATACATTACACATTTTTTTCGATGATAATTGTTATGACCCAATATAAACATTCATATATTTTTTATTAAGTACGGATTACATATCATAAAAATATAAAAATCCCAGAACCCAAAGGTTTAGTGTTGTACACATATCCATATTCATGGGAATGGAAACCTAAGAAAGGGGTGAGATAAAAATTTTAGTATAGGAAGACATATCAATAATCTATAAAAGGTAATATATCATTATAATATGAGGAAGCATTAATATGGGAGAAAGATATTATTAAAATTTACAAGAAACAATAATAGTTTTTTATAAGCATGATAAAATAAAAAAGAAATTTAAAATGATAAAACATATACCATGGAAGAAGAGTGTTGAAAAAAGTGAAAATAATCATGATCCATAAAGAATAAAATAATAATATGGAATTAAAAAATGTGTAATAAGAATAATCATAGGATATCATAATATTGTGAATATAGATAATAGTAATCATATTCTAGCATAATATTTTGAATAACAAAAAACATGATCATATCCATGCACAAACTTCTGAACAAATCAAAATGTGATCATGTTTATATAAAAATTTATGGACATTGAAAAATGTTATAATGTCCACCCACAGCCTTGTGAACAAATTATAACATGACCATGTCCATTCACAACCTTGTGAACAAATAAAAATGTCATCATGTCCATGCACAACCTCATGAAAAAACATAATGAAGTCACATACACATTAAACTTTGTGAACAAATCATGGAATGATCATTTCCATGTATAGCCTTATGCAAAAATTTAAAATTTTATAATCTTCATGAAAATACTTTGAAAAAAGAAATACTTGATCATTTCCATGAACAAACTTGTAAACAGACTATAGAAGGATTATGTACATGCACATCATTGTAAATGAAGAAAAATATGATCATGTCCAAACAAAAAATACTTATATCATGAGAAAACAACCATAGCCAATGAATTATAGGAAAATATAGGAACAAACCCATATCAAAATGATAAATAATAAAAAACCTTTCCATATAAAATCAATCATATATTATATCATGGAGAACCCATTGAAATAAAATGGGTTTCAAAACATTTCCATATGGTATCACATGAAATAACCCCAATAATTTGATTAGTTGTTACCCAAAATTCAATAAACCAAAAGAGTATTTCACAAAGATATTTATAGTTTGATTCATGAAACATTACTCTAAATTAGATATATATTTTAGATATAATAATAAAAAATGGGATTAAACTAATAAAAATTGGTTTTATAAAATATTTTTAACCCTATAGTGAATTGGAATTGTTACAAGTCACTTAAAAATAATTTTTACGAATATTATATGAAAAAATAACAATTTAATGTTAAATCTAACAATTGATACTTGTAAATGTTATATATTTTTTAGATTTAAGTTTTATTGGAAGATAAAATATTTTAGCCTGAAAATGAAAAAAAATGTAAGTAAATTAAAACACCATAATTAAAACCCACATTATTTAAAAGAGTAAAAAATATATTCATTTTGAATATTAGAAAAGTGAGTTATGAATATTAAAATAAATAATACATAATTTATTTAAAAAGAAAAATTAAAACATTGGAAGGAAAAAAATAAAATGAACAAAAAAGAGAAAGTTCTTTTTATAGAGGATTAGAATTATTCTCACCTTACCAAATAGTATGAAGAAATAAATTCTTAAAAAAAGAATTATTTATTGTGAAAATGTTACTAATTAAAACAATAATGAGTAAAGGAAATATAATATTATCTTTTGATAGAAGAAAATAACCATTAATACCAATAATCAAAGAGGAATACGTATAAATCAAGAAAATAATTGTGTTAAAAAACCTATTAAAGATTTAGTATATTTTGAATGTAAATACCATGAAAAGATAAGTCGAAATGTGAAAGATCTTATATTTTCTAGGTGTGTCCCACTTTGATTTTTTCATTAAAACTATAATTTTGGTTATCCTTGTATTTAAACCATGTTGGTTGAGTCCTGTTTAGAGATAGAGATACTTTGTTGGAAAAAATTACCAATCTTTTTGGAATGAATTTTTTAAAAAATTAATAGAGTCTTGGTATAAACATTTTAAAGGGGTTTATGAGGGTTTTTAGTGTTTGGATCGATTGGGAGGTGGTTCATGTTATTTTCATATAATTAGGTTGAGAGATGTCTACATGGAATGTATATGTGGTGTAAACGTATTAAATAATGTGTAAATGTCTCTAGACACAAGTCATGAATAATTATAGGTTGTGAAATGAATACACTCCATTAAACTGGTTTGTGAATTGTAATAGTGTGTCGATATCAATATTAAACTGATTTTATGGGTTTTGTTAGCATAAATCTTAAATAATAAATACATGATGTGAAAGAGTGTTACATGTTGTGTAATTACCACTGTAGAAAATTTTACGTGATTAATACAGTTATAATTATATTAAATCCACTTTCAACTTCCCTCACTAAACCCTAGGGTGATTTCTAAGAAATTTTAGAAGCTCCCCTTATGTTCTAGAGGTGACTTCTAGAAAACCAATCTATAGTGAGTGGTTTTTCTTAGGTTTTTCTTTATTCGTCCTGATTCTCTATCAGTGCGATATATACATCGACCAATGTGGTTTGGGTGTTGATCTGGGTCTTTTGGGGTCTGTATTCTCATTAAAATATTTTGTACCTTCCTTCTTGTTGGTATTACCCATTGGAGGCACTACATTAATCATCGATTAAAGTAAGGTGTTCTAAAATCAATACCTATTTTCTATTTAATTATCATGTTTTTAAAATACAGTCATTGTGCTGCCATAGTGTTCCTGTTGATTAATTCATTGATGAATGATGATACTTAATAGATAGTATTATTTATTGGATTTCTTTGGTTTTAATTGTGGTCGTGACCTAGCTTATGGCCACCTATTTGGTGAGTAGTAAATTAAATAATATTCAAATGGATAATTTATTAAAGTGTTTTTATCATGGTATAAGAACTAGGTGGTTGCAAGATATAGAATCATCATAGTGATGGATCTTTTTTATTGAAACGATTGGAGGTAAGTTGATAAATAAATAAATGATGAGTGAAATGAAAAATAGTAATTTACATAATTATCCCTTGAGTATTATAATGTGATATGGTTATATCCTTACATTTATGACTTTTTTTGTTTTATACTCTAATTCATGCATAGTTGAAATTTCTCAATTTGATGTTTTAAAGCTTACATAGTGGGATTTTCTCAGTTCGATGTAGTAATGGTTATATAGTGTTATTTTCCTAGTTTGATTCTGAAAAACTTATATAGAAGACTTTTCACAATTAGAAGTTGAAATGACTATAAATAGGGATTTTCCTTGAGGCTGAAATGTTTATATAAAAGCCTTGTCCTGGTTGATGTTGTAATGTTTGCATAGTGAGATAGACCCAGTTTGATGCTTAAATGGTTATATATAAGGATTTTTCTAGAGGCATAAATCATTATACTGAGGAATCTACTTGGAAGTTTGATTCTGGCAAGGTTTATGGTAATAATTGGCATAATTTTTCTAAAAACTCAAAAACAAACATTAGAATGGTGAAAAATTAAGTTATTTTATTTATTATATTAATTGATCAATTAATACAACTATTTATATCTTTATTACAAGCACTTATGATCATAATAGTTGATTTGATATGGTGGGGTTGAACTATAGATTTTTACTCACATCCAGTTTTGTCCACCATTTAGTACTCAGTCAGATAACATGGATGCTGGTGTGGACAAGAAAAAGGGATTTTATTTGCTGATTATTTCGTTCTAGTTGGTGTTGGAGAATGTAGATAGAACTGGAAGGGGGTTTTGGAAATATATTCTTTTGCGTAATTTTGTATCAAATGATTGTTTTATTTTTATTGATTTCATTTTTACATTTATATACATATCAGTTTTTTATTATATGATTTATTATTATTTATTTATTCTTTCCTTTTTTAACTTCCCATTTTTATGATATATTGTTTCTATTATTTTCCATTACTCTAATATTTATTAATTATTAGTTATTCCACTATGTTGTAAATTTGATCTAGGGGGTATAGTCTTCCCATTATACTAAACATACCCTTATTTATAGTCAGCAGCCTCTGGTGTATGGGGAGGAGTGCTTGAGGTCCCATACCAACCAGATTTTACCACATGATAATGTTCTTGATTGGGGGATATGATAAATTGTTATCAGAAGAGAAGATTGTATTTTCTATTATTTTACTATTTTTTAAGTTTAGAAAGGATACGTTTATATGTTAGGACATAGTAATAAGCTTGTTCTTGGGGGAAGCTAACCCATGTATTCGGGAAATCCGAGATCCTAAGGATGGGATTTTTGTTCATTATGTTTCGTTGTTACAGTTTGATGCTATTTCACCTAGGGTGATTCATATGTTGTGTAATGTTATTGTTTCTGGATTATATTGTTTCTTGAGAGTTATACTTGTGGTCCAGTATGGCGTGATATCGGTATTCATGCATTATTATAGGCACACAGAGATATATCATGACCTGAAATGTTCATGACAGGGAAAAAGTTTAATCATCAGACATATTTTATTATATTATCTTAAAATGAGATACTTGTTTTATCTAATAAATGAATATGAAAAAACTATTATTTCATGACAAAACACATTTTATCTTTATTTAGAGAGACTTGGGAAAGTGGTTATCTATTATTTTCACTTGTTAAGGTTGGATTTATTACTATATCTATTGTTCAAAGGATTTTGTTTGTATTGTAGATAAAAGTAATCCTCATCATATTCATGTTGACATTTAGGAGAGTGGAGATCGACATGCACTTATAATAGTTGAGCCAATGCAACCTATTTTTTTTAGGATTTGATGGGTGTCCAGCATCTTGATAACTTCTTGAGGGTCATTCGATACATGGAAAGGGAGACTATTCAAACAATGAATATTATGCCTAAACTGATGGGGGGGTTTTAGTTGAAGTATCCGCCTTTTTTCATTGAGTAGGGATGCCCCTATGAAGGAGAGTTCTAGATTGAGTCTTTCCAGATGAACCTTAAGCACCTTGAGACACACATGGATTGAAGGATGAATCTTGCTTCATATATTATTCAAGGACCTACCAATCATTGGAGTGATATTTTAGATCAATCTGTGATGAAAGAGGAGTCATCCTTTATGGTCTTCAAGGGGAAGTTCCAAGTATACTTCTACCCAGATATGTTGAGGGATGAGAAGTATCTCATGTTCATTTATATGACATGGGAGGGTTTTCTAGTGATGGACTATTCCAAACATGCCACTAAATTTTAGTTATTTTGGCCATATTTTTCAATGGATGAGATTGGTAGGGTGAGATGTTTTCAATAAGTGATTAAATATGAGATCAGGTCACAAGAGAGTGTCTTTCAATTGAGTAGGTTTTCATATGTGATAAATATTTCTCTCATTGCAAATGGAAAACTAAATTGTGTCCTAATTAGTTTCTAGGAGGTTTCATTAGGGTGAACTTGGAGACATTATTTTGGTTGAAAGAAGTGATGTTATGATAATTATTATCAAGGCAACATGGGATAGATAAATCAATGTAGTGGGAATAAATCTTAGGATTGTGTTCTATTATAGTTATATCAGAGTGTAAAGTTGATATATTAGAAGCCTCAATGTTTGTATACCATATTCGAGTGCAATTATTTTGGAAGGTTGGTCCATCATCATAGGTTATGTCAGAACTTCCTATAGAAGAGCAGTGGTTGGGGATTTGGACGGGTACCAATGTCTTAAATGGACATGGCTACCCCTCAGCAAATAGGTAGTTTGAGTTTCACTATATTTTATTTTCATGTTAGGGTATGAGGTACCATCATTGCAGGAATGGTAGTACCAGGATGAGGGAATAGCTTAGTGTATTTAGACTAGATCCAAGGTTAGTGGGTAAAGTTAGTTGCATGTTATAAAGAATACTCTTGCAATTGTGGATGAAGGACCTTCTACTATCAGAGAAATGATTCACGTATCATCTACTATTGATTATGTTTTTTGATATAGGTTTATTTAATCCCTTTTTTATTCAATTTTTTACAATGGTTTGGGTTTAGATCTACAAATATTGGATGATTCATTGACCATCAATACACCATTGAGAGTGTGATCAGAGAATATCAAATGTTGTAAGGTGTGTTCTCTAGAAATTGGTGGTTACCATTTATTTTGGGAACTATTTGTGCTAGAAATAGAATTTTTAGAATTTATTCTTTGTATGGATTGGTTAATACTCTACCAGGATCATATTGACTATTACCAGAGGATATTTTCCTCTATATCTCTACAAGAAAGTTTCTATAATCACTATGGTGAGTTGGATCTTCATGATGGTCATGTAGGACCAATTAAGTATAGATTGGACTATCTCATAGATCATATCATATGTAAGTAATTAGATGATATTGGAATGAAGTATAATAATTGTTCCTCTAGTGGAAGACCATTATAGGGGTGGCCATGCCGGTCCAATTTAGTGTATATTGGATTTTCCCACAGCTCATATCATTGGTCATGCTTTAGATTATAATGGAATGTATTTGGATAATTTTTCCTCTAGCGGTTGGCCTTTTTCGGCTGGTCATGCAGGACGATTATAGTGGAGATTAGATTTTCTAATGGATAATATCATAAGTAATTTTTTAGATGATAGAGGAATATATTAGGATATTTTTTCCTCTAGTCGTAGACCTTCTTGAGGATATGTTTCATGATATGTTTTGTGTATCACCACCCAAATGATATATCGAGTTCATGATCAAGTTGGTACTTGAAGTATAGCTACATTATATCTCACCTTACAAGATAAAAATAGTAGATCTCTGGGTGTTAAAATTTTAGATAGAAGGTCTAGAATGTAAAGATATCATATAGATTAATACATCTACATGGGATTCATTATTTCCTTTCACAATGATGGATAATTTTTTTCTCTTATGTGTGGATTGTCGAAGATTAAACCAGACGATGATAAAAAATCTATATCCCCTTCTATGCTTAGATGATCGTTTCGACCACTTGAGAGGTGATATGTTCTTCTCTAAATCTATTTGAGACCAGGATATCTCTAGTAGAGGGTGAGACTATCAAAATTTCCTCAGAGTGTATTTAAGAGTGGGTATGGCTTGTATAAATTTATAGTAATGATTTTGGGTTTGATGAATTCATTGAAAATATTCACGGCCTTGAGGAATAATATATTTCAACCTTTGCATGATCATTTGGTGATTTTTTTTGTAGATGAAATCTTTGTGTACACCCAGTCATCCCATGATCATTCGCAAAAATCATGACATAATCTTGTGTATATTGATAGAGCATCATCTTTAACCAAGATAACCAAATGTAGTTTCTTGATTGATAAGGTGAACTTGTTGGACCATTCCATCTCAAAGGTAGAATTTTTTATGTATTTGGAGAAGGTTATACCAATGGTATTTTGAGAGAAACCTAGGAATTTATTTTACATTCATATTTTTATGTTTTTATATATTTATCATCATTTCTTTATCCATGAAATCCATAATTTGTAATCACTTATGTCTGTAATAGCTAAGAAAATGGTGATGTCTGGTTAGTCAGATGCTTATTAGAGGGATATTTTAGGAGATGAAGATCAATCTGACATCATCACCTATCATAGTATTACCGGTTTTGGTCTAGAATATATCATGTGTTGTGACGCATCCAAAGTTGGATATAGATCTTTTTTGATGATGGAGGATTGAGTGGTTTCTTATGGATCCAATGAGCTGAGATCAAGTCTAATTAAAGTAATGATGATCATGATATAGTTGTGGTGGTACATTCCTTAATATGATAGATATATTATCTTATGGGTGAGAGATTTGTGGTGTAGAGGGACCACATGATCCTCATTAACATATTTTAACTATAGGAATCAAACCTTTTTCATAGGATTTGGTTCAAATATGTAATTCCTTTCAACATTGATTTTAATTATACATCGGGAAAGGGAAATATCGTTGCCCATTTTTTGATTCATGAAATTAAAATATATGAAGTGTGGGAGTCTTCTATTTAGTGTAGAGTAGTGAAACACTTTTCATAGTATCATCTAGATGTTTTGGATTTCCGGTTATGAGTATCTCTGACTTCAACATCTATCATACCCATGATTTTGGACTATATCAAGGTAGAAAATTTATCAAATCTGGAGGGAATAGTTCTAAGATATAGTTTATATGGTGAAAAGAAACCTTAAAGTTGGTCTGTTGGAAATGGTAGTTATTTTATTTTTACTAGTCTAAGTATGGCTTCCTATATTTTTGTGTGTGAAGATTATGAGAGAGTTTCATGATTCTGGGTGGTAGGTACATCCTACTGTTGGGAAGATTGTAACGCCCCGACCCCAGCTACCCAGAGTCGGTGCATTACTTCGTAACATTGGCGTGATCTCAAAAGATCAAGTCTTGAAAGACCGGTTAGTTTAGTAGCCTTGGAAACACTAGATATATTCATAAATGTTACATTACAACATAAGGTGAAAAACTACAATAAAAAAGTCCCAATAGTCCACACTCATATCCTCTTCTGACTATCCCTGCAGGTCATTCATAAAATACTTCTTCACATCCTGGAAAATATTAAAACATTGAAAGGGGTGAGCTCAGATTCTCAGTAAGGATAACAATATTGCGGAAGCTTTAATAAATAACATAAACATTTAAGGCAATGTATGACTAAAACAAAAGCCTTTTAAACTTGAATATCAACGTAATATGGCAAAAGTAAAATGAGATAATGCCATTTACGTCTTCACATGGATATTCTACTGGTCGAATAATCACATGCAATATCAATAACCACTTTCATAATGATGGAATGCATAATGCCAGACTATCATAACCATGTAGTCAAGGACTCGTGCCAAGACCACAAATAAGATTTTGTCAAGGCCTCATGCCAAGACACTAGTTTGTCTCATGAGACCTGCCGATGCATCGATGAGCTATAGCGGGCTCCACCCATCACTTATTAAGTCCAATTCATTTCTCATATGAATAGTTTTGAACATATCATAAACCATAACATAATCGTATCACATAAAACATGCATAATGGAAACATAACATTTCCACATTTCAATCACAAGATATCAATACAACATGTTGATACAATAAAAACTCTTTAAAAACCATTGTCAATACCAAAATAAAAGAAAGTTAAAACTTTGTATTTATTTTTCATTAAAAAAAAGATGCCTTGTAGAGGAAGCCGAAACTCAAATAATGGTGACGGCGGCAGAGAAGTCGTTGTCGCCACATATGTTCAGAAAGAAAAACATTCCCTTTTTCTCGTTTAGTAAAATGCTTCATATAAAAATATTCCTTTTGAATAAACTTAAAATTCAAAGGGGTTTATACACCGTATAAAAGAAAGTTGTGTATAAAACCAAATAAGCCTCAATGAAAGGAGATTGAGACGAAGTCCTTAAAAATATCATTTTTAAAATAAAATAGATCTGTTATGTGTATTCACTATAGGTACACATAAAGAAAGTAAAAATACAAAATAGGATATAATAACATCATGACATAATTTGAATGTAGGAGATTAACCCAAAGAATGGAAGTTGGCTTAAGAAGTTCCCTTACCTTGTATCCTGTCCTGACTCGACCCTTCTTTAACCTCCAGAATAATAAACTAGAGTTAATTCCTATTTACTTAAGAACATTTTTCATGTTCAGTATTCCTTTTATATCCCTTATTACCATGTTATGAACATTATGTAATTATTTAAGTTTATGACGGTCATTTTGTCGATCTTAGGTACTTGAGTCAAAAATAACTTTCTTTTAACTACAAGTTGTTCATGTGGTGATATATCCATTATATCCAGAATTATATTCATGGTATAGATATCATATATCTCATATATATCCAGTATATACATGCATTTTTAATATTCCATAACGTTTAGAGGTAAGAAATGAAATTAACCGTTCATGGAGATGGTAAGCCGTACGTACGCATGAACGCTACTTTCATCTCTATTTCGTATTTAATGGAATGAAATCATAATTATATAAAGGTATAATATAGTTCCAGTATAATATCATATATAATATCATTTATTCCATCCTTTATACATTCCACATATGGCATTAACGATTCAAATCACTTTGAGGGGGCGGTAGTCCGCACTTCCTAAAATGAAATTATCGCGTTTACCCATAATGGAAATAATAAGGTATGCCATAAATGAGAAATACAGAAGCATAAGTAAAACATAAACATATTATATATCCTATATAAATATAGTGACATCTTAATGGCCACCTTTGATGGTGTTATATGAGTGTTGAACAATCATCGTTTCGTGAGGCAGAAATTCGCCATCCACAGAAACCGTATGTTCTTTAACCATTAGATGTAGGTGTGTGTAAGTGTAGATCTAATCCTTCTTATAAAAACATCCTAGTATATTTAGGATACTGGTGTTGTTACAATAGAAATGAATAAAAAGAGTTTAGGGGGTTGGAGAAGAAAAATAAAACAAAACAACATTAGAGAAGACATTACCTCAAAATCAGGTAACTCTTTTTGATTTCAACCAAAGGATTCCTTGGGAAGCGTTCTGCCCAAAGTGAGGATTCTAGGAGTAAGAGGGGGAAGTTGGGAGAGTATTTTGGCAGAGGTTGGCCGAGCCAAATGGCTTGAAAGATTGAATGAGGTGGTAGAGGTGGGGGCCTTTTATAAGAGGAGAGGAGGGGCACTCTTGGAAAGTAAGGAACTTTTACATTATTTTACAATGCTTTTCAGATTATAAAGGTCCCACACATATATAATTCGTGGATAAGGTGATAAGGGTTAGAAATATACCCATCTAATAGTCTTTGGACAAGTTTAAGCCTTGGATTGTACATTATCTTTTCATTTTATTAAAATCGTTAAATAATGAGGTCATCGGTACATCATAATGATGTCATAAATAATTTAATTTATTTATTGTCTAAAAATTATAAAAAAATACTATGTTGTATGAAATCTTTTTATCTTTCCAATGACTATTTATAGTCAAAAATATGACTTGTATAACCCCGTGTAAAAATTGTTTTAGTAAAACATTTCATGTTTGTGTCATTTTTTACTTTAACATTAAATAAAAGGTATTTATGTCATTTTATATCTAAAGTGGCTCCATGGGGTCCCCAAGATGACCAATGGATTGTATTGGTAGGCCATGGAACATACAATGAGGTTAGGACATGTGTCAACATAATATGGAAAAAGTAAAATGAGATAATGCCATTTACTTCTTCACATGGATATTCTAATGGTCGAATAATCACATGAAATATCAATAACCACTTTCATAATGATGGAATACATAATTCCATACTATCATAACCACGTAGTCAAGGCCTCGTGCAAAGACCACAAATAAGATTTTGTCAAGGCCTCGTGCCAAGACACTGGTTTGTCTCATGAGACCTACCGATGCATCGAGGAGCTATAGCGGGCTCCACCCGTCACTTATTAAGTCCAATGCATTCCTCATATGAATAGTTTTAAACATATCATTAACCATAACATAATCGTATCACATAAAACATGCCTAAAGGAAACATAACATTTCCACATTTCAATCACAAGATATCAATACAACACGTTGATATAATAAAAACTAATTAAAAACCATTTTCAATACCAAAATAATAGAAAGTTAAAGCTTTGTATTTATTTTTCATTAAAAAAAAGATGGCTTGTAGAGGAAGCCGAAACTCAAATAATGGTCAAGGCGGCGGAGAAGTCGTTATCGCCGCATATGTATGGAAAGAAAAACATTCCCTTTTTTTGTTTAGTAAAACGCTTCATATAAAAAGATTCCTTTTGAATAAACTTAAAAGTCAAAGGGGTTTATACCCCGTATAAAAGAAAGTTGTGTATAAAACCAAATATGCCTCAATGAAAGGAGATTGAGACGAAGTCCTTAAAAAGATCATTTTAAAATAAAATAGATCTATTATGTGTATTCACTATAGGTACACATAAAGAAAGTAAAAAATACAAAATAGGACATAATAACATCATGACATAATTTGAAAGTAGGAGATTAACCCAACGAATGGAAGTTGGGTTAAGAAGTTCCCTTACCTTGCGTCCTGTCCTGACTCGACCGTTCTTTAACCTCCTGAATAATAAACTAGAGTTAATTAATATTTACATAGGAAACTTTTTCATGTTAATTATTCCTTTTATATCCCTTATTACCATGTTATGAACGTTATGTAATTATTTAAGTTTATAACGGTCATTTTGTCGATCTTAGGTACTTGAGTCAAAAATAACATTCTTATAATTAAAAGTTGTTCATGTGGTGATATATCCATTATATCCAGTATTATATTCATGATATAGATATCATATATCTCATATATATCCATTATATACATGCATTTATAATATTCCATAACGTTTAGAGGTAAGAAATGAAATTCACCGTTCATGGAGACGGTAAACCGTACATACGCATGAATGCTACTTTCATTTATATTTCGTATTTAATGGAATGAAATCATAATTATATAAAGGTATGATATAGTTCCAGTATAATATCATATATAATATCATTTACTCCATCCTTTATACATCCCACATATGGCATTAACGATTCACATCACTTTGAGGGGGCGGTAGTCCGCACTTCCTAAAATGAAATTATCGCGTTTACCCATAATTGAAATCATAAGGTATGCCATAAATGATAAATACAGAAGCATAAGTAAAACATAAACATATTATATATCTTATATAAATATAGTGACATATTAATGGCCACCTTTGAAGGTGTTATATGAGTGTTGAACAATCATTGTTTCGTGAGGCAGAAATTCACCATCCACAGAAACCGTATGTTCTTTAACCAATAGATGTAGGTGTGTGTAAGTGTAGCTCTAATAAATCTTATAACAACATCCTAGTATATTTAGTATAGTGTTTTTGTTACAAAACAAATGAATAAAAAGATTTTAGGGTGTTGGAGAAGAAAAATAAAACAGAACAACATTAGAGAAGACATTACCTCAAAATCGGGTTACTCTTTTTTATTTCAACCAAAGGCTTCCTTGGGAAGAGTTCTTCCCAAAGTGATGCTTCTAGGAGTAAGAGGGGGAAGTTGGGAGAGTATTTGGGCAGAGTTTGGACGAGCCAAATGGCATGAAAGTGTGAATGAGGTGGTAGAGGTGGGGGCCTTTTATAAGAGGAGAGGAGGGGCACTCATGGAAAGTAAGGAAATTTTACATTATTATATAATGCTTTTCGGATTCTAAAGGTCTCACACTTATATAATTCGTGGATAAGGTGATAAGGGTTCGAAATATACCCATACAATAGTCTTTGGACAAGTGTAATCCTTGGTTTGTACATTATCTTTTCATTTTATTAAAATCGTTAAATAATGAGGTCATCGCTGCATCATAATGATGTCATAAATAATTTAATTTATTTAATGTCTAAAAATTAAAAAAAAATACTATGTTGTAGGAAATATTTTTATCTTTCCATTGACTATTTATAGTCAAAAATATGACATGTATAACCCCATGTAAAAATTGTTTTAGTAAAACATTTCATGTTTGTGTCATTTTTTACTTTAACATTAAATAAAAGGTATTTATGTCATTTCCTAACTAAAGTGGCTCCATGGGGTCCCAAGTTGACCCATGGATTTTCTTGGTCGGACATGGCACATCCAATGAGGGTAGGACATATTTCAAGCTCATATCATATTATTAAAACATTATTTTTACCCTAAAGTACACTAATTACCTCTAATCGCGATTAAGAACTTAAAAGTTACTATTCACCAAAAATTATTTTAATCTCATTGAACCACATTTTACTTCTTAATCACAACCATGTATGTCGTATTTTTGAAAATAAAATCACATAAGTGGTAATATTTCATTTAAACGAAAAATCAGTTATTTAACTACCACTTAGTGGTTTCACTATTCATTAAAAATTGAAGTTTTTCAGAACAATGCCAAAATTTCACCCTAAGCTATAATTGATATTCCGAATTCAAAATTGATGTCTATTTTAAAAAATTCCAAAAATATAAGTTTCATTAATTAATTTTATAATTATTTCTCGCTTTCACAACAAATAGCATGTTTTTAAGAAATAATTTATATCAAAAGATTGGCAATTGTTTATGTCCAATTTCAATGTTAAATTAATTATAATGACCACCATTGGATAAAATGGTAGAAATATATTCTAATTATACTTTAAAACCACTAAATAGTATAAATTATCACTATAAATTATTTTGATTAAAAAAAGTTGTTTTTAAGTATTTTTCACTATTCATAAAAAATTAGAAGTTCCAGAAAAAACAAAAAATTCAACATAGGCTAATTTCGATATTCCGAATCCAAAAATGAAGTCCATTTTGAAATATAAAATTTCTATAATTTTAAAAAGTGGTTATTACTATTCATAACGGCTACTTTGATTAGTCGCGATGTTTTAGAACTCGAAGTTGCGTACAATGCAAGCTATTGCATTATTGAATGAGAAGCATATTGTGGAAGCTCGGGGAGTTACAAAGATTTCCCATGGTCTCCACAGAAATTAATGGTATTCCTACATAATGAAGGATCTAGAAAGATTACTAGAAAGATAATTCACCTATAAACATATGAAATTCCAGCATCAGAGGCCTGTTAGGCTGTTAGATGATCTTCCCATTCCAAATTAAAAATGGGAACATGTCTTATAGATTTTGTAATAGGATTACCTAGGACTACCTCTAAGAGAAATGTAGTATGGGTGATTATGGATCATCTAATTAAGGTATCCCACTTACTTCCTATTAGGGATACCTTCATTGTTCATTATCTATATATTCTTTATATTTCAAGATTCATTGGGTCATATTGTACCAAGGAGTATATTTTTTTATAAAGGTCCTTATTTTACATCGTGTATTTGACTGGGTCTTCATAAGGCATTGGAATATTTGGTTCTCCTATGTATGACCTATCATCAACAAATTGATAGCCAATTTGATTTGTCTATTCCGGTTCTGGAAGATAATCTATGAGACTTTGTTTTATATTTTGATGGTTTATGGTAAAATCATAAAAAATTGTAGAGTTTTCATATAATAATAGCTTCTAGTTGTCAATTAAAATAGAAAAGTTCAAGGATTTGATTATCCAGCAATTCAATTTTCCACTATATTGGTTGGAGCTTGGTTAGTATGTTATGGTTGGACCAAGTCTCATACAAGAGATTTTGGAGTAATTTTAGTAGATCAGGATGCAGTTGGTGACCTCATAGAGTAGGCATAAATCATAGGATGATCATCTGAGACAACCTCTAGAGTCTGAGTTTTATCATATTATTTTTCATTGGGTGTTTCTTAGGTTGGGGAAATGTTTTATCATGAATCATGGGATGATATCATCTTGTTTTTTCATTACATTATAGATAATGTAAAGGGTCAGTCTAGTGGTGTACTAATTATCCCTTCCTATGACAAATAATTGTTTGAATGATAGGTTTTTTGTATTACATCTTAAGAGATATTATCCCAACCCATTAATGTGATACATATTGAGGACAGGTATATTTTTCTAGATGTGTCCTTTGATGAGAATATGACATGGATTATGGAATTAAGTGAGAAATATCTTTGATTATGTCAGATTTTTGAAAATCAAATCACAGAAGTGGTAATATTTCATTTAAACGAAAAATCAGTTATTTAACTACCACTTAGTGGTTTCACTATTCATCAAAAATTGAGGTTTTTCAGAACAATGCCAAAATTTCACCCTAAGCTATAATTGATATTCCGAATCCAAAAATGATGTCCATTTTGAAATATAAAATTTCTATAATTTTAAAAAGTGGTTATTACTATTCATACCGGCTACTTTGATTAGTCATGGTGTTTTAGAACTCGAAGTTGCATACAATGTATGCTATTGAATTATTGAATGAGAAGCGTATTGTGGAAGCTCGGGGTGTTACATTCTCCCCTCCTTCAATAAACTGCGTCCTCGCAATTTGAAATTTTTCTTGGAAAATAAAAGGTTGAAAATAGAAAATACCTTTGTGGAAAACCCACATCGGAAATAAGGTTAATAAAATTTAGTCTTAATATGAGGGAAATGGAAATAAGAAAGTCACCACCAAATTATGATCTCGATAAGGAGAACATTGGTGGAAATTAGAGACATATAATTGGAGGAAAAACGTAAATATTTGTAGGGAGTGATTGAGGTCATCAATCACAATCAACTGTCAAATTGAGGGCCTCATAGCCTTCAATCTATGTTGATTTAAAATATCATCAGTTCAACAAGACAGAAGGTATTAGGATAACACATTTTTTTGTTTTAATATCCCTTTACTGATGTTTAAGAATTAATTTATTCATTGAATAAGATATAGGTATATATATATTTATGCTTGAGAATTAGAGTTTCAACCTTCAACTCATCTTTCACTCAAAAAGATAATAGAACTCAAAAATATTATACTTTTCCTAATTGTATAAGGTTCCAAATGTTAACACATACCATTTAGATTAGTAAAATTATTTTGTAATAACCAGGGACTTCCTGTAGGCTAGTGGTAGGAAATAAAGGCCTGTCGCACTATGGTTGTGGGTTCGATTCCTGCAGCTTTGTCCGACATGACGGGTTATGCCCCACCCTGCAGGTTGTCCTTTTCCTAAAACTATAGTATTATAATATTCCAAAAATAATCTTCATAAATTTTTTAACCTTAAACAATACTATCCAAAGATCAACATAATCCACTCCAACCTTTATAGTTATCCAAAATACCTCCGTCCAGACTTTTTCTAAAAGGTCTCTTAATTCCAAAATCAGTTGTAACATCAGATTCCCCAAACAAAGTAAAGTTTCTCTTATTGTCACATACTAAAAATATTATTACCTTCATCATATTAAAACCTTACTGAAACAACAAGTACTGTAGTACAATCCTTATATATATCACATTATTCTAATAACCAGAATATAATCCATGATTCCAAAAGCACGAATACATTAATTATTCCGATTCAACTGTAGTAACAACATAAGATTGTCCTTGATCCCTTGGCCTTTTCTGAGGTAAGTTTCCCTGACGCTTAGGACATTCATTTGCATAATGCCCCATTTCCCTACAATTGTAGCATTCAACATTGATAGCCTCTTTCTTTCCCTTGCAATCACGCGCCTGATGACCTTTTTCCCCACATTTATAACAAACTCCCATTCCTTTTAGACAAGTACTAGGGTGATTCTTCCCACAATTATCACATAATGGAAAATACTTCTTTCCTTTTTTCCATTTATCTGTCTCTTGTTCCGCTGTTATCTTCTTCTCTTGCTTTACTTTGTTGTCATAAGACTTAGAGAATTCCTTTTCTGTCTTGATAGAACACAATACAATATCATCGTATGACGAGAAGGTTTGTGAGACTAATGCTCGACGGAGAAATGGTTTTAACCCATCAATTTAACGATCAATCTTACTTCTTGGGTTACGTATATAATCTGCAGCATGCCTCGCTAACCTTGTAAAGTTGGCCTCATACTTTGCGACATTCTCATCCTCCTTTTGTCTCAGACTCAAAAATTGTCTTCCCATATCTGCTCGATGGTCACGAGGATAGTATTTTTCTAGGAAAAGATCTTTGAACTCCCTCCATTCCATATTCGATATGTCATCATCTTCCTTTGGGTTTTGAATCAGCGACCACCACTGATCGGCCTTTCCAGTGAGGCGGTAAACTGCCATGACAACCTTCTCCCTTTCGCTACTCCCCAAGGCGTGGAATATTTTCTCTAAGGTGTTTATCCATTGCTCAGCTACTAATGGATTTGTACCCCCATTAAATGTTGGTGGTTGTTTCCTCATGAAGCGGTCTAACATTGATCCTCCACGTTGCAGATCAGGGTGCTCCATACGAGTAAGGTTATTATTCATAACTTGAGTGAGTTGTCCCAGTATGGTAATAAGTTGATCAGCACCAGTTGTATCTCCAGCTCCAGAATAATTATCTTGAGCTGGAGGGAAATCCCTACACAGAGTGTGTGCATTGATACGGTTTCCATTCCTTCCACTAGGTGCCATTTCTAAACAATGGCATAAACTATATTAGTTTATGAATCAAAATACATAATTCCATACTTGTAAGATACATAACATAAATTGAACTATTTGTGGATATAATCCATAAAAAAATTTTCTTTGAGAAAGTATATACTCATAACCCATCATAGTGGTTTGTAAAGAAAACGAGAATTATACTAAGCATATCCCCCATGAGTGTCATAACCAAGAGTGCAGGAAGGCCCGTTGTTGTGCACCAGTCCCCGTTCGAGTATAGATCAAAGCGGTGTTTTCGGGTTTTACCCCTACGTACATCTGTGCCAAAGACGCCTCTACCTGCTCGTATCCAGACAGGGATTTATTGCTCGGAAAACTCACAAAATCTCTACAATAACAAAATTCTAGGAAGTTCTTCTATACTGATCCTCAAAGTCTACCTTTGGGATATGTGCTCTAATCAGAGTTTATCTAAATCTAGCTTCCAAGGTTAGTACTAAACTGCCTCTGATACCAACTGTAACGCCCCGACCCCAGCTACCCAGAGTCAGTGCATTACTTCGTAACATTGGCATGATCACAAAAGATCAAGTCTTGAAAGACCGGTTAGTTTAGTAGCCTTGGAAACACTAGATACATTCATAAATGTTACATTACAACATAAGGTGAAAAACTACAATAACAAAGTATCCATAGTCCACACTCATATCCTCTTCTGACTATCCCTGCAGGTCATTCATAAAAAACTTCTTCACATCCTGGAAAATATTAAAACATTGAAAGGGGTGAGCTCAGATGCTCAGTAAGGATAAAAATATTGAGGATGCTTTCATAAATAACAGAAAAATTTAAGGCAATGTATGACTAAAACTAAAGCCTTTTAAACTTGAACATCAACATAATATGGAAAAAGTAAAATGAGATAATGCCATTTACTTCTTCACATGGATATTCCACTGGTCGAATAATCACATGCAAGATCGATAACCACTTTCATAATGATGGAATGCATAATGCCAGACTATTATAACCACATAGTCAAAGCCTCATGCCAAGACCACAAATAAGATTTTGTCAAGGCCTCGTGCCAAGACACTGGTTTGTCTCATGAGACCTGCCGATGCATCGAGGAGCTATAGCGGGCTCCACCTGTCACTTATTAAGCCCAATGCATTCCTCATATGAATAGTTTTAAACATATCATAAACCATAACATAATCGTATCACATAAAACATGCATAAAGGAAACATAAAATTTCCACATTTCAATCACAAGATATCAATACAACACGTTGATATAATAAAAACTCTTTTAAAACCATTTTCAATACCAAAATAAAAGAATGTTAAAACTTTGTATTTATTTTTCATTAAAAAAAGATGGCTTGTAGAGGAAGCCGGAACTCAAATAATGGTCACGGCAGCGGAGAATTCATTGTCGCTGCATATGTACGGAAAGAAAAACATTCCCTCTTTTTTGTTTAGTAAAACGCTTCATATAAAAAGATTCCTTTTGAATAAACTTAAAGTTCAACGGGGTTTATACACCGTATAAAAGAAAGTTGTGTATAAAACCAAATATGCCTCAATGAAATGAGATTGAGACGAAGTCCTTAAAAAGATCATTTTTAGAATAAAATAGATCAATTATGTGTATTCACTATAGGTACACATAAAGAAAGTAAAAATACAAAATAGGACATAATAACATCATGACATAATTTGAAAGTAGGAGATTAACCCAAAGAATGGAAGTTGGGTTATGAAGTTCCCTTACCTTGCGTCATGTCTTGACTCGACCATTCTTTAACCTTCTGAATAATAAACTCGAGTTAATTCCTATTTATTTAAGAACCTATTTCATGTTCATTATTCCTTTTATATACAATATTATCATGTTATGAATATTATGTAATTATTTAAGTTTATAACGGTCATTTTGTCGATCTTAGGTACTTGAGTCAGAAATAACATTCTGATAATTACAAGTTGTTCATGTGGTGATATATCCATTATATCCAGAATTATATTCATGATATAGATATCATATATCTCATATATATCCAGTATATTCATTCATTTATAATATTCCATAACGTTTAGAGGTAAGAAATGAAATTCACCGTTCATGGAGATGGTAATCCGTACGTACGCATGAACGCTACTTTCATTTCTATTTCGTATTTAATGGAATGAAATCATAATTATATAAAGGTATAATATAGTTCCAGTATAATATCATATATAATATCATTTACTCCATCCTTTATACATCCCACATATGGCATTAACGATTCATATCACTTTGAGGGGGCGGTAGTCCGCACTTCCTAAAATTAAATTATCGCATTTACCCATAATGGAAATCATAAGATATGCCATAAATGAGAAATACAGAAGCATAAGTAAAACATAAACATATTATATATCCTATATAAATATAGTGACATCTTAATGGCCACCTTTGAAGGTGTTATATGAGTGTTGAACAATCAACGTTTCGTGAGGCAGAAATTCGCCATCCACAGAAACCGTATGTTCTTTAAGCATTAGATGTAGGTATGTGTAAGTGTAGCTCTAATACTTCTTATAACAACATCCTAGTATATTAAGGATACTGTTTTTGTTACAAAAGAAATTAATAAAAAGTGTTTAGGGGGTTGGAGAAGAAAAATAAAACAAAACAACATTAGAGAAGACATTACCTCAAAATCGGGTAACTCTATTTGATTTCAACCAAAGGCTTCCTTGGGAAGAGTTATGCCAAAAGTGATGCTTCTAGGAGTAATAGGGGGAAGTTTGGAGAGTATTTGGGCAGTTTTTGGGCGAGCCAAATGGCTTGAAAGTGTGAAAGGGGTGGTAGAGGTGGGGGCCTTTTATAAGAGGAGAGTAGGGGCACTCTTGGAAAGTAAGGAAATTTTACATTATTATACAATGATTTTCGGATTATAAAGGTCCCACACTTATATAATTCGTAGATAAGGTGATAAGGGTTAGAAATATACCCATCCAATAGTCTTTGGACAAGTGTACTCCTTGGATTGTACATTTTCTTTTCATTTTATTAAAATCGTTAAATAATGAGGTCATCGTTGCATCATAATGATGTCATAAATAATTTAATTTATTTAATGTCTAAAAATTATAAAAAAAATACTATGTTTTAGGAAATATTTTTATCTTTCCAATGACTATTTATAGTCAAAAATATGACTTTTATAACCACATGTAAAAATTGTTTTAGTAAAACATTTCATGTTTGTGTCATTTTTTACTTTAACATTAAATAAAAGGTATTTATGTCATTTTCTAACTAAAGTGGCTCCATGGGGTCCCAAGTTGACCCATGGATTGTCTTGGTCGGCCATAGAACATCCAATGAGGGTAGTACTTGTGTCAACCTCATCTCATATTATTAATACATTATTTCTACCTTAAAGTACACTAATTACCTCTAATCGCGATTAAGAACTTAAAAGTTACTATTCACCAAAAATTATTTTAATCTCATTGAACCAAATTTTACTTCTTAATGACAACCATGTATGTTGGATTTTTGAAAATCAAATCACAGAAGTGTTAATATTTCATTTAAACGAAAAATCAGTTATTTAACTACCACTTAGTGGTTTCACTATTCATCAAAAATTGAAGTTTTTCAGAACAATGCCAAAATTTCACCCTAAGCTATAATTGATATTCCGAATTCAAAAATGATGTCTATTTTAAAAAATTCCAAACATATAAGTTGAATTAATTAATTTTATAATTAATTCTTTCTTTCACAACAAATAGCGTGTTTTTAAGAAACAATTTATATCAAAAGATTGGCAATTGTTTATGTCCAATTTCAAGGTTAAATTAATTCTAATGACCACCATTGGATAAAATGGTAAAAATATATTCTAATTATACTTTAAAACCACTAAATAGTATAATTTATCACTATAAATTATTTTTATTAGAAAAATTTGTTTTTAAGTATTTTTCACTATTCATAAAAAATTAGAAGTTCTTAGAAAAAAACCAAAAATTCAACATAGGCTAATTTCGATATTCCGAATCCAAAAATGAAGTCCATTTTGAAATATAAAATTTCTATAATTTTAAAAAGTGGTTATTACTATTCATAATGGCTACTATGATTAGTCGCAGTGTTTTAGAACTCGAAGTTGCGTACAATGCAAGCTATTGCATTATTGAATGAGAAGCGTATTGTGGAAGCTCGGGGTGTTACAAAGATTTACCATGGTCTCCACAAAAATTAATGGTATTCCTAAATAATGAAGGATCTAGAAAGATTCCTAGAAAGATAATTCACCTATAAACATATGAAATTCGAGCATCAGAGGCCTGTTAGGCTGTTAGATGATCTTACCATTCCAAATTAAAAATGAGAACATGTCGTATAGATTTTGTAATAAGATTACCTAGGACTACCTCTAAGAGAAATGTAGTATGGGTTATTATGGATCATCTAATTAAGGTATCCCACTTATTTCCTATTAGGTATACCTTCATTGTTCATGATCTATATAGTCTTTATATTTTCAAGATACTTTGGGTCATATTGTACCAAGGAGTATATTTTTTATAAAGGTCCTTATTTTACATCGTGGATTTGACTGGGTCTTCATAAGGCATTGGAATCATTTGTTCTCCTATGTATGACCTATCATCAACAAATTGATAGCCAATTTGATTTGTCTATTCCGGTTCTGGAGGATAATCTATGATCCTTTGTTTTATATTTTGATGGTTTATGGTAAAATCATAAAAAATTGTAGAGTTTTCATATAATAATAGCTTCAAGTTGTCAATTAAAATAGAAAATTTCAAGGATTTGATTATCCAGCCATTCAATTTTCCACTATATTGGTTAGAGCTTGGTTAGTATGTTCTGGTTGGAAAAAGTCTCATACAAGAGATTTTGGAGTAATTTTAGTAGATCAGGATGCAGTTGGTGACCTCATAGAGTAGGAAGAAATCATAGGATGATCATCCGAGACAACCTCTAGAGTCTGAGTTTTATCATATTGTTTTTCATTGGGAGTTTCTTAGGTTGGGGAAAGGTTTTATCATGAATCATGGGAGGATATCATCTAGTTTTTTCATTACATTATAGATAATGTAAAGGGTTAGTCTATTGGTGTACTCATTATCCCTTCCTATGAAAAATAATTTTTTGAATGATAGGTTTTTTGTATTACATCTTAAGAGATATTATCCCAACCCATTAATGTGATACATATTGAGGACAGGTATATTTTTCTAGATGTGTCCTTTGATGAGAATATGACAAGGATTATGGAATTAAGTGAGAAATATCTTTGAGTATGACTATACCTCTAGTTCGAGTGTTGTTGCAGCATGGGCATATTCAAGAAGAGGACTGAGAGAGAGAGTCTGGTATATGATTATAGTGGCCACACTAGTTCATTGTGAATTTATAGTGATGGTAGGAGTAGAGTAGGGATGAGTTTTCATATGGTGGGGAGGTTGTAAGATCCCATATTTTCCTAGCACATCCCTATTTGAGTTTTTCATTAAACCTATATTTTCATTTTCATTGTCTTTAAACCTTAATAGTTTCTTCTCATTCAGATATATAGATCCTTTGATTTGAGATGAACTAATTTTAGAGAATTTATTTTTGTTTAAATGAATTTATTTTAGGTATAAATGTGTTAAATGGATTTATAATGGTTTTCCAATAGTTTGGATAGATTAATAGGTGGTTTTAGTTCTTTCCATGGAAATATTCAAATAGATTTTTTGTATGGAATTTACACACCATGTAAATATATTACAAGATGTGTAAATGCCTTTAAGCACATGTCTTGAATGGTTTTATGGTGTGAAATGAATATATGTTGTGAAACTCGTTTTAGATGTCTAGTAGTTTATCAGGATATATATTAAGGAAAGGTGATGTGTTTTTTCAATAACTCCTAAAAAATAAATACATGAAATAAAATAGGGTTACATATGATGTATTTCTCGTGATCACTAGTTTTAATTGTACCATGAATTTATAATCTTATTATATCCACTTTTATCTTCCCTCACTAAATACTATAATTATTTCCATGTGATTTAAGAGTCCCCTTTTCCTTTTTGAATTCGAGGTAAATGTGATCAATGTTGAGTGAGTGGTTTTTCTTAGGTCTTATTTTATTTCCCATTTCTCTCCACCATTTCAGTGAAAATATCTTAACTATTATGGTTTGGGTGTTGATCTTGGTATTCTGGGATCTCGGCTTCCCAAAATCATTTTCACCTTCCTACTCGTTGGTATTACCCATTAGATGTGTTGTGTTAATTGTCAATTAATGGTTGGTGGTCCAAATTATAAGCCTTTGGTCTATTTAATAGTTTGGTATGTTCAATATTGTGATTATTACACCATGATGTGAATGATAATTGTTTTAATAATGAATGATGATAATTCATGAATTGGAATATTTTTTGGATTAATTTAGATTCAATTAGTGTTGCTACTTGGATTATGGAAACCCATTGGGTGAGAAAATCCTTGAATAAGATTGAAGTGGATAATATAATAAAGTGTGCTTAGCATGGTCTAGGAACTATGTGATTTCTTGATATAGAATCATTATGGTGATGGATCTAGTCTATTGAAATGGTTGGATGTAATTTGATAAATTAAAAAAGACAAATTAAATGAAAAATGGAAATGTTATTAATTAACCATTGAAGATTGTAGTGTGATATAGTGATATCCTTTCTGTCATTACATGATGTGTTTCATATATTAACGCTTATATAACATTCTTTTCCCTATTTTATGTTGTAATTATTATATAGCGATCATTCCCTAGATTGATGTTATAATGATTATATAGAAATATTTTCCCAGTTTGATGCAAAAATGATTATATAGAGGAATTTTCACAGTTCGATGCTAAAATAATTATATATCAGCATTTTTAAAGAGGCTAAAATGAATATGTAGAGAGATTAGCCCAGTTAATGTTTTAAGGAATATATATCGATTTATCCCGAGTGTTATGCTAAAATATACATATGGATTTTTTTAGTGTTTGAAATACGTATACAGAGAAATTCTCTCAATTGTTTGATTATGACACGGTTTATGGTCATGGTTGGTATGGTTGTCCAACATGCTCACATACATTCTGTAACGGATTCAAAGTACGTTGATTTATAAATTGTATTCATTGATTTATTAATAAACTTTATTATCTCTTTATTACATTCACTTATTATCATGCTAGTTTTATTTTGACATGGTCGTTTCAACCTACTTATTTGCAGTCACACCCAATTCGATCCACCTTTTAGTAAATGAGAATATCACATTGATTTTTGTTTGGACAAGGGATGGAGACCTTGTTGTTCATTATTTCTTATTGTTTGGGACTGGAGATGGGGTATACAACCGAAAGGGTTTTTAGAACCAGGGTATTTTATGTTATTTTGGTTCAGTTGATTCGTTTCTTTTCATTGATTTTAGTTCGACATTTTGATACATAGCAGTCTATCAATACATGATTTATTATTATTGATTTATTGGTTCGTCCTTTTACTTCCTAGTGGTATGATATATTATTTCTATATTTTCTATTAATTTTTTATTTATAAATTATTATTTATTATAGTGTGTTATAACTTTGAACCATGGGGTATAGTCACACCACTATACTCATCATGCCCCCACTGCTAGTCGGTAGCCTCAAGCATATGGGGAGGGGCACATTAGGTCCTATAACGAACCTAATTTTGCAACGTAACAGAGTTTTGGGTCAGGTAATGTTACAAAATGGATTTATAAATCCAATTATTTTCATGAAAGGTAAGAAAATTACATCAATAGAGAAATATATACACCATAAAAAACAAGTTCTGAATATGGAATATGTCTAAAAGAATAAAAATTCAGATGATAAATCCCTTATATTTAATCTCAACTTCCATGAATTCGCATTAATCAACTATATAATAAACATTAATATCTTAATAACGTATTTTATAACATTATTGATATATAATAGCACTAGTAAACTTAAATTTTAATAATTAATTATGAATTTTTTATTTAGTCATTTTTTATTTTCGTCATTGGGAGTTAATGAATTTGATTACCCCGCACATGCTTTATAATGGTGACGTCGAACCCTAATATTTGAAACCAAGTTCATCATTACCATATTAGAAAATATTTTTAAAATATTTTTCCAATTATTTATGAATTTCCATGATTATTTTATATAAATTATGGGGAGGGTTCATGATAATGGGAAATATGATAAGCTTGTTTTGGGTAATTTACCAATATGATTGGATTACTTTACAATGATCATTATTTTTTGTTTCATTATTTCAAATACAAACATATAAAATATATTAATCCTTAATATCATATATTTTAAAACCATCCATGTGAGGTGTTGATGAAAATTGAAACATGTCATTCATTGAGGCGGTATTCTACACATACGCAAGGGATACATTTTTATTTTATTAATAGGTTGAAGGAAAGGAAGAAAAATTATAATTTATATTGAAAAAATCATAATTATATTATATATCTCATATAAATTCAATAAATAAATTATTATATCTATACATGTATATAAGTGATGAAAAATGAAATATGTTGTTTATAGAAGAGATAGCCCCCAAGTACACCAGGATAAAGATTCAATTTTACATCAAATATGGGAAATTTGGAAAAATTATTATTATTAAATAACAATTTATAATTTTTAATGTAATTTATTTATGAAAAAACCAAATATGTCACTTCGTGGAGGTTGTAGTATGAATGTACACATGAACGTCTTTCTAGTTATTTTAAGGAAGTGTAAAGTATATATAATGGTTATTGGATTAATATAATAATATTTAAATATAATATGAATATTTATTTAATAATATTAGAATGAGTAATATTTAATAGGACGAGGAAGAAAAAAAGAAAAAAAAGTAATAATTTATCAGTAATCACGGTGAGAATTTTACTCTTCTCTTGGAGGGCCTCTTAAAAATGAATGATTTAGGAATTTTCCATATATCAAGGGGATAAAAATGTGTGATGGGGGTCTAGTGGGTTTAAATTTTCCATATTTTCAAGAGGAATCTTTTTTAGAGGTTATGTAAAGGGGTGGTGAAATTATCCTTTTATAAGTTAGGGAAATGACATTTTTATAATAATATAAAATCAAAATTCACTATTCAAAGAATGTGAGGAAAAAATTAAACAATAGAGGTTTTATAAGCCATGGTCCTATAGAAACCTGCAACAAAATTTATAGATATAGCTTTTGTAATTTTATTCTTTTTCCCATAGTTTTAACATTTACCATAATTTACTTTTACAACAGTAACTTATTTTTGGATCTCAATAACTTATTGATATTCCTAAAAATTATATTAACCTTATTAACATTTATTTATATACTTATTTTGCATATTAAAAATATTATATAATAATAAATTTCGATGAGGGATAAAAATTAGTTTTTAAATAATAAAGGTATAATGCATAAAAATAGCTTTAGAAAAAACCATAACATAAGTTCCAAATTATCAAACATTGTTCAATAATTTTAAATTAATATTTTTAAATGTGTAATTTTTCTTATTAAATGGATATATAGAATGTAAAATGGTTTTATAAAATTTTAAGTCCTTTTTATATTCAAATGGTGTTATAATAGTCATTGTATTTTGAAAAAATTTATTTTTAACTATTCACATAATAATCATTCTTTTTTAGAATATTCTCAAAACACAACCTAAGATGATACTATTATGATAAATCTGAAAAAAAAATTAATTTCTTATAATTAAGATTCTAAAATTTATGAATTTTGCTTATAATTGGAAATAAAAATTATAATAAAACAGTTTTTTATGAAAATGATTCAAATATTAACCATTCATATTCTTATTTCATATCAATTTATAATTAAATTAGTGTTTGTATAATATGAATATTAAAAATATATTCTATAATTAGATAACCATAATATAATTTTTCTCTTAAAAAATATATTCATAGCATATAAAGAGTCAATTTTAGAGTAAAAATATATATTTTAAATTATAAAATTATCTTATTAGTTATTTAAGTACAATAATTGAATTTCATTAGTTAATTAGTCATAAAATTGACCTTTATTTTTCTTTATATATATATATTTTATAATCCATTTATCTTTATTTATACCCATCAATTCAATGGATACATTATGATGGTTATATTTATCTTAATAAAATATGTCGTTCTTTATTTTGGTTTAGTGTTTCTTGTGAAACAAGTCATTTAATCAATACTTATTTGAGAATAAATATATAATAAAATATTGAGGTGTTACATCCCACATGTAAAATAACATTTTTACTTGAAAATTTAATTACCATTCAATAATTAAAATATTTATGGGTATCTATCAGATAGACAATACCCAAGACATAATTTCCAACTTTACTTAATGGATAATATTATATAGATAAATTTTTATTTATAATAGACTTATGTAGATATTATTAGAAAACATTTATAAATATGACTCTTTATCTATGTATAAGATTTATGAGTTTCTATAGACATATCATAAAGACCATTATTTTCATTATCTTCATTCCAACCAAATATCTAGACCAAAATGATTATAACGACGTCTAGTAAAATTACATTAAATGATTATGTGAATATGAAAATAGAATCCTACGATATATTCTCTTATGAAACATTCATTTCAACCCATTATACATTCATTTCAACTATGATATAATTATATCAACTTATAACTCCATTATTTAACCTCATTTTTCCATGGTCATATTCATATTAGGTTCTCAATCAGAACTAGTTATATATTATATCATTAACATCTAATTAAATCCTTTATAATGGTTTATAAAGTGATATTGAATCACCAAAGAATATCCCTCGGGATTTTCAATCCTTGGATGAATTTTCTTTATTATACACTAGACGAATATCATGAAAAGATCTAACCTTCTTTTTAGGGTTATTACACCTATGTGAATCTGTGCCAATGCCAACCTCAGTTGGTTTGTATCTAGACAATGGTGTTATTTCCATGAAGACACACACTCTCTACTTCAAAAAAAGATGTTTTTTCTAGAAATATAATTACAGTTTTTACTAATAATATCTAGCACTAATGACTAAAATTAATAACACTAATCCCCAAAAAAATAACTAAACTTTTTTCTGATACCAACTTTATTTCTATAGACCCATACTCTTTGGTTTGGTAATAGAAAAATATAATTTACAAAATATCTTTGATAACATGTTTGATAATCCAAAATAACCTTTAATATTTTCCCATAAATAAAATGTTACGTCTCATTATAATCTAAAAATCCCAAAACCCAATATATTAGTGTATTTTGCGATTATCTACATATAAATTTTATTATGAACATCGCTCTATAATCTCATCATTATATACCTTCATCTAGTTATCTCCTATATTATACTCATCTTTAAAATCTTGGAATGGAGTCATAATAAATGGGTGAACTGAAATTATGAGTAATAGAAAACATCTCAAAAATTTATAAAAGGAGTTAAACCTTATGAATATTTGAAAACATGAATAAGGTATAAACATATTATTAAAATAAACATGAAACAATAAGATTTTTCCTTAAGGCATGATGAAATAATAAATATCTTCAATATGATCAAACATATACCATGTCGTAAGAGTCTATAAATTAAGAGACAATAATCATGATCTATTTATAATAACCTAGGAATATGACACATCATTGAAATAAGGGATAGACCTAAGAATAGTAAATCTAAATATTGTGAACAATGCTAAGAGAAATAATGTCTCTGTATAATCTTGAAAACATGGAAAAACATGATCATTTCCATGGAAAACCATATGAATAAATAATAATGATATCATGCTCATACACAAACCTTTTAACACAGAATAACATGATCGTATCCACGCAAAACCTTTCCAACAAAGAGAAATACAATCATGTACATGCCCAAACTTGTGAAGAAATAATGACATGATCATGTCCACACCCATCCTTCTGAACAAACCATAACATAATAATGTCCATGCATAACCTTGTGGATAAATAAAAATGAAATCATGTTCAAACGAAACATTTTGAACAAATAATAACATGATCATGTATATGCACAACCTTTGAAATATAGCATAACATTATAATTTAAATGCACATCCTTGGTAATAAAGAAACATTTGATCATGTCCACACAAATAATTCTTATCTCATGAGAATGGAAACCTTATAAAAATATTAGAGACAAATATAGGATTCCACCCATATCCTACTGGTAAAACATAAAAATATATTACATTAATAAAATCATATATCATTTCATGAAAAAGCTATCAAAAATAAAATGTGTTTCTTAACATTCCTAATTAGTATTAAATATAATTATTTCAAGAGTAATATCAATTGATAACCATAATTAAATCAAACAGAAGCTGTATTGAACAAGAAATTTTATATTATTATTAATGTAAAATTACACCAAAGGATATATATAGTATATATATATATATTAAAATGGTTACAAAATCATGAAGATATATTTCATAAAAACTTTTTTATCATTATTGAACAAAGTTGATGTTATGAGTCACCTTCAAAAATTAATTTTAGTAATATAACTATTAAAAATTAAAAAATCCCACATTAAAATAAATAACAATAATATATCCTTGAAAATACAAAACAAATCTAGAAAAAATGTGGAGTGTAAGATGAAATATTTTAAGATGAAAAGGGAACCACTTTAGTATTTTAAAATTATACTGTTGAAACCAATATAATTTAAATTATTAATGAAGCCTAATTTTGAAAAGGGGTAAAAATAATATTTAAGATCACAAGAAATAATAAAAATTTCACATTAAAATAATAATGGATCACATTTTCAGGAATAATAATGTGTAAATGAAAGATAATGAGCTTATTGAAGAGCATGTGAATTATTATTAACATCATAAATTATTATGAAGAAAGAAATAAATCAGATAAGACTTAGTTTTTGTGAAAATTTAATAACCCATAAAATAATTATGAAATTAAATATTAAATCATTATAGTATATAATAAAATACTCTTTTAAAACAATATTCAAATAAGACTACAAATGAATCATTAAAAGAAGTTGATTCAAGAACATCCCTTATGGCTCTAGTAACTTTTGAATTAAAATATCGTGAAAATATATCTTCAATTATATATATAAATCCATTTAATTTTATAATTTTATTAAAATTATATCCATATTTTATTATAAGAAAATGACTAAATAAAAAAATGGTGAATATGGAATATGTCTCAATAAATAAAAATCAATACAAGAAACCCCTGACCATTACTCTCAACTTTCACATAAGCAATCTATCAACCTTTATAATAAACATAACCAGATTAATAAAGTATTTAATAAAAAATTTCATATATAATACCTTTTCTACACTTTAATAATAATCATTTATTATGCATTTATTAGTTATTTTTTGTGTATTTTTATCATTGGGTGTTAGTAATTATGATCTATTCACTCATTCATTATAATAGAAATGTCAAACCCCATTATTTTATATAAGTATCATCATTCATAGATTGTAAAATATTTTTAAATAATTTTTTTTCATTTATTTATTCATCAAAATATGAATTTTCTGGAATCTATAGCCATGGATTGTGAGAGTGTGATCTCTGATGGCCTTGTTTTAGGTACATTCTCGATGTTAACATGTTACTTTATAATGATCGTTAATTTTTTTCCATAACATCTTAACTATATTTAGGAAACATTTTATTTATTAATATAATATATATTTATCAAATATATTATATATTCATCTATGTAAGGCGGTGATGAAAACTAAATCACGTCGTCCATAAAAGGTGGTAATCTATATATACCAACAGGCGATATTTCGATTTTTCAATTGATGGAAATAAAGTTTTATAATAAATTTTCTTCCAAAATAATTATTATATTATAATTATAATGTATATTATTTAAATTAATTCATATAATCATACATGTGTGGTGTTTATAAAAAATTGAATACTCCATTCATGGTGGCAGTTGTTCGTATGTACAAACGGATGGCATTTTCATTTTTTATAGAGTGGAAGTAATAAAAATTTTTATCATTTAAAAATATAAATAATGTTATAAATATAATATTTATTCATTTAATACACTTTTAAAACCATAAAAGTATGGATGTTATGAAAAATGAAATATATAGCTTAATAGAGGTAGCAATCTGCACGTATGCCTGAACAATGTTTACATTTTTCTAAAGATGTGAGAAGTATATAAAATGATAATAATATTATCAAAATTAAATTTTATTATACTAATAATACTTATTTAATTATATTATAATGTTTAAATTAATTTTGAGTAGAATGATATTGAATGAAAAAAATTAAAATTGATTTGTATTCGTGTTAAGAATTTGATCCTTCTCATCAAGGACATCTTAGAAATTGAGGATTTTGGGATTTTCCTTGGATAAAGAGGCTTCCAAACGAGACATAGTGATATAGGAGAAGTAAAATGGTTATATTTTAATGATTAATTTGAATTTTCATATTTTATGTAAAGAGGTGGTCAAAGACTCTATTTATAAGTGAGGGCAGTGTCATTTCTAAAAATATAAAAAAGGAAAAGTCCCTATTCAAGGAAAGTGAATACAAAATTGGATAGTAATTGATATTATATGAGTAATTTTTCAAAAACTCCCTTAAACACACATTTTTATATTTGGTTTGAGTAATTTTACTATTTTTTATCCTTAGATTTTACTTTGAACATAATTTAATTTTACAACATTAACTTATTTTTTCCCTTGGTAACATATTTAAGAAATTGAAATAAAATTAAACTTATTATCTAATTTTGATATGATAATTAAAAACATTAAACCATTTCATAATATCATTTATAATACTGATAAAAAATAATTTCAAAATAATTAATATATAGCACATAGAAATAGTTTAAGAAAAATACATAACATAGATTCCAAAATGTCTAACATATGTTGTCAATTTAAACATGATATTTTTATATGTTTAACATTACTTAATAAATATTTATTTTTCATAGAAAAATGTTTCAAAATTTTTTAAGTGTTTCTTCTATCCTAACGAAGTCATAAAAGTCCTGGAATTTCTAACAACCAGGTTATGGAATATTCACTTAAAAATCAACATTTTTGAAATATTAGGAAAATTTATCTCATGATAAAAAATTTATAATAAATAAAAAAATGAAGTTTGGATTTTCAAATTTATATCAGAAAAATTTGAAATTTATCTTTTAAATTGAAATATAAAATATATAGAAAAAATATTTTTTTAAGAAAACGACCCTTTCAAATATTAACTTTTCTTAATATAATTTACTATCAATTTATAATTATAATTATATTAATATATTATTGGTATAAAAATATTTTTTTTCATTATCTTATCATAATATACTTCGTTTCTTGGAAGAAAAATTAATGGTGCATAAAAATCCAATTTTGGAAAAAAATACATTATTAAGAATAAAATGTTCTTTTTGGTTGTTTGGATAAAAAAATTGAATTTCATCAATGAATTAGTATTAAAAGAGGGATTTATTTTTCATTAAAAATATTTTCATAATAGTTTCCCTTTATATATTACTATCAATTCAATAGATATATTACAATGTTAATATTTATATTAATAAAATGTCTAACAATTTGTTTTGGTTCGATGTTATGTGTGAAACAAGTTATTTAGTCAAAAAAAATAATATATATATATATATATAATAAAAATATAGGGGTGATAAATAATTATCCATGTATGACTTTTCTAGAGTTTGTTTTGAATAATATGCTTCATAAGTCTTTAGACTTGTTTTTTTTGGATAATTCTATTGAATGGAAATATGAGTTTCTAGTATATTTATTCTGGAGAGATTATTTATTGAGGGGTGTGACGTCTCTTCTATGGCTGCATCGTGTGACTCTATGGGATCGAATTTGTGGCGAAGCTTCTGTTTGCCGACCTTTTTTATGCCCTCCCCATCGATTTGGACATGGCTTCTTGTGGCAGCATAGTGAGGGTCTTGTGAGGGTCCATTTGTCAAGTTTCTTGCTGCTGCGACAAAGGTTGTCATCACGTTATTGTGTTGGCTGCAGGTGCGTTGGGTATATCTGGTCTTCTTATACAGTGGAAGGTGGCGACGGGCCTTGCGTTCTTCTTTCGGTTTGGTCTGGCATCATGGTGATGATTTTCAGTGATGTTTTTTTATGTTTGCTATGTTTTTTATCATGATTTTCTTAAGTTCTGGTTCTTGTTTTGGATTTAGTTTTCTAGTTTTCTATTGATCTTTCTGGTATTGCGGTAACGGATTGTTCCAGTGGCGGAGGTGATTTTAGACTCAGGAGTATCTCATTTCGGTGCTGGTTCATTTTGCATACTCTTCATTTCTGTTTTTTGTTGGTTTGGGTCGTGTGATGGATCATCAATGCCGATGATTTGTACCGGTTCTAATTGTTCTAGACAAGGGTGGTGGTTGAGTTGTTGCTGAAGAATCAGGAGAATAATTGTCTGGTTCAATGAAGGGTCTATTCTATGATGTTGGTTTCTGATTTTTTTGAATTTATGGTGTTGGCCTCTTTGTCAATGAAGGCAGAGGTATGACTGCTTCTATGAAGTATCTAATAGAGGTGATACGAATGGTCATTGGGGGTATGAAAATGGATTTATCGTAGGTCTGATTTGGTGTTTTTGATAATTGTGTAGAATTCTTTGGAATGGTGGAGTTGGTGGTTAAATTCATTGAGTTTGTGGAATGTTCTTTATGGCCATCTGGTTCGAGGTTTGAGGGTCTCTACATCTATCATACATGGTTTGTCTCTAGATGTGGTTTAGAGAAGATGGTTTTCATCTGGTCATCGCTTCAGAATTGGATGTTTGAGAGGGTATGGATTTTCCATCGTTTCCAGGCCCATGTGCTCATGCACGGGACAATTTTCTGACAACGAGGAGCAGAAAGAGGCTGATGTTTTTGTCTATAATGCTGGGTAGGGGATCTTCTATGTAATCTTGGTGTTGTTTGGCCTTAAATTTTTTACCAGGGTGCTTTGAGTGTCTTTAATCGGGTAGTCATGTATGGTTTCTCACTTTTCCCTCAAAAGTGTTTGAATAATAAAAAATTTAATTTTCAGTCAGAAGTAATAATAAATAGAACAAATTTATAAATACAAGAATCATGTTATTTTAAATTTATTCTAATTTATAATTTAAATTCAAGTAATAGTTTTTTACTTTTGGTGTGTGATATATTGTAGTTTCATGCACTCGTTTTATGTTTGTGTTGTGTGAGAGACAAAAATAGAGATTCCTCTATATAAAAATTATTATGAATATTTTTGAGGGAAATTTGAAGGATAAGTGACTATAAAAATCAGACAACAATAATACATTACCTAAAATAGTATATGTTAAAGACAAAGAATAATGATAATAACTATAATAACTTTAATCGAAGTCTATTATAGTTTGATACACTTTTATTATATTAATACCAAATAATTTATCATTTTTAATAGTATAATAAGTACTCAAGCACTATTGGGAGATGTGTTACATGAGTAAAAGGATATTCCTTACTAGTTTTTACCTACATGTTGATACTCATAAGCCATATGATCTTAGTTAAATGCAGATCATGTTATGTATTTTCTTTTCATTTAGAGAGGTTGACCCTGTAAATCGGTTATTTTATTAGTGTGTGTGAGTTTGGAAATGATCTTATCACACTTTTAAAGGTAAATCGGTATTTCTCCACAATTAAAATTAAAAGAAATTTATATAGTATATTCACACAACCAATAATGTATTTATACTGATATGTGGTTTCCGTTTTGATTTTTTTACATATATGGTTTCCTTCATTTATTATATTTTATTTCAAGTTGAATTATGTGAGTTTCATTCTAATAAAAGATTTTTTCATTTAATATAAGGTGTATATAATGTAAATCTATAATTTAGTGAATGGAAATGTGATTATAATATTTTATGGTAAATAGTTTCATATATGGAGGGACATGATGGGTTATTTTATATTATCCATCTGTTATGATGTATTATAAGTTTTGAATAATAGACTCTATCCTCATTCAAATAATGGTTCTATTAGAGTATCAGGTAAGAATAATATTGAAAATGATGGATGTGATCATATTTTTATATTACCAATAATTTAAATGAGTTAATTTATAAAATTCAAAGGAATTAAAATTAAAAAAGACACTTGGTACCATCTTGAGAGATTCAATAAATTCCATACTAATATAAACTGATCAAATATAGAGATTTTTTGGTCGAAGTATGAAGACCTCAAAATGAAAAATGAAAAATGTGTTGATGGATTATTCACATGGTAAAATAAAATTGCAGCCATTATTAGAGGATTTAGTGATAATTTATAATATATAACAGTGGTTTAGAATATATATTACATCCTTAATGATATGTTTTATACTAAATCCTCAACATAGAATAAAAATATCTAAAAAAACTCTTAACTATGGATAACTTACAATATATTATAATTTACTATTATATGTGAAATGACAATGTTTTCAAGAAGAAGGATAATGTTGAAAAATAAATCACTTTTCCATCCTCAAAGAAATATAAGTACAGGAAAAATTTTCTTGATTTTAAAACTAGATATTCATATTCAGATTCATATATTAACATCAATTATGATAAATATTTTTCTCATATACATAGTATCAGGATAATTTGTAATAGATAATTCAAGGGAAATTTTCCATCTCAATGTTTTATGTGTGGATACATAAGACATTTTTTCGTAAATTATTAAAGAATAAAATATGAAGAATCTAACAAATAAGAAGAATAAATACTAAGAAGATATATCAAGAAGAAGTTAAAAAATATAGGAAATTCAAATTGTTCTTATAAAATAAAGATAAATAATTATTCTAAATAAAAAATTAGAATATTTTTATCCATGTGTGAATACGGAGAAATATGTAATAAAGGAGAAGAAATTTAAAATACTTCTAGCATTGATAAAAAGAATCTTATTGCTAAGGTGAATGGTAAAAATATCACTATTTATGAGATAAGTAATACAATAAGTGAGGATTGATAAGCATAGAGGGTTTTTATGTTCAATAGATTATTTAAATAATGTCTTTCAAAGATCTCAAATTTGTATAAGTATATCACAATTTAGAATAAAAATATTTAATCTTTTGTCAATAATGTATTCGTACATAATTAAAAATATTCAAAGCTACTAAAATAAATTTAATATATGAAGAATATGTTTTATTATGATAAATATATAAAAATAAATATAGAATGACAAATTATGTAAAAATAAATATATTAACTATATTCAAATGAAACTAGTCAATCTATAAGAAAAAATCAACAATTCTAAATCCATCTTTATAATTATATTTCTAGGTTTGAAGAATGTTCAATGAAGAAAGAGTATTGTGAAGATGCAAAAATGACCTTATAAGTGTGAAAAAACTCTTGAAAATATTGGTAAAAATTATTAGAATAAGAATCAACTGAATAAGATAATGTTTGTGGAAAATCTATTGATCCAAAAAATAATATATATTCAGGGAACGACAACTTATCCTCAAAAATGGTTACCCTAGTGAATGTATATAGTAATAGAAAATTCGTTATATTAATAAGAAAATATTAAAAGATGAAAATAATTTTTTAGGCAAAAAGATTATAAGATTGATGACTAAGAGAAGGAAGTATTGCAACTATCAATAGCTATAGTGGAAAGAAATATTTCTACAGGTATTGTTGGTACATTCAAGAATTAATGAATTTTGAAATATTTTTTTGTTATATTATAGTCCTTATTATGTGAATAGGATTTTTATAAGGAATCATTTTTAATTGTTTTGATCCCCTCAAAATAAGAATGTTTTGGAAAATATTATAAATTATACATATAAATATCATAAAAGATTAGAATTTGTTGATGTATTTTGTAGAAGATATGACCAACCCATTCACCATAAAAGTTAATATCTTATCCTCATACTACATTAAAAATAATATGAGTTACAATAGTCTATATACTTAAAATAATAATAATAATGTAAACAATAAATATTTAGTTATGGAAGTTTCAATTAAAGAATTAAAATGGAATAATCTGTAGATTTTGGATATTGGTTTTTCTTATAATATGATAGGAGTTTAGAAACATATATAACATATTATGAAGTATAAATAAGTTTCAGAGACATTTTTAAAAGATGGTTCATTTAAAATAAAAGGTGTTGGATAAGATGTGATTGGGAATGATTAACTAAAATCAAATTACATTATATTTTTTAAAGGACTGAAACAAAATATGATTATTCTGTATATGTCATGTTTTGAAGTAAATTAAGATACATTATAAATGAATATATTATTGGTGAATAACATAAAATATTGTTACATTTTGTCAAGATGACAATAGATAATGGGTAATCTATTTTGAGTTGGTAAAGCTGAAAATTCTTTTTCATTTAAGAATGAGAGAAGAAAATAATTTATAGCATTGAAGGTTTAGTAATTTTATACAAAATAATACAAAAAATTTTACCATATTATATAATGTTCTTTATGTTACTAATATAAAATTAGAATATAATTTTATGAACTCAATTTTCCAAAAGGGAAAAATTGTTAACTCTTCAGACAACAAGGAGTAGATTGAACAAACCCATCCACTAGAGCACATTAATTTACATATTTATGGGAATATTGGGAAGAAATAAGTAAATGTAGATACAAATTTAATATAATTTTATTGACTTATTTATATAGTTTAATTGTATCATTTTTATTAAACATAAATCAACATTTTTAAATATGTTTAAATATATTAGAAGAATTGTAGAGAAGGAGTGTGGTTTATTCTTAAATAATATTTAGATAGATAATGTTGATGAATATAGAATTTTGTAATATTATACTTACCTTGAGATATAATGTATTAACACTGAACATAGTGGACTATATAAACCATTAGGAAATTATTCTGTTTAATAGAATAACATAGGTTTAGTGGAGATTACTTGAACAATTTTTATAACGAATAATACCCCTCTGTATTTTTGGAGACAAGATATTCGTACGATATTTCACATTCAAAACTTTTTATTTTATATAAAAATACATATATGAATATATAATGAATTTATTTTAATATGTTTCTATGAGTTAATTATCTACAGGGGTTCAATATCCCTTATATCATCATGGTTAAATGAAAAACTATTCATGAGTATGAGTTAAAAGGTGTTGATGGGATATTTCATTGTTATCTTTTGAATAGAAAATTATACTCTTCTTATTAAAAACATATTGAGAATATTTTTTATACAGCTTTTGTCAAGTAACTAAAATACTTAGATAAATAATGAACATATGAATAAGTAAGTTCAATAAATGATATAGGTGAAGCTATTTTTATCAAACTAACCAAATAAGTTTTAGAAAATAATGAATGTGTGAAATACGTGTATTATTGAGTAGTAGATTTATCCATTTATAGTGATGTAGAATAAACATGTTTATCTCAACGAAGGATGATAATGAAAATTCAGGTGTATAATGTAATCGGGGAATAATGATGGTAGGTTTAAACAAGAACAACTTTGAGGGATGAATCAAATACATACATGTTTTTTTCACATTAAACCTATATATGTGATTGAATATTTATTGAATCAATATTGGTTTGGTGCTATGAAATTTGAGTTTGATCAGAGAGAGAGTAACTAAACATGGTCATTTTTACCCAATCCTATAAAATAAACACCTCATCAGAAGTAAATAGGTAAACTAAAACAAGTTGAACAAAAAGGCTGAAGTTATGAGAAATCATGAAATAATAGTTTATTGCAGTCTAATTATTACTCTTTATTGGTTTCAATTTTGGATTCCACAATAATATTTATTAATTATTCAACTAAAAGAAAATATAATGTTTTTCTATTGGATGTTAATCCTTCCTTCCTCAATGTTGATTTTTAATTTGTGGAATTAATTTTTTATGCTTTTGAATTGTTATTTAAATAATATTTGAATTATGTTTTTATTTTCAATAATACTTTATATGGGATGAAAGATGATCCCAAATAATTTCATTCTAATCTTGACTCCTTCTTGATAAATTTAAAATTCAAAAATAAATATGTGATATAAACCTCTACATTAAAGATGATAAAGAGGTATATATCATTTTTTTGTCAATGTTGATGATATAAAATTTTTTGGAAATGGAAAAGTCTATAATTTATTTCAAAATTAGGTAAATATTATTTTGGAAATGTATGTGATTTGTGATATAATTTATATTATTTCCTTACAAATTTTTCTATGGAGAGATTTCTTTCTTTATTAAGATAATTATACATTAGAACGTAAGAAAATGTTTGGTAAGGAGGTTTTAAATATATTTTCCACAACAATATTTGTTTGAACCAATATATCTAATTATAATTATGGAAAATAAGTAGATCCAAGGGGATTATGGAATCTTACTGAATTTTGTTTTTAAATTGATAGCTTCAAGGTTAGATGTAGTTTTTGTAGTTACAATTTAACGAGTATACAATTTCACAAAAGGAGTCCCATTTTAATTATAGAAAAAATATTCTTAGGTATATAAAAGGTACACTAGGGTTTGGTTTGAAATATGATATTTAATGGAATAATAACCTATTTGGGTTTTGAGATAATATTGGGTAAGAAATGTTGATGATAATAAATCTACATCAAGTAGAGTTTTCTCCCTAGGAGATAGGTGTATATGTTTTAACACTATGAAGCAGAGTTCTATGAATCTATATACATCTAAAATAGTGTATCTGGATTCAAGTCCAACTATAACTCCACTAAAGGGATGATAAATCAATTAAAAGATCTTAGAAGGAAGAAAATTTACCACTCCTCTTGGTTTGTATAATTGAAGTGCTATTAAACCATCAGAAAATAAATTTATACTTTCATGGTTAAAGGATATTGATATAAATTATCACATTATTAAATATCTTGTACAAAAGAGTGATATAAAAATTGTGTTCATTCCTAATAATGAGAAAGTGGTTGATATGTGCACCAAACCATTAATGAAGGATGATTATCATAGATTGTGGTCGATGATAGGAGTTTGTTATCAATCCTCACAGGGATAAGTCATAGTGATTTAGTCCCATCTCTCATCATGTTCTTTATATTATTATTTCAAAGTGGGGGGGGGGGGTAGTTGGTAAATAAAATATATTTATAATTTCTATCATAGTTAATACAAAATTTAAGTGAAAGGGGGAGTAATCTATTTATGTTTATTGAAACTTTTAGTGAGTTATTTATTTAAGGGGAGTATGTTCTTAAAGAGTGTTATTAAAAGGGTTAAGTTGTAAATTAAGTATTTTTTTATGTGTGAACTATTTTAACTATTTGGTGAAGTGTATGTAAAATATATATATTATAGATTCTAGGGAAATACTTATCATGTTTAGGAAAAATATGATTTGATGGTAGAGTATTTATTAAATAATAAGATAAACTTATATTTGGTAATTTTAGAGAATATTGTATTTGATGATGATGTATTTATTGAAGAATAATTGATCATTTCTTATATAAATGTTCAAGTGATATTGTTCCTTATAATTTAACAAAAAGGATTGGGTTTAAAGAAGTTATTAATGTGAGTCTTAGTTTTAGGTAGGAAATGAAATTATTACTAAATGTTATTGTTTCCTACATTGATTTCACTCAAGTAGGATTATAATTATTGAATTAAAATTTAGTACTACGTGTATTGAGTTTGATAGTGGTTGAGGTTCATTGATTTCTGACAATATAAAAAGGGGGATATTTTTTCACAATATATGTTTGGATTTTTTTGATAACATAGGGATATTATTGGGAGAAAAAGTTCTTCCAAAATATAGTATTCATCTAGAAGGTAATATTATATAAGATTATTGTGGATGTGATTATTTATTTATCTTTTTTCATTATCACATTAATCATGTTCAAACTATGTGATTTTAGGTTTTTCATTTGATGGGTACAATATTTCAATTTTTTTTTATTATTTTATGTTGCTTGAATTTTTTAAGGAATAGTTATAAAGGGGTTGATTTCATTTCAGGAAATCTGGAATTCTTATGCTAAAACTTGTATATTTTCCAAGATTATCTCATAACACTCTAAGTGACAGTGTAAGATTTTTTGTGAATCATATGAATTTAACCACTCTCTTATGACTTTGGTACACCCCATATAACATTTATCCCATATATGAATTCATGGTTGAATTAGTGTATGAATTTTAAAGTCATATACATCAATCTTTCACGGTTACATATAACATTACTTAGAGGACTTATTATGCACAACGTATAACCTTTAGGGTTCAAGCCGCTTCTAGTATATAAATTTTCTTGGGTGAATGGATTTTCAAGGATCCATGTTTTAATTTTCTAGATCAACATATGAATTCTTGGATACATGATTCTCTAGTAAAAAAATATAACATTCTATTATATTTATTCTGAAGAAAAGATTTATTGGGAAAGGATAATGTTTCTAAATCAAGGATAAGAAATAAAAAATTGGGTTTTTTTCATTTAAAGGGGCACAAAAATTCTGAAAATAATGATGAATATGATATGAGTAGTTACAGTGTGACTTTCCAGTCATGTTGCATCCACTTCTACTTCACTCAAGTGACTTATAATATAAGAGAATGGGAATAGTGGAATGGGAATAAAGTGATGAATTTGGGAAACATTTGAAGGAATCTATATTTATCTTAATTTGAATTTAAAATTCAAATTTGAATAATATTTTCAACTTTTTGTTTATGATATAAGGCAGTTTCTAGCATGCACGTTATGTGTGTGACATCGGAAAAAAGAAAAATGGATATTTATCTCTATAGATATTATCAAGTATATTTTTTAGAGATATTTTAAGAAATGTGACTATATTTATCACATAGTGAGGAGAAGATTCCTAAAACTATATTGGTTGGATAAGAAGTGGAATAATAATCCCTTTGATAACATAAATTTTAGTCAATTAAATATCAAGACTTTTTTCAGTTGAAAAAAAATAAATTATCAATTTAAAAAAATAGGAAGCACTCTGACACTATCAAGAGATATCTAGCATGATTAATAGTGGTATTACCTACTCATTTGTACCTACATGTTGAAATTAATGATTCATATAATCCTTATAAAATATAAATCATGCAAATTATTAGCCTTTTGTTTCGAAAGGTGAAACTTATAAATTTTTTATACCCATCATGTGTGTGCATTTTTCCATGATCGTATCTCACTTTAATAAGGGGTGACCATTGTCTCAAGAAAGAAACTAAAATAAATAAATCACTAATTCAACTCCCCTCTATGTGATTTCCACTTATTTATGTGGTTTTTTCCAGGATCTCCTCATAAGTGATGAAACCTATTTTAAAAATTATAAAATAATTACCATTGAACAAATTAAGGCCAAATAAAACCCTTTCCCCTCATTTAACAACCATTCATAAAAATTCATCTATAAAAAAACATTTACCTTATATTGAAAACTAAATTTCTAGTAAACCAACTTTAAAAATATTTTTGAAAAAAATAACCATCCATACAAGAATATGAGCCCAACAATGATGGGAACCAATATGTTAATAAATAACTAAGGAGTAACAAATGAAAATATTAAAGGGTTCTCCTGTAAAACAAGCACAATGGGATACAAATAATCATGATATATTATTCATGGAACTATTGATTAAGATGTTTGTTTCATTTTCTATACCCTATATCCTAATGCAATTTTATCCCAATAATACTATAATAACATGGGACCAATTGTTTTCCAATATTTCCTCTGAAAATATCACTAGCAAGTTGACTTTTCAAAATAGTCCCTCTCATGGATACTCCCCAATATAAGGCATAGCATAGAGTTAGGGAACTCTAGCTACTATGTGAGCTAACAAGTGTATTATAAATAAATATCTATCACTTAGACCTCAAGCTCCACGAACCAAAATAAAGTGTAATTGGGGAATCAATCTATCCAAGATTGATATATACAACACAAAAATAAAAAAAAATTCATCCCACCTCACCTCCAACACCCTCAAATGAAAAAAGCTTTTTCCAAATCATACAAACACCACATATCAATACACTACCCACAAGGGGATAAAAAAAATACAAGGGGTACTAATGAGGGTCCCACTAGTATAAAACCATTTATTTTTTATGATTCCAACTATTTATCTATAAATAATTTGACTTAGAATTCCAATTTATTTTTCCATTTTATAAAACTCTTCCTTCAAAACATTCTTTCGAACTCACTTAAAAATTGTCAATATAGATTTATCTAATATTATTATATAAAATAATGGATTTTTATAGTTAAACCAAAATTTGGCCAAATATGTGTCTTATTCATTTTTTAAGATGCCTCTTAGAAAATTTTTTCAATTATTGCAATGTCATAGAAATTAGTTTCAAAGCAATACATTAAATTAATATAGAAAATATTTTATACCAATACTCATATTCATGTAATCACTTCACAAACTCATCATTGATATCATAAATAATTATAATTTCATAAGAAATGGATTTTAGAACCCTGCAATTTCATGGAATTCAAAATTAATGGATTGCATAGAAATGCCTTCCTCATTCTGAGAGGAAATCACTTGCAACATGAATACTTCAATGGTTAAGGATAATATAAGAAAGAAACCACCCTTTCTAAACCATAAATCACACAAATCCTAAGGTTACATTATCCAAGACTCTATCCACCCCTTATATAGTGGTTAGGGTTTATGGTAGAAATAAAAACTTTAGATGAATTGAAGAGGGAATAATATAAAATATAAAGGAAGAGATGGAAGACAGATTTCCTTGAGAACCCATTTTTAAACCATGAAGTATAATCCAAAATCAACATGAATAACAATGAAGATATATCTTGAGATATTAAATTTTTTTATTATGAATGGGCGGTGGGAGGATAAAACCCCTAAAATAAAAGAGGGAAATTTTTTACTGTACTTTTCATGTGAAACATGGTGTTTTTCACAGATTTCCAACATCATTTTCAAAATTGTGTTCTAACCATGCGGCATCCATTCAGAGGCACCTACACGACTCACACAGTTTGGTCACACAGTTCCCCATAATGATGAATTAATTATATAGATCACCTCTACACACATAATATAGTCATAAAGTCTAATATAGACCTTTTAAAACTTGATAAATCATTCATAAATCTTTCAAAATACATTATTAAAAATTATATCTCTATTAATGGTTTCCCGTCACCCTATCTATGCGGAAAATATGATATGAAGGAAAAATATTATAATTTTCAAATTTCAAAACCCAAACTAAAAATAATTATAAATATTAAATAATTGAACAATATTAAATGTAATAGGGTCACAGGGGTGTTACAGAGTTATCTCAACTCAAAAACTCCAATTGATAAATAAATATATATATATATACATTAATATATATTAATACCGATTTAATATTCCTTGACATTTGATCTTCCATGGGGTTATGTATTCCATGCTTTCCATTTATCATGTTGTTATTTAAATTCAATATTTACCCCATGATATAAAAACATAAATGAGAATGAAATCCCATGGTGATGACTAGGGGTTTTACCTTCCAATGAGGTAACTCATCTTCCCTTCATCAATTATACTCCCACTTATATCATCAATGGCATGATCAATATTTTCGTATATATACATATAATCTGTTATAAATTTATACAAACTCATATTGAATTCATGTTGTTGTTACCACTACTTGGGTATACCACATCATACAATATCACTAATTCTTTAATGAAATCTAACTTTTTTATCGGAAAGACAATGATATTTACTATAGGATTATAATTAACATTTATTATGGATATTATTGATTTCATGGTGTAATATCACTTTTATTATGTATTCATTATTTGATAATAATCTTGTTTAAATTTAAGATTGTTTTATAGAGTTTATAGAGTTCATCATATGGAAAAAATTTAATGAAGATGTTTATCATGTTTATCAATTAGTAGGGGAGTACCTTAAATTTATCCAAAATTATTCACCTAATTAATTAAAATTCTTTTATTCAAATTATATACTTATATGTACACTTATTTTACCATAGGATATAAAATCTTATTACTCTCACCTTCACCTGAGATGACCTTTCTTATATGAGTGTCATGATCACTTCCTTTCATTCCACAATGTCTCTCTCTATTTTAACCTTTTCACTAGATGATGTTTATCATATCAATTTATGATTCTTAAAAATAATGATGGTTTATTTTTTTATAATCTTTATATGTCTTAAATATAAAAATTTCATATCTTTTAAAATATATTAATTTTTGCTCAATTCAAATTATTTATCTTTTAAATTTTATACAGTTCCATATTATGATAAATAATAATTTCCAAATATATATTCAAGTTCTTCCATATATAATTATCAATTTCATTATATATAAACACTTTGAGAAAATAAATTTCTCATGGAATATAATATAACTTTTTTTCTTTTCCATCATATATCCCTTCTATTTAAAAATATAAATCAAAATATTATAATGAATATTTTAATACAATATCTTTATATTATTACAAATATATAATCAAATCAAATCTGTAACTACAAAAATTATACCATTAAACACATGGAGTCTTATAAATTATTACATATATCTATAAATTTATATAATAAAATTTCAAAAATAAAAACCATAGAACATTATTATTGATGTAAATTAAAGGCTATGATATAAATTTTTTTTGGTTAAGGTCTTACAATAAGGCATACTGAGAGGGGGTGAATGATGTTGTGTCACTATCATAAAATTTTAACAACCTATAAACATTTTTCCCTTTCCCCCAATCAAATATTGACCTCTTCGGGTTAAGGGTCACTTTTATTCTCACTTACTCATTAATCATATATATTAAAATCAATGATTTCACAATACACCTACATTGTAGAATATTTACAAGCTTCATTAAATGTAGAATATATCAAAAGTGGTAGGTATTTCACTACTCCCCTCATGGGTCACTATATCTCATGTTTTTTTAAAAAATTTAGGGATACAACCTAAGGATCACATCCTATTACTTATATTTAACACATAGAAACAAGAGTTAGACCTTTTATCATTTAATTATCATAAATATATGATCTTAAAAAATAGAGTTAGATAAATATACCCTTTATCGAAAATTATTTTAATTGTCTCCCAAGACCTACTTTGAAGAAACATCAACAAGGATATCACCACAGGAGAAATTTACCCTTTGAGAGGTAGGATTAATCTCTTAATAATTTCTTATATATTCTTTAGGGGTAATATTTTTTTTAATGGTACATCCTAATATATGAAAAAAAATCTTTGGTGCCCAAAAAATTATAGGAAATGGATTGGGATGGTTTTTAGTACATAAAAATATAATGTTTCAATCGGTAGAAGAAATTCTCCAAGGTGCTCTATCTTTATTGAATGTTTGACCAGAATTTCTGAAAGTAAATTCATTATAAATTATCATAGATATCAAACATGAATAGATAAAATTATTATTAATCACTAAAATATTTTGATAGATAAAATCATTGGATATATTTCCAATTGGAAAACAGAATTTATATTTTTTGTATAGAGGATCACACTTATTAATAGTGTTCTTTCAACTATTATATTACATATATTATAAAACATATGAGATCCTAAATAAATCATTATGTTTGAGGAAAACTCACTTAAACTTTTTATTAGGACTCTCCCCAGGAATAATGGATCCATTGGGTGAACTATCCCAGGTGGGAGAAAACATTTGAGGAAGGAGGAATCAATATAAAAAATGAAGAAGAATTTTTGTTGATTTTGAAAGAAAATCATGTATAGGGTTTTGTTGTGGAAACATCTCCATGGTAAATATTTTTTTAAACCAAAAATAGAATCGGTACAAGAGTTAAACGAAATATAATTCATGATATTTCATATATATATCACAACCTTATTTATATATTTCATCTTTTGTAATGTCACTTGAGATGGATTTTATGTTGAGGGAACATTTCCTTTTGGTGTGAAAACTGGGTTGATCATCCGTTATTTATCTCAAGTTTCCCATAATATTATAGCTTCTTTAAGAATCCAATAAACATATGAGTTTCCTCCATTCTATTTTACATGATAACAAAAAATCAATAAACAATATAATTACTCTTTCTAATGATGAGTATTTATTTTTTCACTCCATATACCTAATGGAGATTTAGATTTGTTGATTTATAATGATTCTTCTAAACCACATATAATTAAAAACACTAGGCCACGTTTCTCTTGAATGAGTATATTCCTATCATGTTTATTTTTATAGTTTGCTGAATACAGAACTCAAATATCCCCACTGATGACAAGATCTAATGAATAGGTGTTTTGCAAGATTCTAAATTTACTTACTACATTATTTCTAAATATGAATCCATTGATCACCACATTATAGAGAGTGATTGGGATACATTCATGTTGATGTTCCATGGTAGTTACTTGGTATTAGAAGGCTCATATGGTAGTTTCAATTATATTATTGGCTATTGGATACATTTTTTAAATACCAACTCTCATGCAAGACGAGCATGTAGTATGATCCTTATAGTGTTTTGTTGGATTATTTGGGGACTATAGAACATGTCAAGGTTCTAGGGATAACATGTGTGTAATGGTCACATAAAGATAAAATTTATTTTTCCAATTATGTTGTTGAATTTTTAAATATCTAAATAGCTTTCTCCTTTCTTCCTTATCATTTGGTGTCCTGGTTTTTTAGGGCAGGATAATGGTGCTTCTAGTTTATATGGCCATTTGGTGGTGTGGAATGAATGAAGAGAAGTCCAAAAACTAAACATGGATAGAACATATGAAAATGGGTTCATGGGAGTAATATATACTTTTATATGATGTTTGTGGATCTATCATATTAGATTTAAACACTTTCAATGGTGATTTTAATTCTCTGTTTACTAAGGCTAGAGTTAGGATACGTGGTATTTAGATTTTCAAACTCTATAATTTTTACCTATGTGAATGTAGTTAAATTTTATTATACTTCCCAAATTTCTTAGGGGTGAATCATGAGCTCCCTATTCAGTTTATTATTATTTCATGGAGTTTAAAATTTTTATCAGAAATAGATATTTGATATTAAAAATATAACATAGAGATACAAAATATACAAAACATTTGGCATCCAAAGGGAGCATTAATGATCCCCTTATAGTTTTTAAAATCACTACTCCTCACCCCCCTGATTGTAATATTTTTGTTTATATAGATTCTCTTGGTTTCCATTATTTAATACTTTAATAAACATTTAAATGTTTTGTAAATATTTAATTTTTTGAATAATGTAAAGTAATTAACTCATGGATTAGTGATCCTCAATTACCCAAACTGTTACCTTCCCCTGTCCATATTACTCTTACAAATCATAAATGTTCAATTATCCACTTATTCTTCAATATTCAAGCATAGAGAGTGTTAAATAAATATATAGTTAATATTTTCTCTATATTTCTCTCTATCACTTTGTAATGGACCAAGCCACTATGGTTCATTACTTTGGGGGAATCTAGTGATTTAGGTGTCCTGGGAAGTAAAGGTGGCTCTTTTTATCCCATTGCAAAATTATCATTTTTTTTAGTTTTCCAATGGTGCTTCATGCCAATGATGTCACACTTGGAAGTACCACACTGATTATGTAATGAGGTTCATAATAGTAATCCCTCATCTAGTGTTTTATCGTTCAGTAATGCCTCGTCTATTGGTTGATCATCCAGTGGTCACTCGTCCAGTAGTGCCCCATCCAACGGTTGATCGTTCAATAGTGCCTCATCCAACAGTACCTCATCTGGTGGTTGTTCATCCAACAGTGCCTTGTCTAGTATTCAATCATCTACTGGTGCCTCACCTAATGGTGGATCTTCAGTGGTTCATCATCAAGTAGTGCCTCACCTAATAATGGTGCACGAATGGTGCCTTGTCAAACAGTGCCTCATCTAAGAGTGCCCCATGTACAATATTTCTAGCTACAAGTAGTATATCCCTTTTAACAACTTTCATTACATAAAAAACTTTTACTACCTTATATGAAATGATTTAAGAGCTATTCGAATCCCATAATTCTTATCTATATTTCCCAAAATGATTGGGGGCCATTAAATGATAAAAAACATGTGGTCTTGACCAGATCCTCCTATAATGGAAAATCAAAAACATATCTAAACCTGTGTATCTATTTCCATATTACCCAATCCGAGATACCATTCCCACTTTCTCTTCCTTCTTGATTTCTCTAGGTAAAAAATTCCCCTATCCATTCTTATAGTAGGAGTCCTGTGGCCAGGTTGTAGCCTATGGTTTCTATTTCCGTCGAGAATTTTATACAGCATGCCAACCCTAGTTTTAGTGAAACCAAGAAGTTTTTATTGAATTTTCTTCTAAGTAGGGTTTTCATTATCTATCATAATTGTGTATAATTATATATGGGCATGTGGGTGTTACACTTATGATGATACTTGTATTCATATAAATAAAGATAGTTTAACAGGTTTAAGATTAATGAAAATGGGATGGGAAAATTGTTGTATACCTTGCTTTGATATTTGTTTCTGGTTGATATTTTAAATTGTATGGGATAACTACCCACTAAAAATCATAATTTTTGGAGGTTTATGTTCATTAAATGAATGATTTATGGTATGAATGTTGTTTCCATTTATTTGAAAACATATATAGAAAATTTATTAATCACATATATTCAACTGATGAATGGGAACCCCAGGATAATATATAATATTTAATAACCCCTGAATTAACAAATGAAATTAAATAAGGAATTCATTGTTAAATATGAAGCTTTTTTTAATTGGTTAATGTGCTGATTTGGTTGTGTGAACAGTTGTGTATAGGGGGTTGGTCTATCTGATATATTGACCCAATCATGTGTTACTGGTTTTGGTTTTGAGTTGGAGGTTTGTTTTCATTAGAATGGTGGATTGGGAAGGATGAATTTGGATAAGGACATTACTGATTGGTATCTGTTATTCTCCATTGATAAAATGCAGAAAGCTTCAACCCATTCCTAGAGGTCATGGTGATGTGTCTTTATTTTGAAGTGTGTTAGTTCACCATGATTTTTAATGTGTTGATTAGCTACCCAAGGTAGTGATGGAATGATTAAATACTATTTGACAATGATTGTAATGTCTTGATATGGTCTGTTTAATGGAATAAAAATGGGTATATGAAATTATATGGGAATGTTAAATGGGTTTTGTCGCTTGATATGTGGTGTTGTGAATTTAGCAGCGACTGTTAATGTGATGGTGTGGTGATATGGTTTGTTTTTTTGAGAACCCTTAGGTTGGGCTTCATGTTTTGGTATAATATATGTATAGATTTTTATTTAATTTTTTTTCTATATGTACCCCCACCAAATTTGATAACTATGTTCCAACCCCCCCCCCCCCCCCCCCCCCATTGTGATGTGAGAGGGTGTCTTTCCAAACATCTTAGTGGGAGGATGGGTGGATGTCCACCCACTCTTCCCTACTCCCTCTTTCAGGTGATAAAGGCCCAAGATTATTTAGGCAGCATGTGATTAGTTATGGTGTCCAAGGAGTCTTTAGGATAAGTCATGGTATGTTTTCCCTTATGTCTATAGGATGAGTTGGGATTTGTTTTCCCATGTGTCTTTAGGATGAGATGTGATGTGTTGTGGGGATCAGGTGTGTGTGAGTGGGATGTGATGTAGTGTATTCAGAAGATGTGGGAGAACCGGAAACTTTTTCACTAGTGTGTAATAGTAGATAATTTGTTGAAAATTGGTGCGGGTTATTCTATCATCGATGTGATTTATATTATATTATTTGACTTTTGTTACTTAGTGATCATGTCTTGGTGTGTCTAAATGGCTAGTAAACATTCTTAATTGTTTTTTTTGTAATTCTATTTTCACACGGGTGTATTAGTATGCCTCTTTCAAAAGTAAATAGAAGATTTGTTTTTTTAATTGAGTATACCTGTATGCTCACCCTACAAATATAAAATTATTTCCAAATTTCTAGGAGGATTTTGTGAACCCTATTGGACCCTACTAGATCAGATCATGATAGTTGTTGTGTCACTTCCTAGATTTACATTTGATTTTTACATTGGAGACTTGTATTTTTATCGGTTCTATTTTACACATGCATGCGAGATGGTTTTGGACTTCTTTATATTATTTCATGGATTTTCATGTGGATGATCAATCATATCTCCCAATATTATATATTATGTAGGGTAATACCTCCCATATTCTGATATTTTTACACCATTATTTCTAGTCGCCAACTAGGTGCCTACTAGAGGCGGGACTCAGGGGTCTCTATCTCTATTTCTTCATTTCTAGCCCATGATGTATATCTTTGGAGGGAGCTGTTGTGATAGTGTGGTATTAGAGGTGATGGTTTATATATATGATTGAGTATGGAGTTAGGAACATTGAGGATTGCATGGTTTGGTATGTAAAAAGTTCCAGTTAACCTAGGAGCATTACATAGGCTAGGGAGACTAGCTAGGACATGTGATTTCAGGGGGGGCCTGTGATCTAGTGCATAGACTCTGAGCTTATTTAACTACCAGGTGATATGGACCTACTTTCATGGTAGAGACTGAGGAATGGTACATGCACTATAACGTCATCTGTTATTATTTTAATTGAGTGGTATGGGTAAGGTTAAAATGGATGAAATAAATAAAAATAAAACTTAATAAGACTCCATACTACTCAGTCTTATGAAATCCTTGTTTACATTTTAGTTATGGATCATGATCTTCATCTGTGTGTGGATCAGGAATTGGAGGTTCAACACGATAATCAGGTTGATCATCATCGGGTCGATCTACTCAAAGAATATGATTAGAAGAAGATGGTGTTTCAGGCTTTCAATTAGTAGGATTTGGACAAGTACGAGGTATGTATTTCTAATGTCGAGATGGATGGTTGGTTATAGGTGATGGAGATTTCCTTCAATCTGATCTGGTGCCCGAACGATTACATGAACCTTTTTGAAGTTAGTATGATTCAAGGTGATACACGTTAATGTTGGATGCTATATATGGGGGAGTAGAAGGAGGAAGATGTTCTGTTGGTTGACTTCAATAAAGAGTTCCAAGTAGAGTTCCTTTTATTAGACATGAATGCTGAGAAGATGTATGAGTCACTCTCCCTTTAGTATGGGATTATTTCAATACGGGTTCTAGGAATTATGTTCAATGACCTTCTATGATTTTTCCTAAATCATTTTTAGGATGAGGAGTCTCTTGTGTGGTGTCTTTAAGAGGCACTTCGTCTATCTTTCTAGTATGCAGATACCCATTTTTCATTTCCGACGTATCTAGAGATTCAAAATAAAAAAAGGCAATTGAGAAGATCACTCATGAAGAGGGTTTCTATGAGAGGGGAACCAATATATTTCATCAAGGGGCATAGTTTCCAGTGACATGTCCAAGGTTCCATGACCTTCGAGTTTTTGACCAGTGGGGAGACGACCTCACCAGCTTCCTTTCCATAATTCTGATGTCAGTGGTCCCTATTCCTTTATTATTGGCTTGGGGATCATTTTTTTCTATATATGGGGTTCATGTACATATTTAGAACTAGTGACCAGTGGCTTCTTGAGCTCATTTTGGTGGAGGTGGACAGGTCCAGTGATAGCCTCTACTGTAGTTTCCCGCAAGGTCAATTCAACAGCAGCGACAAAATTATTTTTCTCCACTGTGGGGATATGGAGTAGGTAGAGGCTGACCACATGATGTTCCTCATTCTCAAGGGATGATCATTGTATTATATTTGGTTTTTAGTATATAGGAATAAGAGATTGTAATAGTTATCTACATGCAGTGGAGGAATCTGTTTCATTAGAGCCAGAGATCATCAGAGGTACCATTAGTTTGTTTAGTAGCCTTTTTTGTTCCTTGTTTGACTTAATAGATTCAAAATTATTTGTTCCTCCTGATCTAAACCATGATATGGTAATATAAATAGATAGGATTATCATTCCCTTGGTTTTGATTATGACAGTCGGAAGTCGGACCATCTTGTTTAATGTGTGTCGATGATGTAGACTAATGATGGGACCACATTAGTCCCTTGGGGATCTCTTATTTCTACATATTCATCGATTTGGTGTCATTATTATCATAAAATGGTCATATTTCATAAATTACATTGTCGACTTCTTCTAGAGAAGATTCATTTTTTTAGATGTGGATGGCCAATGTGTGGTTTTAGTTGGTGAGAAGGGTTGTTAGATGGGCAGTCAATGTGTGGATCCCCTTCACTCTTTATTGGATGAGTTGTCAATGGAATCAGTGGACACTGAAATGGAAGAGGTTCCTAAGGTCATTAGGGATTTATTTGATATTTTTTTATGATTATGTTGTGCCACAAACCAAGTCATAGATCCATCCAACCTAACACTCAACCCAGTTCATGGCATGGCCCGAAGGGCTTTCCTGATCCCCACAAGCTAGAAACAAGTTCATGAGTATCAAAAATACATCATGGGAATGATTTAACCATAATTTATAATCATAAACAACCAAAAATTTACATAAACCAAAACAGAAAGATCACAAACAAACATGGAACAACCAATTTCTAGATTCAGGGTTCACAATTTTAATCAAAAACTAAAATATTTCAATGGAACAGATAACAAAAAAGGACATATGGACTCTTACATGACAAGAGGGGCCTCACCCTCAATACATGTCCACAGAAACTTGCATGAGTGGATGTTTAGCAAACCAAAACACAAACAGAACGCACAATTCCTTTACCTTTCAACAAAAAAGTTCTACATACACCAAAATATGTATGTACGGTGTGAGCCAGGGCCTAGTAGAATGTCACCCAATAGTGGGATTATATGTTATAACATTAAAATAAAATTTGAAAATCACATTTAAAAAAAATTATAATTCCTCTATGGAAACATTTTAGTGGGTCTATTGTAAATTAAGGTACTCTAAAGATATCCTTTTTTAAAATAAACTTTCTTGAAACAAAAAAAAACACAAAATTTCTTCTATATTCCAAGGGATAACACCTTATTACGTATGTCTCAAGTCAATAATGAGAACTGTGGGTAAATACGAAGGGTTAATCTATCCCAAGGGGGACCCTATAACCTCATACCATGTTGAAAGGTTGTATAATAACAACAACCATCCATGTTCTCAATCATGAGCTACTATAGAGGAGAATCATCCAAAATACCTGTGGTCTCTAATCATCATCATAGTTTGGTTAGTGTTTCAGTCATCAATCAAGCTAAGTGAAACCGAGAAAAGACTCTTCTGAATCACCATTGTACTATATCTAATCATGACACCTAGATACCTAGGTTTCCCTTGTGCTCAACCCCATTTCAAATGTTACACAATGCCTCATTTTCTACAAAAAACCCACCATCCATTTCACAAACACAAAATCCATTTTCAAACACATTCACAACTACTTACACAATTCATTAATCCCTATTTGGAAAATGTAATAAAGAAACAATTAATTATAACTAATTCCATGGGAAAAACCCCTTTCAACCCCACACATTAAACAATTTCATTTTCAAAACATGCTTCCCAATATTTAAATGATTTATATTTCATACAAATTGTTCATAATAAGGAAATAAATTTGTTATAATTCACATTATATTCTCAAAACCCATTCACATCATTAAATTCCCTTGAAAACCCATTTAATGGGTTCCAAACCCAGAACAAAAACATTTTTAATGAAAAAGTATTATGGAATCATGCATAAACACAAGAATTATTTTTTGAAAAATCTACTTTTATCACAAATGCATTAAAAAAATCCAATGATCTAATTTTTACCACACAATTGAATTCAAAAACATGATTAAGGTCACAAACAAGCATAATAAAATCATATAAAAATGTTATAGCATAGAACCACCTACATCATGTGAAGAAACATTAACAAAAGAGAGTTGAACCATAACCACACCTCACCCTATCCTAATCAAGGGAAAATATGACTGAAAACATCATGATTGGATAGTAATAAATAAAAAATAAATAAATCGGCCACCCTTCCCACTAGAAAAATGAATCCCCAAAGGAGAAGTAGCAAGACCCTATTATATAAGAGGAAATCAAGAGAGGATAGACTTAAATGAAGATTCCTTGAATTATCAGAGTTGAATACACCACCAAAATGAGCCTACAAAATAGGAGGGGAATGAGGGAGGGGTGCCTAGGGCTGGGGAGGATGATGGAGGATTAGAAATGTGGTTTAGGGGAAAATATTGGGTAGAGAGAATAGGGAGTAACCAAATTTTAATAACCTAGACAGGATGTACCATTTGTCAATCTTTGTGGCGACCTTGCATTCGTCTCTGCTGAGGACGTACATACCACATAGTTTGTCTGCAAAGCCAGATATAATAAGCTGAATAAATGAAGATTCTTCTATATAAGACCCCCAACCTATCACATAGTTACCTGGTTCATTCCTCGTGGCCTGACTTACCAAAAACTGGTCGTGTGGTACTTGCTGCCTCAACCAGCCACCTACAGCATGGTTACATGGGCAGGGTGCACGGTTTCTACTAATTGTGTTCCAAGCAAGTGGCATACACTTCCCACCCCAAAATTTATATTTTTCTTCAATATCAAAAAGGAAACTCAAGTATATAATGTAGAATTAGAAAAACAAAAGGAAAGACCAAAACAATTCAACCCTGTCATACAAGAATCTTGAGAAAATAACCAATAACCAAACACAAACCATAAAAAAAGGCTGAATTCTAAAATCCTTCTATTTAAATTCTCCCCACCGTAACGATTTTCACCCTTATAAATCAATAACAAAAACTAATCCAGAAAACTAACTGATACTCCTTCATAGCTAAAAGATATTTCCAATGAATGTTAAACAAGATGAAAGAAAAAACACCATGGATTGAAAAAGAGGTTAATATATTGAACTTAGGAGGCTATAAAGGACTTGGGAGGCCAGAATGGACTCATCACCGTGTGTCTCCCACCCCCAAAATTAAAACAACACTAGTTTATCAATAAAAGGGAATTCTCACAATGCACAATCTAACCTATTGAACCAAAACATCCCAGAAATTTCAAAATGAAACACATTCCACATACCTGAAAGGTGAAAATGATTCTAAACCTCTTATAGATGAATACCACTAAAATATCACTTCAATAAAACTATTGGGTACACCACAACCCAAGATTTTTCTCAAAAAACGAATTTGATATTAGGAAACTCTGAACAAGAATACCCACTACCAAGCTAACACCAGAAAAACAACTAGATTACCAACACCGGGTGGCCTGAACAGACACCCTACCTTAAGAAAAAAGATAAAACCATTTCATTCTAGAGGAACATTAATGAGACCCATGGTGGGTCCCCCCACCATAAGAACAAACCGACATTGACGGATGTAGTAAACCAAACACAGAACCAACCCCCACTACAAGGATTTAGAAAAAATAAACTTTAATCCAAATGGAAAACACTCCATTACTCACTAATCTCTTGGGGGTTACTATCTTCAGTTAATTCCAAACCATAACCAAGATATATTTACAAGGGTGGCCATACAATGACCATAAAATGGAGGCTCATACCCAATGAGGCACAACCATGAGAATTTTAATATAACAAGATGATCAGGACTCCTTGTAATCCAAGAGGAACTCTTCTATAAACATGGGTCATAATGGAGAAGCAAGGCCCCCATGCCACATTACAACAAACTATCCAATTCAATATGAAACCGCCACACAATGATCGTAAACTGTCTCTATTTGTGACATTAAATAGGGATGTTAGATCAATGTCCCTTACACCCATATGCGTTCCTAACTATGCAAAAACATCACTCTGAGGCCTGGGGCTTGATCCATGATTATTGAAGCATCTATTATATTACAGTTAGGCATTGAAGACCCCCAATAAAAACATCTCTTTGTGGATATCATAATCTTCCATATGGCTACATACGAAGTGCCAAGAGATTAAAAAACAACCATGTACATACTTCACATCAACATGGAACATCACCATGACAAGGACTTAGAAGATGCACATGCATCAACCCTTTCACCTAGAGAAATAAATAACTCAAAAGGTTCTAAAAATACACTGTAACATTTGAATGAGAAAGTGACACGACAAGATGCCACTAAACATGACCATTACAACCAAAATGGTTTTACATGGAAAGGGACATTAAACCAAGTCTCGATCGACATATAATTTCAACAAGAGGCCATAATATCCTCCTATGACCAAATTTTCCACCTTGGTGTCCTAAAATGATCCCTTGTTTAGAAGAAACATATGGACGATACAAATACACTTTAAGATAGAATCCAACACAAAAAACCTAGACCGCTTTCCAGTATCCTCCCAGGATTTTCCTTCACTGCTTCCAGGTAGGACCTTCAGGCATAAATGTGTCAAACATCACATTCGATAACTCAGGAAACTCAAGAAACTAAGGTTTCTTTTAATTACATTTGCATATACGATTCATATTCAAGAGGATCCACTTAACCCAAAAAGAAGAGTTGAATTCAATTATTGAAGATCATGAAGAAAGTACTTACTCTAATCAACTGAAGGGTCTACCAACTGAAAATGACCTGTAGGAAAACTTTGATTATGCCCTTATTCTTTATGGTGATTACACTAGCAAACAAAAGAAGCTGAATATTTAAAAAACTATCCTATTTTCCAAATTGTACCTCAATAAAACACTGAACACATAAGGGTAACCAACCCAACGGCTTCCCAAAATAATTTTTAGAAAAATCCACAAACTATTATTTCGAATATAACTCATCGACAAGTAAAAAAAACGCCCTTTAGACACGGAGGACTATAGAACTCAAAACATTTCTCAAACAAAATTTCTAAGATATATGAATACACACCAAAAAATCACCAATTATCAAAACATCGTATTTCATCTTAAAATAAACTTTGGCAATAATACAATATTTCTCAATTGCACATCCACCAATAGTATCCCGTGGAGTCTCACACATGAATTTTCCCATGAAAAAATGGAAAATAATTCACCTTCCCTCCATATCCCATGAATGTGCTCATTCATGAGAATACCAAAGGTCAAAACATAAATTTTTCATTTTCCAAAATAAACATTCAACCCACACTTCCACATCAAATCACCTGAATCTTGTTTTCAAAAAAATTTAGCCACAAAACCCAAAAACCATTTTGAATCTCACAAATGAATTTTTATAAAAACACCAACCATTAAAATAAAATTGATTCCAAAACACTATGCATTAATTCCAAAACATTTTATCCAATTTTAAAACATTTTCATCCACATAAAAAACCCCACTTCATCATTAACCATTTAATTAAAAACACATCTCTTCTCATTTAAAAAAGGTTACAACACCCATTATAAAATAAATTTCTATTTCCCAAATAATAATGTTTTTATAAACCTCGCATTTTGATTATGAAAATCCAATATTGATATTCTCTTACAGATTTAATCAATATAATTTTAATAAAATACACCTTTTTAAATAACTATTCAAAAAATTCTAAAAACCCATTTCCTCATAAAAATAAAACCATACGCACTCTAAAATCCAGTCTTTTCCCAAAACAAGGGTTTTCAAAATAATATTTAGAAATCAAGAGAACACAAGACAATTTTAAAAGAGGCAAACTAGTGTTGATGGGTCTCTCAGACATATGGTTAGTAGCCATATGCCTATCACACCACCGTTATTGAGAATATTATAGGACCATGTCCCCATCTAAAAATGTATTTCTAGGCCTTGAGAGCTAATTGAGACCATAAGCCCAATTCTCATTTCATTTCTCGAACTCCAAACAACCAAAATAAAACCCAACATTCCCAGTAACTGGAGTCCCATCAAGAGGTGTGAATTAAAGGCACCATACATGTAAGAAAAGAATCAATTCCCAGCAATCCTAGCTCTGGTATACCCAAAATAGTCCCCAAATAACCTAACCCAAAAGTGTATAACCTACAGAAATATCATTCTTTCCCGAACCAAGCCTGAGTTCCATCCAACCTGACACCCGACCTAGTTTATGGAATGGCCTGAAGGGCATTCCTGATCCCCACATGCTTAAAGAAAGTTCTATGGTATAAAAAATACATCATGGGTACAATTTCCCCAAAAATTATTACCATAAATAGCCAAAAACATACATAAACCAAAACTTAATGTTCCAAACCAAACATGGAATAACCAATATCTAGATTCATGGTTTTCAATTTAAATTAAAAACCAAAATACTACAATGGATAAGAGAACACAAAAACAACTTAAGTACCTGCACATGACATGAGGGGTCATACCCTCAAGCCACCGCCACAAAAATATGAATGATAAGAAATCTAGCAACCCAAACCACCAACACATCACACCTTTCCATTACCATTCAACGAAAAAGGTCTACATACACCCAAAGGTGTATGTAAGATGTGCACCAGGGCCTAATTGGATGCCACCCAAGAGAGAGATTCCATGATATAACATTTAAAAATAGTTATAAAAGTTCATCTAATTTGAAACATTTAAAACTTTTCAAATAAAACATTTAAGGGAATCTATTTTTATGTTAGGTACTTTAATAAAAACTCATTTTACAAATAAACAACCTTGAAACAAAAACACACACACGGTCTTCCATATTCGGATGGTTAGAACCTTATTAAAAAGGCCTCAAGCCATGAATGGTCACTATGGGTGAATTCCTAGGTATTATCTAGCTTAAGTGGGACCCTAGAACAACATACATAAATGAAAGGTGTTGTAATAACCACAACTATCTATGTTCTCATGCACAAGCCACTAAAGAGGAGAAACATCCAAAGTTATTATAGTCTATAATCATGATGATAGTTTAGTTATTGTTGTAGTAACCAATCATGATAATTAAAACTCGGAAAATCCACTTCCAAATCACTAGTGTACGAGATCTAGTCAGAAAACCAAGATACTTGGGATTCCCTTGTGCTGAACCCCATTTGACATGTTACTGAAGTAAACATTTTATACAATAAACCACTTTGAATTTCAAACACACAAAACCCATTTTCAAACATATATTATACTACATACAGGATTCAACAATCTTTATTTGGAAAAACATAATAATGAACACAATTAATTCCATCCAATTCTTGGGCCATGACCCTTTCCCACCCACACATAAAACATGTTCATTATACAAACCTGATTTATATTATTTAAACAACTTACAATTCATACTAAATATGCATCCTAAATAAATAAATATGTAACAATCACATTCCATTTAGAAAACAAATTTTCATCATTATATCCCCTTGAATACCAATTTAACACTTTCAAACACAAGAAGAAAATCCTTTTTTAAGAAAACATTTATTGAAAGCATGCACAAAAACATCATTGACTTTTAGAAAATTTTTTATTCATCACCAACTCATATCAAAATACTTTAAAGGTATATTTTTTACAACAAAATTGAATTAAAATACATGATTAAGGTCACAAAAAAGAATAATATAATCATCTAACAATGTTAGGAGTAAGGAACCACCTACCTCATGTGAAGAAAATCCACGAAAATAGTTTCGAACCACAACCGCACCTCAACCAAACCCCTGAAAGGTAATATTTGAATGAAAACATTGTGATCAGACCCTAATAAATAAATAAAAATACGAAATCGAAAACTCTTCCCACTGAAAAAATGAACCCCAAATGAGAACAAGGAAAACACTATAATATATAATGAAATCATGATAGGAGAGGCATACATAAAGACTCATTGAATAATCCAGGATAAATCCACCACAATATTTATCCAAAGGGATAGGATGATAAGGAGGTAGGCATGCATAGGGATGGGGAGGATGATGGAAGAGATGAAATAGTGTTAAGGGATAAAAATTGGGGAGATTAAAATGGGGGGGGGAAACAAATTTTTAATGATCTAAAAAGGTAACACAGTTTGTCAAACTGTGTAGCGACAATGTGACCATCTCTACTAAGGAGTTACATACTGCATCATTCATCTTCACTTCCTGACTTACCATTTGGAAGTTGTGTGGAAGCTTCTGGCTAAGACCCCCAACATATAACATTGTCACCAAAGCTGAGTCACATGGGCTGACTTATCGTGCATTGTAAATGCGGTAGTTGCTCCCTCAACCAGCCACAAACCACATGGTTACCAGGTTAGGGCACACAGTTTCTACTTACTATGCTCCAACCATTCCCCACACACATTCTACCCAAAAATTAATATTTTCAATCCAAATTCAATTTTAAACTCACCGAAAAGCACTAGAATTAGAATAACCAAAGTAAATACCATAAAAAAATCATACTCCTCACACTTATTTGCAAGGAAAATCACCGAGAACCAATCCCGAATCCAAACAAAGGGTGAATTTAAAAACTCATGTGTGGAATGTTGTGATGCTACCTGTTCGATGTGATGTGGGTTTCAAGATAGAATACTATCCTAGTTATTCTCTGATTTCAATGGCCCCTTATTAGATGGAACCTTCTTAGTTGCGGGAGTTGATGATTGAAATAATTGATCTGACGAAGAAGGGTTTTTTTCGTATAATTGTGTCACCATTGGGTGATCTAGTGTTGTTTGAAAATAAGGAAGAAAGTGGTATGAGTTTATGTATAGACTAATAAATGTTGAATTAGGTGATGGTCAAGAACTGTTACCCTCATCCAATGATAGATGACCTTTTAGGCGAGCTAAAAGGCATTAGTTTGTTTTCTATTATTGATCAGTATTTTGGATATCACCAATTGAGTGTGAAGGATGGAGATATCCCAAAGACTGTTTTTAGATATTGGTATGGGTATCAGAGTCTGTAGTCATTCCATTCAGTGATATAAACACACCAGTTATGTTCATGAGGCTTATAAACTCAATATTCCTCAATTTCTTGTACTAGTTTATCATCAATGTCATTAATGATATCTTAATCTACTTTATGTCATAGGACTATCATGTGGAGCATCTTAGAACTATCTTGTTGGTTTTTTGACACTACCAACATTATGGAAATTTTTTAATGTTTATGTTCTAGAAATGAGAATTCCATTTTCTTGGGCATGTGGTATCTTAGTAGGGTGTGTCAGTAGACCCATTAAAGGTTTATGTAGTTGTTTCATGGGAATCACCCAAGTGTGTGGAAAACGATTGCAATTTACATAGTATCATAGGGTATTATCGGAGTGTTTTACCAGATTTCACTCAAGTTTTAGCACCATTTAATGCTTTCACTAATAATGTCCAAGTATTTTTGTAGAGTGAGTAGTATCAAGAAGCTTTCAGTTACCTAAATGGGAAGTTAGTTAGTGATCTGGTTTCTAGAGGAAAGGGTGATGTTAGAGTTGTTTTGTGATGCTTCACATATGGGTCAGGGATTTGTACTGATTTATCCTCATGTGTTCTTCTATTATGGGTCTAGGAAGTTATGCCCTCATGGCCGTAAATATTCCAACAATTATCAGGAGCTATAAATAGTTGTATTTTCACTAAATTTGTGGAGGAATTACCTCATTGGGGAGTGCATTTTGGTCTTCAAAGACCACAAGAGTCTGAATTATATCTTTTCACAGCATGATATAAACTTTTAGTTGAGGTGGTGGAGGGATATTATTTGGGACTATGATTTTGAGATCTCATATACCTATGGAAAGGTGAATTTTATGGCTAATGCTTTGAGAATAAAGTCACAAAAGGAGTTTTTTAGGGACCTATGGATTCTTAGAGAGAAATGGAGGAGTTAGAAGCCTTATAGATAGATTCAATGGTTGGTGGAGATAGATTCTATTTGTTTCAGATGATGGTTCAATATTTTCTGATGTAGCGGTTGGAGGAGTATTAGTGGGGAGACATATAAGAGAACATGATGTGCGACCGTGTTGTCTAGTGGATGCTTCTGAGGGATGTCGAGGGGATGGTCAAAACGAGATGTTATTTCATGGAATGTTATTTGTTTTTATGGAGATTTGAAAAGGATTCTTTCATGAGTTCTATAGCTCACCCTTCATGGTAGAACTGGGAATTTCCAACATATACCATTTCTTGGGGATATAGTTTTTGTGTCCCAAGAAGAAACACGAAGTAGCAGCATTTCTGGAAAAGTGCTTGGTTTTCTAGTAGGTGAAGGTCGAGTATCATGTTTCTTATTATTTGTTGCATGCCATTGATTTTTCTACGTAGAAATTGGATGACATATTGATGGTTGTTTCAAATGGTTAACCAGAGAATAGGGATGTTGTGATATTATATATGTGATAGTGGATCAGTTGATAAAATTGGCCCACTTCGTAGTGATCAAGTAGTTTGTCATAGTGGGTTCGTTGGCTAAGAGGTATGTGGATGAAGTAGTGCGGTTTCATGATTTTATGAGGTTCATTTCCTCTGATAAAGACACACACATTACCTCATGAGTCTGGAGGGGATTGAAACATGAATCTAGCACCCAGATATGCCTCAACAATACTTTCCACCCACAAAAAGATGGGAAACTGGAATAGACTATCCAAACATTAGAGGATATGTTGTAAGCATTCATATTGGACTTTGGTGGATCGTGGATATGACACCTACCCTTGGTGGAGTTTTCTTATAAAAATATCTATCACTCTTCAATTGGCATGTCCTCATTTAGAGATTTTATAAGAGGTTATTTCAATCTCTTTTATAAGAGGCCCTTGTAGTTCGAGGTTGGGGACAAATGTTCCAAAAGGATTCTCCTCAAAGTGGGAATGGATATTTTCTAGAGTGAGTACATTTCTCCATGTTTTTTTGGGCCCTTTGATGTGTTGGGGTGAGTTGAGAAGGTCACGTACCACGTAGAATTGCCATCGTATCAAGACAGAATCGATGAATTCCTCCACATCTCTAGGATTCTTCAGTATCCCTGGGATGAATCTCATCTTATTTAATGGGGAGATTTGGATATTGAGTATGATACAAAGTTTGTTGAGAATCCAGTGGTGATCCGGGATTTTTTAGATAAGTTGTTGTGTGGGTGCACCATAACTTTGGTTCGTGTGTTTCTGGATGAATTGTGATTTTTAGGAGGGTACATGGGAGAGAGAGATGAATATGTGAGCACAGTACAAATAGTTTTCTTTTGTGTTTTTCTTTGCTTCTTTTTTTTGTAATGTGATGTTTGAACTCTATTTTTTATGAGATGAGTTATATTCTTAACATTGTGTTGTTTGGTGTGTGATGGATTCTTGACATATGAAAAGGGGAGAACATTATCCCTAATTAAGATGTATTAACTATGTTGTGATTAAACCATTTTATGCAAGTCAGTTCCACCACGAGTGGATAGTATCCAAACATGGAATTTAAAATTCCATGATTAGAGTGTTTGAACAGTGTGGTTCAATGTGATTGTGTAGTTGGTTTTGTTTCCATTCATGTTGGCATGCAAAAAACTATTTTCAAAAAGTATCGAGTTTTAAAAGTTGGAGGAGGAGTACATAGATGTGAGGTTTGCACTCCAACTCTTGTACAACACAAGGAGGTCTAACGTTAAGTGTTTCATTGGTATTAGTATTGTATGTGCAACGATATCCTGAAGAGGTATCTTGAGGTATGGTTGTTCCTACCCTTACCCTCATTTCTTTCTATGTTGGTTTTGAATTTTTTAGGTAGGGGATAGTTTGAGAGGTATCTGATGTAATAGTTCAAACCTCTTCGGTCCATAACATTGTGCGAATATGGTTTTTAGCTGTCATGGGAGGTCATGGTGGCTCTTTTCAACACTTTTCAAAATTCCCAATTTTAAAATTTTTCCAATGGTGACTCATTCCAATGATATCTCTTTTGTAGGTGACTCATGGATGGTGGATGGAGGTTCATATTTTTGGTTTCTCATCTAGTGGTTGATCAAAAAGTGGTGCCTCATCCATCAGCTGACCATCCAATGGTCACTTGTCTAGCGGCACCTCATCTAGTGGTCAGTCATCTAATGGTGCCTCATTCAATTGTCGGTGTTCGAGTGGTCCCTCATTAACAGTGCCTCATCTACTGGTCGACCATCTATTGGTGCATCATCCAGAGGTTTCTCGTCTTGTGGATGATCATCCAATGGTTCCTCATCTAGTGCTCAATCATCGAATAGTTCCTCACCTAACGATGGCTCCCGAGTTGTGTCTCATCGAGCAGAGCCTCAACTAACAGTTGCTCTCAAATCGTACCTCCTTGTGTGATGACTGATCTAATGGTGCTTTGTGTACAATGTTTCCAGCTTCTTCTAATTTTGACCTTTTGACATCTTTCTTAATATAATATTATTTTAGTATCTTATTTAAAATGATTTTAGACCAATTAAAAACCCATAAATCCTTTCTTTATATTCTTACTTTTCTAGGGGATTTTAATTTTTCAAAAAACACATAGTCTTGATGTGATCCACCATTAATGGAAAATAAAAAACATATATAAACCCATGAATCTATTTCCATCTTCCCAAAGTTGAGATACCATTCCCCCTTGTTCTTATGTATTGCTTTCTCTTGGTATGGAATTTCTTGAAATCTTTTTCCTATAGGATTTGTGCTGTCAGGATGTAGCATTTGGTTCAAGATTCCCTACAGTTATTCTACTGCATGTGTGCCTCGATTTTAGTGTAACCGAATAGTGTTGATCGCCTTTTCTTCAAATTACATTTTCATTTCTATTTTTTAGTCGTGTATCGGGTAGGGTGGGTATGTGGGTGTTAATCTTTTGAATATTTTTTTTTCTAGATTTATAAAGATATTTGAACCAATTTAAGATTAATATGCAGGGTGTCTGAAAAGTGGTGTATATTGTTTCTTTATTATTGGTTTTTTGTTGATATTTTGAATTGTATGGGTTAACTACCCACTAAAAATCATTTTTTATGGGTCCTCGAATGTGAAATCAATGATTTATAGTATGCATGTTGTTGTTTTTTTGTTTAACACTTATATATGAATTTTTTTAAACCACATATAGTTAGCTAATGAATGGATGTACCAAGATCATACAGTTTAAATTATAACCCCTGGATTAACAAGTTGAATTACATAAGGAATTTTTTTTAAATCCAAACTAGTTTTTCCTTAGTACATGTGGTGATATGGTTCTGGTAATGGTTGTGAACAAGGGGTTTCTTTTTTTGATATGTTGACCTAAGCATGTATTGCTGGTTTTGGTCATGATTTGGGGGTTTATTTTGGTTAGAATGTTAGATTGGGTATACTTAATTTAAATAAGTATAATAGTGATTGGTATGGGTGCTTATCCATTGATAACATAAAGAGATATTCAACTCATGACTAGAGGTCATAGTGATGTGTCTTTAATGTGATGTGTGTTAATTTACCATGACTGTTACAATATTTATTAGTTAACTCGAGTAGTGGTCGAATAAATAAATATTGTTTAATTAAGTTTGGAATGGATTAGGATGGATTGATTAAAAGAATTTAAATTGTTAAATCAAATTGTTTGGGTTGTGAAATGGGTTTTTTTCATGATGTGAGGTGTTGTGCATTTATAGGTGGCAACGAAAGTGATGGTCTTATGAGATGGTTTTTTTAGAACCCTTAGCTTGGTATTGAGTGTTTGGTATCATATATGTATACATATATATATTTCCTTTTGTTTTCAATATGCACCCCACCCTAGTTGAGAACTTTGTAATGAATGCACTACATATTCACAAGGGACGGTGTCTTTCCCAACATCCTAATGGAAGGGTGGATGAATGGACACCTAATTTTAATTGGTCCCTCTACCAGGTGATGATTTGTGATGTGTTTTCCCAGGTGTCTTAGGGATGATATTTGATGTGTTGTGGGGACTAGTAGTGTGTGGGCAAGATTTGTTGTGAGACTCAGGTTTGTGCAGGTTGGATGTGTTGTGAGACCCAAGTGAGTGTTGGTGGGACGTGATGTGGTGTATTTAAAAGATGTAGTAGCACCAGTATGTTTGTTTTTGGGGTGTGAGAGCGGATAATATGTTGGAAAGTGTTGTTGGTACCCTATCATCAATGTTAATTATAATATATTACATGACTTGCGTTACATGGCGAGTGTGACTTCGTGAGGTTGGGTGGTTAGTATATCGTCTTAGGTGTTGTTTGGTTCTACTATTTTCTCAGGGGTGTATTATTATGCCTCATTAACATGTGCACAAGAGACATAGGTTTTCCTAATAAGTATACTTGTACACTCACCCTATGAATATAAAACTATTTTCAGGTTTCCATGATGATTTCAGGAACCGTGATGGACCCTACAAGATTGGATCGTGACAATTTTTGTGTCACTTCCTATCATTAATTTTCGTATTTACTTTGAATACATTAGTATTTTAATCTATTCTATTTTGCACTTGCATGCAAGATGTTTTTGGATTTCTTTATATCGTGTCTTGGAGTTTCTTAAGGATGATCCCGCATATCTCCCGATCTTGTTTCATAAAATGGTTAATGCCTCTCATATAGTGATATTTGTATAGCCTTGTTTCAAGTCACCTACCCCAGGCCTACTAGAGGCAAGACATGAAGGGTTTCTATCTCTCGTTCTTCATTGCCAACCCTAGAGAGGTATTTTTTGTGGTAGGGGTCAGGACACTCTCATATTCTACTCCTGATTATCACTTCTTTGATGTCATAGGGCGTTCCCCATCTTCTAAAGTAGTTCTATATTTACATCATCTATTTTCAATTATCCCTTTATTTAACTAATTAGTCAAAAAATAGTATAGTAGTCTCCAAAAACATAGTCCTAATTTCTCAAATATTTATGTCACGATATATATTTTCAAACTCGATGTATTCACATCTCACATTCTTTATTTACCAAACATTATAATTAGAATCATGTTTGATGATTCTTTATTTTTTGGATTCTTACAACATAATATAATTCATCTGCATCCTTTTCCTCTATAGTTCCATGAACTTATTATACTATTATTAATAACCACATGTTTAGTATGTTAAACCCTGATAAAAACATCTTTCTTTATTTTCTATTGTGAATCCATTCTCTCAAGTATTTTCTCCACATGCTTATCAATATAATTTCAATCCTTATCTTAATATAATAGATGGATAAAATTCATCCTTAATAATATAATTTAACGATGCTTATCTACTATTAACCCATGATCTCAGGATCCCCAATATCTTATATCATAAAATATCTATAAATGACGATTAAATATCCTCTATTATTTATATAATTTATCCACCATTACAATCCCAAGAATTCTCTATACATTTTATAAGGAATGTAACTTCGTTTTATAACCCCTGATTCATGCCTTTCATGAAACATTTCACAAGGACTATATCAATATTTTCATTGTAAAATCATGATTATAATATTTCTTTTGATTTAAAATGGATTTTTTACTGATAATCGATAATATTGTGATTAATGGAATATATAATATATCTTTTTTTAGAATCTCATATCTAAAAAACATAACTATGGTATATCATATTTCTAATTTAATGATAATTTCATATCACTTCTTATTATATATAGGTTTTCAATTTGAATTAAATTTTCCTATCTTTTATATGTATTGATATCCTCTTGTTATTTTCATTGATTCAAATTTGGGAAATATTAGGCCTCTATCCCTATCATGATCTTTTGAAGAATCATGCAATACCTCATCTCACATTATGAGATAGTTATAATTACTTAATTACAAATCACATTTCCTATATATCATTTTTATTGAAAATATAGTCATTTTTATGGTGTCCATTACTTTATTATTTATATAAAACAAATCATTGTGGTGTGCAGTATGATATTTCTCTTATAATTTTCCTTGATATATCCTTTTGGTTAAACAACTCCTCATATTTATTTCGGTCAAGTCCTATAAAATACCTTTTCACCATCTATGTAATGGTCCATGAGCAAGTAGTGAAATATTATCTATCTCTATCTCTCTATATCTGAAACTATCTTGATCCGAACAAGATAAAAATGATCCTAAAATAGAAACAAGAATGACAGTGACTTGAAAACCCCACCTCCAATACCACATGGACATGATTGGAACCAAGGGTATAAATAAAAAAATATTTGCGAAACTACAGTTCTATTTAATTATAAAATCAAAAAACAACCTCAAATAATAAATTATTTAACAAACAATAAAACAATATCTGACATATAAAATGAACACATTCATGAAATATTCTTCATAATAAAATACGTAGTTTACGAAATATAATCTATCAAGTCTAAAATGATCCCAAATAAAATAACTCAAAACATACTAATTTTATATAGATTATATCATGCCTGATATAATGTTACCGAATACCTTTAACATGATCATGTAAGTCTTAAAAATCATACAATAATAGCTTTAGTATAAACTTTTACCTTGAAATTTCTTTCACCAACCAATGCAAATCAAATTGAACAGTCCTAAAAATGCCTCAATGAATTGCATACATATTATTCATCATTGTATGAATAATAAGAATTAAAAGGAACATTTAATTCTACGATAAATCTACCACATTTCATTAGACATAATCTAAAATAGAACAATCAATCATATCATAATGACCACATCGCTTTATCCATATTTCAAATAACATAAAATCAATAACAACAAAAATAATATTCTATATACGATACATCAATAAGAAAACTACATATAAAGAACCATAAAACAAAAAACAACAATTGTATAGTGGTACAGTATTAAGAAAAACCATACCTATAGTGTGAATATAACATCCCTCAAGGAATACAGCATCCTACTATACCACATCAATATCATGTAAAAACATGAACATAATATTTTAAATAAAATAAAACATTCTTTGATATATTAGTCCATTGAGAAAATTACATTATAAATCATTACATGATACCACATTTCATAATACATAAATAATTATAAACGTCACTATCAAATAAACCAAGTACATATATAGTAAATATATATTTATAAGTCCATATTATGAATTTAATTTATCTTATTTTATTATTTTTTATCATACCCAAATATTTTTGGGTATCCTATATCATCTGATACATTTTTAACCATAATTTCCTATATAAAGATATCATCACAACATAGAAATATAAACACATAATTTCAAGGATTTCATTATATCATTACTAAATATTTAATACATTTTTAATATTAGTTGACTAATGTTTAAGAATAAAATTGCACATTTTATAACTTCATTAATAAGTCATAATAAATTTAATAAAAATATTTTTATTATAATTGAAGTGATTTACCTTCCAACTTTCTACATATTCTATTATTCCTTGATTTAGAGATAATTATTCATCAATAAGAAAAGAGAAATATTTGATGATGTTTAATATCATAATTAAATATAATATCCCATTATTTCTAATTCACACACATTAATCTCATTAATTGCCTTTTAAAAATTTTAGCAATTATTTAAATTATAAAGCATTCAATGTTATAGTTTTATATAAAATGAACATCTCCTTGAAATTTTTCCTTCAATTATACTTTTATTACTAATTAAATATGATTTGAATAATTACACACTAATACATCAAAAAGAATATACAAATTCATATGATGTGTAAATAGAATATTTGGAATCTCTTAAATTATCATGATTCAAAACCCCTCATCGAAGATCAAACATAGATATTTTACTTTAAATACATAAATACCAATTAAGGATAAAAAATATATAAATATTCATCCATTCATATAATTTATTCATCCAAATATTGATATGAATGATAATATATAAGTCTTCATCAAAATATTTCTTGAAATAAATCTATATATTTATGTTATTTCCGATCTAAGTTTTGATCAACTCAAATACATAATAAAATCCATTACTCAAATATAGAGAATAATTAAAATTATCCAATGGTTTTCCCAACCATTAAAGACATGTTATGGATGTTAATTGGGGTCTTAGAGTGATTTTATGATTGAAAACTCAAAACATAAAGATTCATTCTTGGTTAGTATTCATAATTTAATCTAACCATGCATCTAACAATGAATTCTTCTCTACCCAAAAGTTTCCAAAATGTATGGTTTAGACTAACTGTATGGTTAACAATGAACCTAACAATACATTATATTTTACCTTAAGTCTCTAAAATGAATAGTTTACTAAAATAGTGTATTTAAACATGTATATAAATATGCATGTTTCCATAACCACTCCCAAATTCAGTTGGTAACATGGATTTCTTTGAATCTTTAAACTCAAGGTAAAATTCATTTTCAGAACCAAATATTCTCTTAATATTCACATTGGAGATCACATAAATCACTATTTCACACTTTTAATTCCTATGTTAAATAAAATACTCCTTAATATATATAAATTCAACAAATAAAATTCTTGAACTCTATATTAAATATACTATAATAACATTTCATCATCTATAATTATAATCCATATATTTATAATGTAAAATTAAAAATCATCAAACTCCAAGTCCTAAAAATACAAACCTATCAAGAGATTTTTATCCTTGAAAATTTTAATAATATCATATGAATATAATATTTAATAATTCTAGTATATAATTTCTAAAATTCACCACATGATTTTATAAATTAAAATTATTAATGTAAATCATGATTTTAAACATTATTCTTTATCTTTTGTTCTAAAGTGAATTTCTACAAGAAATTACTCCACTATAAAACCAGTACTAATTTTATAAATCACTGAAAAATCCTTATTTTTAAAATCATGAATTTCAATTGGTTTCTCAAAAAATCTATTGTCTTATATATTATCCTACCTATCATAGTCAATCACAACATATGGATCATTGGGATAATTCTAAATCTTTGATACATGAAAAAAATCATGAAATTATTTTGACCAAGGAGAATGAGACAAAAAATACACCATTCCACATATATGCTTAAATAATATAAAATATATAGAGAATCATGATGAAAACTCTTCACCAAGGATTGTCCTATATGAAACCTTCATGAAAACATGATCACCAGCATCAAAATCCAATGATATTCCACTATGGTATGTGTGTGTGTGTGTCATTTTTGAAGACATTATTTTATTTTTATATACACTAATACTATAGAAACTCTCTCTATCATAAATAATACCAATAAAGGTCTAATAATTATTGATTTGGGAATATATGCCTAGTATATGGGTTATTATCATGGAAATACCTACAATTCCAAAAATATTGTCATACAAATGGATGGATGGATGTTATTATTATAGGAAAACTCAAACAGTGGTAAATTTTTTTCGTAAGATCCACTAAAACATAAAATTATACCCCGAAACCTGTCCTCAAATATATAAATCGTCAAATCAGTTTAACAATGATCATTTAGTTGGGATGTAGTAATTTTTTATAAATGTGTGTCTAAAATACATTATAATTCAATCTATATCTTTTATATATACCAAGGATATTGATATGAAATGATCATCTAGGAGAATACATGAAGCTTAACAACCCATACCCAAAAATTAATTTTAAATTCATCGACCAGGACATATGTTTTCTGGTTAATTTTGGAATATGTGATATGGATCTATAATATATTATTACTCACTTCTATGTCAATATAAAAAGAAAAATATTTCATAAAAAATAAAATTAGTCTTAAAAAACAATTATTTCCTTATGTAAAATATATATATATATAGTAGTAAGAATCTCTTTTAGAAAATCAAAGGATTATTGACATTATAAGGTATAAATATACACTTGACCATTCTAATTCAATGTTTTTAAGGGAGCCACAATTTGGGAGACGTTAGATACAATCCCCAGATAATATCTCTCATACCTAAGAAAGCTATGGACCTAAAAAATATCACTTAATATATAAAAAGGGGTTGATTCTGTCATAGATGGATCATTAACTAATCCTTATTGAAAAATTAAATGTACAAGGATAAAATATCATGATAAAAAACAATTTTACATTTTTATATAAAAATTATGGTTATAATGATGTTCAAAAACATTTTGTAGGAGTTTGAAATTCTCCTATTAAATCCTTGAGTTAACCAAAATATCATTAGAAACTCCCCTATAAAATAATCAATATTGGTAATGAACACCCAATTCATCAACCCAGTAAACAACATGGGTTAATTAGTAACTCCAATGCGCATTTACATGAACACAAGTTTCGCATAATAGCACCAAACATCATGTTTTTGAATAAGTTTCTCTTTTAACATCATCTTATGGTATCCCAAAAGAGGTTCTATGTTTAAGAACCAAGTATAATCCTTTATATGATTGAATAACCCATCAATACTTAGAGAGGGGTATTAATTCTTCAGAATTTCATCATTTATTCACCCATAATAAAAATAAAACGTTATATTACCTCCATATTTATTAAAACATAATTATAGGGAAACCCATGGAAATTTACTTGAAAAAATGAAACTTATCAAAATATAGAACTCCTGATATTTAGCAAGAACTGTTTAATAATTAGCTAGATATTTATAAAATAAAACAAGATATAAATTTATGACAAAATCTAACTTATTACATAATGTTAAAGAAGTAATATATTCTATGAACACATCAAAACTCCTCATACAACTCCAGAAAACTCTTCTTATTCTACTTCAGATACACAACGTATTAAATTTTATAGTTTTGAAATGATGGTTTTTGGTTTAACTTACCACCATCCAATCCAATAATATCTATTTCAAATGAAAATTATATGTTCTTCATTAATATTAGAAATGGTTACCCATATATTATAACCATCAGTGCAAGCTATCATAGAATAAAACCCATCTGTACTAAGTATACAATTTCAACATCACATATGACAAAAGACTGAATCCATCTTCAAATGTTCACTCCCAATCACTAATTTTTTTACATGATTTACCTCAAATAAAATTGACCAATCCTGTACTAGGGTAGATAACTCAATAATTTAACAAACCCACTCTATGGGATTCATTAATCATAATACTAGATAAAGTATAACAAATTAATGTGAAGTTATAAAGTCAAATTGAAAATGTAAAAGGGTTAAAATATATATATATATATAATACCTTGAATAACCATGTGTCCTCAAAATATATAAAATAGAACTATATAAAACTATCCTTGAAAAAATCATCTTCTGTACTATTCTACATATCTACCTATACCATGCCTTTGATCTATCACAAGTCCCTAATATTTGAGTAAATTTTAGGATTGGCCACTATCGACACCACCAAACATTGATCATCCATTATATAATTGATTTCATAGTGGTGGAGATGGTCAGTGTTGATACTATAGTATGTGGGGTGTTTATCACACTGTAACACTATACACTAGTATATACAATCAACACTAATACAATTTAGAAAAATTAATTATGAAATCATTATTTTTTACTTGGTTATTTATAAACTGGCATGAATTTTTTTTAACATCAATTATTAAATAACCTATGTAAAATTTAACTTAATTTAATTTATAATGTTTTTTATTTAAATAACCAACTTTAAAAATGATTTTCAGATATTTTCTGTATTAGTTGTTCCAAAAACTAAAATTAATAATATTCCAAAATATATTAATCATCTGTTTTTGAAAGAAAAACTCATAAGATATTATTTAAAATATAATGAAAATAATTTATTTCTAAACAGGATGTTATAAATACATGAAAATTTCACTTTTTCACGTCATTCTATTGTAATTTTAATTATTGGCATAAAATTTCATCCCCGCGTAGACAGACATTTCAATATTTTGATATCCTTCATACAAATTTATTTCATTTAAAAAAAATATTTTTTTCTCAAATTTCTATCCATCCATCCATCTTCGAATCTATCACACCCGTGCAATTTTTCTTCAAAGTTATCATTTCACCCTCCTTTTTTCATTCATAGATTAAAAATATTGAATTAATATCTATTATAAATGTATATTGGAATGTTTCAATGAAATGAGAAATAATGGAATTAACTTCTATAATGATGATGGTATTTTTTTAAACTTTTTGATTTATCAAATATCATTGAATATAGGTAAAATTATTCTTATGATCTATTTTATCCTCATTTAATTATTATTTTCTATCTCTGTTATAAATATTTTTTTATTATTATCATGATATCTTTGAATCGTCATTAATATTAAAGTGATATAATTATAAACTATTTATTTTATCATATGAAATTTTGATTTTCATTGTTGATTGTAAGAAAAAATAGAGTACAATTATACATTCTATAATCATTAAAAAAATGTCATACACATCATCTATTTGAATAACTTACATAGAAAAAAATTCAGGATTATTATTTAAATAAACAGTTTGAAAAATTATAGAAAAATCATTTTATTATTAATAAATGTTGTAAATATATTCCACATCGGTTTTAATAACCGATGTATAAAAAATATACTATATCAATTACATTGGCATAACATCAAAAACTAAAATTATAAAAAACTGATGTAAACAACCTTTTATTATGCTAGTGATATGTGTGTTTCAAGATTAAATCGTAACCAAGGTCAAGAGTGAGTGAATTAAAAATTAGAAAATTTATGTTTGAAAATAACTTATATAACTCATTCAAGTTTATTTTTTGTGTTTACGATATAATAACCAAATATAATCATCATAACTTCTATAACTCTATAAAATGTATTAATCACACAATTAGAATATGAATTTTATAGGGGTGTCACAACCTTTTTAAAAACAACCTTTCCATATGAGGAAAAACTTGAACATCCATTAATTTAGATAGGTAATATAACTAATAAAAATAAATTCCTTTTATAGATGTATAACTAGTTACAAATTTACTATTATTGTAGATAAAATAATAACCTAACATATAATAATAAATCACATCACAAAAGAATAAATATTTAAAATATAGTAATGAAAAATAAAATTTGAACAATGAAGATTGGTTAGAATTTTAAAACATTCATAACAGTAAAGAGTAATATCATGAATCTAAAATTGAAAAGATCATATTGATGGGATTGGTGTGGCCTTATTCTTATTCATTTATTAAATGAAATATAATAATGGAATTCACTTTTTATTTATAAAATACAATGATTCTAATATGATCATAATGGAAAAATTATTGTGTTTTTATATTATTATTCTATAAATAATGATTTCAATTATGTTCAATTCTAGAATTTATATTTGATATGGAATTTTGACTCTATAATTTTCTCATATGAATCTCAATTCAGTGTTTAATGTACGTTTTTTATGTTTTTACTTGACACTGTATGCTCTAGAAAAGATGGTTTATGTTGATACAAAGTATATAGTTCTCAGTCCATTATAGTATATGTTATTTCATGGTAAATAATTTATTCTCTAAAATTGTCTATATTGGTGGCGCATATAGTATAATTTTTATTATTGTTTTCCATTGTTAATTTTAAATAATGCATTATTATGGTGACATTATCCCATTTTAACACATAATAGGGCATTTCCATGATTTTTTAGTGTCTGTTGACTATTCTATATCGTGTTGTTGATTTTATTATCTATATACAATCATACTCTTCTGTTAGGTATTCAGTATTATCTCTCTTGAAACATAAAATAATAATTCTAAATAAATACATTGACTATTAGTCTAACACTACCTTGTAATAATCCTTTGTACAATGTAGAATTGATACTCTCTCTCTATAATGTCTGTTCTTATTTATAAATTATTTCATATTGAACTATATGAAATAGTGTTTCAATTTATATATTTTCTTGAAACACACTTGACCACCATGATAAGAATTCATGTATCCATTAAAAATAAATTAAAATACGAATAAGAACACAATATGAAATATATAGTGAGTGAAACATAAATATGGGACTATTTTATTGACATATTTCTTCACTAACACTATATTGTATCATAATATTTGTATTTTTGTGTATGTCACTATATTGAGGACTAACACATGTAATGTTTTTCCCATATCTCTTTACTACCCTAAATTTTAGTCAAACCAAAACATATAAAAAAAAATATTTAATCCCTCTAAAGATATATTTTTGTTCTTATTAAAAAAAGTATTATTGTATCATAGATCCAATAATGTCTTCCTTTTTGATTTAGAAAACTCAATAAAAACAAAGTAAATAGATAAACATTACTGACTGAAAATTATTATTTTTTATTTCAAAAGCACTTTTGAGGAAAAAGTGGAAAACCATAACGACATCAAAGACTTCATAAACAACCATGCCTCCATGGGCCAGGACCATCATGAAAAAATACACTCTAATTAAAGAGAAAGGAAATTCTCCACCCTAGCAGAGAAACAATACAATTAGCGTCCACCTTCTCATCGCTGCTCGGCTAGCTATCTCGTGCAAGAATGCACGGGCCCGGTACAGATGGAAAACTCCATAACCTCTCAAACATCCAAATCCAAATAGTGTTGAGAAGGAGAATGCTCCCAGATCTAAACCTCATATGGGACAGTCCCTTGCAAGTAAATAGAATGCAATATCCCATTAATCAAGGCCACAACAACAAGAGACCAAACCATTTCAAACCTCACATCGGCATTGCAACAGTCACACATCTAAATTTCTATAGTTCTTCATGATCAGAAATTATCACCTGTTCAAATTAAACAAGCACAACCATCCTTTCCACTGCTTCGTGTTAATTAACCTTCAAACAACTCAATAGGAATCGAAACAAACCAGCCACTGCCAGTACACACAATAGAACCATATGCCCTTCAAAATATCAAATAACTAATCTCCCATCCATTAGAAGGACCTCAAAAAAACACAAATCGAATAGAAGACCAAATCGAAGCCTGAGCGCTGATGCATGAATGAAGAACCATGAACTGAAATGACTTTAAAATGAGAATCATTGCAAAATAACAAATATCAGAGAAACATAAACATTCCACCAGGAGGAAGACCGCGACAAACCAGATCTCGTCGCCACCATCCAAATCACTCAGGAAGAACATTGTAACCACTCACCTCACACACTAGGGATGAGACATCGAAACTAAAGCCGCAGAAGCTGGATCTTAGCCACGGCCAACACCGCACCGCTATGAGAAACCCTATACATCTTAGGAGGAATTGGGCAAAAAGTGACCATCCATGAAGTAAATCATCAAGGAAACCGAGTCCGCGAAGTCACCGACACCACTTCAAATGAAGTCCACCGCCACAATCTCGCTGAGAATGACGGAGGGACGTGCCGATCTAGAAGCGGAATGAGGCGGTGACGAGGGAAAACAGAGTTCGCAGTACCCCTTATGGGCACATCCAAGGTAATCGATAAATAATAAACTTTATTAATTTATCATAACATGGTGACATAATGAAAACATCTATGATAGTTAAGAAGTTCTATATATTCCAATGTGTTACTCCTTCTATATATAAAATTTCCGACTTTTTTTTAATGATTAAATCTCCAAAATTCAAAATACACTGTATAATACCTTAAAATAACCCTTTAGAATTTTCAAAATAAAAAAAACGAACATATAGTAAATCATACATGAATAATTGATATTAAATTATAAATATATAATAAATTAAATCATTATAGTAGAGAATATAAAAATATTTAAAATGATAACAATTATTATTTTCCCTCCACATTCTTGTAAATAGTTTATTTCTCACTCATTTTATTTTATCTCTCATGTATATTATGTGAATTTTCAATAGTTAGAGTCTTAACTTCTCTAATTATGTCTCTTTTACATCATCTAATTTAGTTTTCATAATATACATTTCTTGAAATTCAATAAATTTTATTTCCTCTTTAACTTGAGGCATAGTTTATTAAATTATTTTATCAAGGATAGAAACAAATTTCCCAAACTATTTAATATATTTATCTTTATTTTCTTGAATTGATTTATCAATATTATTTTATACATATAGAGAAACATCTCCAATTTGGATATTATTAGATATTTTGTTAATTGATGTAGATATAGTAGAGTTGATCAAGTATGTTTTATAGTAGAGAGTAGAATATGTTATAAGTTAATAAGGTAATATACATAATTATCATCAATGATTTTAACTCTTGGATTCATTCTAAATACAAGAAACATCATCAGAGGATCATCTTTATTACTAGTGGATCCTTTCTCTAATTATAGTGATACATCAATATCCTTATACATATTTAAATTTAACATTTTATACTTATTTTCCTCAACCATCCCATTCAATGAGACTCCTCTATATTTTACATTCTTTGTGATTTTTAATTCTTCATTTGATGTTGGTTATGGAGATTCTTGTGCCTTATCCTTCCAAGATTCAAATTCCTTATCTTGATATTATTCTACCATATTTTCAATGGTTCTTACTTATATTGATCTAAAGAGTTATGAATAATAGTTTCGTTATTAATCTACATTAAAATGATAGATAAATTCACTTTCTTATCCTTCATGCTGATGGGAATCTAAACATTTTCTAATATCTATAACTCCTAGAATCATCAATGTAAATTAGATTAAATAAGATTCTAGATTATAACTGATCCTTTTTAAAGTATAAAATTTATTCTTCTCATTATATAGAATAAATATCGTATCCATACTAAGGATGAATCAATTTTATCCTTTAAATATTTTATTTTATCATTAATAATATTTATCTATCTATTCATGTTCTCTTTTAAGATAATTATTTCTTATAATCTTAATTCTTTATTAATCTACTTCTTTTTCTTTATCAACTCTTATCCTTTATGATTTAGTAATTTGATAATGATATCCCTGTTGGATTTTCTTAAAGGGAACTCATAAAATCACTCTTTTTCTTGTGCAGTGGAATGATCTCTTAGATTATAATCCTATAATATTCAAAGGATATCATTAATATCATATTGTGACCATTAATCTCATGATATATGAATCATACCCAATTATCTCTCTTTGATTTATTGTAATTGTTGGTATTTTTTTCTTCGTCATGTCAACCAGTATGTCTATTCCATGTAATTTCCTGAACATGAATATTGTATATATCATTTTCCTATTTTCCCTTCCTTTATCTAAATAAATATAAATTATCACTTTTCATGTCATTCAAACGATCTTAAAGGATATCCTTAAAATAATAAAATGTAATTATTATACATCATAATTCTTCGTATTTTGATAGTCTTCTAATTTGGGGGTAGTGGTTTGGTAGATTTTTTTTTTCAATAAACCTATGTTGATCATTGAGTAAAAATATCATCAGCCTTTTAAATATAGAATATCTGGTGAATAAATTATCAAATTTTTTAAATAAAAAACTCTTTCACAACAATAATTCATTTGAGCATATTATTAAACTACCTAAATGATTTATGTTGAACAAGTCTTTAATTTTAATTATAGTCGACTTGATGTCAATTACATTTATTTAAGTTATTATGAATTTATGCTAAAATTTTAAATTAATATAAATATTTAATAGAACTCATCTTCTTACCTATAAAATATAAACCCATTATCTATACATAAGACCATCTATATCTTATATAAAAATTGAAAAAACTATTCCAAAATATACTTTAAATCAGATAATAATTTAATATCAATAGTATTTCTAAATATAATCATTATTCCATACCTATTTTCATTATATTATTCTCGAATAATAGATGCTGCAAAATATTTTTATGTGGTTGAGGATTACTTAATTGTTGATATTTTATTCATGGTGAATAAATCTTTTATTTCTCCTTAAAATTATTATTCAGAAATGAGGAACAATCCATATTTTTTTAATCTTCGGATTCTCAAAGAACCATTCAATTTTCTCCCCTTTGTTCTATTTCAATAGAAATAAAAAAATATCAACATATAAAAACAATTCTGAAATAATCATTAAAATATCACATAGGACACTAGAGAGAGGTATAATTGATATTATTGTGTCAGATTTCATTCAAATAGTACACTGAACCAATGATTGATCTATAAAAGAATTTTTTAATAGTTCAAATTTGTAACGTACTAAATGTGACTTTTAATTAAATGATCAATTATTTTTTTGGTACTATGATTAGAAAGATAAATCCACAAGTAAAAATGTTTATATATAACCAGATAGTGCCGATGATAAAACATATTTTTAATGATCTAATATTTTAATATATCTTTTCCTCTTAATAAATCAAATATTTTTTATATCTTCCTTTACATGCATCCCCAAACGAAAATGAAATTTATATATGTTTATACGCAAAAGACTAAATTGTTGATTTAGTACATAATAATTAGTGTAACCTAATTTTAAAATATAATAATATATTTATTGATAAAGGTTATTTAATACAAATTTATATAATTAGTGTTCCATAGAACTCATATTTTTATCCATTATGCTTCTTATTAAATAAAACTATGTATATTATTATTAAATTTCAATTTTAATAAAATATAATATTGATATTTTACTTCAATTCTTATTATTGTTTTATATAAATATATAATAGGAATATCTAGAATTTTAAAAAAGGCAATTTTAATAAACGAAAACATATTATCGTTATATTATTTGATATTACATAAAAATAAAAATAAATAATTCTTTCAATTTAATTGAAAAAAATAAAATTTATTTTTTTAATTATAATTTAAATATTTTTTAGATGCATTTGTGGGTTTTTTTCTAAAATGGATTGATTTTTAGGTGAATAATGAAAACTATATCTTTTATAAATGAATAAAATTATATGACATTATTAGTATATAAGTATGAATTGAAAATTCTTGAAACATTTATCTAATAAAAAAAATATATTTTATAAGTTATTTTGTTATTTTAACAATGTTGTTTTTAATTTACAAACTCATATCCCACATTTCATAACAAAAGTTATACTTTTCAAAAAGCAATGTTTTTAATACATCATATATTATATATTTTAAAATTAATTTTTACCACTTATATAAGTTTAGTATAATAAAATTAATTCCATTTTATCATTCTCTATGTAAAATTATATTTATGACTGATTTTTATTAATTTTATTAAATAATGAATTTTTATATGAATATTGAAAAATTTGAGGGTTTTCCCAAAATAGTGTCTTTTAATTCTTCTTTAGTATAAAAGTAAGAACATGAATTTTATTGATCAAATATTTATTTAATGAAAACTTTTATTAATTTTAAATATATTATTTAAAATTTATAAAACTTACTTTTGAACTTATTAGAAAGTAATATTTTAATTCTAATAAAACATTATTTTTAGTAATTTTATTTAATTAAAGAATGTTTTGGTGGTCTCAAATTTTAACTTAATTTTAAAGCCATATATAATTTATTTATTTTATAATATACCAATTTATGTCTTTAAAATCATAAACATTGATAATCGTATCCCACACATAAATTTGAAGCTTAAAATAATCATTTTTCTATGAAATGGTTTTTAAATGTTTCTGTGATAAAACTAAAACTTATTTCTATAAATCATGAAAATTTTATTTTATAAAATTAGTTAGATACATAAAATTATATTTTTGAATTTAGTAAATAATTTTTTTCCCTTAAAATTAGTTTCCAAGGGTGAATGTAGAGTTACCACAGTAAGGGTAAATTAAGATAAATGTAGTTTGACATAGTGGAAATTGTTTAAAGATGAAAGATACATGTTTTATATTGGATGGTTGAGGAAGTATCATCCTTATTTCCTTCCTCTCAAAATTAATGGAAATTTTATGAGACATAATGGAGTGTTATTGTTGAGAAATAATTATTATTTACAAAAAGTGCCATTTTCTTCACTTATAAAAAGAGACCACATACTTCCCATTTCTCCACCAATTAAAACCCCTTTAATAAACCAAAAACCTACCAAATTTTCTCAAAACACTATCCCTTTAACTTTTAATCCATTGTCTCACTAAAATACCAAGCTAAGTATCTTTAATGAGTTGCCCAAGGGATAACATTAATGGTAATAGAAATACTCTCTTCCAAACTTCTCTAACTATTTTATTTTTCTAAACACCTAAAATCCCCTATATATAAGAATTCACAATAACATAAGATTTTTTAACATGATAACGGTTGATTATACTAATTTAATATCATTTTTATAATTTCAATCAAAATCATTCAGAAAAGGAAGACATTGTCATATGTTTGTGGACTATCACCTCCATGAATAGTGTGTTCAATTTTCCATAACCACCTTAAATGTTATGTTAAAGAAAGTAATTTAATTAACTAATATTATAATTTTTACAAAATTAGAATTCTTTAAGAATAATATTGGGTGTTTTATATATGTGATTAAAAATAAATAGTCATTGTAACTTTAACAGATTTAGGTGGACTTATCAGGAAACTTGTATTAATTTCAATCTATTTTGGGATAACATTCAAAACATCATATGTATTGTCCTTATAAAATAATAAAGTACTTAAACCTCCAAAATTTAGGATATCATGATTTTACTTGATAAAAACATTGAATATTGTCTACAAATTGAATGTGTTATGAAAAAAATAACCAAACTACAACGAGTAACCAACATAAGCCTAAAATATATTAAAAATAAATTACAAAAGAAAATAAATCGACCTCAGAGAATTTAAAAGTGAGTAATAAAGTTATTTTGTATATATCTAATGAAAATTATTTAATTATTCAGGAATTTATGTGAAATTAAATAGAACCTTCAGTCATGATGTAAGGGTTTATGTCTCAATCACTCTTTATTACGAAATGCTTTGATATTATTCACCAATATTAATATTTATGGTATGAATAATTCCCCCAGAATAATAATATCATAAATTATTTTTGTACTTTGAAACATCACTTACATTCATTCTCTTCGTTTTGGTGGACTTTGATTGATGTCCTCTCTAAAATATAAGGTCCTTTCATAAATCAATCAGATTTCTTGAGTTATAATGATTTTCATTTATTTTAATCATTCATTTAATATGTTATTATCTACTTCTATATTGGGAGAACAATTTTATTCAAATATTATTTATTGGTGAGTTTTAATCTGTTTTAAAAATGAAACTATGTTAAAAATAATTTGCATCAATTTAAATGACATGTTTCTATCCTTGTCAATAATTTCTCTTCCCACCATTGTTATCCATTTAAATTAGAAACATAATAATGTTTTACCTCATTTGAAAATCATATTTAACTTATACTAAATTAAAAATAATTTTTTATTATAGATTTTACTTTTTGGGTTTTTAGAAAACGTGTTTTAAAACATATAATGTGATTATTCATATCACCATCATAAATTTCCAGTAATATGTTCTCTTTATTTTTCTCAATTTTATAAAATATTAATTTCATGTACATATTTTATTTTTATTTTTATATCTCTTAGATAGATACCTTGATAAATATCATTTTCATTTACGGTATTATATAAGAATTTTGTTCCCTTAAAATTATCACTTTTATGTAAACCCAATTTAAGTGAGCCTTCCTATTTCTTGTCTCATATCAAACATCACCCCCATCAATTGTTTTCAAACATGAATGGATTTTAAAAAAAAATAATTATTTTATAGAGAACCCTCTTTTAAATTTTAATTTATAGAAAACAATAATCTATTTCCTTGTTTAAAAATATTCTTTACTTATTTCACAATGCATCACCCATGTGGAACGTTTTTATTCTTTATTCTCCTAGATCATTCTCATGAATTTTCAATATTGGAACTCCATGTTGAAGACCAATGTTTAATTTATAATTATGAATGTTTAAAATTATTTAATTCATTCTTATATTGGGAATCATTATGAATTATACATTGGTTATTTCTTAAATTAGATTTTTGAAACCCACTTTCATCTTAGGGGTTTGATTATGCTTATGATTTATGTATGGTTTCTTTTATTCACGTCGAACACATATGTTTCATTTTCATTACATAGAATGTGGTAATAATATTATATAGCCCTAAAAGGAATTAGGTAAAGATTTATATCTCATCATATTCTATTAAGTTATTTGGGAGTGAACCTAATCCACTAAGGTATTTTTACACTATATTTTTGGTATGGGAAGTAATCAAAATACTCTATGGTACATTGTAAACTTTTTTTATAGTAATAGGGAGTGAAACCAATACCACCTGAAACATTTTCCACTTTATGAGGATTTAAATGGGATTGCTGATTAAATTATGTTTATGATTTCCTGACTTATTTTTTCTCCATATATTCTATGATTCCATGAAATAATGATTTTATTTCCTTCTTCCATGTTTCAATTATTTTGATAATTATATAAATGGCATCAGGGTATGCCTCTAGAATCTCATTTTATACTTTATTGCTATGTATATTTTCTTATTGTGATTTCAAGATCACTCTATTCCTTATGTGTTTTCCACAGGGTGTCTTATGCAGTTTTAGAAGATCTATGGGAGTTAGGATCTGTATTTTGAGTTTTAAATAATTATTTTGTTTTCATGATTAAGCAGACCAATTTATGTATCAAATATTACAAATACAATAATACACTTGATATTTTGTTTTTATTAATTGGAATGTGGGTTATGAATATAGAGATAATTTATATTTTTGTACTGGGTTTCTATCATTGGTATTAGATTACGGTCTAGTAATTTTTGATATTTTCATGAGAGAACATTAGTAAAACCCCTTGTTATAAGTCTGTGTATAGGATAACATCTTGAAATTTTTAAAATTTTTGGGTATGTTGTTTTCCTATAAATCAAATCTTTTTATGGATAATTCAAGTGGATATAGTGTCTAGAATTGATTTTACTAGGGGAAAACCTTAAAAAGCATGGATTTTTTATTAAGTTGATCATAACCTAGTGCATAAAAATGATTCCAAACTACACACATGGTTCAAAAATCATAGGGGGTATTCATTAGTTAATTATATTCTATATAAAAACCATAATAAGGTTTTGATTTCAAATTTACAATGAGTGACTAGGTTGATATGTATAAAAAACCCAACTTAATGTAAATTAATATAAATCAAGAAAGATATAGGTTGAACCTATGATGATATATTTTGATATAAGAATGATATAAGTTAAACTATAAATTATATAGGTTAAAAAAAGTGAAATAGATTGAACTAAAATAATTATAGGTTGTCATGTTAGTATCATAAAATGTTAAATCTTCATGTTAAATTTCTCATTGGTTATTTAGTATATATCTCTTACGATGATAATTTTTCATCACTCATGTTAACCCAATTCTAGTTTTAGTTATAGATAGAACTTGAAGGAAAAAAGTTAACCCCAGGTTTGAGGGACAATGTGATGATTACCTCAATTATCGGATCCTTATAATGAGATATGTACTGATAATTATGGTCAATATTCTAAAACAACTATTGTGAAACATGATTAAAATTATAATCATAGTTTAAATACTGCATGATTAGATAACATAATAAAGGAGGAATATTGAAAATTCATTCCATGAAGATGGTAAAATGAAGGATATTAAACCACCTAAATTTAAAAAAATGTCAATAAGAACCGTGTTGATTTCCTCAAAGAGACTATAAAATGATTTACTTGTGGTAGTGGAGAGCATCATAAAATTATATATTAAGAAAAAAGTCGGATACGGTGAAGTAATATAATGTTATTTCTAAAAATTGACTGATGTATTGATGTTTACGATGCCAGGAATTTGGTTACTATATAACCCAATGCACTAATACAAGTGTTAATGTAGACCACTGGAAAGGAAAACATCCTAGATCATTGAAACGTGGAAAATCATATGCAATGAATTTTGTTGAGGAAAATAATTATTTATTTAATCTATATTATACATGTATTATGTAATTTATTATTTCACATATTAGGTATATAATAATAAGAAAAGTTCAGTGGTATAATTATTATAACCATAGTATATGAAACTTCTTAGTGGTTTGAGGAAAGTGTCGCCTGATATATTTATCTCTTTTTCATTTATTATCAATATATTTGGAATAGACTATCTCTTTTAATAGAGGGATCATATCAAATTACATATAGGGAATTCTGAAATCATATCCTAAAAACGCACATGATCAAATTCTAGTGTATGTTTAATTAGGTTCTCCATATTGAAATTACTCTCATCACATGAGTTTTAAAATTGTTAGGATGTAATTTATTTTTGGGGGAGAATCTAAATACCAAATATTTTAATATATATTTTCATCTAATTAAGCCAAATAGGTTTCATATTTTTCTCTACACGAAACACCAAAATAAAATGAAACTATGATATAATTAGGTAATTAAAACCTAGTAGTTAAATTAGTATATATGGATAAGTTTAAATAGATTATAAACTATATTAATTTAGTTTTTATATATATATGTTATTTTATAAAAATTTAATTAAATATTGTCCTTAATAATCTATATTCTTATGTGTTGTAATTTTTATTCAAGAGTACTAAGTGTATTATTATCAAATGATTATTTTTAGTGAAATATAATATTGATTTTTTAATTCTAGATATATTGGTGTTTTGTAGGAGTTAATAATTTTAACAAATAGAATTTTAATATAGTTATTTTACTATATAAATAGTTTCTCATTGTATTTTATGATTTTAATTAAAATTTAAAATATATAATCTATAAATTTAATTCAAAAAAAATAAACTTCCACATTTTATTGAAAAGTAAAATTCAAAAAACAATTTTACAATATATTCATTTATTATTTTAAAATTAATTTTTACCACTTGTATAAGTTAAATATAATAATTTTAATTCCAATTTTTCATTCACTATATAAATAAAATGTGAGAATTAATTTTTCTTTTTTTATAAAATGATTTATATTAAGATGAAATTGTGAAAAAAACATATTTTTTTAAATGGGGATTCTATTACTTTATCAGTATATAAGGGAGAATTATAATTTTATTGATAAGGTAATTATTTAAGGAATAATTTTACACATTTTAAAAATACTTTTTAAAATTTATAAAACTATGTTTAACCATATAAAAGGTAATATTTTAATTCTATTAAAACCCATCTTTGGCCTTTTCATTAAATTAAATCATATTTTTATAAACTCAGTCTTTGTTATATGTTAAAGCCACGTAAAATTTATGTATTTTTATAATAAAAAAATTTAGATCTTAAATATCATAACCATTGATAATATAATTGGACACTTACGTTTTAAGCATAAAATGAACTTTGTCTAGGAAACGGTCATTATGTTTGCTATGCGCTAAGAGTATAATTAATTTCTATAAATCATCAAAATTATAATTTATAAAATTATATAAATATTTAAAATGATAATTTTCAAAATATTAAATAATTTTAGTTTTAAATTTTTCTTTAAAATATAGTTTTCAATGGTGAAAGTGAAGTGACCACTATAAGCGTAAATTAGTGTAAAATTGGTTCAACATATTGCAATAGGTTAGAAGATGTGAAAAATGATTAATATGGGATATGGGAGGTTTTATCACACTTATATCTTTCATAAATAAATTATTCTTGATTTTTTAGCCTTTTTCATTGAATAATGGAGTGATATTATTGATAAATAATGATTTTTTACATATTTTTTATTTTCATAACTTTTAAAAGGAGACAACGCCACCCCATTTCTCCACCCATTCAAAATATTTTGATCAACCAAAAAACTTCCCAAGTCTCTCGTAAACACCAACCCCATTCCATTAAACCATTTTCTCACCAAAATACCAATCTAAGGAGCCTTAATGAGGTTCTCAAGGGGAAACTTCTAAGGGAGAGGCAATACTCTCAACACGACTTATCTAGAAAATTTCTTCTTCAACACCCCTAAAATATCCTATACCTGTGAAGTAACGTTAACACTGAAATTTTTTGCATAATGAAGTATTATAATATTAAAGGAATGTCCATTTTTCATATGTATTTATAAAGTAAATAAAACTCAAAAAATATATAGAACATTAATTATTTTACAACACCTTTAACAATGGTCAAAATGAAAAATGTGTTCCAAAGAAATTAACCAAACTACTCCAACTAACCAATATAAGCATACACTATATTAAAAATAATAAAATAAAAATAAAAAATAGAATTTAGAAAATATAAATTATATGAATAAGTTTTTTTGATATATATCAAATAAAATTAATTTCAATAATTATGAAGTTAAGGGAAAGTGTAGTTTGATTTCAGACATGAGGTAAGGGTTTCTATCCCAATTACCCTTCATTGAGGCATGGTTGGTATGATGCCTCCATATTAATTTGTAGGGTGTAAATAATTACCCCATAATTTTTAATAGAAATATTATTATTGAACTTTTAACATTCACATCCATTCATGCTCCTCCTTATTTTGGGAAACAATTTATTTCTTACCAAAAATATAAGGGTCTTCAAAAACCCTATCTAATTTCATGAGTTATAATGTTTCTCCTAGAGTTTTTACTTTCATTTACTATGGTATGTCCTATTTATATCTTGGAAGATAAATTTTGATTCAAATATTCTTTACTAATGAGTTATAAACCTTATTAAAAATTCAAATATGTTAAGAATAATTCTCATCCATTTAAACAATAGTTTCCCCACCATGTCCATAATTTCCCTTCGCACCAAGGTTATCTTTTTTAATTGAGATCCTAATTAAATTTTATCTCATTAGAACATTATATCTACATTATTATTTATTAAAAATAATGTTTTATTATTTTTTATGATTTTGGATTTCAACAATTTTATTTAAAAAAATAAAAAGGGATCTTTCATACATCCTTCATGAAATTCTAGTTACACATTATCATTATTTTTAACAATTTAATAAAATATTATTCTGGTGTTCTTATTATACTTTTTGTATATATGTACCTTAATTATATACCTCATTGAAAATCCTTTTCATTATTAAGCTTATACAATATTTTAGTTCCTTTCGAAATTCCCAGTTTTTTGTAAACCTAGTTTAAGGGAACTTACTTATTTCTTGTCTCATATCAAAAATCACCACAATAAATTTTTTTAAACATCTATTCGAATTTAAAAATCATTATTAATTTATAGAGAACCCCCTTATCTCAATTATTTATTTATAAAAAATAGTGATATATTTCCATCTTTAAAAGCAATTACTTATTTCAAAAATCATCACCCAAGTAGACTGTTTTTATTATTTCGTATAATATATCCTTCTCATGACTTATCTACATTAGAAATCCATGTTTAAGGCCTATATTCTATTTGAAATTATGAATGCTAAAAATGATATAATTCTTTATTCTGTGGAAATCCCAATGATTTAACATTCGTTTTTGTCTTAAATTAAAATTTTGAAACTCACATCATTTTCAAGAGTCTGATTATTCGTATGAGTTATGTATGGTTTATTTTCATCATTTGGCACACCTATGTATGATTTTTATTATGTTATTGGTGATCCTATAATTATAAAATCCTATAATGTATTGGGTAATCATGAGATGCTATGTAAGGGATTTGGGAGTGAACCTAATACACCATATGACATTTTCCATTTTTTGAGAAATAAGAGTGAATTCATACCACCCTTGTACATTTTCACTATGATTATTGTAATAGGGAGTGAACTCAGTCTACTATGGGAAATTATCCGATTTATAATGATGGTCTGGGGATTTATCATTAACATGTTTTTATGATCTCATTTATTATGTTGTTTCACATATTTCATGATATTATAATTTCATTTCATTATGTTATTTCTCCATAATTCTGATCATTTTCTATATGATATCGTGATATGCCTCTTGATTCTCATGTTATGATTTATTTACAATTTTAATCCCTTATTAGGACTTCTAGATCACAATTTTCTTTATGTATTTTCCTCAGGGTATAAAATAATGTTTTTGAAGATCTATTGGAGTTAGAAGTATTATGTTTAGTTTTAAATAAAGGTATTGTAGTTTTGTTTTACTGGAAGGGATTATGTATCTAATATTATATGTTAAATAAGCATCAATATATTTGGACTGTATTACTGTGAATGTCTGTTATAAAACACGAAATAATGTATATTATGTATTGGGTCATTATATTTTTCATCAAAGAAATGTATAGTTATTTTGGAGATTAAGATGAGAGAAAATTATTGAAACCCCTTGGTATAAATCTATATATATGATAACATTCTGAAACTTTTTAAATTTTTTAGTATATGGATTTCATTGAAATGAAATACTTTCCAAGATATTACAAGATGATGTAGGCTCTATCAAAGATGTACCTAGGGGTAATAAACTCAAAACGGGTGTATTGGTTATTAACATGATCATCACATTGTTCACAGTAAAGAGTCATGATTTCACAACTAAATTAAAACTCCTAGGGGATAGGATATGACTTATCATATTCTATTTATAATCTATTGTGAAGGATTTATATCCTATTTACATTGAGTTAATTGGTTGAGATGTATAATAGAACCCAACTTATGGTAAAATAAGATGAATCAACAATGATATATGTTGAACCAAGGATGATATATGTTGATCTAAGAATTATATATGTTTAACTGTGAATGATATAAATTAAAAAAAGATTTATATAGCTGGAACTAAAATAATTATAGGCTAATATGCTGGTATTATATAGTGAGTAATATTTATTTTAAATTTATCGTTTGTTATTTAGGAAACTTCTCTTGTGATGATAATTTTTCTTCACTGATATTAACCCCTTTATTAATGATGGTTGGAGCCAAAGGTAATCATGTTAACCCTAGATTTAAGGGAAAAAGTGATGATTTTTTTAATGACCAACCCATTAGGAAGGCATATGGTCTAAAAAATTTGGTGATTCTTCCAAACCAACTATCATGATACATGATTAATAGTGTAAACATAGATGAAATCTTGAGTTTACCAAATAAGGGAAATATGGAGGTTCGTGAAAGTTAATGCAATGAAGATGATGAAATAAGGGAAATTAAAACACCTATATGTAATAATATTGAAGGAAACACCAAGGAAATTATAACAAGTGTATTGGAAAATTATTTACTTTGGGTAAAGATGTGCATTGATAAAAATGTTTTGGAGGGAAAAATAACGATACCAGGAAGGGAGATAATGTTCTTCTTAAGTATCCAATAACTATTTGATATTTTAGATGTGAGGAATTTCATTCACTATGAAACCCCATCCATCAATCCAAGGCTTAATCAAGATAACTAGAACTAACAACCTCCTAGTTTATGGGAACAAGGACAATCCAATAAAATGAATATTTTTATGGAATATTTTAATTTTTTTAGTCTATATTTTTTATGTATTATGCCATGTAATATTTCACCTTTTATGAATTGAGTTATAAATAAAAAATGTATAATAGTATATTTATTATATTAATGGCATATGAAACTTAATCAAGGATTGAGTAAAGATACACCTTATAGATTAAACTCCTTTTTACTTATTATAATTCTATAAGAAATGGATTGCCTCTTTTTAAAAAGTTATCATATAAAATTGAATAAAAGTAAAACTCACTTATTATCTTAAATAAACCCATGATCCACTACAAGTGTATGGTTTAATATGATATCCCTATATAAATTACACAAACTGTACAAGATTTAAAATTATGAGGATCTAAATTGTTAAAGGGGGAATGAATATAACAAACTGAGATATTAATATATTATTTCCTCTAATTAATTTAAATTTTTTCGATGGATTTCTGTACATAAAAAACCTAACTAAACAAAATTATGATATGTTCATACCATTAAAAACTATTCATTGAATTAGTAGGTAGAAACATTTGTAACTGAATTATGAAATATTTTAATATATATATTTTTATATATAAAGGTAAATTTTTATAGATTTAAATAGTTATTGTCTTTAAGAATCTACCATCTTATCCATTTAATTTTTTTAAATTAAACTAAGTATGTTATTATTAAATGATTGTTTTCATAAAATATAATATATAATTATTAATACATGTTTTATTAGTGTTTCTTTCAGAACCAAACTAGATTACCCAAATCATATGTAACTTGAATTGTTCTTGAACAGACCATAAGGGTGTTCCGAAACACCATGGGCCTACAACAAGCGCTCAGGCATCAAGAACTCCCTTTAGGAACACTTGTTTCACAAAGAACATGAAATAAAGTTATAATTATATCAAATATGTCAATATTACAAAAACCATACCAACAGTAGATAGGTATAATGATTATGAAAAACAATTGTCTAGATTTATAAAAACAACCAATGTAACCAAAAATTATTAATTCCTGACTCCATGTGACATAAAGTCGCCTCCATACTCTCACACCCTATTAACAAAAAAACTCCACCTTCCAAGGGTGAATTACCATTACATGTATTAGATAACATAATATTTAAATACACCCAAAGGCATGTGAAGGGTGTGATAAAAAGTTCCTAGTGTGATCCAACCAAGTGTTTCATAAAAAAATTAAAAAATAAACCAATTAATCTTATCTAAATTAAAAATGCATGATATACATTTTAACACAATTCCTAGAAAAGAAACCCTTTTTAAAGATTATAAATCATTAAAAGTAAATATATTTTAAAATAATTTCCACAAACATACCAACCATAATTTCATCGATATTCACTAGAAAAATCAATCCCATTAGTATTAACAATTTCAATTCAATGAGGATCCTTGTAACATTGTCATGATTAGTAAGTCATATAGTGTGCGCATTACACTAGAAGAACAGTCATAGGGGGTAAGACTATGCTCTCAATTGCATCCCCATGCCACAAATTAGGTAACCTAGTGCCCACATTAACCAAGTAAAAAAATTCTACGGGGAAGAGTTTATCCATGAGGGTAACTCTCTGCCTCATCATTGATCACTATTAAGATTACCACAATGACAAAATTTAAGATAAGTTTATCTTTGAAACGTAAAAAATATTTCTTTAAAATCATTTCCTTTAAAAAAATAAAATTTATATTCCATTTTAAAAAACATATTCCAAACCAAGGTGTTTTATCAAAACAATTTCCATGCCTTTATCAACATTAGAAATAAATTTAGAAGAATAATCTTGTATGGTACATAAGAAAAATGCAAATCATGAAACAACCAACCTTGAATAACTTGGAACAATATTTACCATGGTTAAAAATAATTCAGTATGAATTTAATCCCTTCATAAACAATATGGGATACATGATCAAGAATTCTCAATCATAAATATCTAAATTGACATGTTTTAGAAAAATAAAAACTTAAAGGATCAGATACCACCACAATTCCATATCAAAATACTATGAGGATTGAAGATATTATCAATACCATTAAATTACATAAAAATATAAATTTACATAGAATATAAACCCAAATCAACAGTCCCTACTATTTAAACAGTTTTTCCATTGAGAGAAACATTGAGATTTAGAAGAAAAAGGGGATCTAAACCAAAAAAATCAACCTAAAAAAGGGTAACGTGGATTAAAATGTTAATTTGATGCACCAATTAATTGAGTTAAAAGATCCAAATAAGTCCATAGGGGTATTCTAAATTGAATGAATCAAATTCGATTTTATTGAGGTAGATTATGAATTAAAATTCACATTCTCGGCCTAGAATGGAGCTACCAGCCTACTATTGGATTATACATATGTATATAATATATTGGATGGCTTAATGGATAGTCATTTTTTTTCCAACAGTAATTTATTAACCATTGAGCACCCAACTGGAAGGATGTCGAGCATCAATCATCCGGCTAATGGGATACTTGTTTCAAGTCAAAACATATATCCTTCCAGTGGCTGGATAGTGGCCCTCACCTATAAACGGTAAGACCACATGTAACTTTTCTAGCTATAAGTACTTATCCATGCCAATTACACCCTCATATGGTCCCCCCTTTAATTCTAAAACCAATGTCAAAACCACAACCTCGGCCCTATTTTCCATCCATGAATGTCAAAAACCAAAAAGAAAAATTTGGGCGTGATCAATAAAGGAAATAAATAAAAAAATAGTGAATTATATCCTCAAAATAATATTGGGATTTTATAATTCTCTCCACCATATTAATTTAATTCCATATAAAGATAACTCAAAAAATGTTGGTCTTTAAAGGGTTAAGGACACTGATCTCTCTTCGAAGACTCTTTCTTCCTAGTATCATGTAAGTTAGAACCATACATCCATAGAATCCAAAAAAATAGTATAAACATCCAATTTATAACTTTTTCATGAGAACCAATAACCTAAAAAAATTTCAGTCATATAAGTATGATATTCTAAGTCTATTTCCTCCAATTTTAGAGCATGAGATGAATCTTGATGGTACTTTTTAATTTTATACACATGGAATACATGATGGATTTGAGAAATTCATGGTGGTAAATAGAAGTTATATTCCACATTTCTAATTTATTCAATTATCTCAAAAATCCCCACCTAAATAGGAGTAATCTTCGCTTACATTTTGATCCATTGGTGACCCAATTGAGGGGATAGTATCAAAACCATGTGATCATGAACCAAAAAATAAAAACGAAAATGATGTATATCCACATAATTTTTTCTCTAGATCTCATACATTTCCAAAAAAAACTAAAAAAACAACTAGATCTTCATTTTTGTCTCCGGATACAAACTTTTTCCAATCAAGGAAGCTTCTCTATCCTTAGACAAACAAAGGTGAGAGTAGCAAGTATGGTCATACAAAGCCCCAAAAGGTTCAATTCTGATGGAAAACTAGTAACTTATACTATAATAAAATTCAACATGACCTAAATAACTATCCTAATAAATTTGGAATTCTAAGACACATTCACCAAGAATATCAACTATAATATATTTAACATTTATTCTGCCTATCTTTCCAAGGATGATATGTTGTGCTCAACCTAACCTAAGTGATCATAGCCTCCTAGGAGACCATAAAAAATAATGAGGTATAATGTGGGTCCCTAGTTGATAAAAGAACCAAAAGAATTCTATGTAGACATAAAATTTCTTGGATATACATCTTCACTAATTTCTATACATTATTAATGTTATGAATCAATATAAAAGTATTTAATTTGGTTAATATATTGATCATCGCCCAAGTGCAATTTTACTTGAGGGAGTTCAAGTTAAACAAACCATGAAATCTACTAAAAATTCATGCTAATTAAATGTTGTAATAAGAAAATTCTTGAGAAAAATAGAAGGTTTCTGGTGCTCATCCTTAATATTTTGGCATGTATAACATCGATACATGATGTTGACTATGTCATGCTTCATACCAGGCCACCCAAAATGATGGTTCATGTTATAAAACATATTTTGGTACCAGAATGGAAAATATAAAACAATGATGATAATATACCAAACCATAATTTATCATAGATTAATGGACAATATATCAGTTCTTAATGAAAATAATTCTCTTTGGGGAAATAAACCACTCACTGATGGTCTACCGACCATATAAAGAGTCCTTGACACTCCTAAATGCATTTTATTGTTGTTTATCCGAATGAAAAATTTAATGGACGGAGTATTTTATGTGAAAACTTTCCAAAACATAACTAGATTCCTTCTCCCTAAATACCAGGTGCATCTGATAAAACATTTACATCATGTTCAACTTCTACTTTTCCTCTTTTTCAACCTGAGAGGGTAACATCTTGATAATAGTGTCGACAACTACATTACAATTTATCTATCTACGGAAAATTTTGATGTTTAATAATTTAAAGTATTCTCCCATCACCTCTGTAAGAGAATCATATATTTTTTAAAAAATATAATATATAAAAAATTAGTTAGATTCTATAATAAAAATTTTCCCAAAAAAGATATTGATGGTAACTTTTCAAGGCATAAACAACCACTAAATGTTCCTAATCATGGGTTTGATAATTCCTCCAATGATTTAAAAAATTGTGTGTGGCATAATCTATAACATGATCTCCATGTATAAGGACACAACCTAAACTAGAACCTAAAGCATCACAGTAAACCACATTGCCCTAAATAACCTCTTTTAAAGATAGAATCAATGTAAAGGTTATGAACTACATAAGATCCTTATAGGATGACTGAAACATTGAATAAAATAATATCTTCCCCTAATTATGGATGATAATGGTCAAATGAGTTCAATGATTCATGAAAAAACATTATGAAATTTTGATATTATCCTTCCAAACCGAGGAAGCTATATATCTCCAAAACATTACACGGTTCATCTGATGATATAACAGTTGTTACCTTATTAGGATCCACTATGATAATTTTCTCAAAATTCACATTTCTTAAGAACTTAACATCATGAATCTAGAATTTGAGCTTTCTCATTTATAATAAAGATAGTAATTCATCTGAATTATTAAAATGTTCCTCAAGTGGATGAAATTCTATTGTAATATAATACTAAATAAGATCTACTAAACTACATCATAAGGTACATAAAGTGGATATGCATTCTTCTAATGTAAGTATTTTTCATACCTAAATCTTTTCTTCTGGTTTGGTGATATCTAGACAAAATATCAATTTTATAAAACCACTTGGTTTTAAGTAACGTGGCTTCTTATACATAAATATCACACCTTTTTAGCTAAATATTCAATACATTTCATAAACCCATGCCTAAGAACCATGATATTTTAGTGTCTTTGGTGACTAGAAAAACATTATTATTATTTTATGAATGATATTAACCATCTCCCATTAAGACTATCTCATAAATTACTCCTCTTAGGAATACCCTATCTAAAACGTTCTTTAAAACCTGGGAAAGGAAACAAAAGAAAGGGTTATATTAAATGCTCAGTAAGGGAAAACATAAGAGATATCAATGTTTGATCATATGAAATAATAATATAAGAATAATCAAACGGTATTATGAAAATAACTTATGATGTTCATACCTGACATATCATAGATCAAAAAAATGGGTCACGCCATAAATCATTATCATTTTAGAAAACATGTCCCTTAAGAGTGAAAATCACCATAAATCATTCATGAACCATAATATCATGTCATAAAAGTTTTTAACTATCATATATTTTGAGAACTATTTTATATTTCAAAGTAAACATCAAATACCATCAACATGGTTGGTCGGGACTCATCACCTATTTCCCATTGTGGATCAGGACACACCTATTTCCCATAGAAGATCATGATGCACTTATTCCCTATACTGGATCAATCCTATCAACTTTTTTCCATTATTATCTCATGAGATATAATTCTTTACCCAATGTATGTTATTAATATATGGGTCCCACCCAAATCATAATGAAAAAAAAAACAATTATATATGCAACAAGATCATAACGCATTCATCATATCATTACATCATATTCTGTGTAAAGAAAATATTCTTCATAAACATTTCATCAATTCACCATAGAATAACCCACGAAAAATAAATGGGTTTCATATAAATTTCATCAACATAAAAATTAAACATTCGTCGAAATAATAAGGATGGTATCATTAAATCTTATCCCCAGTAAAGCATAATTAACATCGAAGGATGTCAACTTAGATGGAAAATTATTTTGAAATATCACTTGGAACATTTACTGAGGAAAATAAAATTTCCACATTAAAACACTATATAAAAAATAAACATTTTACAAATATATTTGTTTAAAAACAACATTAGAAATGTAAAAAGTAATATTTAAATATCATTTAAAACATTTCATGAGGAAAAAATCATTTCCACTTTGAAAATCACTATAATTTAATTAAATGTTTTTTAAATCCTTTTCATTGAAAATAAACTTTGAAACATATAATTGAATATTTGAAAAATTTAATGATCATTGATGCATAAATTTCATACATTTTATATTTGTCAAAACAACGATTCCTTCCACATTTTTAGTAAAATTAAAATGGTCATTTTTTGGAAGAACAAATAGAGATTATGTTCAAAATATTTTGTAAAAAAATAAAAATGGGTAAAAATTAATTTAAATAATTATTTTGAGAGTGTTGAAAAAATGGAATTTTTTTTGGAAAATAGGTTTTTGGAAGAAAAACAGGTTTTCTACCGAAGAGAGAAATAATGATGTTTTTTCATAAAAATATTTTTTTAAACTCTTGAATACATAGAGTGAGTAAAATGGAGGGAAAACAATTATTATCATGACATAAGAAGATAATAATAAAAGTCATGATTTTCTTGATAGATAAATCATAATACTTCATCATCAAAAGCATAAACATGTACAATCCTGATAAACTATGAGATTGTATTATGAAATGCTTACCACATTGGCAACATTAAATTTTAAGCCCCGTGAAAGAATAACATTAAATGAAACATAAAATATCATTAAAATGTAATAAATTCATTACATTACATGTCTAATGGGATATATACACACCTTATAAAATAATATAAGTACATAACACAACATATGTATTAAACAAGAAAATTGAGAAAAACATATCTTACCTTAACTCTAGGCTTTCTTGATATATATAAGAACCTCCTGTATAAAAAATGTAATTTTATAATGAATATATTAAAAAAAATTAATTATATATATCATACTATATATGATTTACTCATGACCTTTTATGACTTTTTTATTAACAATTCCATGTTAACATCATATCTCAGGAAATAACTACTTTTTTCATGCATGTTTTGTTTTAGTATTTTTGATCCTCATACTTTGATAATGGGCGCACTATCTCTAGAATGTTAAGAATGACATAAATATAATATATATTCATTATATTTTTATTTAATATAATCTTTAAAAGTTATATATATAACAATCAATACATCGTTCGGGGAGACGGTATGTCATATGTAAGAATGAACATTGTTTCCATTTTATTGATAGATAAAGTGAAAGAAATGTAAATAATATATTAACATTATAGAATAAATATTATGTAATATATATCACCTGTGTTTATTTAAATCTATCATTATTACCTTTCTTGTAAATCATCTGTGAAGAACGAATCACATTTCTTCGTGAGGCAATAGTCCATCGTACACATGGACAAAGTTATTATATTTATACAAAATGGAAAGTAAGAAGAAATATGTAATATCAGGATTATACAATCATAATAATATAATAAATATAATTTATATAATATATAAATACATAATTATATCTATCGGTGAGATGTTTTGATGTAAAACAAACATCGATTTTAAAGGCGGTAGTCCATCATACACATGAATGATGATTTCATAATGCATTTGATGGAATAGGATAGGGATTTAGGTTATTCTATTATCATAATAACATATAAATATATTAATTTTATTAATTTTATTATATAATCTGGTTTTAATAATTATTTAAGAATTTTGATTAAAAAATAAAATAAAATTCTCGGTTAGGGACGCTACCTCTTCTTAGGACAATTTCGTTTTGTTTTCACCAAAAGTCTTATTAGGTTGGATTTAGGAATCAATAAGGCTTAGAGGATGATAGTATGGAATTAATGAAATAATTTTGTTATTTATTGGATAAAATAATGGGTTTTAGATGTTATAAGAGGAGAGTAGAGGGGGTAGCCTTCTTTAGTCAAGTGAGTGACATACTTGTAATTCTTAAAAAGAAAAAGGTAAAACCATATTTTCCACACACTACAAGGCTCCAAAATGGTCCATCGTCAAAACTTTTAGGTGTTTAGGATGATATATATCCATCTAATTTGTGTTGTACAAGATTAAACGTCACTTTACCCCTATCCTTATAGTTTAACCCTCTGATTAACCCATTTTTACGTTAATCTTGGTAATTAATTATTAGTTATTATACTGTTCATAATGGTAAAAAATTAAGAAGACATTGATAGAAAATATAAATTATAATAGTTAAAAATATGTAATATATTTTTCCATATTCCATTCACATAAGTGGAAATTTTTAATTTGAAATTCATCCCAAAGATGTTAAAAAAAAGTTGTTTTCCAAATAGATTACGTTCAAAAGTTTACAAGTTTTTTCTATGAAAATTCAATATGGAATTAATTTTAATGAAATAAATTGGATTAATTGATATATAATTAATATCTTTTTACTTTTAAAATAATATTAAAATATTTTTTATGTTTTTAAATTATTTAAAAGAAATTATAAATTCTTAATAAAAATCTATATTTCTAACTATTCATCGAAATATATATCTTTTCATAAAATTATAAAAAATGCACCATAATATAATTTTGAAATGATAGTTTAAAAAATAATTAAATTTTTTAAAATAAATTTTATAAAATTGTCAAAAAATAATTTTAAAATAAGTTCAAAAAAGAATTCAATACTACTTTTTTGAAAAATATTTTTTTAAGCATAAAATTAGATATATTGTTATCACTTATTTATAAAACACATGAGATGAATATTAAAAAAAATTGGATTATATTATATACAAATTTATTGAAAATCATTCAATATAAATATTGTTTAAATTTATGGAGGCAAAATGTGTTTGTGTGCATATAAATAGTTTTCTAGAAAAACAATTTCCTTTATTTTCAAATAGTTTTTATTTTCATTTCTAATTAATTGGTCACTGAAGAATTAATTTTATATACATGTATAAACCATATATTTTCATAATTTAGTTAATTCTTTTCATACCCACCATTTCTATGGCAAGGCAATTACTATCATATTAAATAATAATATTTTAATAGAATGTCATGTTTCATTTAATCTTAGTATTGCATGTAACACAAAATAAACTCAGTGATTCATGTAAATAAAGATAAAATTAGTCTTTCTTATAACACAAAATATAGAAAATATTAAATTTACCCTTAAAATGAATTCAACCCTTGAAATTATTCACTTTAGTACAAAAAACTAATGATACATCTACCTCATTACACCCTCATGTACCACATAACTTCATCAAATTAATGGTTTCCCCAAAAAAACATTGTTCAGGTGAGTGGTCTTGTTGTGTATAAAATTCTCTATTTGATCTAGAATCTCTGCTGATTTTCCCTTATAAAAATGATCATGCTCCAGTAGTATGGCCTCTGAATTAAGTGTATGTGATAAATCAGTTATGTACTTCTTCGAGAGTGATACATGGAATACATTGTTAATATGATAGAGGTTCAGTGGAATCTCCAAGAGATAAGCTACAATTCCAAAAATATCAATAATTTTAAAGGGTCTCATATACCTAGAGGTTAGTATTACATTCTTTCTTCTACGGAGAAATTCATAGAGACACCTTCGGGCCAACTTCAAATTCTATATCATATCAATGATTAGCATCTTAACATTTCTATACAAATTGTGTTTCTCTTTTATGTTGTTGAATGGATCTAATATCCTCTATCATTTCATTAGCTTGCTTAGGTCCCTATATATTTCTTTCTACAACTTCATTCTAATACATTATATTTTCATAGTTCATTCCAAAAAAGTCTTCATAAGGATCCATATGAATGCTTGAGTGAAAGATATTATTGTAAGAAAACTCAAATAGAGGAAGGTGTTGATCCCAACCACCTTTAAAATAAATAGAAAATATCATATAATATCTTCAAGGGTTTTAATTTTTCTCTCAGAGAGACTATCTATCTTTGTATGATACATTGTAATGAAACTCAACTCGGTATCAAGAGATTGATAAATAATTTTCCAAAACATTTATCTAAAATTATGATCTTGATCAAATACAATTTAATATTGTTCTCCAAGAAATATTAACAATTATTTAATGTATAATCTACGAAGTGGATCAAGAGATAAATTTTATCTGATATCTGTTAACTGTTAGATATTTTAAAGGCGATTGACTATATCCAAGAATTACCTCAACATCAAAGACATGATAAACCCTAAAGGGTACTAATAACTTTAATCATATGTCCAAAAAGTTTAAAGGAATTCATCCTCAATTAATTTTTTCACTAAAATATATAAAAAACAATGGTTTTTATCACCATAACTGTATCATAAGATATCAATAATATTGATAAAATATGATTACATAAAACCTCAAAATGGGTTTCATTAACTTTGAATTTATGATCAAACTTAAACTCATATCCACATTATGGTATATGTAACTCTTAATTTAATATTACATTGAGACTTATACACCTCCCAAAGTTAATTCACCCTTTATTCCTTATATAATATCTTATCTTGTACAAAATATAATCATCAGAATATTGGGTTCCTCCTTGTGTATATAGCATATAAAATGTGATTTTATAATTATAGAATCATTTTAGAGGTAGAAAATCACATGAAATTTCACTAAAATAAGAACAATAATATTTTCATATGTCTCATTCATATAGAATCTTACATGATATTCCCAAGTAAATATGGGAGGATAAGTGTACCCTAATTATCATGATTCACATCATCTGTTGTGATTGAATACGTTGTCTTATTTTCCATTATCTTTATAATTTTGTTTGTGTCTTATCATCATCATTATCCCTTGTATTGGGGTATTTATTATCATAATGAGAAAACTCCTTGAACATGAAACACTGAATTGTGGGTGGTGCATTCTATTAAGATTGCTCCTCTTTCATTGCATTAACCATCCCACTAATCAAATTTTTATATTAATAGGATTTGTGGGCCACATTTAAATATTAAAATCACCTCCCATTTCTATTAAATTATTTATCATGATGGCTCTTTCATCATTTTTACATGATGATGGATGGCATTTCATTCCACCGTGTGATTTATTTTAGTTTTCATGAAACTTGACCTTCATTTTCCTATAAAAGCCATGGGAATGTTGGGAGTCTCTAGTTCCAATTTTTACCTTGAGTTCCCATTGAATAACACCCAAACATTTTTTGGCATGTATCTCTTAAATACATTCAATTCAATAGATAGATTATATTTCATAATGCACTAAGTTTCTTTTAAACAACACGTGGTTATTTAATAGATAGTCAAAAACTAGGCACTAAACATAAATTTCCCACTTTTGTGTTTTGAATTTTGAAAAATGGACAAACAGGGTTGTAATTAGGGTGATATTTCGAGTCTAATATTATCAAATTATTTTTTAGCGAATAGTAACTTACCCAAATGAATAGTATCTTACCCTTATGAATAATAATATACCCTTATGAATAACAATATTCCCCTTATGAATGGAATCCATACCCATGAAAGTATGAATAAATATAGGCACCATAAAAATGAATAAAAACAATTTAAGTGTTGTTATTTTTCAATTAAATATTTATTTTAATTAAAAATTAAATTTAAAACATCTAGAAAATTATTTTTGAAAAATGGAATACATGTTTTGATTCTATGCATCGAAAAATAGTTAGGGTGAATTTTTGAGATTTTTTTTGAAATACTTGTTTTTTTGTTGAATACAAAAATTCATTATTTTACCTTGTAAAAACATTTACTTTAAATTCTCTATTTCTAGTATCATGAGTGGTGTAAGAACCTGAATCTCGAATTCACATGCACTTATAACTATTCTATGTCATAGAATCTTTACTATTGCTTGTCTTGAGAAGAAATAATAAATTAATGATTATAATATTTAAAAAAACATTCTCCCCTACACTATATAAACCACACCTCACCCCCTCTTCCTCCCAAACCACTCAAGATTCAAGTCGTGCCTAATCAAAGGCCTTAAGGAGATTCTCAAAGAGGCGTACTCAAGAAATTAACATCTCTTATATTTTATTTCAAATTCTATTACAACTTCCATTCTTTTGTTTCTCTCTCCTCACCTCCCTTCATCCAAATTCTATGATAATTTTAGTACCTTAAATTAACTATAATCATATAATTCTAATGTAATATTTCATCATCATCTTTCTTTTCCCTCACCTCTTTCATTGAAAAAGAAAATATAGTCCGAGATGTGTTAATTTATAACATTAAAGGATGATGGGTTTTCAATTTATATTACTATCTTAAAGACTAGTCATGAAACCTTTTTAATGGTTTAATCCGATCATAATATATGAATTCTACCTCATTTAATGTTATTTAATCCTTACACACTCATAATATAAAATAATAATACAAAACATGTTCCTTATGCAAAAAACTGCTATGTTAATCCAAGCATTTGTAATTTACTTTAAACTAATGATCCATCCTAATGGTATATACCCTAAAATCATTATAAGATAAATTATATCTATATTATTTCACTAGTAATATATATTAATAATTCTGGATGTTTGACCACATTTGAAATAAACTTCCATTCATGAATACAATTAAATTGATCATCAAAACCAAGGAAGAAAAGTCTTCCAAAACAATAAAATTGAACCTCTTAAACCCATAAAAATGGTATTAATGAACCCAATAAGGTTATAATATACAATGTTAATGTTGATAAGTTTATGATATTATTAATTAAAGAAGATAAATTTTATTATTTAGGTCGTTAAGATCAAAAAAGGACACTTTCGAGCATAAGGTATTGGATCCACTCTCTCACTTTTGTTCATTAATTTCCCTATGTTTTATATTTAATTTCTAATTAATAATTATGGTGTATTTTTCACACCTCCCTCATAATTCCCTTATAATATAAAAATTATGGTATACCCCTTTACCTCTCATTAAGCCCACACCAGAACACTAATTCCCATACCGAAATGTTTGTAAGGGATATCTTAACACAATTTCTATTCACTGAGTTAGACATCAATGTCATTGGTATTATCATTAATAGTATTTGGGTGAATGACCAATGATTGTTTATTATGTATATAAACTTTTATAGTGTGGGTTTATGTTTTTCAAATAGAATTATTTCATTGATTTGTTCTCAATCAGATGGTATGTTCTTTGTAAGGGATCATCTCTCTCACTTTTGGTCAAGAATTCCCCCTATGTTGTGTCCTTTTATTTTTAATTCCTAATGATGTGCTATGTTTTCTCAACTCCCCCATACTTCCCTTATGATATATAAATGTTGGGATACCCATTTACCTCTCATTAAGCCTTCACAATAACACCATTACTATGTTGAAATGTTTGCGAGGGGTTTCTCATCTCACCTTCATTTTCGTGAGATTTTAATTGTTTGCCACTTATTTATGGAATGTGGTGTATGTATACTTAAATTTCCCATATAATATAATGATTCTCATTATATTCACGGTATTCGATGATTCTTTTGATGGTTATTAATTTTTGTTCATATGATTTGATAGATTACATTATGGTAAGAGACTTCGTCTCAATTTCCATTTCGTTGTGACTTAATTTGTATTGTGCACCTAATAATACATATGTGGTGTACCTAATGCCCATTTGGGATCACATTTAATTTAAAATTATATTTCTATTAAATATCCATATTCTTGTATCATGGATATGTTTAATGTATAAACCGTATACCGGTTTACATACAGTGTATATTTGGAATGTTGTTTTAACTGTGGAAATATGGACGAATATGTATATTCTACTCTATATGGATATTGGAAAGGCATATTGATTTTTTATTAAATTAATGTTTAAATAATAATTTGGACATTATGTGATGGTAAGGGACCTCTATATTCCCTCCAAGCATCAACAGGTCTTATGAGACAAATTAGTTGGCGACAAACCCTTTGAGTTTGTTTCCAAAATTCAGACGAGTTTCTAATCATAGGCTTAAACTGTTTTGACAGTATATTGTTATAATGGGCTAGATACCCAACCTCCAATTAATGATCAATTTTTATTCATTTTTATTTATTACTATCCATGAGGTTTTCACTTTGACAGAATCAATGGATGCAGTTTCATTATCATTTTATTAATGGCATGTGGTTTTCATTTATTCACCATGCCATATTGATTATGCTAATTTTTTTATGATTCAGTTATTATTGATTCATGATTCTTTAATTTTTAAACCTTAGAGATTATTTTATCTCACCCCATTCATTTTTACATCCAACAGGTTATGAAGAGGAGATTAATTATTGAGTTCTCATTGTTATATTTTATTAGTTTTTTTATGTATTCTATTTTGTTACCTTTCTCATTGTAATATGTGTTTCATATTTGTACGTAGTTTCTTCAAGACTACTAAACTGACCATTCATTCAGTATTTCATTCTTCTTAATCATGCCAATGTAATAAGTAATGCATCAGCTCTAGGCTTTTGTCGTCGGGTTTTTACAGTCAGTATTAGAGGAATTTTAGTAGAAACCTTTGATACTAGATATAGGAAACATAGTTTAGAGGACATAAACATAAGATATACTTAGAGTACAGGAATAAAATAACCACCAACAACTTTTTGAATGGATTTATAAATGAAAAAATATGAGGTTGACTTTTCTAATGGTGGGAATAATATAACACACATAACATTTTATGATATGTTTTTCTAAAATACATTAAATTCGTTATGTAGATTATATTTCATAAAGCAATGATTTTCTTTGAACCAACACTTTTTTATTTAGGAGATAGTCATAATATATCCACTAAACAAAAATTTCATACCCCAGTGTTTTGAATTTCAAAAAACAAACATACATGGTTGCGATCAAGGTGATATTTGGAGTATGATAGAATCAACTTATATTTCAGTGAATAGTAACTTACCATTATGAATAGTAACGTTCCCGTATTAGTAGTAATATTCCCCTTATGAATGGTAACTTTACCCATGATAGTATAAATAAATTTAGGCACTATAAAAATGAAGATGAACATTTTAAGTGATAGTATTTTTCAATTAAATAATGATTTTAATTAAAAATTATATGTATCATATTTTAATAATTATTTTTGAATAATGGATTTTTTTTATTCTACCCGCAAAAAATGGTTAGGGTGAATTTTTGGGTTTTATTGAAATACATGAATATTTACTGAATAGAAAAATAAATTAATTTACCATATAAATACATTATAATTTAAATTCACTATTCATATAATCATGAGTGATGTAAGCACCCAAATATCAAACTCACATGAAGTTATTACTAATGTAGGTCATGGAATCCTCAATATTTCTAGTCTTTAGATGAAATTATAAATTAATGACTATAATATTAAGAAAACCCTTCCCTATGATATATAAACCACCAATCACCCCCTCTTCCTCCCACACCACTCAAGCTTCAATAATTTACTAAATTATTTTCAAATATCTCCCTATGATCTTCCCCAACGTCCAAGACCATATTTCCTAAAAAAAGAAAAAATGGCTTTAAAGAGGATCTCATGGAGGAGTACTCAAGAGGTGAACCACTCTTCTCTTTTCTCTAAAATTCCTTTCATGATCTATTATTTTGTTTCTCTCTCCTCACCTCTAGTCATCCAAATAATATTATTATTCTAGTAAATTACATGTACTATAATGTTTTTATTCTAACCGAATATTTTATCATCATCTCCCTTTTCCCCCACCTATTACACTAAAAATGAAAATATCATCTGAGATGTGTTAATTTATAACATTCCAGGGTGACGAGTTTCAATTTATTTTACTATATTAAATACTGGTCATGAAACTTTTTTAATGGATGAACCATATCATAATATATTTATTTTACCTTATTCAATGTCATGTAATCCTTACTCATAAATAATATAAAATAATGATACAAAACAAGTTCATTATGCACCAAACTGCTAAGTTAATCCAATCATTTGTAATTAACTTTTATCAAAAGAGTCATATTAATGGTATGTAACCCAAAATAATAATAAAATAATTTATATCTCTGTAATGTTACTAAAAAATATATTATCAATTATATATGTTTGACCACTTTTCAAACAAACTTCTATTCATGAATACAAGTACACTGATCATTAAAACCAATGTTGAAATTTTTTCCCAAAAAATAAAATTGAACCTATTAAACCCATAAAAATGGGAATTAAGTAACCTAATATAGTTAGAATATATCAATTTCATGTTTATAAGGTTCTGGAATTATTTATTAATGAATCAAAATTTTATTATTCAGGTCGTTAAGATCAATCAAGAACACCTTCGAGCATAAGGTACAGGATCCTCTCTCTCACTTTTGTTCAAGAAATCCCCCTATGTTGTGTGATTTTATTTTTAATTTATAATGATGGGGTATTTTCTAACACCTCTACCATAATTCCATTATGATATATAAAATATGGTATAGCCATTTACATCTCATTAATGCTTCACAAGAACACTCATTACTATGACGAAATGTTTGTAAGGTATATCTTAACTCAATTTCCATTCATTGATTTAATCATCAATGTCATTGGTTTTGTATATCACATAATATGTTTTAATGGAATTTGATTGTTTTTTATGTAAATAAACATTTATTTTGTGTGTTAACGTTTTTTACAGGTAATTATTTCATTGATTTTTCCTCAATCTAATGATAGGTTCTTTGTAAGGGAGCCTCTCTCTCACTTTTGTTCATGAATTCCCCCTATGTTGTGTCCTTTTATTTTTAAATCATAATGATTGGGTATGTTTTCAAACCTCCCCAATACTGACCTTATGATATAAAAATGTTGGGATACCCCTTTACCTCTCATTAATCCCTCACAAGAACACCCATTACCATGCCAAAGGTTTTGTGAGGGGTTTATCATCTCACTTTCATTTCCATGAGATTTCCATTGTTCACTACTTATTTCTTTAATGTTGTGTATTTGTAAATCCATTTTCCATATAATATCATGATTTTATTTGTAGTCATGGTATTCAATTATTAATTTGTGGTTTATTATGTTTTGCTCATATGATTCGATTGATTACATTGTGGTAATGGACGTTGTCTCAATTTCCATTTCGTTGTGACTTACATAGTATTGGGAACCTAATAATTATTATGTGGTGTACCTACTACCCATTAGAGATGAATTTTCATTTAAAATTATATTTATATTAAATATACATAATCTTGTTTCATGGATATTTTTATTGTCTATACCATATACCATTTTAAATATAGTGTTTATTGGGAATGTTGTTTTAACTGTGGAAATATTGATGAATCTGTATCCTCTAATCTATATAGATATTATAAAGGCATATTAATCATGTTTTAAATCTATGTATAAAGAATTATTTGGACATGTAGATATGGGTTTGGCCTGCTATAGCCCCTCAATGCATCGACAAGTCTCATGAAACAAATTAGTTGGCGACAAACACCTAGAGATTTCCAAAAATAAGACAGGTTTCTACCCACAGACTAAAATTGTTTCGATGGTATAGTTGTATAATTTGAATGATACATGACCTCAAATTAATGAGAATTCTTTTTATTCATTTTTAGTTATTACTATCAATGTGGTTTTCACTATAACAAAATCTATGGATGTCGTTCCATTCTCAGTTAATTAATGGAGTGTGTTTTTCATTTATTCACCATGCCATATTGACTATACAAATTTGTTTATGATTTAGTTATTTATGATTCAAGATTCATCTATTTTTATCCCTTACTGAGTATTAGAGCTCCCCCCTTTCATTTTTTTTACTTTTAACAGGTTTGGAAGAAGAGACTATTTATTGAGTTTGAGTGGTTGTAGTTTATTTTGTTTGTAATGAATTGTATTTTCTTACCTTTATCATTGTAATATGAGTTTCATGTATATATCTAGTTTCTTCAAGACTACTAATCTGATCATTCTAAATAAATTTCATTCCTCTTAATCATGATAATGTAATAAGTAATTCACCGGATCCAAACTTTTGGGGTCGGGGCGTTACATAATGAATGATTTATTCATAGATACTGAAATATCATATATCCAATTCCTTTCAGAGACTTGGTTATAAAATACCAAAAGACTGTTCCTTTTTTCATTCTAGACTAATGAATAGACGAAATTCATACCATGAAATATTTTTAAAATTAACTTCATAAGTACCAAAATATTCATAATCCTTCTGTTTAAGCTTAAGAAATTCCTTATCTATCTTTTTATATAGAATATGATGGAATTAATTTCTAAAAAATATCCTTATAAACTAATCACATTCCATGGAGTTAATTTCTTCCTCCTGGATCATATTATTAATAAGGTTCTACCATTTATCTATTTCCCCTTCCAAATGAAAAAAAGATAATACAACCTTTTCATTCTTTACGAATTAGAGAACAAAAAATATATTCTCAATGGTTCTGATGCATATCTCAACTACTAGTGGATGAAAATAATTAATAAAATAATATGGATGTTTTCTTATAAAAGATTCAGCATAAAATTATTCCCAAATTTGATTATTTCAAGGATCTGTATGGTTTATGGTTTGATAAAGTTATGTGATCATAGAAACAAGGTTCTATATCCCATATACCATGGAATTTGGTATCATAGGTGGAGAATCATTGCATTTTCCATCTCATTCTGCATTAAAATGATTCCTTCATGTTCCAACCATTAACTACAAGCCAACATTATATTGTGAGAAACACTAATCATATTAGAAAACCACATAATAATGAAAAATCAATTATATGATTTCTAAATCATGACACCATATTTTTAATACATGAAACCTTAGATTTAACCTCGGATATCCTTGATCATCATCTATTAACATCCATGATAATGGTTCATAAATAAAAAGTATATTAACTAAAGAATATCCCATGGTAGTTACAAACAAGGTGTGTAGTAATTCCCTTTTTCATATACCATTTAATGCTTGAGTCAATCTTGTAATTCCTTTTTTAGAGTTCTTACTCCTAGTTACCTCTATTCTAGAACCACATTCACATTTTTTATTCCTATGGGGATTTATTTCTAGGAAAACCACATAATATATTTCTTACAAAAACATTTTGAAGTTATCATATACTTATACTTATCCCCAAGGTTTTCACTAATGTTTTTATAATCCTAATCTCTAAATATAGATTAAAAATTTACACTAATAACAACTATAAGGAGGTATATTTTCATAGATAAATTTAACATCTTTTTATAAGGATTTTAAATACATTTCATAAACACACACTCGAGTATCGTCATAGATTAGTGTCTTTTGAGACATGAAAAAAAGCTTCTTATTTTATGAATGATCTTCAACATCAGCCATACGGATCTTCTCCTATAATAATCATCTTACGCATATACTAATTAAACTTTTATTCATAACATGGGGAAAGAAACATAAGAAATAGTGAGCTCAGTATCTCAGTAATGGTAAGCATAAGAGATACCAATCTATGATCATATGAAATTATAAGATAACTATAAGGATATTTGATCATGAACATAACTTATTAAGTTTATAACCAACCTTTCATAGATAAAAAACAATATTTATAGCTTAAAATATTATCATTTCATTAAATATGGACCATAAGAGTGATAAATAATCATAAACCAATCATGTACCATAAGATCATGTCATAATAGTGTAGAATTATCAGAAATTTGGAAAACCATTTCATATGTCAAGGTTCAATACTAATACCATAAATATAGTGGATTAAGGCTCATCACTTGTTTCCCATTATAGATTAGGACACACATGTTTCCCATAGTGTAATAGGATTCACCTGTTTCCTATATTGGATCAAACTTGTCAACTTGATTCCCATTATTATCTCATGAGATATAAAGTTTTACCCAATAAATTTGAGGGAGATATAGGTCTCTCCTATATCATAATGAAAACCATATTTATGTGTGACATAGTATAATAAAACATTATTTATATCATCACATCATAAACCATGTAAAAAATGAGTTTCATAAACATTTAATCAATTCACCAAAGTATAACCCATAAAAAATAAATGGGTTTTATAAAAATTTTATCAATATAAACATTAACCATATAGATAAAAAATAATGATCTTATCATTCGATATTATCCCCAGTAAATCATTTGTAACATTAAAGGATGGCATCTTTGATAGAATAATATTTTGAAATATCAATTGGAAAATTTCTTGTAAAAAACAGCCTTCCGACATTAAAAAACTCTTTTTAAAATAGAAAACATTTTCAAATTATGTTTCTTTGGAAATAACCTTGAAAACATATAAAAGAATCTAAAAAGATCATTTTAAACATTTATTGAGTAAAATATCCATTCCATATTAAAAATCACTAAGAATTCAAAAAATATTTTGGAAATTAGTTTCGTAGAAAAGAAAATTTGAAATTTATAAAGTATTATTTAAAACTTTGAGTTGTTATAACAATGGAAATTCCATACATGTCGTACATGATAATACAAATATTCCTTTCACATTTTTGGTAAAATCCGAACAGAAATTGTTTAGAAAATGTTATGAAAAATCCATTCAAAAATAATTTTAAAAAATTAAAATATAGGCAAAATTTTCTTCAATAAATCATTTTAATAATTTTAATAACAATTATGGAGATCCTAGTTTTGGAATAAAATAGTTTTTCAGTCGAATAGAGAAATAAAAATTATTTTTCTTAAAAATATTATTCTGGACTCTTGAGTGCATAAAGAGAGTGAAATGTAGGTAGAAAAATATATTCTTGTGAATTAACCAAAGTATAACAAAATTATTGAGTTTCATGAGATATGGATTATAATATTTCATCATCAGAATAATGAACATGAACAATCCTGATAAACATTGAGATTGTATCATAAAACTCTTACCACATTAGTAACTTTGAATCCTAAGATCTATGAAATAATAACATTAAAATAAAAATAAAATATCTTTATAATGAAATAATATCATTATATTACATGTAAAATGTTCTATATACACCCCTCATAAAATAATATTTTTGTATAAAACAAAATATGTCTCAAAGAAGGAAAATTGAGAGAAAAATCTCTTAACATAAGTATCAACTAACATCATACACATCCTCCTATTTAATAAATATAAGTTTATTATGTATATATTTAATAACAATAATTATATATATTATACCATATATTGTTTACTTATGACCTTTTATTAACCATTTGTTAACAATTCCCTGTTAAAGTCACCTTTCCAGTAATAATTGCTTTATTTTTTTGGTATGTTTTGATTTGGAATTTTCAGTCCCCTTACTTTGATCATGGTTTTATAATATAAATAATTTTAACCATTATATAAATATAATATATATTTATTATATATTTATTTTGAGTAATCAATAGAATTTAGAGATATAAAATGAAATACACCATTCATAGAGATGGTAGGTTGTATGTACCCATGAATGCTGTTTCCATTTTATCAATGGATGAAATGAGAGTATGTTACATAATATATTACCTTTTAAAAAATAATTTTTCAGTAATATATATCAATTTTATTTATTTCAACCTATGTTTATTAATTTCCACATAAATCATATGTGAATAATGAATCACATCCTTTCATGAGTTGGTAGTCTGCTAGACACACTAACGTTGTTATTGTATTCCCACAAAATGTAAATTAAGTAGTAAAATGAGATATAATGATTATTTAAGAAAAATAATATCATAAATAAAATATATAAACAATAATTAAATCATTATATCTATCCTTTAGAGGATGTGATAGAAAACAAATAACATTAGTTCTCATGGTGGTAGTACATCGTACACAAGAATGATGATTTTGTAAACCATTTGATAAAAGAGGAAAAGTATTTAGGTTATGATATTAACATAATAATATATATGTATTTGTAACATAATAATTTTATTATATCATCTTCTTTTAATATAAATTTCTGGATGTGTATGAAGAAAGAAAATAAAACGCCTAGTAAGGGATGTTACCTCTTCCTCAAACAACATATTTTGTTTTGCACCAAAATGATTCGTTGGTTGGATTTATGATTAAAATAAATATTCTATAATGAGAGTCGGTAATTGGGGAATTTATTTTGGTAGTAACTATTGTAAATAATGTTTTTAAAAGTGTTAAGATGAGAGGATGAAGGTGGCCTTTTATAAGTTAGGTCAGTGGAGCACTTGTATGTTTTAAAAAGAAAAACTTGTTCCAACATATTCACGTGACACAAGGCTCCAAAATGGTATATTATAGAAACTAAGATTTTAGGAAGTCAAAATGATTCCATAAAATGGGTTTTGAACAAATATATAGGTCATTTTACCCCCTTATACTTTTAGTTTAACCCCTAATAAACTCATTTTCACCTTAACCATGATAATTAATTATTATGAATTTTACAGTTCATAACGGTAAAGAATTGAGTTTACCTTATAATAAAATATAAATTATTTTTACTCCAAATTTGAAATCCAATTTTCCAAATTTCATTGACAAAAATTGATTGTTTTAATTTAAAATTAAATTTGTAGATGTGAAGAAAAGGCAGTTTTTAAAATATATATTGTTGAAAAGTTGAAAATGATTATTTAAAAAAATCTAAAATGAAATTTATTGAAATGAACTAAATTAGATTAATATATATATATATATATTTGAAATAATTTTACTTTTGAAACCATAGTAAAAATATTTGTATGTTTTTAAATTCTTCAAAAAAATGAAAAATAATAATAATAACCATTATTTTTCACTATTTAATGAAAAATTTAACTACTTAGATAATTATTAAAAATTAACCTGAAGATAATTTTATAATTTTTATTTCAAAAATGAATTCATTATCTCCAAAAAATTTCTAAAATTTATTAAAAATCACAAACTACTGTGAAACTTCTTTATATTAAAAACAGATTTTAAGTGTAAAATTTGATTTATTCTTATATATTGTCTAAAATGATATAAATTGAATGTTAAATATTTTATTAAATATATTATATATTAATTTCATAAAAATAATTTAATAAAGCTATTTATTTACTTTATTAAAGAATCCCATGTTTTTATGCATGAAAATAGTTTTTTAGAAAAACATTTCATTTATTTTCAAATAGTTTTTAGTTATATTTCTAATTAATTGAACAAAAAAAGAATTAATTTTTCATACAATTATAATCCATATATTTTAATAATTTATTTAATCATATTTATACATATTATTCCAACAACTATGTGATAAATATCATATTAAATAATAACATTTTAATACTATATCATGTTTTGTTCAAACTCGTTGTTATGTGTAATGAAATATAAACTCAACGTTGTGTGTAATACAAGATAAAATCAGTGTTTCACGTAATGAAAAATATTAAATTTATTAAATTTATTGGAAGAAATATATTTCAAAAAATATCAAGGTGTTACGCTTTTCTCCGTTCAATAGGTTTAACTAATCCTAAATGCAAGTTGAGGGATATTTTTTCTTGATCATTAATCAATTGAGATTTTCGATAATTAATGGATAAGTAAAGAGGAACATTGGGATTTTTGAAAATTAATCATGGGTGATTTCCTAGGTTACACACATTATTGTATAAATCCCTTGTACAAAAAACATCCAACTGAATTTCCAACTTATTAACTCATCTAGAGCCATATGGTATAACAACATCGATATCAGTTGAGTTTTAGGCACTAAGTCAATAAAAGATCACAAAACCCACTCAAAATAAAAACATGAGAAGTCATTTTTCCACAAATTAGGGATCACATTGACTATTTGAAAAAGGTTACAATTACTAGATTCATGTTCTAACATAGCTACAGAGAAAACATAAACTTATTATTCTCTTAAAGAGTTAACCTCGTCTAATAGTACCTAGGATCCCATTCTCCCTAAAAGTCATGGGAATTTTCATCATAATTCATAAATATCTCCTGATGATGATATAAATTGGTGTTCTCGATTTGTGTATACCTTTTAATATATTATATTTTGTACTAAAACTTTTTTTAATATGATATACATTCTTTCATTTATCAAATACTTTTTTTCATTGTCCTTTGTTTATTTCAAGTGTTTCTGTCAAGGTAACAAATCAGAAGAGATCAGAATACAAATTTATATATTAATGGTGTGTAATTTATAAACAAATTCCTTATACTATTTCCCAGACACAATTCATCCAGCCCTAGTACATTCCAATATAGTTGTCTAGAAACAATATGTCAAGTAGTCACTATTCACACATCGTGTTTTCCCTTTTAGAATTGGTTGGTAGTTCAAACAGACTACATGTGTGGTGGTACAACATTCCATGTTCCCTCACCAACTAACTTCCAATGCATTAAAATCAATAGGTGCCATATTATGCTTACTACTAGTGATGAAAATAGATAATAAAAAAAGTTTAACCAAGCATATAAAATATACTTTTGTGTAGATACATTATAGTCTTTTTTCAATAAATAGAGAGGTAGGCCTTTACGTTCTAGGCTGGAAATCTAAGGGGGAGGTGATGTTTCTCTATCAATTTATCTACCTAAAATCAAAAATTTGTTTCATTATTTTTTTTATTTCTATTTTAGTGTAATTTCCCTTTCCCCTTTCTCTCCTCTCATATCCATGATAGTGGATGAGTTTCTTCTCAACTCGCAAACCCTGAACATTCTCATAAGAGGCTATGTTTTTTGAATTTGGGTTTTAATAAATATTATGGGTATATTGAAATTTCAATTCTAGTTTGTTACTTTTGTTCTGATTTTCACCTTACAATTCATTTAACAAATTGAATTCCACAATCATTGTCAGCATCATATCAGACCACAAATTACAGGAATGGTGAAAAAAATGTATTTGTGATTAGAGAACCTAGGATCATTAGGTGATATTATTGCCACTATTTTAGGGGTGATGAACTCATAATGTGTTTTAATTATTTAACCACCGAACTATCGGGTTAATATTTTAATTACTTAATTGATTGTTTTCAAACCAAGAAACAATAATTTAATTGAATTCACATTGTAAATAATTATCATTAATGATTTTAATGATAAATAATTTTTGTTGCATTAAACCTTAATTGAGTTGTAACCCATGAACATTTTTCTAATTTTCCTTTTCCTTCTTTTATTTTAATTTAATTTTTCAAGTCATTTCACATTTTCAATAATTTCCATTAATTTTTTTGTCTAGATTATTGGTTGATACATGCCGACTTGCACTGATTTTTGTTTCCCCGTTATCCCTATGGGATTGATTGTGATTTCTACTATCTACCTAGATAATTATATTAGAATTGAACTTTTGATTTTCTTTTCCTCGTGATGGGATCGGTAAAATTATGTCATTGTTGTTGGGGAAAACAGAATGTTGCAGTGTTTGTATGAGTTGATATTGGTTTACCCAGAATTTTCATTTTTCATTTCATGATACTTTTATTATGAAACATATCACCATATTATAAAATATTTTTACTTGACTGGAGATTGGTATGATCCACCCGGATAAGATTTTCATCCCATTTCTCCAATGTTGTTGTACCCATATCCAGACGATTATTATCCATATATGGATGATGGGTTTCAATATGAGGAATATTCATGATCATCCTTCACACCACCAATATTTTATTCCCTTACATAATGTTTGGGTAATACTGAAATATTATTACCAATGATGTATGTCTTTACCACATGCCAGTTAGACTAAACTGAATGGTTGGGAAGACTTGGTATCATTGTATAACAACTTTCAAATATAATCTAAAATATGGGTACTCTTCATCAGTTTGAGACTAGGTGTTCTAACCCAATTTCAACTGATGAGGTATGTAATGATTTAATCCCAACTTGTAATTCACTAATAATTTTTTAAAAATATTTCCAAAAAAATTAAATATGTTGACACAAAATTTAATTCTTATAGTTAATTTGATCAATTCATTCTTTATGAACCCTTAAATGATGACTCACATACTCTGGAGGATTCCTATAATTATTTTCAAGCTCTCAACATTTTAAAGTAGGAACCCATGGAATTGTGTGATGTATGTAATCATAACAAGGCACAAGTCCACCTTATTCATCTACTGCAAATGGAGAAAGGATTATAATATCCACTTCCAAAAACACCTAAAGGTCGAGATACACAGTTGAGAGATGAGGGAATCAAAAATATGTGGTGGCTTGTGAAATGAAAACCTCACACACCTTCTGATTATGTGTATGTACCCAAACTCAGGTCAATCCAAACACCTAAAACAAATGTGATTACTAGTAGGAAACCCAGTTACTCTTCTCTCTTATTCTTTTCTATTTTTAATAAACATATGGAATGTATTTCCCTACCACATGTACCGTATCACCATTCCCTCTAGTTATTGATTGAATATGAATAAAATCAGTATACACATTGTGTATAACCTCACATACTGTGTGTACTATTCTGTTTAGGGTATATTATAAAAGAACTTTTGGTATAAATAAATATTAATTATGTTAATAAACATGAATGAATCATGTGATGACAGAAATATTGTTGGAGTGTCTCTGAGATTTTGTTCGATATAATTACTCTACACCAACCTTCGTTACAAGGCTCATTATTTTTTATCCCATGTTTTTAGTAAATGGATTGTGTGATGTTTTCAAAAGTAAATAGAACCATTTAAAAATAAAATAAAACCAATGGTGGGACTAAATTCACTAGCAATTTCATTGACCATGGGACTAAAAGGCATAGGTTCGAGTCCTATTAGTATGTTCAATTACATCATTTTTCACTAAAATAAAACCACACATTATATATTTTGTTATAAATTATGTGTCATGTTTTACATTTTCAATAATAAGTTTAAAATAATCTGAAATAATAAATCACTTGATGGTGATTTGGTTGGATTGGAAGAGTCGTAACCGAAGATTCGAAAGACTTGGGTTCGAACTCTGGTAATCTCTCTACAGCATCACAATCATCAATAATTTAAACCAAATTCCATGTGTTATATTTTTCACTATGTAGTACTACAGATATACATTAATTATTAAAATGTAATAAAACTTATTGTATAATAACCATCTCTCCAATGGTTTATTGGGTGCATATGGATTGGTTTGATCGCCGGTTCAAATCATGTACTGAGCATTCGAACATAAGTTATTGTTCTCTTTTTCAAATTTTAAAAAACATGATGTGTATTATTATTCTACATGAAGTGTAAATATTTATTTTACTATATATATATATTAATTTATAATTTTAACTAATATTTAAAAAATAGATAATAATAATAAAATTATTTTTAATATAAAAATAATAATAAGTATAAATAAAAAAACACATACATGGAATGTATGTCATTATATATACTGTGTGGTTTGACTATTTTATCCCAAAACCCCTACCTAGTTTGGTCGTGTTTTGTGAACCCCCCTCTCCCCATTTTATTTGTCCTAAATATTCTGTCGTGTTCTGCTTGAACCCCCTCCCATCAATCCTCCATTCTATTGTATTTCTAGACAAAAAATCATCATAATTTCAATCCTTGATCTAGGTATGTTGTTACTTGGCATCTATTTTAATGTTTTATAAGAATATAGGGTGATTTTGGAAATCGAGTAGGCATTTGTATGAAAACACATAGTACACGGGAAAAAATGAACAACAATCATCATGTACTTTATGTACACATCCACACATAGTCAATTCTAAATTTGAAAAATGCATGGTTTGTGTGTTTGATACACAAAGTACATATCTGCCTCTACCCATCTTAAGAATAAACCTATTCCCACAAGACTACACTACCATTATCCCATGTACCAACACACAAAATGTATGTTTATAACATTCCATATACCATCTCCCTACGGGCATATTCATGTTAGGTCAATACTAGCTCACTACCCATGTCATGACACACATCATGTGAAGCACTCTATAATGTATATAATGTTCTTTCTACCCCTTGAAAGAGATCATGCCCTAGTGATACATGTTCATGATCTCATGTTCTTTCAAATGGTGTTTGTCTATTCTAATCATCATGTACACTCCTTTTCCAAAAACATGGCCACTAGGTGTGTCTATACATTGCACACTTGTTTACATCATGATCACACTACCCACTGTGTACTTGGAATCCACACATTGTATACATTAATTTTAAGGGATTCTTGCTCTTTTTCTTTCTTCTTCATTTTATTTTCTTTTGTTCTCTTTTGTTCATTCTATTTCAAACTATGGAAGATGGATATTGTGCTATTGGGAAGCATTCCAGGCCTACAACTGATTGGGTCAACCCACACTCCATCAGATCCGGCTCAGGGCACCACGGGAACATGCCATAGTGGATCTACAAACTCACTAGTCACCAGCCTTGGAAATGTTTCCACCCCTCCCACCTTTTTCCAAATCCTTGACATTATTTTATGATCCTATAGCAACCATGACTCCTAAAAATATTGTGAGATTCAATATAATATACCCTACTACTAGCATGAAACTATCATTTGCGACTGTGTAACCTTTCATAGCTGCTATGACATCAAATCCATCTATGGTGGAAGCTAATCCACACGCATCCACGATAGTTGGGAATTCTGTATCATTAGATGATGCTCCAACACAGCCAGCACCGACCGCTACCTGGCCCTAGAAACACCTGTACCTCATCTTCGATGCACAACATTATGTGGAAGACCAACATCAATGAGTTTCATGGCACATGATCCATCTGAGAGGTCGATTATTATACATTAGAGTTACTTGGCATCAGACTATCTGGGAGGATATACAAGATATCCCTGAGCACACACATCTCATTAATATACTCCAGTTCAACACTACTACATTTAGAGATTTTATTTTATAGATTTCTACTACATTTTAGTTTGATGATCTCACATATTGAGATACTCCCAATGATAATGTGGATCTTATTAGATTCAGGTTGGGTGAACAATGTCTTTCTCTTACCATAACTGTGTTTGTATGAGGATATAGCTTCTACCCCCAACACTCTACTCCACCCCCTATTGTATACCTCACTCTCACTAAGCATTATGACCTCATTGTTGTGTGGTGGTAGCTTTCTAAACCTGACCACGAGTACGTTACCACCAAATAGAAGATCACCCTCATCGTTTCCCCTACCCTCCATCTCATCCATTATTTCCTTTCTTTATCCATTACCCTCAACATGATAACATGGTTTTCATGACTATACATGATATGGAGATCCTCCTCTATATAATCTGACACGATTACCCTAACCTCTCCTACTTCACTACCACCTCTTTCTATTTTATGATCATCGACCATCAGGGAAACCTAAACGAGAGATTCTAAACCACCCATTTGTCACACCATCATGGGGTTTGTTGATCCATCATTCCCCCATGATCACTTATCTTCTTCCTAATGGATGGACTTAATCATGATTATTTTCTTGACGGTGTTTGAGGGGTGAGGAGATGGCCTTGATCTCATTCAGGATTCACCAACACAAACTGCATCGAGAGATGACCCACCTTCCACTGATGGTGTTGCTGCTCTAATACCACTTCATCCACCAATAGAAATTATTTATCCACAACTCCCCACATATTCAGCTATTTCCCCTATTCCTACATTCCGTATTCTTCTGCACCATCCATAGCCCCTCCTCCACCCGCAACTTCATCTGATCTCCCAGTTTCTCTCTACTTGGCCATCTTCGACTACCTCCGGGCACCATAGACCAATTACAGGAAAACATAGATCACCACCATGCTATCATAAATCTGTGACTTGAAACGATTATGGTAATTTTTGGTGTTATTATTTGGAACTTGTTCATTATATTCTCTCCAACACTTCACCCTGATGAGATCCTCAGCCTTCGACACCACATAACCCATTTAGAGATGTAGACATAGATTCAGTGGTCATATCTACTATTGGACCATATTCTACCTCTACTGCTATGGTCTAGTATTGTAACATCATAGACCCAGTAGAAATTCAATAGTTCCCCAATCCTGGTTGGTCCCAAGGCCTCATGCTCATCTCCCCAAACATAAAATTATTCTGACTAATAGTGAGGGCCTATGTGTGTCGATGGGGATATTATTTCTTCATCACCAGAGTATATCACATTTTAATTCAATAATATAAAAATAAAATTAGTAGATATATCAAGAAGAAAAATAAAATTTAATTAAGACAAGAATATATAACAAAGCTTGAAGTGTCTCATATATAATGATACAAACGATACATGTTTATAGAAAGAATCAATAATAGGTATATTAAAATAAAATACAGTACAAGAATCCAAAGACCCAAAAAGAACAAAGCAATTCCTAGTATGATCACAAGCCTAAGCATAGTCTCATGCTTCCCTTCTCCAAAGAAAATATCCATTGCCTGTGTTAGTGTGATTTCCCCTATCAACACCTGCAACCATATAATATGTTAGGGTCCCTAAGGGAGGCCAATATTCGGTGTGAGATGACATCCTAGTAGGTAACCACCGATGATATCTTTAATTAAAAGCGGTGAAATATAAAAAGCTATGTAGGTAAATAGTAGTTGGTTGGTAATAAGGAAAAGTACGTTTCCATGGCACATCCACTACTAAACACGTTAAACTATATAGCCACTCAAGGATCCCTGACATAATGTTTTTTATCCTATGAAATTCAGATACAGGAAATATTAATAAAAAAATGACCTCACTTTAATCCCATATGTATCATGTCATCCACAATTGTGTCGTATAAACATAAATTTGAGAAATTTCTATGACCATGTAGTTTAACAAAACATGTCACAATTTCCATAGGCATGTCGTATAAAATGTTTCAGACCACGAAGGTCTAAATCTAAGGTGTCAAGAACCAATGCATCCACATTGAGTCCTAGAAGCATCTCAATGGAAACTCGGTATAGGTACAGGCTGGAGTTCTAGGAGCTTGTCATACTTGACATGTCCTATTGAAGTCCAAGCATTTCAGATCCAAGGGTTAGTAAAGCCCATAGAATCAGATGGAATCAAGACCCAATGGTAGAATACTCAACCTAAGGTGTCCACTACCACATTCAAGGTCTATAAAGATCTATCCATGGCATGTATACAACCATTCAATCATTTCATATCTTTTAACATTGAACTTCATATGAGACTAACCAATAATAAATACACATTTACATTCCATCCATACAATGATTATACACACTCATTAATCATATTTCATTACCAATTATAACTCATGTGTATACCCACTCATGTATCCCAATTCATTTTGATAATATCTATAGAGTTTTGCCACTCATTATTCATAATTCACAAACATGGAATTTAATGAGTATACCCACTCATTTATCTCAACTTCACATTTAAACATATCCCATGGGTATACCCAAAAATTATGAAAATTATATTTAATCCATCTAATCAAATCAGGCAAGGAATAACATAATACTGTAGAAAAATGATGTAGTACATCTCATAAGCATCTAATTCAATTCCATTTAATTCAAAATGTGATTTAGACATTTAGATAACTCAATAACACACCCCTTGGGTGGTTCATCAAAGGAAAATCCCAAGGAAAAGGCATGGCACATAGCATGGGATGCCTTGGGTTGGGAAAAAACCAACAAATCATCTATAAGGAACCTATGTGCATCCCTAATATGTTCTATTTAATTTAATCAAATAAAAAACTTTCAATTTTAGGGCTACTCTCGAAGGGTCGTAAGGCATCATAATGGATGATAACTCTATAAAGAACTAAAAAACAAAAGTATAAACCACCTAACATAGCACATTATTGTAGTGATCATCCATTATCAAATCCGTATTTGACATAGATTAAGATAAATATGAATAATGGATGTAGAATTGAAATTGAAGAATATGATCCAAAATTCAAACAGTGCAGCTGATGGCCAGAAGAATAAAGAATGGATAAAAAGGAATGTAGATCTTACTGATGTATGTCCAATGGTAGAAACCATGATTGAATCATAGATTGACTATGAATTAATATCAAATCATTTTTTGACACCTTAGTAGATCTCTCAAACTCTTACATTATTGTGTATAGGAGTTTAGAATCAAATTAGGTTTTAAAAATAATTTTTATTATAATTTTAAATTGTAAAATTCCAAAAATATTGGGGTCACATAGTTCGGAAAATTGAGTTCCAACCACATACAGGTTCCAATAATCCAAGGAACACTCACACAATTTACCCACATGGCTTACAAACAATCCAAAAACCATGTGAAGAGCCTATGTCATGTTCTATAAAAACTGAAGACATGGTTGCACGGTCGTATACACCCTCTCATAAGGTTTCCTTAAAATTTTTGGCCTATATACCAAAATTTTCTAGCCTCAAAAAGTTTGTAAAAACTATGCGGAATTCCATACATGATTTTTACATATCGTGCACCATGCTAAAAACACTCCAAAATTGGGTTCCGAGCTCCGAACAAGCACCAAACACCCCCGAAAACCTCGGAGACCTCAAAGGGTATTCATATTAGGCTATATATAAACATATAAATTGAAAAAGAAAGGATTATAACCACATATGAAAACCATGGTTCTTACAACATCCCCCTTATAAAAATTCACCCTGAAATTTCCCTCTGAAGGGTGGTTAGGATTTTTCTGAGAAACATTATGTCCACTGAGCACATATGTCAGCCTCACGCTTCTAAGTCTCATCCTATAAAATGTTGTTCTACCATAAAACCCATACTAGAGGAACCAATCTTCCTCATAGAACCTTTTTGATCATGTCAACAATATGAACTGGATGCTTCTCAAAGGATGCATCAACCTATTACTCAACCTCCTTAGGCTAAAAAGCATTAGAATAAGGTGAATGATAGTAGCACAGCTATGATACATGGAAGACGTCATGCACGGCTCAGTACCTCTGAGGTAACATGAACTAATAGGCTATCGACTCAACTCTATCCATAATCTCAAAACACACGACATATAGTTGTGAAAGCTTACCATGTCTCCATATTCACCTGTGTCCCAGTTTCTATGAAACATGTAAGAACACCCAATCCCTGAAATCAAACTCTAGAGTTCATCAGTACCAATCAGGGTATGATTTTTATCAAGACTATGTAATATCCATCCAATTATGAATTAACTAGAACTTCATAGATGTCTCTTGTATGATATTTGATCCCTGTAATGTTGTCACACCTACCTCTATCCAGCACAGGGTTGATCGGCATGTCCTACAATACAATTCCTTATAACGTTCCATCTGTATAGTCACCTGATCACTATTATTGTAGTAGAATTATAATAGGGGAATATTATTCTACAAAGAGCCCCCAAAATCTAGGATGCATGCTTCTAGTAAGTCCTCTAGCATCCGTATCATATGCTCTAATAGGCCATCAGTCTGAGGGTGGTAATTTGTGTTTAGAAGTACCTATATACACATATCGATCTAAAAACACTGCTAGAAATGATATGTAAATCCATATTTCTTCTTTGAAAAAAATTTTCATGGGACCCAATGAATTTATACTATCTCACAAATGTACAGCGTTCCCATCTCACCAATACTAAAGGTCCTCTTGATCGATAAAAATAGTCAACCTTCCTGAGCCTGTCAACAACAACCCACAATGAATTATAACCTCAAGGTGAACATTGTAAACCAGTCATTAAATACATATCAACATCAACACATTTACACTTCGGAATAGGTAATTTTTGAATGATTATGTTCATTCACAGATGTTATACCTTAACTTTCTAATAGGTGGAACATCTCATAACAAAACTGGCCACTTCTAGTTTCATAATCGACCACAAGTACTGAGGGTGCATGCCATGGTACATCATGGTGTCTGTGGGATATACTTCCCATGATGAGTTTGGAAACTCCTTCATCATCTCCTCACGTAAGTACACTAGAATCTAAACATGACCATGGATACATAAGTTCTCATCCCTTCCTATGGTCTAACCAGGAGATGGATCCTCACCTGCCACACTCTTCTATAGGACTAGGCCCTCAGAATCTGATAACTTCATCATCCTCTCTCTATCCAGTTTGGTAGAGTTCACCACTATGGATGATATATATGTCTTAACCTAATATTCATACACCTCCATGTTCACATCATAGAATAATTCCTTAAACATCCGTTCGTTACTAGTTTTCTACACTATAGATATTTGAGTCTTCCTTCTCAGTGCATTAGCCAATGCATTTTTTTTCAATGTGTATGTAATGTCGAAGTCAAATGACTTTAGGTAATCTCCCCCCTTTGATTACATAGATTTAGATCATGTTGTGTAAAAATGTAATTGATTTTTTTGGTCCATTCACATCATAAAATAGCCTCATCGTAAATAGTTTCTTCAAAAGGTGAAATTCTTGAAGAATGTCACTAACTCCATATCGCACATTGGGTAATTCTTCTCATGTTTCCGCAGCTACCAAGACTCGTATTCCATGACTCTATCTCCTTGTATCAGCAATTCTCTCAACCCAATAGTTGATGCATCACAATACATAGTACAGCTCTTTCCTTGATCTGGTAGTATTAGGACTGGTGTTTATGTCAACCTCCATTTTAGCTCATGAAAGGATGTTTCATAAGAATATTACCACACAAACTTAACACCCTTCTTATTCAATATTTTCAAGAGTGATTCTAAGAATGATAAGTCTTAAATTAAATGTATGTAGTAAATAGCTATCCCAAAGAATATTTGTATATCAAAAACATTTTTGGAATATTCCCAAGAAATCCTAGCTCTCACCCTCTCTGGATCCACTAATGGTTCTATCTCTGAGATGATGTGACCCAGGAAGTGAATTTGATCACTCCAAAAGTGGTACTTTGTGAACTTAGCATATAGCTGATTCACTCGAAGTGTATTCAAAATTATCACAATATAGTTGGTATGGTCATATCAATTGTCAAAATACAACAAGATTACTTCCACAAAAACCACCTCAAAATAATCCAGGTAAGGATAGAACACTCAGTTCATCAGTTCCATGAAAACTACTGGTGCATTCGTGAGAATGAATGAGATGACCAGATGGTCGAATAGACCATACCTTCTACAAAAAGATGTATGAGGTATATGTTTAGGTCAAACATGTACCTAGTGATATCCTAACATTAAGTTGACTTTAGAGAACACCCAGGATCCTAGAAATTGATCAAATAGGTCATCTATCCAAAGAAAGGGATATTGGTTTTTAACCATCTTCTGGTTCAGTTTCTAAATGTAAACACATAGCCTAAGAGTTTCATCCACCTTTTTTGAAAAAATGACAGGGAAATATCATGGAGAAGTATTGGTTTGAATTAAATCCTTCACCCCATATCCTTTAATTTGTTATTAAGTCCCCAAAACTCCATTTTAGTCATCCTATAAAGATAAATAGATACTGGTGTAGCTCCTATCACTAGCTTGATGGAGAACTTCACCTCTCTGCCAAGGGGAAAACCAGAATATTCATCTGGGACGATTTCTCGAAAGTACTCAACCACTAGAGGTAATTTCTCTTGACTCACTACCATATAATCCAATGACAATATATAAATTTGGTTATTCATTCCACATATCCCACGATTCATTGGTCCATCTCGGCTCTACGGGACATCCCATTCACCCATGTGTGTAAACACTTCAGTCTTTGGTGATGTGAAAGTGACCCTTCAGTGATAGTAGTAAACATAATCTTGATAATATACTAGCCTTTCCATCCTAATTATGACATCAAACCCTGACATCTTAAGGATATACAGATTCCAAAGGAAGTGACATGCACTAACCTCAAGGGGGAACTCCTTGTACTTGTGCACATCTTTCATTATAACTCCCAACTGTGTGCCTAGCCTCAAAAAACCCTTTGAATACAACTCAATAATCCCATGGATATTCACCATAGGTGAATATATAAAACTATTAGATACACATATGTAAAAAATATAAGATTCAAAAGTAGAGGCTAATAATACCGTACCTATCACTATATATGGACTGGACCCTGCTCCTTAGGGGTAGGCTATTGTGAATAAATCTGGACTATACCATGGACCTGTATTACAACCTCTCTACTCAGAGTAGGCCAACTCTGATGTCTAGGTATAACTGGTGTCCAGATACCTCTACCATGACCACTGATATCTTTTCATGATCGTCCATTACTTCTCCATCTCCCTTCCTGACACAAAGATAAGGAACCAACTCATGCACTTGGTGTTAGAGCTAACCCCCTACAACTCATATTTGGAGGAAAGGTCCCGCAGAAAAGTTGCATGTGTTCCATCCTACCACAATCTTGGCACTCATCTAGGTCATAGTCACAATGAATATATATGTGTCCTTGACAAACACAATGACAATAAAACACTAATCTATTAGTATTCATAGTCTAACTTGAATTCAACTTTCGGGAAGCCTCAAACTGATGCTTCCTTCCTGAGAATGTTGAACTAGTTGATCGATAAATTGTACTGGCCTGCTCAGCACCCCCAGCATATCTTTGGTTCTATTCTAAAATCGGTTCCAAATTTACAATTTCAATGATATAGATCAACATAGACACATTGACCTATGATCTGATAGCTTGTCGGAGACCTTCCCTGAAGTATCTCTCTCTCAATAGCTCATCAGTTAGATAAATCAGCGAAAAACATTTTAACTATGTAAAGCATGATGAGTAATCCACAATAGTCATTACACCATACTCTAGAAACATAAATTTAGTAGTATACTCTCTCTTTAGAGATTTGGGGTGGAAATAATCATAGATGCAGTTTTGGAAATCAACCCAACCTATATCTCACATCCCATCAACCTGGCTTAGAACATCCCACCAATGCTTTGTTGGTCCGCATTGAATATAATTATTGATCTTGACCCAGCCCTCAGGTGGAATCTCAAGATGATATAAATTCACTAACATGGTCTCATGACACAACTTAGTAGCCTATAAACCACCATCCCAAGAAAATATGGGAGGATGTTTCTGCTGGAACACTTGTGTCAGCTCATCCATTGACAAGGCAAGTTGCGGTGCTCCCTGAAAGGTCTATATGTAGCAAAATGATCCCGTGTGGAATTGTGCCTCAACACCTATGTCTATAATAGCAATTGGAAGTAAATTAGGATCTTCTGATATCCCAGGGAATTCCACCTCTAAAGCATGATCATCATCACCCTCTTGATGCATCACGAGAGTTCATCATGATGGGATGCCTCTAAAATTTTAGCACGCACCTTAGAAGGAAAATAAGATACCATGGCATCACAACTAAAAATTATATGATAGGTAAAAACCGTCCTAGATTAATATAAACCCCATAACCTACTCATAAATCACATACCATAACAAATTCAGTTACAACACAACTAGAAACACCGCCTCTAGCCCACTCAAAAGTCAAGTCTATGTTAATTTTATGTTCCTTGTTTCAGGTTTACATTTCAATCTCATTTGAATTCACATTCATTTTACATGTCATTCCCATAATTCAGTTATTTAAGGTGTTTAACCATTGGTTCACCATGATCTAACCCATGAGGGCCCATAACTCCTCATGAACCAACGTATGATTTCCATTCATTCCATACATTTCAAATTTACATTAAAATTTTAATTTATAAGGTGTGTCGCTTCCCAGTCCCTAATGTCCCATACACTTTATGAACTAAAAGATAGCGTCACTTCTCTATCCAATGAAAAGAATCAGTCAAAATAGTAGATATAGCTATCACAGTACCTATCACAACATATTGGAATCAGTAATTAATCCTAAATGTCATTGAATAATTCATGGGAAGTGATTTCAAATAATTACCTAAATGAAGCATGAGAGGAAATATCATCATTTCATTGGGTTGAAATATAAATAAATCCCATAATTTTATCAATGGTAATATCCAAATTCAATTGCATCACCCAACGATGAATTCAAATCAACTATAATCGACACAAACTTGAAAAATGACTCTTTTCAAGGCAATTTAGATTTTCCCTATATGCAGGGAATCTAATCCGAGGCACATCTTATTACCAATTTCAATTTCCTTTCTATACCTTTCTATTATGTCCAAATATTAATTAAAATCAGAAAAAATAACCCTATGATATTACATTTAAATTTCCCAGACCTGGTATCCATTTAACAGTTCACTAATACCGGTTGGTCATAAGGCCACGAGGGAATCACCCAAAATTCTAGAAGCTTCCAACAAGTAGTGAGGGCCTAGGTGTGCCAGTGTTGAGGCTTTTACCTCATCACCAGATTATATCATAGCAAAAGTCAATAATATAAAAATTGAGGATGTAGATATGACAAGAAGACAACTAAAATGCAATCTAGATGGGAATATATAACAAAGCCTAAAGTGTTCCATACATAATAATGAATATGATACATGTTTCAATAAAGACGCTAAAATATATACATAAAAATGAAATATAATAAAATCACCCAAACATCCCAAAATATGAAAGTGTCCAATTCACATCACAAGCTTTATCTCGGTCCCATTCTCCCCATATCCCAAGGAACTATCAACAACCTATGTACGGGCTCTGCCCCCTATCGACACCTAAAACCATATATTCTATTTGGGTCCCCAAGGGAGGCCCAAATAGCATGTGAGATAAATTCTCCTTATTTAACTAACCAATATCTATACAATTTTGAAGTATTCAATAGGAAAAACTAATTAGGTAAATAAGAAATCTGGTGGGAAGTAAGGAAAAGTAAGTTCCCATGGAACATCCACTACTAAGCATGAGAAATTGTCTAGCCTCTCAAGGATCCCTTAATAACAAGTGTTTGATCCTATTCAAGGAAGATACAATTAATATAAATAAAAAACATTTCCTCACCAAAATCCCATATGTATCAAGTCATCCATGTCCTTGTCTTATAAATAGAAATGTGAGGAATATCCACAGCCACGTCGTTCGACCAAACATGTCACAATTTCCACAGTCATGTCATATAATAAGAGTTAGACCACATAGAGTCAGATCCAATGTGTCAAGAACCAAGCAATACCCATCTATTACTTTGAGCATCTTTGTGGAAACATAGTATAGGCATTTTTTTGAGACTTAAGATCATGTCATACTAGACATGTCTAATGAAAGTCCCAACATGGAAGATCCAAGGGTTAGGAAATCCTATAGAATCCTAGGGAATCAATACCCAAGGGTGGAATACTCAATCCAAGGTGTCAACTATCACATTCAATATACATGGAGATATATCTATGGAATCTATAAAACCATTCAATAATTTCATATCTTTTAACAATGAATTCCATATGATTTTACCCACTCATATATAAACATTTATATTAAATCCATACAATGATTATACCCACTCATTAATCAAATTTAATGACCAATTATACCCCATGAGTATACCCACTCATGTATCCCAATTATTGTTGATAATATCTATTGTTCTTACCCACTAATTATTCATAATTAACAAACATGAAATTTAATGAGTATACCCACTCATTTATTTCAACTTCACATTTAAACAGATCCCATGGGTATAACCACCCATTGGACTAATTCCATTTAATCCATTTAATTAACTCATTCATGTAATAACAAAATATCATAGAGCATGGAGTTAGTACATCTTCTAAGCAAGTAATTCAATTCCATTTTATTCTAAATGATCTTCCTACATCAAGATAACTCAAGAACACACCCCTTGGGTGGTTCATCAAAACACAAAACCATGGAAAAGACATGGAACACCCCATGGGTGGCCTTGGGATGGGGAAAAACCCACAAAAGAATCTCAAAATAACCTATGGGAATCCATAATTAGTCCAATTTCATTTATTTCAATTTTGAATCTTCATTGGAAAGTCTGATAGGCAGCATAATGGCTGATAGATCTAAAAAGCATTGAAACTCCAAAGAAAAGTATAGACCACCTACCTAGGCTCCGTAGTGGAGTTCTTGTTCTACATCAAGTCCTGATTTGACTTGGAAGAGAATAAATCTAAAGAATTGACGATGAATAAAATATAATGCCATATTAGCCTAAATCCAAACTGTATAGCAGTTTTCTAGAAGAACAAAGAACAGCTAAAATGGAATATAGATCTTACTGATGTGGATCCAATGAGAAAAACTGCACTAGAATCAAGGATTGGACAAAGAAACATTATGAAATCCTAGTTTAGAAACCTAAGGAAATATCTCAAACTCTTCCTCTATTGTGTGTTGGAGTTTAGAATAAAATAATGTTTTTCAAATAATTTTTAATTTAATTAAAAATTATAAAATTCCAAAAATATAGGGGTCACAAGGTATATAAACTCAATTTGGAAATCCATGTGCCAACCATGAAAAAATTCCTATAGGCCAACAAGCTCCCACATGGTTTACCTGCACTTCATAAAAACTATTCACAAACTGTGAAGAGAGCCCATATAAAGTTCTAAAAAAACTACAGACCTAGCCACACATCTGTGTGCCTCCTCTTGCACAGATTCCTTAAACTGTGTAGCCTATACACCCCCTTTTTCCATCCTCTCTTGGTTTGTACAAACCTTCACCCTTCCCCACAAGGTTTGTACTAACAATCCGCTAGGCTAAAAACACCCTAGAATTGGATTTCGAGCTACAAACTAGCCCCATACAACCATAAAACCTCTGTGACCTCAAAGGGTATTCATAATAGTTCATATTTAAACATTAAAATTTAAAAATATGTTATTTTTACCTCATTATAAAACTCATTTTCTTACAAGGATGTATCAGCTAATCCGGCATCAAAGATTGCGGACTTAGCACCAATAGCTTCCACTACAGTGACCACACCCCTCCTAAATTCCATTATCATGGATAGTGCCTCTTCTAAGGTGACGCAATGACTATTTTTCCCACTAATTTCAATATATATATCTCTTTTGTCATGTGGTTGATATTATATGGTTTGTATGCATGCATAATTTTTTTTACATTTCATTGAAAGTCACTGGTACTCTAAAACATCATGGGAATTGCATTTTGACTTCTTTCAACATTTTGGAGCTCACCACAAGGGGAGTATTTTTTTGTTTATTTTTCATAATTTTATTTAGATAACTTCTTTCACTAATATCTCTCTTACATGACTTATTATGCTTTCCAGTGTCCCCTTCTCTTCCACAACATTACACATCATGGCCCATGAGTGATATTTAGTGTGGCGGAGAGTTTCATGACTACCCTAGTCTTTTCCCTTAGACTAATATAGGTGTAACATCCCAGGTAAGTAAAGAATAAGAAACATTTCATATTTATTAATATTTTTGAATTAAAAATTAATTTTACTTTAAATGGGTTTCTATGTTCGATAGCGTACCTGATACGCAACAACGAGTTTCTTTGGAATCTTACGTTGCACATTAATAATATAATATTATTATTTTAAATGGTAGTTAACCACTAGCTGTTGTATTTGGGGGAATTAAATAAAGTAACTACAATATTATTATACATTTTTGTTAAATGTATTTACATTTATCCAATAAAAAGTTAGAGGCTTAGAATGTGAATGAATCTAATTTTAAGCATAATTTAGATTAGAAGGTTGATTTACCGCCTTTTATGGGAGAACCCTATTTCAATATAGTTTTAGTCATTTTTATATGTTCTATTTGACCAAATAAAATTCTTCTTTAGATTTAGGACATCAAATTTTACTTTGGGTATATTTTTTGGTATTTTTCTGTTAAAGTTCATTTTTTAAATCAATAATGAAAAATATTTTATTTTAATTAAAAAGTTCCTATTAATATAAATTATTTATATGGGTATATTATAGTTTTAATTAGTTTTAAAGAGAAAATAAAATATATTTTTACCATTTAATCCAATTTTTTTATTGTAAATAATTTCACTTTGAAATTGGACATAAACAAGTATCAATCTTTTGATAGTTGTTGTTTCTTAAAAACGTGCTATTTTTTTTAACAACGGTAATTAATTTTAAAGTTAATTAATTCCACTTCTATGTTTTGAATTTGGAAAAATATACATCTTTTTTGAATTTAGAATATAAAATATACCTTAGGCTGAATTTTTGGTATTTTTCTGAAAAACATCGATTTTTGATGAATAGTGAAACCACTTAGTGGTGGTTAAAAAATCGAATTTTTCATTTAAATGAAATTTTACCACTTCTATGTATTGAATTTTAAAAATCCAACATACATGGTTGTTATCAAGAAGTAATATTTGGTTCATTAAGATGAATATAATTTTTTCTGAATAGAAACTTTTGACTTTTATTTATCGCGGTTAAAGGTAAATAGGGTAATTCAAGGTTAAAATAATATTATAATAATTCAAAATTACCTTAACACTTGTCCTAACCTTATTGGTTGAGTATGGGCCGACCATGGTCATCCTTGGGTCAATTTTGGGTCCCCATGGAGCCACTTATGAAAGATAATGACACTTTGATTAATTAATTTATTGTAAAGACAAAATTGACAATAACAAATATGTTTTAGTAATTAATTTTTATATGGTGTTATATAAGCCATATTTTAGACTATAAATATTCATTAAAAAGATAATATTTTTCCGACATGATATTATTTTTTTTATAATTTTTAGACATCAGATATATTAAATTATTTATGACACAATAATGATGCAGTGTTTACCTCATTAATAAATTATTTAAACAAATAAGATTATAAAGATTAAAATATTATCCAAAAAATGTCCAATTATGATTGGATGATTTTAGTTCTACCGTGAGTCATCTTATCTTCGACTATAATGATTTTTGGACCTTTAGAAACCAAATATCATTATATAATAAAATAATGTTTTCACACTTTTTTAAAGAGCCCCTCCTCTCTCTTATAAAAGGAGGCCACTTTTATCCAATTCCACCCACATCGAAAGCCATTTGGTTCATCCAACCTCTGCCCAAATAATCTCCCTACATCCCTATCCTTCTCCTATAATCCTTACCTTAGGCATAAGGCACTTCAAGAATTATTTTGGTTCAATCGAAATGAAGTTACCCAAATTAAAGGTAAGAGTTTCTATTAAATTATTTTCTTTTATTTCACTTCTCCAAACCCTAAAATCTTTTTATTAATTTCTTTTGTTACAACAATAGTATCCTCAATATAATAGGATGTTGTTATGATAAGGATTCGAACTACACTTACACACACCTCCATCTAATAGATGAAGAACATAATGTTTCTGTGGATGGTAATCTAAGGCCTCACGAAACGATGATTGTTCAATTACATCTTACCGCCTTTCATGGTGGCCATTATGATCGAACTGTATTTATATATGATATATATTATTTTTTATTATTTTCTTATGATTCATTACTTGCCAATTATATCAAGCCTTTTTGGTTTCTATAGTGGGTAAATACGATAATCTAATTTGAGGAAGTGCTGACTATCGCCCCCCCAAAGTGATATGAGCCGTTAATGTCTTATGTGGGATGTATAAAGGATGGATTGAATGATATTATATATCATATTATAGTGTAATTATAATATAACTATGTATCATTATGCTTTACTTCTATAAAAATATGAAATATAAATGAATGTAGCGTTCATGCGTACGTACGACTTACCGTCTCCATGAACGGTGAATTTCATTTCTTACCTCCAAATGTTATGTACTATTATAAATACATGTATATACTGGATATAAATGATATATATGATATCTAAATAATGAATATCATTTTGGATATAATGTATTATTGACCATATGGACAACTTGTAAATATAAGTTGTGCATTATTGACTCGAGTACCAAATATCGACAAAATGGACGTTATTAACTTAAATGATTACATAATGTTTATAACATGGTAATAAGTGATATAAGTGGAATAATAAACATGAAAAAGGTTCTTAATCCTGTAGAAATAAAATTTAGTTTATTATTCAAGAGATTAAAGAACGATCGAGTCAAGTCGGACGTGAGGTAAGGGACTTCGTCTCAATCTCCTTTCATTGAGGCATTTTTAGTTTTATACATGACTTTATTTTATATGGTGTATAAACCCCTTTGAAATTTCATTTTATTCAAATGGAATCTTTTTATATGAAGATTTTTACTAAATGAAAAAAAAGGAATTTTTTTTAACGTAAGTGGCGACAACGACCTTTCCGCCGCCGCAAGTATTATATGATCTTTGGCTTCTTTTACCAGAGAGAATGTTTTTAAAAGGAAAAATAAATATCATATACTCTTTTTATCTATTTTGGTATTGAAAATGATTTTGAAAATGGATTTATTATTTCAATATCTTGAAATGGTATTTTATTATTTCAATGTGGAAATGTTATCTTTCCTTTATGCTTATGTTATGTGTTATGATCATGTTATGGTTCTTCGGAATTATTTACGTATAAGAGTAGTTCCATGATAAACCTAGGTCTAGTGAGCCTGAGATAGCACTCCAATGCATTGGGTAACATGATAGATGTAAACGTGAATGATTCTCCTAATATATTTAGGTAATATACTATGATGGGTATTCCAAAGTAACTCCTTATGTAGATGTGATAGCTAAAATGTATGTATGATATTGATGCCACAAGTTACCTTTATGATTAAATATTTCTATGTGTCTTTCATAAATCTTATTACTTCATGAGGTAAGTAAATGATTTCATGTTCTGTATTTATTTATGAACAAATGATTTCATTCTTTATTTTATAACCCTTACTGAGCTTTTTATGCTCATCCCAAGTTTTGAAATGTTTTCATAGGATTTAAAGATGAATAAGGTCAAGGATGGGATCAATGATAAGTCATGCTGTCTAAAACATGGAACTAGACTTGATGCTTTTTTCAAGAGTTTTTATTTTATGAAAAAAATGGAAACTATGTATATATGTCTACCTTGTAAAATTTTGAGATGTAATAGTTATTTCATAATTCTCTAAAACCCTAAACCTGAAAAGATCCTTAATGTGAATTATTTATTTAATTCAATATTATGTAATGTTTAAGCTCGGGTCCTTATAATAGGACAGATCATTAATAGATGAAATATTTTAAAATTTCTAAATTTTTTATATTAATTATAACTATAAATAATAAAGACAGAGAAGGGAATTTTTAAAAGATACCTGATTATTTTAATTAAAATTATTTTATATTGATTGATGATATATTTTTATTTTTGATTTAATTTATTATCCATCTTTATTTATTAGACTGGTCATTTTTATTCATGTCATCTCCTGATTGACCCATTATTATTCACATCATTGATATGTATTCTGATCCATTATTTATATTCCATCTTATTCCCTCTTTCTTGATAGATTCCTGGGATATGAATAACTACTAATAATTGTCAGTTTTTATCTTCTGCACATGAGAATTTTGTATAACATTAAAATAATTGAGGTATTTAATTGTTAATTTCAGTTGCTTTTACCATGACACCTATCATGCATCTGACATCCATGAAACCCATAGAAACCATTAACTTTCATCATAAAAATCCATATTAAAAGACTAATTATCCTTCATACCTTAATTATTTTAAAATATTTCATGATTATTCAATAGTGATTGAAAGATGGATTTTGGTGATTCATGGTATATTTTTGTGAGAATCCATGAAAATAAGTGTAAGGGAGAGTTCATTTTTCATTTTATCAAAAGGGATCCAAAACAACTTTTCATTATATTTTTTAGTGGCACAATAGCCTAAGTCCAGCTGTTGAGGACTCGGAAAGTCCATCCATGAGACCCGAGTTTAAAACCAGGTAGAGACATATTTTCTTTTACTGTAGCAGTACTGTAGAAGGTACTATAGTAGGAACTATAGCAGGTAATTTTTAGTACTCTAGTAGCTGGAACTATTCATATGTTCAGGATTTTGGCCAACCAGTTTTGTCCCCAGGTACTTCATGGCCTTCGAGACACCTAGGGCCATCGGGCTAGTAAGGCTTTTCGGCAACCTCATGGCCTTCGGGCTGCCTCAAGGAATTCTCGTCACCTCAAGGCCTTCGGGCCACCTGAATATGTGCTGAATAGACTAGGCAGAATCTAAAAAGGATCAAACTCTAGATGAGTATTTAGAGAAGGCGTACTCACCAGAGCAGAGGCTAACAGATGTGGAAGAAATAAAAGGTATGTCATTTCCATCAGGTCTAGCATGTGCATGCATGGTAATCCTAGACAAACAATCATGCATAGTTTGATTGCTAATATCATGATGCAGATGCTAGGGAGGAGCAGTTCCATGTAGTTATAGTCTGGATATTTCATATAATGCCTATGGTTCATATAATCTCAAATCATAGGGGACATGTAAGTATTCCCCCTCATCCCTTGAAAGGGGGTTATCAGAAATCAATAAAAAAAACAAGGCATTCATGATATTCAAGTATTTTATTTCTAAGTGGTTCATTTTAAAAAAAAGGATGAAAAAGAGTACCAAGTTCATTAATTAAACTTATTAAAGATATATATATCCATGTTGGTAAGATAATATCAACGTGATGATGATATTTGAGAAATATTAATGGGTATTTATTTTCATGAGATTTTTTATTGAATGTCATGGTATATTATTTGAGTAATTGACCACGAGACCAAGGGGTTAACCTTTTCATTACGTAATTGATTGTTATCGGATCAAGAAATAACAATATAATTAAATCCCCTTGGAAAAATATTATCATTAATTATTTTAATGACAATGTATTATTATTGAAATAATCCTCAATTGAGTTGCAACCCTGAAACATTTGATTTCTATTTTTTCTCTCCCTTCTATTATTCTAATTGAATTTTCCCAAATCATTGAAAATTTTCATATTTTTTCCCTTCATTAATAGTGTTTATATTATATGATGAGAGTCAACAACTTGTGTTGATTATTTTTTATCTCATATACCTATGGGATCTTCCAAAACTACAGTTAGCTACCTAGTTATTTAGATTAAAAAAACTTTTAATTTTCCAAGCCTCATTTGGGGCTCGGTCAAATTATAAAATTATTGTTGGGGAAAATGGAACGAAATTTTAGGTTGGTATACCCGGAATTTTCCTTTTTCATTTCTTGATTATTTTCTTAGGGCCCTCAAACCCATGTACTCATTGTTTTTTATTTTATTGGAGATTGGTATGATATATTTGAAGATTATTTTAATTTGAATGATCTAGAATTGGTGTTACCATATCTAGAAGAGTATTATTTGTGCATGGATGATGGGTTTCAATATGAGTAATACTCATGTACATCATTCACTCGACCCATATCTTATTTTATTACAAAGTCATTGGGTAATACTGAAATATTATTATCAATGATGGAATACTTTACCACACACTAACTAAACCAAACATAAAGGTTGGGAACACTTTCGACCATGGTAGAATATATTTTAGGGATAATCTACAAAATGGATACTCTGGTTGTGATTAATACTGGGTGTTCTAACCCGATTTCATCTAATGAGGTATGTAATAATGTTATTCCCACTTTTAAGTCAGTAATAATTTCTAAAAAATATTTTTCAAATCCAAAATTTTGAATATAGGAACATTTCATGTCATTCTAATGTTAAATTTGATCAATTATTTATTTTTAAACCCTTAGTTGATCGGTCACATAATCTGGAGGATTCCTATAATTATTTTTTGGTTCCCAACATTAGAAATCAAGAACCTATTGAGGTGTAGGAAGTATGTGATCATAACAAGGAAAAATTACACCTTCAGGGTCTGTTGGCCACAAAGAAAGGATCCTGCAATCCGCCATCGCTTAGACCACCTGAGGTTCAAGACATCATTTTTTCAAGATAAGGAAACCAGACATATATTGTTGTTCATATAGTAGAAACCAAAACTATCTTCTGATTTTGGGTAAGTTACCTAAATCAAGTCAGGTATAAAACATAAAAAAGGATCTTTTTGGGATGCAACCCTTACATGCATCTCCTCTCTCTTTTTTTTAAATTTTTAATGAACACATGTCATGTATTTATATGACATGCATCGTGTAACACCATTTCTTCAAGCCACTGTTTGAATAGGAATAAAATGAGGTTACACACCATTTTTACCACACACATGGTGTGTACTTTTCTATTAAGTGTATATTATTATAGAAAATTTTCATATAATTACATTAAGTTAATCAACATGAATAAAGCCTAGGATGATGACAGGGTTGCCATATTTTATCTAAGTCATCACAAGTTTGAATCACTCCACACCTTCCTTTATTATGATATTCATTCATTTTCATCCCATGTTTTATGTAAATGGTGTAGGGAAAAATTGGCTATAGGGTCACTTCCCATGGGTTAAAAGCCCTCGTGTTTGAGTCCTTCTAATCAGTCCAATTCCATAATTTTTAGCTGAATTAAAATCACATGCCCTGTAGTTAAGTATACATCTTGTATCATGTGTCAAATTTTAAATGATAATTTAAAACATTTTCAAAAATAAGAAATCGCCTAAGGGTGATGTGGGTTGTTTGGTAGATTCATAACCTAGTATTCAAAATACACCAGCTCAAACTCAACAAATATCTCTGTATTATTCCAATATTCAACAATTAAATCCACACACCTTGCATTTTTTTCACCATGAAGTATTGTAACTATAATTTAAATAATAAAATATCATAAAACCTATAGTTCTACAACCTTTTCTATAGTGGTTGAAGGTATGAATTTGTATTATTCTGGTAACTAGTTCGATTCATGCCCTAAGAACTAGATCGAAGGTTGTAGTTCTGTTTTTCAAATTTTAGAAAACACGATGTGTATTATTCTATTTCAAAAAATTTATAGATTTATATTATTTTATATATTTATATATGTATTTATTCATTTATCTAGTTATAATTATAAATAATAATGAATAAATAGTTTTTAATAATAACAATATTTTAAATATATTTATTATAATAATAATATGACTTACCCAACCTTTAAATCATTCTATACATCATGTGTTTTGGATATTTAATCCTAGAATCCCTACCCGGCCTGACCCCATGTTGTGAACCACCCTCCACCCATTTTCATTCCCCTGAAGCATTATTTATATTCCACTCACACCCCCTTCCTTCAACCCTCAATTCTAGTGAATTTAAGGCTAAAAAATCATCCTAGTTTAAATCCTTGATCTAGCTATGTTTTTATTCTCCCTCTATTTCAGTGCTTTATAGGTATCTAGGGTGATTTGTGAATTAGGTAGGTGTTCAGATGATAACCCACAATACACCAGAAAAAAATGATGAAACTGGTCATGTACATTATGTACATGAAAACACGTGGTCTTCTATAATTTTGAAAAATTCATAGTTTGTGTGTTTGACACACGTCGTATACATATGCCTCAACACAAATTATGAATGAACCTATGACCACAAGACCACCTGAACAGTATCCCATGTACCAACACATGGCATGTGTGTTTGATACACACTATGTACTGTCTCCCTATAGAGTTGGTTGTGTCAGGTCATACACGGTCTTATTTCCCATGCCATCACACACGACACGTGTAACACTATACATGCAATGTACTATTCATTATGCACTCCTTGGTACGGCACGTGTCTTGGTGATACATGGTCAAGATCTCGTGATCATTCACATGGTGAGTGTCTATTCTAAAGGCCATGATCTCACATTTTTTTCAAATACATAGACACTTGCATGTGTATCCAAACCACACATATTCGTGTCATGAGCACACTACATGTCGTATAGTGTTGATTCATGCACCATGTACCTTGATTTTTATGTTTTATCACTATTTTTATTTCTTTTTCAATTTATTTTATTTTTTATCTTCTTTTCTTTCTATTTATGACCATGGAATATAGAGACTATGCCAATGAGAAGTGGCCCATACCCGCTACTGATGGGGAGTGACCCAAATTCCATCGGATCTAGATTAGGGCACCAACAGGGAATGGAATGATAGATCTACCAACTCACCATCTATGAGACCTAACGCTGTTTCCTCATCTCCCACAAGTAACCACATTATCAAATCAGCTTCTGATCCCACACCCACCATGATCCTTTCTTTAGTTGTCTATGGGTCCAGTAAAACATAACTTATTGATAGCATGACACCATAGGGTGCGACCATGTCACCTTCTATATATTCTATGAATTCAAATCCATCTATGGCCGCAGTTGATCCACCTACTTTTATGACATCTGGGACATATACATCAACAACTGGTGCTCTAGAATAGCCCGTTTCAGCAGTAGACTGACCCTATTTTCACCCATGTATGATATAAAATTCATTAAAACCTATCATAGAATAAATGTAGTGAGTTTCATGGATTGAGATCTAGCTATGTGGGAAATTATTGGACATCAGTGTTCCTAAACGTCTAATCATTTGGGAGGAGATAGAGGAGCTCCTCGAGAACAAGGGTCTCACTGAAATAATCCTTGTATGTACTCCAATATTAATAGATATATTTTTAATTTTTTCTAGTACATTCTAGTTTGATCGGACCACATATTATGAGACCCCCAACGATACGATTACTCCCATCAGATTCAGTATGGGTAGATGAAATTTTTCTCCTCCCATGGATGATTTTGGTTGAGGGTGCTGCTTTTACCCCTATACATCCACCCCACCCCCTGTTGCAACCCTTCCCCTCCATGAGCATTCTAACATCATTTCTATGTTGTAAGAGTTTTATGGACCTGACCAAAAGTACACTCCAACCTCAAATAATAGCACCCTAATTATTTTCCCTACCCTTTGTTATATCCATCATTGATTTAGTGTCATATATTACACTTTCCAAGAGTACATGGGTGTTATTTAAGGACATAATATAACGCTCCATACCTACATCATTCAACATGATTACCTTGACCTCCCATGCTTATTTTCTTCCTACATTCATTCCATGATCACTTTCCATTAGAGAAACATGAATGATGGATTCTATACCACCTGATTCGCACACAACCTAGGGATGTCTGGGACATCTTTAATTCTTGATCACTTAGATTCTCCCTACTGGATGCACTTCTTCATTATTATTCACATGATGATGGTCTAGAGGTGGGTTTATTATTTTATTCCCATACAAGATACCCTAGGTCCACCTACAGTGAGAGATAACCCACATTCCCTCGATGTTGTTGCTACTCTGATACCACTCCACCCTCCAGTGGAAATTCCTTCTCCACACCTCCCAACTTCATCAATTGTTTCCTTTATTCCATCATTCCTTCTTCTTCTTCACCATCCATAGCCCCATATCCACCTGAACCATTGGCTTATCTCCCAGTTTCTCTCCACCTGGCTACCTTGGAATGCCGCCAGGACACCTTCGACCACTTCCAATATGTCATGGAGTGTCTCCACATTACATTAAAATGATTACATACCCAGACATATATACCCATGGTTTAATAATTCCATTGTTATAGGTGGTATATTTTGAGCTATACCCATGGTTTTATTTAAATTGTAAGTATACTGACCTCAATTTGAAGTTTTTATCAGGATCACCCTCCCTATTATTCATATCTTCTACCGTGTCTCCCTCGATCCCTTGCCTCTCAACCCTCTCCTCCCCTCCCCAACCTTGACCTCCCACTATCGACTCCTCCTACAAGCCCCCACCTCAATCCCACCAACTTCTTACCTTTGCCTCCAACTCCATCTCTTGACCTAAAAAGGAATTCATATTATCCTCACCAATTACTTTTTTCATTTAATTTAATCCATTTTAATGAACTAAATAATTGTAGGTGAATCCCACCTGAGCATGGTGGAATTCACCTTGGACCAATGAGCTATCTCTTCTCTTGTATAAAAGAAGCTGGTGTGGTTATCCTCCAAACCATTTTAAACTATTTTCATGGAAGGTGACCAAGGTATGTTTTGTAATTAGGAATTATAGATTTTATGGGTAAATTTTGGGATACTATATTTTAGTTAAATGGTAATTTAGGTTTGTGTAATTTTGGGACAATTTATTGGAAATTGATTGCATTGGTTTCTCTTAGGTATTAGTTATTATTTTATTATAGTTATTATATAATTGGGTTTATTTAGTTGTAGAATTTCGTTTATTAATTCTTTGGTTATTTCTAAAGGTTATTTGGGGTTTGAAAGTTCTCATGTGGTCTTGTTTTATGATCTTGATATTTTAGATGAAAAATGCATAGGACACGTTATGAATCATTGAGATAGGTTATTATTTCATTTTTCTCATGTATCTTGATAATGTTATGCCTATGATATTATATATATGTCAAAGGGTGATGTTGATTATTAAAAAACCTCTATAGTGATTGGTATTCATTTGCAGTAATTAATAATGAATTTGGTGGTCCCTAAAATAGATTATTATATGAGACATAATTACCATGATTTAAAAGGTATTTTTAGTTCATAATGATTTTTTGTTGAAATTATAGAATTTATTATAAAAAGAATTATAAAATAACTAATTTAAAAGGAAACACATGAAATTTCCTAAGTCTGGAATAAGAATATATTATAATTTGGTTTTTATAAATTGTGTTTGAATTGAATGGTTTATAAATTATATACAGTTTTTATAGGAGAACTATTTTATTGAAATTAGGTATCATTTAGTATAACATCATGTTTAAAATGGTTCAAAAAAATCAGTTAGGATAAAATGAAGAGATAAAATTAAGATAATGATATTTTAATGATAATGGCCTATTTAAAAGAATGTTATTAAAATGTTGTTAAAATGAAAAGTTATTTTATAAAAAGGTATATCGAATAGTTTTTTTCAAGTATTTTGTGGGGTTAAAATAAACATGAGATGAATTTTAAAGTATTTATAAAAGAGTTACATGAATGGTAATTTAAAGAAATGATAACGGAGAATTGTTTTCATATATATTTTACTCTAATTGACCACATATAGATGATTCATGGTCTTAAATCTATAATGTATGAACTCTATTGATCTATGGATTCCTTTTATCAATTCAATTAATTCCTAAAAATGCATGATATTATGAAATAGTTATTTTTAAAACATCTCTTTGGTGATGTGTTTCAATGACTTGGATATGTTATCTCAAATGTTCATTATAAGAAAGTTTTCATCATAATTATAATATATTATTTTAGAATATATATTCTATTTTAATAAACTAAATGTATTATATATATTTTAATGGACATATCATCGATCACATGTGAATAATTCATTATTTTTATAAGGAAATCATATTTTCTCATTTAAACATGACTAAAATATAAGTCAATAAACCACACATAAATTTAGATTAAGAGACTGATTTGGAGGTAATGTAATGGTTGGATATATTAATTAAGAGGATTATAATTGAAATAAATAACAGAATAGTTTTTTTTCAAATTATATATTTGTATTTGATAATCAAAATGGTTTTTATACGGTTTAAAGTGAGTGATGTTTTATTTAAAATCATATTTGGTAGTTGGATCCTTTTGAAAACGAATTCTGAGGTAAAATCTTTCCTTTCATTAGATGTTTTATCAAAATGTGTTTATAAATGAACTCCCTCCTTTTCCATTTTTATCATATATTTTTTATCTTCTAAACCATTGTATTCTAAAATATGAGTTGTGACACTTTATTAAAAAAAGTGATTGAGAATGTCAGTTTCCAAACATTCTTTTAGGTAATGAGCACTTATAAAATAATTTACGAATTTTTTCTATAGGACAAACATTTTCCCATAAAGATGAAGTCTTAAATTAATGAAGTGGTGATTTAAAATACATTAGTACAGATTAACATTTTTGACCAACCCATTTCTAATAAATAATAACTTACAACTATATATTTGTGATTATTGGAAATGTTTTGATACTTTATTCCAAACACGATTATCGGTCTTAGTTAATACCTCGATTGTGTTGTCTATACCATGTGTGATATTTTTGTGCACGATATGACTATAGCTTCATTTGATATCTCCCTTGTAAGCCTTTTGGAATTAAAATGGTATACATGTTCTTCATTTTGATTGAGATTACCATGTTTGATTATACACTAGTAGAAAAATGGTCTTTAACATCATTTTTTTAATTTTTACATTGGTTTTTAACTGACAATAAAGATACCAATGTAAAAAAGACTTTTTCCATCAGTTTTTGAAAAATGATGCCAAAAATGAATTACATTTTTCTTTTAGAAATTGTTTTGTAAAAAACTGATGCCAGAAAATCACATCTGTATCAATTTTTGCAACGGTTTCCTTAAAAAATGACGTCAAAATGTTAAAATAATAGGGTTGATATCGATTTTTTAAAAAATATACCATAAATGGAAAAAAATATTTTTGGCCTCAGTTTTACAAAGTCTAATGCCGTAAAGATAAAAATATAGTTTCAGCATTAGTTTAAAAAAATTATGCAAAAAAATGAATTACATTTGTTTTTTAGCATCAATTTCATAAAAAATAGAAGCCAAAAACACCAATTCGTATCATTTTTGGAATCAGATACATTAAAATTTGATTCCAATAAAGTTAGAAAAAATAGTTTTGGTGTCGTATTTTTAAAAAAAGGACTCCATAAATAAAAAATATATTTTTTTGGAATCAATTCTGACAAAATGTGATGCCAAATAGTTAAAAAATTGTTTTGGTCTTTGTTTTTTTTAAACTGATTCTATAAATGAACAAAAAAAAACAATATTTTTTGCATTATTTTTTAAAAAAAACATCACCAAATGGTATAATTGTTTCTTCTATGTTTTAGACCATTTCTTAAACTTATATTTGACTGGTCGTAGAGCTAAAACAGAGTCACAGATCAAAAGTTAAGGACGTAGAAAGTTAAACTTGTCAAATTTTTGATTGATACAACTCATTTCAATGAAAATGTTATAAACATGATTTAAAATCACATACACCAAATTAAATAAAATAATCCCAATATTTCAAATATATTTTAATATATTTAGGAGCTTTCATCAAAATGATATTTTGTTTATCATCACATCCTTTATATTTAGGGTTGAACTCATGGGATAATGAAAATGGTGATCGATAAATAAATTTACACCATTGTTGGTAAATCTTATCTAAATGTCATATATTTGTAACTCCATTATAAGAATAAATCATATATATAAGCAGGTTTATCGAGTTTTTTTAGAAATTGAGGAATATAATGATAATGAAAAAAAATTATTTGAATAGGTACCATGTTCAAATAAATGATTGAAGCCACGTTGAAAACATGATTGAATGGAAGAGGTTGAAAATGATGAATGATGGAGAAATGGATTAATATATAATAAATGAAATTTTTTTTGATATCTTTGTATGAAAATGTAGGTATGATTTTAAAAAGATAAACATGCGTTGTGAATAAAAATTGAAATTTTGATCCTACATATTAGTGAATACTCTTTGGTGTATGTTTTGTTTGAAACCGATGTGAATGTGGATTTACATTGGTCTTTTGGCAACGATTTTGTAGAAAATCGATGCAAAACATTCCATTCGATAACATTTTGTGAATTAGTTTTAAAAAAATGATAATTCATTTATTTTTTTAATAAACCGGTGCTTAAAAATTTATAAAAATATACTTTTTGTGTCGGATTTTTAAAAAACCGACACCAAAAACAAAAAAAAAATGGATTTTTTTTTTAAAAAAATGATGTGAAAGATATAAAAAATATTTTTGGTGTTAGTTTTATGAAAAACGATGGAAAAAATAAAAAAAAATTAGAGAATTTATTAATATTTGATTTTACTGGTTGTAGAGCCAAAACAGAGTTATGGATTAAAAATTAAGGCCATTGAATGTTAGACTTCTTTAAGACATTTCTTAGAGAATATCGGATTTCAACATCCATAAAATTTAATCCATAACTCCATTTTTTCTCCCCTACCAGTAAAATTGAATCGTAGAAAATAATATAAAAATATTAAAAACGAATAATTATTTGCATCAGTTTTTTAAAAAATGGACACTAAATATATGTATTTTTTAATTTTTGCATCAGTTTTTCAAAAATTCTATGCCCAAACTAATTTTGTTTCTCTTTTATGTTGGTTTTTTAAAAACTAATGCCAAAAATTATCCAAAAACATATTTTATGGTGGTTTATAAGAAAATGATGTCAAATTGACGATGTTAAAAACCCATTTTTCTACTCGTGATAGTATTGTTATATTCTATTTATAGATGAAATATTATATTTTTCATGATTACACATCATGGTTATTATTATCAAGCTATCATGGTGTTATAAAAGTTCATAGTGATCATGTGCAATAGTTGTTTTTTTCATGTTTATTTTCATTAGCATGGGCCAAGTATACTATTTTTTCATATGATACATTTATATCTTTGAAATAGAGCATGTCTATTGTCATAATGTGAAACATTTTTACTATTTTATATAGAGAACATTTTTTGTGGTTTTATGGAGGTTGATTCATGATGTTTAGTGCTCTTGGGTCCCATTGAGGCTACATCTATCTACCTCCATCAGGGGTAGTGGGTTCTCCATGGGTTTCATATATGTTTTTTTTTGTTTTAATTATATTTTTTTAATTTTGGGGTTTGGTGTTATTAATTTTCTGGGTTTTTCTAGAGTATTTTTGACCTTAGTGTGGTGGTTTCGGGTTACCATTTTCAAAGGTGACTTGCAAAAGTATGCATAGGAACGAATATACATATATAAGTTCCACTATAAATATATTCATATATATATATAATTATTTAGATTTATATATTCACTCATCGACATATGAAATATATATATTGGGTCTAGGTGTTCTTATCCATATATATGAAAAATGCTTATGTGTGTAAGATAAAGGAGTATATTGATGTATAAGAATATATATAATGATACCCTTTTATATATTTGGCTATGGAATGATGTACATAGGGGCTAGGTTTCTTTATATATATGATATAGTGAATATCTGGGCAATAAGTAATGAGAATATTTGCGTTTCCATCGTCATAAGTTGTGTACTTGGAGTATGAGGTAAGTTACCATTGGAATTAGCCTTTAAATTTAAAGAATCATCGATTTCATTTACTTCTCTCCATGTTTTTGTTATTAAATAGTGATATTGATTTCCTAGATTAATTTTTTGATATTGTTGGGAGAGAATCCATCATGGAATCATTGCATCATTTTTGTGCTGGTTTTGTTTGTTAACAAAGAAGGTTTCTATGGTGAATTGTTGAGTTCCATAGAAAATGATGAAAGCCTATGTTGAAAAATAAAAATGAAAAGGAAAAGTAGGATATGGAGGTGGTAAAAAAATAATAGATACAAGCTTCCACCATTTACCAGTGTTTTCTAAATTTTTGGGGTCCAAAGTTTGGAGTTTGTTGAGAATCACTAAAGTGGATTTCCTTGAATATATCATCAAAATATGAAAAAGTAATGAGTTTTTCAAAGATAAAAATCATGAATATTATTTCTCAAATGGTTCAAAAGATAATAACGGTGATCTCTGTGATTATGATGGGATTCATGAATAGAAAATGTCAAGAGTAATTCTTGTGGAGCATTGTGGTGGCACAAAGGTTTTGACAGAAGCTCTGTGATTACAAGAGAAGGAGAAAAATGGAGACGAAAATGATTTTAAGGAATGATCTATTATTACAATTAGCATGGAGATCCAGAAAATAGTTGTGGAGCTTCATGAAATGGAGATAATTTAATTATAATTTTCAAAGATCTACAAAATGGGTTAAAGTGGAATTGATGTGGCACAGAAGGTTCTACAGTTGATGAGAAATGCCTATAAATAGGACTCCACCACCTTGAGAATAGTAGAGACTCAATAAAAATGTTAAGGTTCTATAATTGTGAAGAAATTTTGCAAAGATAGTGAGATTCACAAGAGTAATGGAATTCAAACATTCTAGTTGAGTTTTTCGAATGGAAGGAACATCACAAATGCCAATTGATCTTTGTGAAAGGATGTGTACTTCACGAAGGCTAGTTTGAGCTTCGCAAAATAAATATCTTCGTGAAGTAGTGATCTTCGCCAATTTTTTTCATAAGGTATTGCCCAGTTTTATGTGGTAAAGTGGAATTCATTAATGAATTAAAGTGGGACATCAATAGATCATCTACTTATAGTTTAGGATATGTTCATTCATTAAAATTAAGGGACCTATAAGTCCATAAACTGTTTTTGAATCCCATCCTAGATCAGTGAGCGAAGGAAGTGGATGATAGTGATCCTTCCCACTAGTCATGATCCATAGGAATAGATGTAGGGATTGATCCTTGGGAAAGTTGCGAGAATACCGTAATATTTGTAAAGGTAGTGAGCCTGGGCATGGATGTGATCTTGCCCAAATAATATAATTGGTATTGTTCATTAGTGGATTTGGTACAATGACACATCACCGTTGTATGATACTTGGATGTAGCCCATTTATGGTGAAGAAAGTAAAAAAAATTTCCATGTGTGTTTTATTTCCTTCATTACATTCAAAGAATAATCATCAGATAAATAAGGAAAGAATCATATCAATATTAACACTCAAGTGCAAACAAAGTGACCCTTGTAATAAATAGGCCATGATGCAGTGGGGTAGGAATTATTTTTGAAATGAATATCTATACCTAGATTCACCCCACCACCCTAAGGGTATCTAGGCCTCTTTTGGACCAAACAAAAATATAATGAATTTTTTAACTCATTATATTAGATAATAGGAAATTGTTTTTACAAAAACTTACACACAAAGTATTTAACAATATGCCTGACTGATCTTAATATCTAAATTGTTCCATGTAAAATAAAAAACCAAACCAAACCAAACCAAAATTGTACCCTCTAAACAATACTAACTTGTATAAACCCATGATAACCCAACATGAGTTGAGTAGAAGTAAAATTTCTTTAATTGAATCAAATCGAATCAATATAATTTGATAGATAATAGATATAATAAAAGAAAATAAAAAATATAATAAATTGTTTATAAAAATCATTTACAAACTGACTTAACCTTACTAGAATAAATGTAAATAAGATCGACCAAAACAGATCTGCATGATAAAAATAATGAAAATATAATTGAAATATAATTTTTTTTAATGAAAGTAAACTGGACCAAGTCAAAATTATCTAACATTAACTAATAAATATTATCAATGATGAATCAAATTCAAAAAAATATAATGAATTAAAACCAATGTGACCACAAGTGACAAGAACAAAACAAAACGGATATGAACCTAATGTAATCAATTTGAGTCGATTAGAACACAAATGAATGAAATTGTCTAAGCTAATATAAATAATAATAGGATAAAATAAATCTAATGGAAATTTCCCAATCAAACTTATATTGAACAAAACCAAACTAAGATTAAACTCGATAAAAACTAATTATATAACATTAATAGGAATAGTAATTGATAATTAATAGAAAATTACTATTTTATAATATCATTTTGAAACATGGATCAATTTCCCATTTTCATTCAAGAACATTATTGGACCCATGGGGCATTGTGGTTCTTAAATATTGGACGGTGACATGTTTAATCATAGGAGAAAAGTATGTTGTAGTTTAGTTTTAATTTTATTTTCTTTATTGCATTAACCACTTAGGACTTTTATCATTTTCTATTGATGAAGGGTATTTATATTCTATGAATGGTTCCAAAAGGTCACTAGAGGCATCTAATTGATTTTTTTGAAGGGGAGGGAGGTTGGGGTAGTTGAATGACTAATAGTGTATTTCATTTTTGTATTCTTTTATATTGTGTTGAATATTTTTATTTTCCTTTTCCTTCATCATGGATGTCCAACATATGGACGGGTCATGAAAAAAATTTATGTATTTTCCATGGTTGTTTGAATTAATTTTTTGTTGGAGAAATCATTTCTAAGTGGTGATTCCCAAACCGGAGCTCATAAGATATTCCAAAAGAAAACTAACCATGAATGGTCAAAAAATGAACCAAATTCACGGGTCAAAACCACTACACCCGACATACTTTAAAGGGGATAAAAATAAACACTACCTAGAAATGAAGAACAATCTACTATTACAATATATATTTCTATGGGACAAGGATCACATCAAACAATATGAGACGTAGACCATTTTGTGGTAATGTTTCTAAAATCTCCCCTTGTTGTCCCTTCATAAGGGACAAAAAACACACTCTTTACTAAGACTGCCATGGATTTATAAAATAAACATTTTTAAAACCATGGAACCATTAAAATTGTTCCTTCATTCATCCAAAACCAAATGGAACTCATTTCCCAATTCAAAAATTATGCCATTAAATGACATGGTTATTTTAAATCATCTTAAAAACTGATTTCAAATAAAACATCACTTGTTTTAAAAGAATAACACTATTAAGTATATCATAATAATTCAAACACTTCTTTTTTTAATACTATTTTCAAATACATTACCCTTTTAAAATACATTGTCCTAGGGTACAACCCCCAAACACATTACGAAATTAAATTTTGAAATACATGGTCTCCCTTAATGTTACACAACAACCAAAAAATTATTTTTTTTGAGATAAAGGAGAGTACAAAAAAATGTAGGTGGGATATAGTAATTCTGATCTAGATCATCACCAATAAGAAACTCTATAGTCCTTGGAGAGATAACCACGACTATGAATATCCATGAATGGAGACTCCTGGGGATCCTTCGAAGCCAAAAAAATCAGCTAGTTGATTACCTTCACGTAATGTATGTAATTGCAAGATATCATGGGTGAGAAAGGAATTTTGTATAGTAAATATGTAATTTACAATGGTTTATAAAAAATACCATTGCAGGAGATCTATATAATCCATGAATACAACTCAATAGATACCAATGAAATTTGTTTATAAGAACAAATTTGAAGACCTGTAAGCATGCTATCCTCACCCACCCAGACAAGAATAACCATCCCCATAAAAATAACTAACATTGAGAATAAAAATCCTATATTGTCATGAATAATAAACCCCCTCAGATATTCCCATGGTTGCATGAACCATCAATATTAAGTTTATGACCATGGGGTGGAGGACTCCAACTCAACCAATGACCCACCACCTGAGGTATAGAGATACTAGTCGAGTGCCTAGCAACCATGAAATTCTTAAGTGAGGAAGATTCATCCCACTCGATCTGAAGACTAACCAGATCCGTTACAAATCACTTAGTTCTAACCAATAATTTCATGATCGATAGAGATACATTATACGAAGATTAGTTCCTCGATTCATAGATATGCCAATATCATGAATAAATCATGAGTGAATAATCCCTAGAATATTGTTTATTTTTCTTAATACAATCGAACCACTACTTAAGGAACTCATCCATGGAAATCACAATTGGTTTATATCCAAAGTAGTCCACAAAACTCTCCATGCATTTATTTTTCATTCACTTTTAAAGAAAATATGTTAAATAAATTCCTCCTTTTGAGCCTTGTAGCAAGATCATTTGGAATCCAAGTGAATCATTATTCATTGGACTGACAATTCAGTTTGGAGAGGAAGATTTTGAATCCTCCATAACATAATACTATGTTTTGTTGGGATTTATTTCACCAAATAACTCCTCCCAACCTATCACTATGATATGGTTATGCTGTCACTTTCCTATATGCCTTTTTAGTAAAGGTACCCAAAGAAGATCCTATGAAAATAGAGGGAGTCCTCCATCTTGATATCCTTAAATACATTCATCTAAATGGGATTAATAATAGAATGGATAAATTAGGGGTAATAACAAGACTTTTTTAACAACATATCAGGCATGGGGAACCCTGGGAAGCTCCAGGTATTTCCTTTATATTAATAATTACCAAAACTATGATCTCTTTGTCCATGGTTCTATTAAGGGGTGTGTAAAGGGGGCTTTGAAATGGCTACAAGGGGGTGAATGGGGGATGGATGGGGCTGGAGGGGGTTGCACAGGGGTACTGTGAAGGGGGTGTGAAGGGGACTAGAAGGGGTTTTGAAGGGGCTATAGAGGGGATGTGAAGGGGATGTGAAGATGCTGTAGGGGGATATGAAAGGGTTGTGAAGGGGTTGTGAAGGGATTGTAAAGGGGGATGTTAAGGGAGATCGAGGTGGATTTGAAGGGGTTTTCAGAGGCTATGAAGGGGGTGGAGGGGCTGTAAAGAGGTAATGGGACCTATACCGACAGTTTGGAGAACCATGAGTATAGGTTCTCTATAAATTTAAGTTATATAGTTATACCCATGGTTCTCCAAACCTTGGTTATAGATTTACACCCATGGTTTTTTATTAAACTGTGGGTATAGAATAATTTCTAGGACCTATACCCACTATTTTTGAAAATCTCCAGGTATAGGTCTATATCTATTCCTTGGTATCCATAGGTTCATGAAACGGTTGGTATAGCCTATACCCACAATTTTAGGGGCTATACCCGCAGTTTCAATCTTTGGGTATAGGTTAGTTTACCAATAGTGTTAGGCTATCATGGATCATATTCTTAACTAGATTGTGAGAATATAGGGCCATGTTCCTTAATACATAGGAATTCAATTCTCATGATCACCTTCTCCTTGATTAGATCCTCATCCTTCAGTACCACATTCCCAATTTACAGATCTAGCCACAAATTTAGTGATCCTATCTACTATTGAATCAAACTCAAATTATACTAATATAGGATAGGATTTACCTACTAATCCCATCCAACATAGCATGGACCATGTTCATATAGCTTTAACAACATCCACCACATCCCTCATAAACCTCCTGTAATGGACAGTGCCTCTTCTATGCTGATACAGTGACTATTTCTGCACACTTATCTCATTATATATATATATATATCTCTATCTCTCTCTCATTTGTCATATGATGGGGATGTGATGATTTTTATGAAATTGAAATTCATTTTACATTTCATTTAAAGTCACATGTACTCTAAAAAGTCACGGGAATCTCATTTCAACTTCTTTCCACCTTTCAAGCTCATCACAGGGGGAGAATTATTTTGGTGTTTATTTTCCTTGATTTTCTTTAGATTACTTCTTTAACTTCTCTAAATCCTCCTATCCTTATTGTGTTTTTTCAAATACTCTTATCTTCCATAGTGTTTCACTTAGAGGCCCATGTACAATATTAAGTGTTGTAGATAGTCTCATGACTACACTGTTCCTTTCCCTCAAACTAATCTATGTGACAACATTAATAAATGAAATATGTTAAAATGTGGAAATTTTTTGACTAATTATAACTATAAATAATGAATACATAGATGATAATTTTTAAAATTAACATGAGTATTTTAATTTTAATGTATTTTAAAATGGTTTCTGATATAGTTTCATTTTTTATTTAATTTTTTGGCCACTTGAATTTACTAAAATGATCATTTTTATTCATTTCATGACCTGATTGACCCATTATTATGCTCATACTGGAGAGGTATTATGAGCCCTTTATCATATTCCTAAATAGACCCCCTTTTTTAGATATTCTTAAGATATATATATACTAAATATTTTGATTTTTTCTCTTAAAAAATGAATATTTTGAATCGCATAAAAATTAATCAGAAATTTGACTGATATATTCAGAACCATTCACCTTGAGACCTAACTTGCATATGACCTTTGTAAAATGCATAGAAAACATGAACTATCTTGATAGGAATCCACATTACAAGCCTAATAATACTTCCTATCCAAATTCATTGGTAATGTTTCATGATTATTCATTTTATTTTTAAACAGGGAGTATAGAGATTCATGGAATATTTCAATGGGAAACCATGAAATTAAGTGTAGGGGAGAGTTCCTCTTTTTCATATGGAAAAATAGTTCCAAAAACACTATTAATTTTATTTCCATGTGGTTATTTTTATAAAAATAATGAAAAAGTAAACCAAGTTCATTCGTTATATTTATTGATGGTATACAAACCCATGTTGGTAAGATAATTTCATGGTGATGGTGATATATAAGAAATATTGATGGGGATTCATATTCATGATATTTTTTAATGAATATAATTCTTTATTATTTAAGAATTCAGAAAGCTTTTTTAATCCTCAATGATTGTTTTCTATATCATTACCTACCTACCCTAAGCCTTAGAAATATATTAACCTTATTGAAAGAACTTGTGATTTTTTTGATTTAAATTCGAAGTGGAGAATTAGAATTCGTGAAATCCTTTGGATAGAGTTCATATAATTTATATTAAGAATGACACTAATTTAAAATCATAAGTGATGACTGTGTTATTTTATTTTTAGGTAAATCATCAACTGACATTTATATATATGAAATGTTAGAAAATGTAACTAAATGAGGATGAAAGTATTTAATTAAATTATATAGGATGTGTGATTAGAATATGTTTTAAATTGAAATGAGTTTTGTTTCTTTTAAAATCCTATTCAATGGATACAATATTTGTAAGTATAATTAGTTGAATGCTTACCATTTTAGAGTCTGGATTAAATTAATTAGATGTTCATATTTTTCTTGAGGAAAATAAAATTACTATGTGTGGGGTAGTTCGATGTGCCTGATTTTCATATATATATTTGACACATTCTATTGAGCTGTAAAAAATGTTTTCACCAAAGATAACTTATTTTATGGATAAATTTTTTATTTTGATGTTCATGGTGTTTTTAAATGGTTCTAGTAAATGTAAAAAAGTAAAGACTGGTCAGAATAAACATTTATAAATACATAGAACATAATTTATTAACACACATTTTTTACCCATTCCTAGAACAAAAATCATCCATCCCTAATACATGAATATGTAGTTAGAAAGATAAAAATTTCATTTACTCATTGTTTAAACATCATGTATTCCCATACGGAAGAGGTTTGTGGCTAAAATAGACTATGCATGCCATGTTTGAGGGCAAAAAATGTCGTTTTCCCTCACCAACTGACCTTTGATGCATTTAAATAAACAGGTGGTATGGTAGGCCACCTAACAGTGGATTAAATGGAGAAAAATATAGTTGAACCAAGTACACGAAATGTAGTTTTTGGTATATTCCATGTAGTCTTTTTTCTATAAATAGAGAAGTAGGGATTCGAGTTCCCAGTTGCAAATCCTACTTGGATGGGATGAATCACTACCAATTGATCTCCCATGAATACAAATGTGAGACTTATTCTTCTATTGTTATTTCCATTTTAGTTTAATTTGTCTTTCCCCTTTCTCTCCTCTCATATTTATGGAAGGGGTTTAGTTTCTTCTCCAACCACACACTGTGACCATGGTCATAAGAGGATAGGTTTCTTATAATGGGGTTATAATAAATATTAGTGGTGTTTTGTAATACCAATTATGGTGCATTTTATTTGTTATCATTTTAATCTTATAATTGCATTAATGAACTGAATTTCAAAATCAATGTTGGTTTAATATCAAAACAAGAACGAAACCAATAGAGAAAAATAAAGGAGTTGTAATGAGAGAACCCATGTCTAATAGGTGACCTTGTTACCACTATTTTAAAGGTGATGAAATCATATTGTGTTCTATGTAATTAACAACCAGACCAAGGGGTTAAACTTTTAATTACAGAACTAATTGTTATCAGATCAAAAAACAATTATTTAATTGAATCCTCATGGAAAAAAATTATAATTATTGATTTTAATGCTAAATAATAATTATTGTAATAAACCTTAAATGATCTATAACCTAGACACATTTGTTTTCTTATTTTCCATCCCTTTTTATATTTTAATTGAATTTTCACAATTCATTTCAAATTTTCATCATTTTCCCCTTCTTTAATTTTTTCAAGATTATTGGATGACACTCTCTAACATGCACTGATTAATATTTATATTCTCCCCATGTGGGATCAACCTTGACTATCGTTGTCTTCCAAGTTAAACATATTATGTGGGAACATTAAATTTATGGTGCCTTGTGATGGTCTTAAAAAATTTATGGCATCGTTTCATAGGAAAATGGAAAGAGGTAGTGTATTTTTAAGTTTCGATCGCTTTAACCAAAATATTTTATTGTCATTTCATTATTATTTTCTGGGTACCCTTGACCCCATGATCAATTGGATTTATATTCAGCTTGAATTTTTTGCGATCTTCTTGTCGAGGATTTTTATCCAAAATGATCCAACACTATTGTTATCGTATCCAGAAGAGTATTATCTATATATAAATGATGGGTTTAAATATGAGTAATGTCCATGTACATACTTCACGACACCAATATCTTATTCTTCTTATTAATATTTGGGTAATAACAAAGGATTATTATTAATGATGGAAGAATATAACATATGTAAGTTGAACCAAATGTTAAAAGGTTAGTTAGACATGGTACCCTAGTAGAACAAACTTCAAATATAATCTATAATATGGATACTCTAGTTGAGTTTTATATTGGATATTCTAAACCTATTTCAACTAAAGAGGCATGTAATGATGTGGGACCCACTTTTAGTTCGCTAATGATTTCAGAACATTATTTTTAAAGAAAAAATTGTGAATATGGGAACACTTCATGTCATGATAATATTAAATGTGATCTTTTATATCTTTATGAATCCATAGTTGATTACTCACCTACTCTGGGGGATCCCTGTAATTATTTTAAGGTTTTTAGCATTAGAAAGTAGGAACCCAAGGAGGTGGAGGATGTATATGATTAGAACAAGGCACAATTCCACCTTCGGTATCTACTCTCCATGGAGAAAGGATTCTGTAAACTACCACCTAGACCACCTAATGGTTGTGACACCCAATTGAAATATGATGTCACTTGATATATGTGGTCATTTGTGTAGTAGAAACCATGTCAACATTCTGATTATGGGTATGTACATTAACTCAGGTCGATCCAAATACCGAAAACAAAGGTTCTTTCTAAGAGGAAACTGAACCACTCCTCTCTATCTTGATTTCCTATTTTTAATAAATGTGTGGAATTTATTTCTTATCCACACAATTTATATCGCTATTTCTTCTGGCCACTACTTGAATAAGAAATAAATGAGGTTACACATCACATGTCACCTCAAACATGATATTTCAATTTCAATTACATGTATATTAAAATAAAACTTTATGTATAAATAAATATTAATTAAGTTAATATATAGGAATAAATCATGTGTTTATGGAATGGTCAACGGGCAGTATCATGTCTTTCACTAGTTTGAATCACTCTACACACACCTTTGGTACATGATTCGTTCTTTTTTAAACCATTTTTAGTAAACATAGTGTGTAATGTTTTAAAAATTAAATAAAAAATCAAAATAAAAGGAAACTAATGGTGGGGATGAATTGGATGGTAAGGTCCATGCCCATGGGTCCAAAAGACATGAGGTTGAGTCCCACTAGCTGGTTCAGTTCCATCCTTTTTCACTAAAATAAAACCAGACATTATGTAGTATGGTATATGGAATGTGTCATGTGTCACATTTTCAATAATAACTTGAAACATTTTCAAAAATAATAAATCACTTGAGGGTGATGTGGGATGGTTGGAAGATTCGTAACCCAGGTTTCTAAAGATCAAGGTCTAAAATCGGCTATTCTATCTGCATCATCTCAATATTAAATAATTAAAACCACATGTCATGCATTCTTATATTTACCGTGTAGTACTATAGCTATAATTTAAATATATGAACATAATAAAACATTTAGTACTACAACCTTCTCTCTTGTGGTAGAGGGATTGCATTTGGATTAGTCTGATTGCTGGTTTGAATTACACTACGAGCACCGAACCAAAGGTTGCTGTTCTCTTTTTCAAATTTTAGAAAACACAACCTGTATTATTCTGATTCACAATGTGTATAAATTAATTTTAGTATATATATTTGTATATTTATATATTTATAATTATAAATAATATTAATAAATTAGTATATAATAATAACTATATTTTAAATATAATAACAATAATAAAAAATAAATAAACACTTACACATCATATATGTTATTCTAGACACCATGTGGTTTGGATATTTATGTTAAGAAACTCTACTCGGCCTTACCCCGTTTCACAACCTCCCCCCTCAACATTCTCATTCCCTATAAGCTTTTGCTATACACCGCTCACACCCCTCCCATGAATCTTCTATTCTGGTACATTTCAGTAAAAGAACTCTACTTCACTTCAATCCATGATCGAATTATTTTTTTATCTCTCTCAATATCAATGTTCTATAAGTTTCTAGGGTGATTTTTAAATCAGGTATGCATTAGACCAAAAACACATAGTAAAACGGAAAATATTAAGAACCCACACAGTGAACATTATGTACACAGAAACACATGGTCACTTATAAATTTTAAAAACACATGGTGTTTTTATTCAACAAATACTGTATACATTTTCCTCTTCCCATATTAAGAGTGGACCTGTCTCCAAAAGAACACATGCCCAGTATCCCATGCACCAACACACATTGTGTGTGTTTAGCACACACTATGTACTATCTTCCTACAGACTTGGCCATGTAAAGTCTTACATGGGATCATTACCCATGTCATCACACACGGCATGTGTACCACTCTACATGTCATGTACTGTGCTATCTTCTCCCTTGGTAGAGGTCGTGTCCCGGGGATACATGGATAGGATCTAATGTTCTTACACATGTCATGTGTCTATTCTACGTGTCATGCACTCTCTTTTTTTCACCCCCATGACCACTCAGTGTGTGTATCCAGAGTACATAGGTTCATATCACTAGATCAATACACACCAGGTACTCTGGATCCACCTTCTAAGAATTTTTATTTTTGTGTTTCTCGCTTTTTCTCTTTCTTTTTTGTTTTCTTTTATATTATTTCTCTTATGTTTGTTCAATTTAAAACTATTGAAGAGGGATCCACACCAATAGGAAGAGTCTCATGGATGCTACTATTGGGGAGTATCCCACATAGTTTTAGATCTGGATCCGAGAAGTAGGAGGGAATGTCACAACTTATCTACTAACTCACTAGTGTCTAGCCTTAGAGATATTTCCTCCTCTCCCATCAGTATCCAAATTCTCGACAATATCTTCTCATCCTACAGCCACTACGAGCCTGTATACAACTGTTGTAGGATTCGGTATATCAGATACTACTGATAGTGTGAGGCCATAGGGTAAGACCGTACTACCTTCTATATCTTTTAGGAAATCAGATCCATCTACCGCTGTAACTAATCCACCCACATCCAAGAAATTCAGAGCTTTTGCATCAGTAGTTGATTCTCCAACACACCTTGTGCTGGAAGCAGCCTGACCCTAGAAGCACCCCAGCATGATCATTGATGTAATGTATCCTATAGTAGAATGACTGCAGGTAGTTTCACGACACACCGTCTAAATGAGCATCCAATTCTTGGACATCATTATTCCTCATTGTCTTGACATCTGGGAGGAGATAGAAAAACTCCTCAGGCACACACAACTCATTGAAATTCTCCTGGATAGAACTACAACATTCAAAGATTTATTTTTAGAGTACTCTAATACATTCTAGTTTGATAGTCCCACATATCAACATACACTTAGTGATATGGTGACTCCCATTAGATTCACCTTGGGTGGACAACATTTTTCTTTTACAAAGGTAGAGTTTAGCTGGGGTGCTTCTTTTTCCCCCATCCATCCACCCTAACCCCTATTTTATCCCTCATCCTCCCTAATATTTTTGAACTCTTTGTTACGTAGTAGGATCTTGTTGGACCTAACCAAAAGTATGCTCCCACGTCACATAAGATAACCCTCAACATTTCCATCACCCTCCATTTTGTCTACCATTGGTTTAGTTCTATCATTTTCCCTTACCCTGAAGACATGGGTGTATTTTTGGACTTGATATGGATCTCATTACCTGCATCATCTGGCATGATTACCCTTCCCTCCCCTATTTTTCTACCTCCTACTTCCATTCCATGATCACTGACCATCATGGAAACACGAACAGTGGATTCTGAGACACCCGATTAGCACCCCACATGGGGGTTTTGAGCCATATCTCCTTCGTGATCAATTACTTTCTCCCTAATAGATAGACATCATCATTCTTATTTGTAATAGAATGGTCGAAAGTTGGGTAGAAACCTTTGTTCTCATGTAGGATTCCCCAAAACCACTTTTAGTAAGAGATGATCCACCTTCCCTTGATGGTGTTTCTAATCCGATAACACCTCATCTACCAATGAGAATTACTTCTTTATCCTTCCCCACTTCTTAATCTATTTCTCCATCTTCCATCATTCCTTCTTCATCTACAATATCTACACCACCACCGACACCCACACCTTTGTCTAATCTATAATTTTCTCCCCACCTTCCAACCTTAGACTAGTGAAAAGTCACCTTGGACCACCACCAATAAATCATGGAGCACAACCAGGATATCAAGGATTAGTGACATGAATGTATTGAGGGAATGTTGGGCCTTATTCTTCAACACATGGGAATATTGTTCTCCCCAGCACATGCTCCTCAACTAGATCCTCAAACATCAGCACTATAAGACCCATTTGTAGCCCTATCAATTGGTTCAGTTCACTAATCTACTACTACACCAAATGAATATTATACTATTGTAGTCCATAACATACCAACTAATCCCACCCCACAGAGCACAAACCCTCTACCTAAAGCTTCCACAATAACAACAAAATCCATCTCGAATCCCCCTATTGTAGAAATTTCCTCTTCGAAGGTGTCATGGTAAATGTTTCTCGCACTTAATTCATTATATATATATATATATATTTCTCTTTTATCATATTCTTGAAATTTGATGGTTTGTATGCATGAATAATTCTTTTTCAATTTCATGGACAAACAGAGGTACTCCGGTACATCATGAGAATATAGTTTCTACTTCTTTAAACCTTTTTGAGATTTCCATAAAGGGAGTATTATTTTGGTGACTATTTTCATTCATTTTATTTATATTACTTATTTATCTAATCTCCCTCCACCTGGATTTGTTGGGCTCTTCCATATCTTCTTTTCTTCATTAGTGTTTCACTTAGAGACCCAAGTGTGATTTTAAGTGTGGGGAGAGTCTCTTGAATACACTGGTATTTTCTATTAAACCAATCTAGGATAAATTTTTAAAAGATGAAATATTTTAAATTGTGGAAAACTTTTGATTAATTATATCTATAAATAATATATACATTGAATGTAATTTTTAATAGTTATATGCTTATTTTAATTTTAAAATATTTCAAAATAATTGATGATATAGTTTGATTTTTTATTTAATTTATTTTACATTTTAAGTTATTATAATGGTCATTTTTATTAATTTCATGACCTTATTTACCTATTATTATACTCATTTACCAGAGGTATTTAGATCCAATATTCACATTCCTTCTTATACCCTCTTTCTTGAGAGATTCTTGGGATACAAATAACTACTATATCTTGAAATTTTTTCTCTTCAAAACACGAATATGTTTAATCATGTTAAAATTATTAAGGCATTTGATTAATATTTTCATCCCCTTGGATCACGATACCTCCCTACATTTGACCTCCAAGAAACTCATAGAAACCATGAACTTCCTTGATAGGAAGCCACATTAAAAGTGTAATTATCCATTCTACCCTAATTATTTGATAATGATTCATGATAATTCATTTTATATTTAATGATCTATTTTGGTTATTCAAGTTATATTTTGGTGAGTGACCATGAAATTAAGTGTAGGGGGTGTGCCTCTTTTTCAAGTGAGAAAAAGGGTTACAAAACCACTATTCATTGTATTTCTAAGTGGTTCTTTTTCTTAAAAAATGATGAAAAAAGGACTAAATTCCTTCATTATACTTATTAATGGTATACAAACCCATGTTGGTATGTTAATATCATGTTGATGGAGATATTTTTGATATATTAATCGGATACATTCTCAATGATATTTTTATTTAATATCATGATTTATTATTGTAGAATTAAAACTCCTTTTTAAATCTCATGATATTACTTTTCATATCATTATCTAAATAGTTTACCCTTAAAAACATATGTTCCTTATTGAAATAGCTCTTGAATTTTTTGCTTCAGTCTCTAAGTGGATAATGAGAATACTTGCAAGGCTATGGATTGAATGTAATACATGATGTTGAGAAAAACTCTAATTTAATGATATTGAGTGATGATTGTTTTTTATTTTGGTTAGGTAAATCATTTAGTGGCCCATATATTTATGAAAATATGGAAAATTTAACAAAAATAGAATGAAATCCATTAATTGATTTATATAGGGGGTGTGATTATAATATCTTTGAAATTGAAATGTGTTTTTTGTCTATTGAATTACTCTATTATGGATATAATATTTAAAAGTATAATAAGTTGAATGCTTCTATTTTTAGTGTTTGAATTCTATTAATTAGATGTCGAGATTTTTCATGAGGGAAGGAAGTGAAAAACTGTAGGGTAATTTTATGCTCATGATTTTGTATACCTTTTCATATATTTATTGAGTTGTAAAACATAATTTCCCCAAATATACATCTGTGTATGGATAAAATGATTTATTTTGGTGTTTGTTGAATTTTTTAAGTGGTTTTAGTCAAATTCACAAATATGGAGGGATCGAAATAAAACATTATATATACATGGAATGCACTTTATAAACACATGTCTTGTGCCCTTTCTAGACATAGTTTGACCAGACCTAGTACATTTTCATGTAGTCGTATAGAGATAACGCATTGTGTACTCACTTTTCACATGAAGTGTATGACCTTCCAGAAGTGGTTTTTTCTTGAAAATATTTTCCATTCCATGTGTGGTGGTGAAACATGTCTTGTTACCTCACTAATTGAATGACAATGAATTAAAATCAACTGGCAGCATGGTAGGAAACCGGTCGGTGGAGAAATCAAAGAAAAATTCAGTTGACCCAAGTACATGGAGTGTACTTTTGGGTACACACCATGGAGTACATTTTTCTGTAAATAGAGAGGTACACATCCAAGTTCTAGGTTGGACATCCAAGGGGGAGGTGATGTCGCTCTTCTAATCTTTCTCCCCCTATTCCAAATCCGGGTTTTATTCTTCTATTTTCATTTATGTTTTAGTGTAATTTACATATCCCCCATCTGTCCTCTCATATCCATGGTAGAGGTTGAGTTTTATCTCAACCCTCACTCCTAGAACATGGTTATAAGAGTCTAGGTTTCTTGTGTTTGTTTTTTTAATAGAGATTATGGGTATGTTGTAATTCCAATTCTGGTGTATTTCGCTTATTATGATTTTTTTTCTTATAATTACATTAAAAATTTAATTCAAAAATCAATCTCAGTGTCATATCAGACCAATAATTAAACCAATAGGAACATTTAAAGGATTTACAACAAGTGATTCCATGACCATTGGGTAAGATTGTTCCCTATATTTTAGGGGTGATGAACTCACAACATGTTTTATGTAATTAATCACTAGACCAAGGGGTTAACCATTTAATTATGTAATCGATTGTCCTCAGATCAATAAAAAAATTTAGTTGAATCCCTATGCTATAAAATTATCATTAATTATTTTATTACTAAATAATCATTATTTTGATAAACTTTAATTGAGTTTCAACCTTCACACATTCTTCTCATTGTTTTGTCCCTTATTTTATTTTAATGAATTTTCAAAAATTGTTTCACATTTTCAAAAAAATTCAATTTGTTCCTTTTTTAGGATTATTGGTTGAGACTCGCTAACTTTATCAGATTGATTATTATCTTTTCTCCCTATGGGATCAACCCCAGCTACCACTAGTTACCTTGTTAGATATATTATAAGGCAACATTCCATTTCTCAAGCCTCACGATGGGCTTAGTCAGCAAACTATTTGAGCCCTATGAGAGACCAACCAATTCATCCTAACAATCCCATAAAATAGTTACTTGCTAAGAACCAATAAATACCATGTCATCTAAACACCACTCATAGAGAAATATAACATGGGACATAGAAAAAAATACTCCTTATTCTTTCTTAGAAGCATCATCAATTCCATAATGAATGGCATGTGTTCTATTGAATATTTTAGAAGATCCAAAATATTATTCAATAAAAAAATTGAGAGTCACCTATATCAAATAAATCAATTTCTATGGAAGAATCAACTGAAATGGTAACTCTCATATTCACAAGACCCATTTAAACATCAACTATAAACTTCTAAACTATATATTAGTACATTATTCCAATGGCTTGTAGTTGGAACCCTATATCATGTGAAAAATATGGTTCACATAGATATTATAGGTTCTAATGATGATTTTCTAAATTTTAGTGAATATAAAGCCTAAATATATATATTTAAGTGACTGTGGTTCCCACATGAGTTACAAAACTTATAAGGCATGAGGAAAATATTTTTATGGGTCCTTCTCGACCACACTGATAACAAGTCAAGCCACTAGACACTGATGATGGTCCAAGAACATACATCTTAGAGGCACCGCCATTTTTGAAACCACAAAACTCATTTAAATTCCTTTTACCCTTGAAATAAACATTATATCTTCCACAAAAGGGAAGAGAAACTAGGGTTAATCTTATCCAACCTCCTAAGTCAGGATCATTTGTAAATGCCTTATCTACCACATCACTATAGGTGTAATTCTTTCACATGAATATATGTGACTAGATTTCTAAAAAAAATACCCATCTAAAACATCTAATCCTTCATCTTTCCAATGGATAAAACATCTTGTGAAAATATAGAGTGTTCATAGGAATTATTATCATACTCCACCGCGGATTGATTCCATTTCATAGGTTTAAAAAACTACATGTATTTCACCATGATTATAGATTCTGGGTAGGAAACTTCTTAGTAAATATGGACTAGATTTACTTCCTCTCTAATCCTTTATGGTTCTTACCCATGAAAACCATGTCCCAACAACTTCTAATCAGACCATCAAGTTTCAAAATAGTAAACTTTACTTTTACTATGTCAGGAGTATCTTGGAATTTGAAAAGTCTATAAATATTTCCCTAAAATATTCAGCCTCATGATTATAATTCATACCTTATTAAATCAATGATCTCTATAGAAGAAATTACATAGCTTGATTCATGTCCTTATCAATTCAATTTTTTTCTTCTCAATCTTGAATAGGGCTAGGTTTCACACCATCATACATTTCTCAAACATGTGAACCACTGCTTCAATCAGATTCTAATCAACTATAGGGTTTCCATATCTTGTTTCATCAATATCACCCTACCAAAGAATTGTTGTAAGTATTCTGGGGGCATGGTACTACCCATCAACACAAAAAGAGATGAAAAATCATAACATCCTTGAATAAATTCCACTTTAGAATAACATTAATCAACAAAATAATTCAATAAATCAAAAAAAGAAAACTATGTTTAAAATACTCTAAATCCCAAAATATATAATTTCCATGAACCCATGGTAACGTCAGAATTATCATGATGATATTTGGTTCGGAACTCATTCATAACCTACCCCTTAAGTCCCCACATTTCTATCTCTTTTATACCAAAACATCCCAAAATGAATATCTAAAATGAAAATAGAATACCCTATATTTGATACCAATTTTTCATGATCAAACCTATATTTACTGAATAATTTATATCCTAAATCAGTCCTAACATTACCTTAAGGTAATTCCTAATCCCTATAGGTTGGAGATAATATCCTAGGCATCAAAAATTACCTTTGAGAATGAGTTTGACACATAGTACCTAAAATAAGGAGATAATTATATAGATACGCCAATATTCCAAAAACAATACCATAGTAGATAAGTTCAATCAATGGGAGAAACAAGTGTAATGATTCCTAAAAACTACTAAAAGTCTTAAAAACTGATAACACTCAACTCCATGTTATATGATTTCACTTATAAACTCTCACACCCTACTAAAAAACAAATCTCCCACATCCCTATGACACCTTCTCCTAACCTAAATCAGATAAAACAAGATCTAAATACACCCAAAGTTGTATCAAGGGTGTAATAAAAATATCCAGGTAGGATCCTACTAAGTTTTTCATAAGTAGAATTTACAATATAAACCAATTATGCTCAGGTAAATAGAGGGAATGATATAAAATTTAACACAATGAATGTAAAAATAACCATTTTCATATTTTATAAATGATACTGAGTAAATAGGATTTGAAATAATTTCTACAAATATAAAAATAATCATTTAAATGATATGTTATGGTGAAATCACTCCCATGAGTATAAATAAATTTAGGATAATTAGGGTCCTCATAAAAGTAACAGGATCAGTAGGCCACTTTGTGTTCGCATTGCATAAGAATAATAGGTCTGGGGGTAAGAATATACTCTTGAGAGTGGTGCTTTCCATAATTTAGGTAACCTTGTTCATAGATTAACCTATTAAAATAGGTCAAAGTTTACAGAGTTCATCGTTAAGGATAGATCCATTCCTAATCCTTGATCACTTTTGAGATTACCACAATGATATCATTTGAGGGAATCTTATCTCTAAAACCACAGAAAATATTATTTAAATCCATTTCCATTAAAATTAAAAAAGGGTGATTCTATTTTCAAAACCATATTCAAAACCACCATATTTCATCAAAACATTTTTCATGCCTGTAATCAACATTATAATTAAATTTAAAATAGAAATCAATCATGGTAAATAAGACAAAGCTAGAATATCAAACCATCTATATTGAAACACTTGGAATAACACTGCCCATGTTTAAAAAACAATCCAAGATGATGCGATGGATTTAGTAATTGAGAAGGGATACTAAATCAATAATTCCCAATCATAAATCCCTAAATTGGCATGTTCTAAACCAAAGAAAACCAATAGGAGCACATACAACTACAATTACTAATCAACAGACCATGAGGATTAAAGATATGATCAACACCTCTCAATTCATTAATGGGTATAAAAGTAATTATATAAGAAACCAAGATTAATAATACCCAATGTTGAAGGAATATATCTATAGAGAGAAACATGAAGAATTGGAAAAAGAAAGATATTCAAGACCAAAAACAAGATCAACATTCCAATAGAATAAAATGGCTTGGAATGGTGATTCAATCCACACAAATTACTTTGAAGATCCAATAATGTCCTAAGAGAGCCTTTAAAACTAATGATTTGAACTTGGGTTGAAGAAGATATATTAAGATTTAAAATGGGATTTTCGAGTTGTAGAAATATAGTATTGTACCTGAAATTATCATCCTAAAATGGCACCAATGGCCACTCGATGGAGGCCACCAGTTGGCTGGTGGATTATACAAAAGTAATAAAAATCTATTAGCCAGCCTATCAGTTTGTTGGTGGATCTAGGTAGAATTTATACACCACTGGGTACCCCACCAGCCAACTAGTGGGATTCTACCAGCTGGCTGGTGGTATTCCTTTAGAAACTCCCCACTATCAGCCTTCCACTAGCTATCTAGTGGCCCTTATGAGTAATATAGTGGACTACCTATTCCTATTCCAGATATAGGTCATTTTTCACACACATTCCAACCTCACAGGTCTCCCCTCTACCTCTCAAACCAAGGACAAAACCACACCCCCAAACATCATTTCCATCCAAAGCCAACTAAAAACCAAAGGAACAAGGTAGAAACGATCAAGGGAAGAAATAAAAAAATGGGGAAGGAGTACTTGAAATAATAATTCATGAATATTAAAGTTTCTTAGAAATTAAGAATCTGATTAACTAATATGTTTGAGAAGTTATTTTCATATTAAAATATTTTCTCGTCATATTTTATGATTTATTAAATATTTAAAATATAATATTATATTAATTAAATTTATAAAAATATACTTTATTTTTGGATTTAGAATTTCAATATTATTTTAATATGGATTTTTTTGTTTTTGTTTCTAAAAAATATTTATTTTTAGACCAATATTTCATAATATCATTATTATAAATAACATGAATTTTATGAAATTATTATTATATGGTTATAAATTGTAAAATCATTAAAAAAATTCCTAATATTAAATAATTATATAAAAATTGAATATATTATTTTAAAAATGTTGATTTTTATTTACATACTGAAATTTAAAATTTTAGAACATAAATTCTATTTTTCAAAAAATTGTTGTCAATACATTATACATTTAATATTTTAAAATTAAATTTTACCACATATATAAGTTTAATATAATAAAATTAAATCCTTTTGTATATTCATCATTAAAAAATATGTTTAGGATTAATTCTTGGGATTTTTCTAAAAAAACTAGTTTTTAGATGAATAGTGAAATAACCTATTTTTCCAAAAAAGTGACTTATATTACATTAAAATTATATAAGTAAGAATTAGAATTTTATAAGTCAAATATTTATTTAAGGAATACTTTTATTTATTTTAATGGTTTTTTATATATAAAAATTATGTTTAAAATTATAAAAAAAAGAAATATTTTAATTATAATAAAAAACAGTTGTTGGTCTTTTCATTTAATTATAAAATATTTTAATAAATTCAATTTTTTATTTATTTAAAATCCCTATAAATTTTTTTATTTTATAATAAACCAAATTATTTCTTGAAAATCATAAAAAAATTATAATCTCATCCCATTCATAAATTTCAAATTTCAAATGAATAGTTTACAGGAAACCGTTTTTACGAGTTATATGTGCAGATACCAAAAATTAATTTCTATAAATCAAAAGATTTTTATTTTATAAAATTATTTAAATATTAATATTAGATTTTAAAATTAGTTAATAATGATAATTTTAAATTTTTTCTTTAAAATTTGTATCGAAGGGTGAAAGTGGAGTTACCATATTGAGGGTAAATGAGGGTAAATGAGGTTTAACATACTAAAAATGATTAAACATGTAAAAACTTGTTTTATATTTTCTTATTGATGGATTATAAACCTTATATCTCTTCATACACCATTATATTTTATTTTTTGGAGCATTTTTCCTTGATTAGAGGAGTAATATTGTTGAGAAATAATGGATTTTTAAAAAAGTTCCCTTTTCATCACCTCTTAAAGGAGACCACATCCTCCCCATTTCTCCAACTATTCCAAATATTTTTATCAAAAAAAATTCTAACATCGTATCTTATTAACACCTTCATCACCCCTTTTAATCCTTTTTCTCACCAAAGGACCAATCTAAGTAGGATAAATGAGCTACCCAAAGGAGAACTTGGAAGGGATAGGTAATACTTTTAACCCGACTTCTCTAGCTCTTTTATTCTTCTCCGCCCTCCAAATCCCCTCTATCCAGGATTATAGGATAAAAATATAATTTTTAATTTTCTTATGTGTTATTATACAAATATACTATCCATTTTAAACTTTCTTCCAAATTTATTAAGAAAAATATAAATGCCAACATGTGTGTGTGCGGATAACCGCCTCTACGAACGACGTGTTTATTTTTCCATCACCACCTTAAAGGGAATGTTCATGAATGTTATCTAATTAAAATAAATTGATATTTTTTGTAGAATTAATATTCTATAATAATAATATTGGGTGTTATATATGTGTTATTAACAAGATACGATCATAGTAACTTTAAACACCTTAAATGGACTTATCAAGAAACCTTTATTAATTTTGATATTTTTTGTTTAACCAAAGAAACTAGATAAAATTTTCCTTATTTAATATTAAATTACATAAAACATTACAATTATAGAGATAATTTTGTTATTTGACAACATCTTTGACTACAGTCAACAAACCAAAAGTGTTAGAAATAGAATAACCTAACAACCCTGAGTAACAGATGTAAGTATAAACTATATTAAATATATAAAAAATATAATTAATGGAAACAAGAAAATTAAATATATATTACTGATTTTTTTGGGTATATATATAATGAAATTAATTTAAATATTTCGGAAATTATTTTTATGTGAATAGAACTTTCAGACAAAATTTAATCATTATTGTCTCAATCATCCTCAATTGAGACATGATTTTATATTGTGCACCAATATTAATTTTTAAGGTGTAACTAATTACCACATAAATTATAATATCATAAATTATTATATTAATTGAAAAAAATCACTTCTAATTATGAGCTTCATTGTTGTGGGAAACGATTGATGACTTCCCTAATATATAATGGTCTTTTATAAATCAATCTCATTTCTTGAGTTATATTTCTTTTTCATAATATTTTGTTTTAATTTCATATAGTATACAATATTTATATCTTGAGATATCACTTTTGATTCAAATATTATTTTTGGTGAGTTCTTATCCTTTTTTAAAATGAAAATTTGTTAAGAATAAATCTCATCCATTTAAACAATAGTTTCCCCTCATTTTCAACAATTTCATTCCCCCCAATATTCACCTTTTCATTTGAAACATTAATTAAGTTTTATCTAACGTGAACATAATATTTAACTTATTCTCTATTAAAATAAATTTTTTAGTTTTATTGTTATGATTTGGGGTTTTAGTATATGTGTTTTAAAACACAAAATGGGATCTTATGTACCTCCTTCATGACTTTATAGTTATTCATTCTCTTTATTTTTATCCTTGTAATGAATTATTATTATCATATACCAATTATATTTTTTTATATTTTCCCCTTACTTAGATATAGCTAAATATCCTTTCAATTGTTGTTTTTATTCATGTTTTTAGTTCTATTTGAAATTCAAAATATTAATTAATCTCTCTTTAAGGGAAAATTATTATTACTTGTATTCTATCAAACACCACCCTCATCAAATGTTTTCAAACAATTAATAGATGTTAAAACCCATAATTATTTTACATTAAAACCACTTTGTTCAATTCTGTTTTCATGGAAAATAATAATCTATTACATTATTTAAAAATAACCTTTGCCTATTTCATAAAGTATCACCCATGTTGGTAAATTTTATTATTTCTTCTCTTAGATCCTTTTTGTGAATTTTATATATTTTATCTCCAAGTTCAAGTATTATCTTAATTTTAAAATTATGAATGTTCAAAATGATTTAATTCCTTATTCTCATAAAAATCCATCTAGTTTAGCCATCGGTTATGTCTTAAATCTGAATTATGAAGCCCACTTCCTTATCATGGGCTCCATCATGATTATGAATTATATATTGTTTATTTTCTTCATTTGGAACATATATATATTATTTTCATTATAAAATGGGAGGACCTAAAATTTTATATCCCAAAAATTCATTGGTTATAGCTTTATATCTCGTGAGAAGATATATAAGAGATTATGTAGTCATCCTAATACATTGTTGGACTTTATTCACAATGTCTCTGGGAATGGGGAGTGATATCAATCCACCATGGGACTTTAAGCATTGTTTTCATTGGAAAGGGGACTTAACCCAATACACCATGTGGATTTTTACAATATATAATTATGGTATCTAGAGTGACCCTTTATTTATTTTTATGATGTCATGTCTATTGATCTTGATACATATTTCATGATTCCATGATATTCTGATTTCATTTTCATATGTAATTGTTCTATGATTTTCATCATTCTCTTTATGATATCATGATATGTCTCTCAAGTCTCATTTCATGATTTATTACCATATTTATTCCCTTATTTGTTTTTTCTACATCGTCATTCTCATTATGTATTTTACCCAGGGTATCCTATGATGTTTTAGAAGATCTTAGGATATTAACATCCCTATGTTATGTATTAAATAATGGTGTTGTTTTATGTTTAGAGGGATGTGTTTATATATCTAATCTAAAAAAGAAGTGTGATATAAAGATCTTGGGATTTAATTTTAAAAAAAATTATGTTTTAAATCATGTAATAATGTATATTCAATACTTGGGTCACTATAGTATTATACACAAGCACCTCATACAATATAAGTGCACTGATGTATTATGAATTTCTCATTCATATATCATTAACCACCTAACATAATTTATGTTTTTTATTAATATTTTTCTCATAATATAATTTCATATGTCAAATTTCATCATCTGATGTTAATATATTTTCTATTTATTATGTTAAATAAGTGATTCATCAGATGTAGTGTCAGTTTTATCGCATGCCATGTAGTTTTCACAAGATTCATTAGTAACCCTGATTCCACATTATTATAAATCACATAAAAAATTATATATATTCATTTCTTATAAATCAAATCTACATAAAAACCATTATATATTTCCATATATATACCTAAAAAACATCATCCAATATTTTTACAATAAATAGTTGTAATGCACACAATATTATTTTTTCATTTCAAGGATGCAAACACCTATTCTATCATTCCAATGTTTTTTTATAAAACTCCATAATTCATAACACTCAAAAAATTAATTTCTTATTTTTGTGTTGGATTTCCTTTATTTTGTATCATTCAAAGGTTTAATTTGATACTATAAAATGTATATTATTCCACGGTATTCGTAAATATGTCTTCCAAAAACATTTCTATAGGAATAAATTTTATAATTTTGTCTCCCTTATATATATGGTCCGTAATAAAGTGTTATATAATTTTACTATTATTGGCCCATGAAATTTTTAAAGGGATATTTTAAGTTTATATTATTTATTAATTATTTCCTATAGTTGTAAGTGGTTAATATAAAATTCCATGGTCGAATAATGTTTGTCTAATCTATAAGTTTTTTTTTCAAACCAACTAGCTATAACCACATTCATATATTTTTATAGTAGATGATGAAACAATGTGTTACTTAATGGAACTCCATGAACCTAAAATCGTTTCAAGGATATGGAACTTTCTACATAATCTTTTTTTCTACTTTACACCCACTAAAATATGAACTTATATAAATTGATAACTTAGAAGAGGTTCTATAAGGGTAAATCAATCCAAGGTTCATAGTGTTGTTGACATAATTAACGATCCTATTTATAATAGTAATGTGAGGTTTAATTAGTTACACATTAAATATCTCTCATAAGTATACATTGAAGATTAATTCTAGCCTACTTGGAATCAAGTGGAGTTGAATTTAAATCATTCCTCTAGATATATTCTAGTCAACTGAATTTCTTATTATGTTTTCCCCAAAATTTTAAATAGTACTCAGAAACTTTCTCATGATTTTTATTAATCACAAATTGAATATATTAATAAGTTCCTTAGAGTACTTACATTGATTCAAAAATATACCATCATCCAATTTAAATATCTAAAATCAAGAAAAGATTATAATTCATTATTGAGGCTCATATAAAACTAACTAGATTTCATATTATAAAATTAGTTATAGAGGGAATGAAAAGATTATATAAATAAAATATTATCAATAAATTTAATAAGTCTTGTTATATCACTGAGAGTAGGAGGGTTGAATTTGTGATTCCTTTATTTTTACAATTTATTTTCCATCTTAAAACAACCACTATTACATGTTATGTTATTAATGCACTTATTCTTGTTATATGACCCCTTCCTATATGCATATAGATGAAATCATATAAAGTAATGTAAGTATTTTCATGTTATTACCTCAATGTGAGTGTCCCATCCCTATGATGTTTTATTATTATCTCAATTATAGGATTTCTAATTGTAATAAAATTGAGTAAAAGTACAAGCTATATACAAAAATCTGTGATATAAAATCTCTTAAAATTATTGATCATAGTTGATTATTATGAAGATATATCTATTGAAAATTTCTAGCCACCTCCTGATTCGTTTTTTATACTAGCTCCTTCCATTTTGAGATATCAATAAGAAATATTCTTCCATACCCAAAATTTTTCTTTATACTAACACCTACTAGATATTCAGTAGTTTTTACGTGAACTACTATGAATAGGTTTTCAACTCCCTCGGTCTAATTGTACAATGGTGTGTTATACCTGTCTTTATTTTAAATCTTATGCAGAAATATTTTCAACTATATATGAATATTGTTGGGTAGAATGATGTCACTATATCTCACCTTATTTATGAGATTAAATATAGTAGTAGTGGTGTTGAATCCCCCATCAGACCTCGACACAAAAGATCTCTTATTATAGGATTCATTGGGATTATTTTTCTTTGAATCATTTGATCTTAAATTTTAATGGTATTGATTTATATGGAACTCTTCTATTTCTTATAATTCCCTTTTTATTTTGACATTATTTTTTGAATATTAAAATTCATATTCCCAATATATAAACCTCCTCAAATCCCATCATTTAACTATCTATATAAAAAATCTCATATAATCTATATTAAATCCTTGTTAAAATGTCCATGATAGATTATATTTAATTCATATGATATTTTAATTATAGAATGTTATTTTTATCCCAAAAATATTATACTTTAATCTAATTATATGCCTATATACATGAATAGATGTGTGGCATGGAAAAATCATTTTGGATGTGGTGGTATATCGTATCAAAAAACATTCATTCAAAATCCATTTAGGTGATTATAATGTCTGAATTAATGAATTAATAGGCTAAAAGAGCATCTAATTTAATATTACCTGATATTTCTTTTAGTGTGTAAACTTTATGAAGTCCCCTATACATAAATGGTGTCTAATTCATTAGAGAATTTATCAACAATTTCAACCTTATGAATTATATATTTTATCAATTTTTTGCATATGATATAACCTTATGGAATCTTCAATTGTAGTTATGAACATTCAAACTACTATTTTGACGTCTCTAATCACTCTTAAAAATTCATCTAGAACCCATACGATGTTTTTAAATACACTTTCATTACACATCCAATGTTTCTAAAACACTATTCTAAAGTTGGACATTACTCTTCCAAAGCCCAAAATGGATCTTCCAATTTCTAAACATACTCTTTTAAATATTATTACTAATTATAAAAACATGGTACATGCCCTTCTTAAGTCAATGTTAGCTATTTTAAGACATATAATACCCTTTCAAAAATTCCAAGTACTCTTTTAAATCCTGGTGAATCTTATTACTTTCTCATTTTCACAATATCAACTATAGAAATGACTCTTATGAAGTATTACATAGTCAATGTTTTATATTAGTTCAAAATACAAGAATTATTCAAATCAGTTAGATATTATTTAATTCAACTATATTAATTCTTAATTACTCAAAAACAACTATAATAAACGTCCAAAGATAATTTCATCTAATTAAAACAAATATGATTCTCAATGTTATTATGATAGTTTAAAAAATTCATCTCACTTTGTCTCCTTTTAATGTTTGGTATTTAACCACCCCTTGATCCAGCTACTCAGAAACTCACGTAGAAATGCTTATAAAGTGTTATAGTAAATGAATTATACATTCATAAGAACATGATATTAAATCATTACAGTCAATCATCACAATCACCATATATATATACTACTATATTAAATCTATCTATATAACATCTTTAAGTAATTTCATTATTTTTTCCCAATTATCTATAGGCATCATCCAAATTTTCAGTTTGATTAGTTTGGCTCTTCCATCATCAACTTATACATATTGAAAAATCATCACATTATAATGGGATCCATACTTATTAGAAAAAAACAATCTCTAGAATCAATTGGGATTATTAATATCCCTTTTGGATTTTTTTCAATGCCACAAAATACCTCCCTATTAATATTTACCCAAATATCTATTTTCTTCTCCTATTATTTATAATAAATCCAAATATTAAAATATAGGTATTCTCCTCATATATCCTCTATGGTATGTTAAATAATTTCTTCTCCAACTTTTTTTTTGAGATATATCCTTAATCATTTAAGAGAAACATGGAATCACAACTTCTCTCTTAGAAATGATCCATCAGTTTAAAAACTCTAATTATACATCAAAAAATAGGGTATAAAAAACCAGATTAATTAACCTAGACCATGGAGTATTCTATAAAATATTATCATTTGATACCAACTCCAGTTTATTATTTTAGGAGTTGTACAACCAGATTTTTTATATAACCAACCCACAACTCAACAAACACATAAAAAAAATCAAGCACAGTGTTGTTTACTCCCCCTTTAACATATCACTTTCATCAACCATTATAAGACCCATATTTTATTTAAGGTATTAAATATTTTTTTAACTGAAATCCCCATACTTGTTCCTTACATGAAGATCCCAATTAGGTAGTGGTGGTTTAAGAGCATTACCAATGTTTGGTTTTCAAAGGTCTAGTTTTTGGGAAGAATAAACAGGATACATAGTTAATGTAAGTTTTGCACTAACCATTCACTATATTTGTGTGGAAAGAAATGGTGGGATCATTGTTTGATGAAATATGTGTTTGTGGATATAAAACCATAAGAAACCTCTAATTTATTATAGATCCATTCTGCAAAATTTGTTCATAGTTTTTCTAACCATTCACCAAACCATTTGAGGTGTTGTGATTTCAAAAAGATTGGTTTTCTTAGTTGGTGCATAGTTTTTCCTACCAAGAGGCCAATCATAAACACTATAAATACTGGTAATTTTAATAAAAAATTAAGATCGTAACCCATTTTCTCCAAATTTTAGCATTTTTTATGATTTTTTTCATCATTGAAAACCCATGATCCACTCCTCCAAGATTGATGTATCTCTCCCAAGACATTTCTAATTCTCCATCCATTTAGGTTATTTGCATATATTAGGTAAATATAAGTGTATTCATTCCTCTATTATTCTATTTTTCATTGTCTCTTATTCTATCATTATTTATGTCTATGATACCATATTTTTTATTTTTTGGTTTCTCTTATTATTATTTTTAAGTTGATGGCCTGTATTTGATGAGTGAAGGTCCCTTATCTAATGTTAGGTGGCCATCAAGCTATTCCTTACGGATTCTCCATTTTTATTTTTAGTATTCTGCATCTCAACATGTCATTTCTCCATGCATTTGACCTTAAACCAAAAATTAATTAGTTCTTTCCCTATAGTAATCTAGGGCCCTTTGGAAACTATTAGTTGGCCCTTGATAAATGTAAATTAAATAAAATTTCCTCCCCTTTAGGGTGATATTGGTTATGTTTTTGTGTTTAACACTAATGATACATCCAATGGTGTCTTAGGGAAGAAAATAGACTATGATCTTAACATTTGTTAATTGAAATTGAATTTCATGTTTGAAATAGAAAATATTGAGAATCATCTTGACATTGGATATGGTCCCAAACATATCCAAATGTATTATATTGTTATGTATTAATTTAGTTAAATAAATGGTTAATATTGGGGTAATCTAATTAGATTCTAAGTGACACATTATGTTAATTAATGGAAATACTCTAATGAACTCTTGGATTCCATTTGATGAATGTTGATAAATTAATGGGAATGTTTATAGGAGATCCATCAATTATATGAGACATGTGATTATACTTATAGGAATTTCAATATGATCTCATTGAATTATGTTTTTTATATGAGTTACGAATTTCAGGATTAGCTCTATAGATTCTGTATACTACCAGCAGATTGATATTTATGGGATGATTGATTGAATTTTTTATGATATGTGATATTTGGAATGTTTGAATGATATATTATTTTATATCTAGTGGGGAAACTATGCCCTAGTTTGTCAAAGTGTAGCGCAGCGGAATACCAAAATAAACATACAACAACAGCGGAAGCAGTAAACATACACAACTGAAATAACTACAGAAGTGGATATAGCCAACAGTATATAAGTGATGATGCTACATGTTCATGTTCTAAGAAAACAGCCAGAACATGTTATACATCAATACAGTATAGCAGAAAATAGAGTACAGCAAAGCAAGAAAAACAGCTAGCAGCGGCATCGTGAGCCTACGCTCGGTCCCGTGCCCTCCTACTCCTCAGCGACAGTCAAGTACCTGTATAGGGACTCTTTCCCCTATCTACACTTGCAGCAACGTAATATGTTTGGGCCGAAAAGCGTGACCCAAACAGGGTGTGAGAAATACATCTCAATAGGCACCCACCAAAGGCTTGTGCTCAACTGTGTGTAAAACATGCAACAAGTGTGCAGTAGTAAAATAAAATAACTAAGCAGTACTCAAAAGTAACTAACTTAACAGTTAAATTGTCATTTTATTTTTCATTTAAATCCTTTAATTTAGTAAAATTTTTATGCTAAATATCACCTAGCCCTCAGGCCAACTAAAACCGTTCCCTAAAGCTAAAATTGTAACCACGGCCTCAGGCTTGCCCCCAAGCCATACAGAATCCAACCCGCAGGTATTTCCCTCAGGCGTAACAGAAATTATCGCCCTCAGGCATATGAAGTGTCACCCTCAGGCACAGAAGTCAATCCCTCAGGCACGAATGTTTGCCCTCAGGCGGAATAACGGAAACCCTCGGGCTAAAACAGTCATGCCCTCAGGCCAATCACAACAACACCCTCAGGCTAACAGGATACCGAGTAATGCCCAAAATATCAAAATGCAGTAAACAAGCAATTATTCTCAAGGAAATTCTACAGTTACTACATTTAAGGCATACCCTCGGGTATCCTGGCCAAATGGCTAAACAGAGGAGCACACCCCTCGGGATGGTCCTGGATCCAAGCAACGATCCCAAACAGCATTTTTACTACTTTATTTAATTACCTATATAGTATGAGTTGGTTAAATTATCCACGAACTCAGCCTCACGACACCCCAATATGGGTTCGTAGCTCAAAAACGCACAAAAATGCATGAAAGTTGGAAAAATAACACCAAGCCACCAACCTTATATGCCAACGAATGCTATACCTGAATGTCGGCTCTAGAAACGCCCAAGAACGGCGTAGATCTGATGATGAACAAAACCCATTCAAACTTAAATAACTTATGTTGGGAGAAGAATTGGAAAGAACGGTACCTGGAGAGGAGAGGGCTTACCCGTGCGGTTCCAACGAGATCATCCGAAGCCGAAACGGATTCCAGACGAACGCCCGGTGGATCTTCAAAGATCATGCCTCGTCCTTTTGCTCCAAAACGGCTCAAGTGCCTCCTTTGCCAAATGAGGAGGCTACTGCCTGTTTTAAGCCGAAAAAACAAAGTACACGACATGTACTTCCAAGTACAAGGCATGTACTCCCTTCATTTAACTGTTCAAAAGTAGGCACCGTCTCACTGTTCATATGTCGACATGAGTACACGACATGTACTCTCAAGTACACGGTGTGTACTGTCGCCCAGCTGGCGGCGACGCCACCGCCTTACTGTTTAATCCTACCGACTGACTACACGGCGTGTAAGGTACCACTACACGGCGTGTAGTCAGTTCCTACACCCTTCGTCGCTGGCATAGCTACACGCCCCATGTACTCATCCCAACATGGCCAAAAGTACACGGCGTGTGGATAAAGTACATGGCGTATAGTTCAAAAATTTAGGATTTCCCCCCATTTTCCATATTTTCTCAAAATCACTTAAGGAAAAGGAAAAGAAGACACTCGTACCTATAAAACAAGAACCAGGTTCTTACAAGAAGGTAGGTTCAACTAAGGTGTCATTATTGCGCTCAAGGATTTAGGTTGTTTTATTTTATTTATAAATTGTTTTACCTTCCTACATTATGATATGTATCTCCATGAACTATTTCTTTCTCAAAATGGATATGATTTTAAACATTGTTGGTGGTGTCCTACTGAGTCATACATGCACCTTGTTTGGGAATATCAATTTATATTCAAGAAAGCTTCATGGTTTTGTAGTTAGATTAGGGTAATCACCCTATTACATATGCCTGATTTGTGTTGGGATGGAGCATGCATACGGGGACCAAGATGGTGTTCTATCTTTTGAGATGTTTGGAAACATTTTTTAAGGTTTTTATTTTGATTATTTTGGGACTTTTATATATTAATCTAACATGTATGACTCGTTTATGGTATTGATGATAATTTTTTATAGCATGGGTAATATGTTTCCTATTTACGTACTTGTTCCTTCATTTTTCTATACCTAGATAGATGTTATGTGCCCTACTATGTTCCATGTTACACACTTTGGTTACAAGGTAATAGTCTCTACACAATAACCTCATGGTCCCTTGATACATTTGGATATCCTTGGGCATATGAAGAGGAATTCTTGAGGCTTTATAGAACATCATCCTAGAGAACAATTTCATTGGATACCAGGGTGGGTCATCAAAATGTTTTATCAAAGCTATTTTTTTCTTCTCATATAATTTGGGGATGGTAGATAGAAGAATAACTTGTATCATGTCTTGGTGGTTAGCTCATGTTTGGTAGTAAATAACCCACACATGGGGAAATCTGAGTCACTTGGGTGATAGGACTGGTATTTTTACATTGTAATTTTATGGTTGAATGACTTCCACCTTGAGTGGAACACTTGGGTGTGATGTTATTAGTTTATGGTTTTTTACTATTTTACTAGTATTCTAATGCATCATATACAAACATAAAGATTCATGATTTTGGTATTCTTTATTAACATTATTTATACTAAAATGGAATCATTTTCATTTACATAAAATGTCTACATTAATTTATATGGAGCTTCATATTAATTCATGGTGAAATTATATTTATACCATTACATAAAAGGGTAAAAGTTTTAATATCGAGAACGTACTTTCTTTTAAAATTGACTGTGATTTTCAAATAGGGTGTTTTTCACATCATATAAATTGTTTTCTTTTATAAATTATGGTTGAATATCTATATTACTACACCTTGGTTGTGAAACCCATAAAATATCTAAAGTTAAATTTAAAATAGTTAGATACCGAAATGGATAAATGATTCAAATTCTAATATTCATGAAGAGGATCACATGATGCTATGCCTTTTTAATTATTTACCTAAAATTTAATATAAAAATATGTAATGACACAGTAATTATATATGTTTGTTTGGCGTAGGGAGTGTATGGTCATGCCCCTATGTGTATTTTTTTAGGTCCTCATTAGGTAAAGGTTGTTGTTGTAGAAGATCAGATCTGAGCTAGAATGATTTGAATGGTATAAGAAATAGAGAGGGAGTCTTCTCACATTGTTATTTATATGTCTGAGATCACTGGATAGTTTCATCTCCACCATCCACTGATGCTTATAGGGATGGATATCCCCTAGGAAGACATGTTTTAGATCTAGTCTGGTTGAACTGTATTAGAGAATCTTGAAACCCCACAGGATAGGATAGGGAATCTAGTGGTGTATATGATGTATGGATCAGGGATTCAATGGTCGAATATCATAGTTGAGGCTACGAAGAATATGGGAATTTCTGGGATGAACTTCTACACCTACTTCTTGAATCAATTATTCATGGATACCCTGAGGGATGATATGTCTGGGGAGTTTATTTCCCTCAAGTATGGTAGAATTTATGTTTTGGAGTTTGTCAATAGTTATATGGACTTACAGTTCTTTTCCCCCATAATCACATAAGAAGTGGTAGATCGAGCAAGGATGTTTGAGGAAGGGTTGAGTAATTTGGTCCATTTAAATTTGAAAGAATTTAAGATTACCACATATTCTATAATGGTGAACCATACATTTATCTATATGTGAAACCTAAGTGAGGGAAAGGGACCATGTAAAATGAATTCTATAGGGACTGATAGTGGGCTAAATAGAAGCTGACACTAGTAGGAAAATACCCTATACCAATGATTTGAAACCATTGGGAATGGCCTCCAAACCATTGGTATATCCTATACCAATTGTTTGGAGAACCGTGGCCAAGTAATCCGTGGGGACAGGTCTATACCAACGGTTTTACCAAAACCGTTGGTATAGACCTATACTAATAGTTTTCAAAACCGTTGGAATATGTAATTTGAAAAATCAATACCAATGGTTCCATAAAACTGTTGGTATATGTATTTAAAAAAAGAAGCATGTGTTTGGTTTTGATCCCAGTACGTGCAGTTTATGATTGAACGACCTAACCACTAACCAAACTTGAATTTTCTGAACATAATTTGATAAATATATATTTGTATTAATATAAATATTTAAAATTTTAATTTATTTAATTATCTCTGTAATAATATTCCATAGAAAAATACATGTAACTATACCAACAGTTCTCAAACCCGCTGGTATAGACCTATACCAATGGTTATGAGAACCGTTGGTATAGAATCTTTGATTTTGGGACCTATACCAACAGTTTGGCCAAAACTGTTGGCATAGGTCCATAATAGAGATCATACACCAACGGTTTCCACAAACCGTTGGTATTGGTCCCCAAATACCAACGATTTGTCCAAAACCATTGGTATGTGTCCAAATTTGTGACCTATACCAATGGTTTTTTCCAAACTGTTGGTATAGGTCCATATAAGTGAACTATACCAACAATTTTCCTAAAACCGTTGGTATAGATCCTATTTCTAGAAGTGTGAACGTGTTGATACAAGGGGAATTGACAAACCAATAATGGAAAAGGAATCCAAAGTAGCAGTTCACTGTAGTTTCACCAGTGTGGTCAATCGAGACACATTCAAATTTAGTGTCACCTAACACTAGTGCAATGTCATGTGTGTTGGAAGATGGGTCACCTTCAAAGGTTCTGTAGTATAGTACAATAGGAACCAAGTGACAAGGATTCCATACCAACGCATGGTTTTGGGGCTAGTTCAGCTACATTGTGTTAGGCATGTAGATGGAGTTCTATGGGCTAATAAAGGTGAGGAGAAGACTATTGAGGGTATAGTTAAGATAATTAGCACTTACAGGATAGTGCTGGGAAGGGAAGTCAAGATATATCATAGGGTCATGGTTTAGGCTAGTTATATAAAGTGAAACATACTTTTGTGGACCAAGATGTTCGTTCATTTGTTGTCAGAGTTACAATCTTGGTGTCCTCTTCTTTATCTTGTGTCTTGTTTAATATATGTAATTTCACTCCTTTAAATCAGCTCCATTCATAGAAGGCTTATGCTTATTCATGGAGTACCTATACAATGCTATGTTTATGGAAACCCCTTTGGGAGCATAGTCAAAGGGTATCTCCAATTGTCAAGAGTGTACCCTATAGATTTGAGTTGATTATTTCATATAGGATATATTTATCTTAGATATGACTAGTTTTGACCTAATCCTCAGTATATATTAGATGTTTCCATACCAAGTGTATATTGACTATTATCATTGGTGAGTGATGTTCACATGTCCTAATGTTCATCGACACATGCATATCAAAGAATGAAATTTACATATAGTTTATGTAGGAACAATATACCAGAAGTTGTAAAATGTTACCACCTAGGTTGTCTGGTTAGTGTTAGCTGATAGAGGGATTCATTGGGGCGTATATATTCCTATGCTTAATTAGTTCAAGGATGTGTTCGTGGAGGAATTCCCAGGACGTACACTTAATAAGGGAATCCGGTTTACCTTCAAACTTATGTTAGCTATATATTCTATATCAAGTCCACCTTATAGAATTACTTTAACAGTGTTGTCGGAACATAATATTTTTATTTAGTATGTGGGAGAAAAGGGTTTAATAAGTTTTAGAATCTCCCCTTGGGTCTATCCAATCCATTTTTTCTAAAACGTTTGATGGTTCCTTATGGATGTTTATTGATTATTGAAAGATGAACCAGATGATGGTAAATAATTAATACCCATTACTTTGGATCGATGACTTATTTTTAAAAGTTTTGAGAATATCAGGTGTTTTTCAAGGTTGATTTGATGTTAGATTACCAACAGATCAAGGTGAGACCATTGAACATACTGCATATGTCCTTCAGAAGAAAATATGGTTTGTATAAGTACTTGGTGATGTCATTGGGCCTAACAAATTCACTGGTAGTTTTATGGAACTAATGAATTGGCTCACACACTCATACATGGATTCATTCATGGTTGTCTTTATTGACAATATTCTCTTGTACTCCAAGACCCGGGGGGGAATGATAATCATTTTAAGGTGGTTCAATGCATGATGAGGGATTATCGACATTATTCCAAACTCTATAGGTGTTTTTTCAGTATGGACCTTGTTCACTTATAGAAAATATTACCTCTATGTAAAGTGTATTGGTTGACCTATATAAGGATATAGATGTTGTATTTTGGTTTGGTAAAATAAATTTTTTGACATACGTGGACACCTCATTTAGAAAGGATACTATCATAGTTTTATTCATGATTTATCCCATCTTATAACACCATTGATGGGTCTGAATAGTATGACAGAATCATTTTTATGGTTTGAATCATGTGAATAAAAATTTTATGAGATGAATAACAGACTTACCATGAACTCGATCATGACCTTACAAATGTGATCTGAAAATTCAAAAAAAAATCTTTCCCATTTTACATAGAAATTATCCCCCAAATTCATGTATGTCTTGGGAAAATTTTTAGACTTTTAGATTCTTGGAAAACTATAAATTATTGAAAAATGTTTTTAAATGTAAATTTTTATTGATTTATTCATGCTTTTAATTAAATTGTGGACACATACATTGATTTTGAAATTTTATAATTTAATTGTTTGACCCAAATTTAAACTAGAACACAAACTCCTCAATGGATACAATGATGGATTTTAGTTATTTTATTAGATTTTTTTACATAATTGAAAAATCTATAATTTTTTAGTTTTAATTGAGAAAATGTTATTGAATTTGATAGCTAATTATATAAATCATTTATTTTTAAATAGTGAAATGTCACTCTGGTTTTTTAATTTTTTTTTAAATTAATACATTTAAAATTGTATATTTCCTAATATGATAACATTGGTAAATTAAAAGTGAACTTTGATGATTTGAAATTAATTAAAAATGATTTTAAATTCGTCGGTTTTAATTTTAAAATGAATTTCAAATCCATGTTGGATTTAAATTGTTAGAAGGTATTAATTTTTTAATCTTAAATATATTTTATTTTCAATTAATTAAAAAAAATAATACATTTAAAAAATGTTTTTTTAATTTGTTCATGATGAAATTTTTAGTAGGAAGAAACATGTGGTCATAACATAGGTTGGTTATTCTACCAAGAACCCCCATATTCTATTGCCACTACTTCTATGGTAAATAAATAATATATACTATCATGCCCTCCCTGTTATCGTGATAAGGGAAACAATTTTTTACCATGAATAAAAAAAATTTCCTTTGTGGGTCATCATACTATCATGACTACTATAATGATAAGATCTTTAAAACATGACCATACCCCTACTATTAATATCATGCATGCTTCCATTTACCTTCTACAATGGAATGAAACTTCTTCCATGTGAATAACTCTCATGTTTTCCGAAAACACTCCCTTACCACTATGAAAACACCCACAGACCCCAAGATAACTGAGATATGAATCCCAACCCTCAGAGGTGGTTTCCAATGCCAACACCACTCAATGGACTGATTGAACTTGAAGCTTGAAAAATATGAGTACAATGCAGATTTTTGTTTCGATAAATATAGGTTGAGTATTTAGTATCAAATATAAAGAAATATTATGAAAACATAATCTTGTTTAACCTTTTAAAAATAGCGATAATCAAATCCAAGGAGATTCATGTAACCCTGTTGAAAGTGATGATCCACTAAACCCCATTTTTGAAGAAGTGATGTGATCATGATCATTTTTCCCAAAGAATTTTTGATGTTTGGACTAATGTTAAGGAGATTGAAGACGACAGATGAGCTTCACATTTTCGAAGAGAAAATATAATAACTATTTTCATTATAATATTTCCAATAATGTTGGGTGATTTGAAGATCATAGTGATTTCAGGCAAGGATATAAAAAGGTTTTGATCTAGGATTTGAAGAATATCCACCTAGGTTCAAATATTATTTTCACTACTCTTGTGTGTTCTCTATGCAGAGGAGAAGATAAATGAGACCATGTTAAATTCCCCATTAACTGGTAGCATCTATAAAAAGATTCATTGACCAAATACTAGATAAAAGTATTCAATGATATCAAATGTCCTAAAATCTCACCAGTACTTCCTTGACAAACCCACTACCACACCTGTCAACTCTACACTCCCCCATGAATTCCAAGCTATCATAAAATTTAATCACACAAAACCTAGTTTAGTAATGAACCAAGAATACTCATTGTTATTTGATTGATTTTGATTAAAGGAGACCCAAATCAAGGACCACTCCACCTTCCCAAACATTAATTCAAAAATCCTAGGATCACCAAATAAATATCGGTATAACTGTATCTAGGAATACAAACCTTGAAACCCATGTTTTTTTGTAAATAAAATTACATACCTAATAACATACTAACTAGATGAATAATAAAAACAAATAATGATCAAATAAGGTGTATCCCCATGATGAATGGTTCAATCCTAAATTTTTTTTAACAGGTATATTCAAATATAAAACCCTAATTAGTATAGGCCTACTTATTTAATGACCAATATTTAATACCAATATTTTAAGCCAATGAAATGAATTCCATGACCTACCAAACACATGAATCACTAAAATTACACATCATGTGATGTTGATAAATTATCATTTTCTACTACACATGGGAATCAAAAAATAACATCTACAAGGGAAATTCATGAAGGCATAACAGAACTCAATCATTAGATAACTTTTTTTGAAAAATAAGTTTTAGGAGGATGATATCAACTGAATTTATCATGAACCATGGTCGTGATATGTGAATCCCTTCTAGAAAAAGAATAATAATTTATCATCACTAAAATTCAAGTGGAAGGGTGGGGGAGAAGATTCTTTTACAATAAATATTATCTCATCTCTCACTATAAAAGGATGTGAACTGTAGCCTTCAGACATGTCTCAATTAGCTTATGATTTACTATAATTCTCCAAATTTTAATTATAATTCATATTATGTATAGAAACCCTAGAATTTTACACATATTATTATTTGATTTTAAGCATAATTTACCATAAAATACAACCAAGGATCTTAAAGTCTATTTTCATTGGAAGATTAAGTACATAATTTGAAAACATGAAAACCAAAAAAAAAATTATTTAACCATAATAATGAGATAATATCTTACATTGAGATCTTGCATCTATATAGGATTACTTGGGGAATACATGAACAAAAGGGATGAGCTAAAAATCTCAGTAAGGGAATAAGCATAGGAATAAAACATATCACATGGGTTGGAAGGCATAACATGATAACATAAAGGCATGGGACATGAATAAACATAAATAAGAATAACATTTATAACATGGTAGCATATAAACATGTCATTATAGGAATTTTTCAACAACATATAACATGACATAAACATGACTCAAGGCTAGTTTCCAAGACATGGTTTATAATGCCCCGTAAAGAAATCAGGTTCACTCACTATTGCAACAAGATGTATCATGAGACTAAAAGTTATCCAATGAATTGGAGAAATATATGGGTTCAACGGTGATAAATGTTTCTTACATATATGTGAAACATAAATAATCAAGAATATGGGTTACCCATAGAAATAATTGGGTATCATAATCATGTCATAAGCAATAATAAAATGGGATATCATAATGGTTTCCATGAAAGAATGAATTTAAGTCATTCATGGAAATTAATTAGAGAAAATAGGCCTAGATAATGATAATTTCTGTGAAACTAAAGTGAATACATATAAAAATATTTTTTATAATACATTATAAATGAAATATTTTAATGTGATTTAAAGTAAAAATTGAAGAACGCTTAACGAAGAAAAACAATATTTGATTTCATAAAACCATAAAGAAGCCAATATAGTTTTTCATGATTAAATTAATTATTTTAGAACAATAATTTTAGAATAGAATAGATTATGAATTGCACTTAAAAATGGGTAAGAAAATAGGAAGTTCTCTTTCATCGAGATTTATTTTTCAGAAATGTTGAGAAAGGAACCTTTTTTAAACATGTATTTCTCCATAAAAGAAGGATGAGATAATCTGGATACATGATTTTGGAACATATAAACATAATTTAGAATAATTAAATAAAAATAAATAAGAGTTACATTTGGGTAAAGAGAGAAAAATTAACCCAAAGGAAAAAATGGAGGTTTGAGTAGAATCTCGTACCTTATGTCTGAAAGTGTTCTGCACTTGATCTTAATGTCTGGGATAATAAAATTACTTCCATTAATTAATTAATTAAAAACCTTTTATAAATTAATTTTATTTAATGTAATTTTATTAACTTCATTTTTGTCCCTTTTGATGAGTTAAAATATGTAATTTCATCATTTGGGAGTGTTTGTTTCCTATTTCTCATGATCAGTTTTTTGTATACATGTATGGAAATTCATGTAAAATGGGAATGGTTATATAGAATTGAATTTATATGTTATTAATGAATTTAAATCAAGATTAAAGTATCGTATAAATTATTTTTTTATATTTTGTGAGGATTAATCATTTAATAATTAGTTAATGAAAATCAATTAGTTTAATTTTGGGGGTTTTTATCACAACAAAATCGTTTTGTTTTATCATTTAGTTTTATGTATATATGTTGGTCCCAGAACATAAATAGGGTTATAAAATACATTTTAAAACTTTTTTAAACTATTTTAATGGTTTTAATACTAGCCTTTATGGTTTTAATGGAATTTAAAAACTCGTTGTAATTGAATGTGAGGAATTAACACATCTTGGATAATGTTTTCATTTTTAGAACAAAATGAGAGGGGGAAAAAGATGATGTATTATTCCATTATAATAATAAAATTAAATTATATTTAAGAAAATAGAAATATCATACCATTTTTATGAGGTTAGGTGAGGATATAATAACAAAATATGAGAACCTAAAAGGAAATTAAAAGAAAAGAAAGTGGATTTTACCTCTTGAATCCTTCTTCTTGAGAACCTCCATAGGGGGATTGGTTTTGGTATTTTTTGAGACAAAAGTCTCCTAAACATGTAGGAGGGACTTGGGAATATATTTATGAATAATGTTTTTATGTCTAAAAACCTTTATAGGTATGAGGATAAGAGGTTTGGATGGGGTGGTTTTTAAAGGGGAGGAGAAAAGTGTTTTCTCATTATTTTATTCGTTATTTTATTATTTCTTCTCAAGAAAATAAATACTGAGGATTATTGTGACTAAATTTAGTAATTATTTCATGTGAACTCAAATAAATGGTCACTTATATCATAGATGACTCATGCATGACCAAAAAAATCATTTATTTACATATAGTGTAAATTAATGTATTTCACTATTCACCAAAAATTCAACTTTTTTTGAAAAATGTCAAAATTTCCCCCTAACCATTTCATAAAATTTATAATTCAAAAATTGACCCCATTTTATAAAAATAGTTTTCTAACGATGAGAAATTTAATTTTTAATTAAAATCATCATTTACATGAAAAATACAAATTTTATAATTATAACTTATTTTATAGAACATTGAAAAATTAATTAAGATCTCATAAAATAATATTATTATATTAAAAAACAAAATTTAAATTTATGAATACATTTTATGAAAATATATTTGTTTTAAATAATTATATTAATAATAAAATTTAAAATAAACATTTTTCTTTTTTAAAAATATCAACACTTAAATTCTATTTACAATTTCATAGGTGAGGTTACTATTATATTTTCTAGTATACTATTCATAATGGTAACATTAATATTTCAAAGGTCAAGTTATTATTCAATTGGAATAGGTTTCTTAACTAATAGAAATACCTCTTATTTTATTAATTAATAATTTATAATGTTTGTATTGTGTTTTCTAACTGAATTTATGTGGTTTATACTATATGGAATGATTATAATAAGGAATTTTCCATTGATAAAATTTTGGGTCGTTACATTATCTTCTCTATTTATCATATTGTGCCTCTTTTCTCCCATAATTTATTTATGTTTCTCAACCATGTGATATCCTAATGATCCCAATCTCAATGATAGTGGAGAACAATCCCATTTATGTTTTTTGAGGGGAATCATATTGGCCTTCTTGAATTTATGCATTTATTTCTCAGTATATCTTTGTAGGATCAAAATAATGATGTAGATGCTCAATATACATTAGGGGGTTAAATTGTATATTTTAATAATAACATTAGAACTTGTAAAGTTGATATAAATCATTCTATTTCTTAACAAAGTTAAACAAGGTAAAATCACAAGACTTATTAGTTCTGCAAACTTGCTAGATTCTGAAAATATGGTTCCGGAAATGAAACTTAAGAATATTTTACGTGGGAAATGATTCTACCTTAAAACATATAGAATCTTACTAGTCAGAGTACGAGTATTAGAAATTATAAGATAGTTATATTTTCATTATTAATCAAAATGTAGCCGATAACAAACTTGAAACAACACAAGTAACATGTATGTAATCTTTTAAACCAAAAAGTAGGGTATCCAACAACCTTGGATAAAGGCCCCTGGATTTATACGTTCAAGAAAGTCTATCTTTCCCACACCAAGGTAAGCCCTTAATAGAAACATCATAATTTTTATTGCTATCCCCACAAGACCTTAAACTTCAAGGTAGTCGGAACCTTCGTCTTCCTAATCAAGGAAGTCCTCAAACTTTAAGGTAGTCAGCAACTCTGTTTTCCTATCCCTGGAAGCCCTTGATTGTACACGGCAACAATCAAAGTTTCATGAAGATATCTAAATAGGATTTTCAGTATGCACAAAGAATGAGAGTCTCTCTCTCTATAAATCAATTCATTATCATGTAATCTCTATAGTTGTAGAACAATGTTGAGCTTGTTTAAATGAGATCCTATTTATAGGCACATCTCCAATGGTAGTCTCCCTCCTCCAATGATTATATTTTTCATTGATTCGTGTAGGGACCTGTACATGTGTCACTCAAATAATGGTTAGTTAGAAATAGAATACATGAAATAATTTCATAACTATAAAAAAGGTAAGAAAAATATGGTTACCCAAACAAATCAAATTTTCCAGAGTCTATAGAAAATAAAGCTCAGAGTTTAAGAACATTTAGATACTATATTGCATGAATATTCGGATTCTATTTATCAAGGAATTCAGAATCATAATTAGGTAAACTTCAGAGTCTGAATTCTGAGGAATTTAGATTCTAAATTATCAGGAATTCAGCGTCTGAATTCTAAGGAATTTGGAGAATGAATTCTATGGAATTAGGAGTCTGAATTATAAATAATTTGAAGTTTTAATTATAAGTATTTTGGAGTCTAAATTGTAAGGAATTCTATGTCTTAATTTCATAGAATTCAAAGTCTGAATTTCAAAGAATTCGAAGTCTGAATTTCAGAGAATTTGGAGTTGGATTTTATAGAATTTAGAGTCCAAATTTCAGAGAATTCAGAGTCTGAATTTCATAGAATTTGGAGTCTGAATTTGGAACCTAAAAACAGAATACTCTATATCTAAGTATTTATAGAATACCATGGTTTTAGATGTGAAACAGAATTTTACACTTTGTAATAAAAAGAGTTATATTTTGAGAAAATAAAACATAAACAATGAAAACATGGTAAGGGTAAATTTTCATTGGGGAAGGAAAAATTTTCCTTATTAATGAAAATAAATTTTTTCTTAAAATAGAGTGTTTGTGATTTTCAAAACATAAATAAATAGAAAATTCATAAGTAAACCTTATTAACTCAACAATCTCCCCCTTTTTGGAAAGAAAATACATCCCTACGAAAACGAATATAAGTACATTAAAATTTTATGATCTTCAAAATAAAAACTTATCTCCCTTTAGTTATCGATCAAAGTGAATTTGACTGACTCCCCCTTAGGATTTGGAAACCCTAAGGATCATATTCTTGGTTTTCCGAATGAGATTTTTCATTTTCATGAAAATCTTCAGGATAAAATCTCCCCTTGGATGAACTACCCCTTGATTAAGGAAATTTCTTCTTTACTTTGTATTCTTTTTGACATTCATTTCTCCCCCTTTTTGATTTTCAAAAAGGAATAAAGGGAATGGAAAAGAATTTGGTACATGATATATTAATACTAAACAACCAAAAATATGAAGTGCAATAAAAATTTCATTAACAATGGAAGAACTTGTACAATCATGGAAACACAACAAAAGATCTTATTTAGAAAAGATTATCCTTCCTTCTTCTTCAGCTTCAGCTTCTTCACAATGGTTTTTAGCTTATTGATCTCTTTGTGATCTTCTTCTATACACTTGATATGTTGATCATGATCTTTAGTTTTCTTCTCTAAGACATTTAGATTTTATTCCTAATCCTTAAGATTCTCTTCATGGGCTTTCAAGACTTATTCCTTCTTAAAAAGATTCTCTTATATCTCAATTATGAAATCCCTTTCTCTCTTCCAATTCATGGCCACAGAATTTAGCTTCCAATTCAGATCCATAATTTCTTACTTCTGAGAAATCTATTCAAGACATAACTTTTCCCCAGAACTATTAGTGATATCCATAATATTAACATCTTTGATGTCAAAATCATACTTGACACTATATTGAAATTCATTAAATATTCTCATCTCTTCTATTGTCTTCCATAACCAACGTGTCATATTCTTTCTAGATCTTTTATGAGCCTCGTGGCTAATGAGAAAAGATTTGAAATTTACCTCAAGACTAACACATTATTCCATCACCAAGGAAACATAATCTGATTTCTGATTTAATGTATGCTTAATCATTTGGTATCTCGAGTATATAATAGAAAATAAGGGAATAGTTTCAACACGCTTTTTCAAAGACTGAAGAACAAATTCATGTCCAAGTGAAGATAATTCTGAATTAGAGACTTTGGTTGTTCAGGATTCATTTTCTATTTCAATATCTCGCCTCTTCAATGAAGCACCAAATTTTTTCTTCTTAACCATAGCTTTTATGAGTGTATCCACAACCACTTGTTTTCCCTTATCATCCTTCAGAATGATTTCTTCTTGATTAGGAGATTCATGTTCGCTATATAATAGCTGAACAATTTTATCTTTATCATCAAATTTCTTCTAGTCTCCTACCTCAAAATCCTATGTCTGTAAGAAATCATGATTGCTACATTCCTATTCAAACAACTTATTCACTTCTTCTTCACCCTTTTCATCTTTTCCTGTGGTATAAAGTTTTAAAGACATGGATTTGGATGTTTGGATTGATAATTTCTTAGATGGAAATTCCTTCTCACCAAAATCCTCTACATTCTTTAACAATTCCTCTGTATCACCACTACCTTCTTCTTATTCTACTTCCACTCCTTCTTCTTGCACTATTTCTTATTCTTGATGTCGTTCTGGAATCACTAACTTTTTTCCCAGAGTCTATAGTAATGGTTCTACTAAAAAAGATTTTGGTACCCGAATTTGTTTATAGGCTCTTTTAGTAGCCTTGATAAGTGATTGAAGGACATTAGCTTATAATAATTTCATCCTTTGCTTCTTTTCATTTTCTTCCTTTTCAATATTCTCAATAGTATTTTCCATCAATTCTTTGGCCTCAGTAGTTCCAATCCAAACATAGGCTCCCCCTCCTTCTAGTTTTTCTTATCATCTCTCCATTTAGCCACAACTTCATCAAGATAGGGTTTTTTCTTCTTTGGCTTTAGAGGTGCATACTGGGTTTCCTTATCCACTTTGGTTTTTCCTTTCCCTTCCGGTTGCTTCACCTTCCTCTTCCTTCAACCATTTCTTGATGACTCAGCCACTTCCTATTTCTTTGATAAGGCTTCTACCTCCTCTTCAAGTAGATCATAGAAATCTTCGGATTCTTTAGAAAAACCAACTTTCATCATTTTTAAAGTATCATCACTCAACAACATGACATTGAAATTCTTTGACATAGAACACTAATTAATTCTAAAGGATTATAAAGAACAAACACGAATCTTTGATAGAATAACTTGATACATGAAAATTGGGATTTTAAATTTCCATTTTTGATATCCTCAATCATAACCAGAATGTAATTAACAATTTTATCTTCCGGAAATTCACCAAGAAATCCAGAATGTAGATGTCACTCTTCTTTACGGTATCCTTATCACCTTTTCTCAGAATTATATAACCATGAACCCATAGTTCAAGAATCTGTAAGTTCGACAACAGATGAAGAATATTCAGAGCCTTTACTTCTAAAATACCAAGGTAATCTATGGCTTTCTACTTATCAAATCTTCCTTGAACATCCAGTAGCTTGTGAGTACAAAAATCAACTTCCCCTTCATAAGGAATTACAATAAAACTTATCGCCTTGGTGTAAGAAAGAGAATATGTCTTTCCATAACACTTGAAAGAGAAATTTTCTCTACCTTCATCCTCGAAAAAAGTTACTTTCTCATATAACTCTACTAACAACTCTAGATACACCAGATCCTATGCTTTTTGTTTCAAAATACTAACACTCTCCCAGCCATTGAGCTTCAGATTCTTAGATACGATAGAGTCATATTTTGCATAAAACATTGGATCGAGTAACCTTTCTCAGTAGATCTGCCACTCGGTGATTCCCTTAATAGTTGAAATTTCTTTCTAGGAATAATCTTCAGCAGACTTTCAGAAGTAAGAAAGACCTGAGAAATTCGGAACGGGCTTATATAGGAAGGAAAAAGCTTCAGCATGCATGAGCTTGGAGATCGATGTGGGAAAAGCATCAGGTGGCCTTTATATAGAAAATTAAAGCAAGGGATCAACTTACCTAGTTGATCCAATGGTTGAAAACTTCTTGAGAATATCAAATGGTTGATATGATAGCCAAAAATGTATTTTAATAGGTTTTTATATTTTGTGGTTTTTAAAAAAACATTCGGATTTAAGGAAAAGTGAATCCAAAGAGTTTTAAAAAATGTAAATACCATCAAGGAAAAAATGATTATGAAGACAGAGAAAGGGAAACATACGTTTTAGATTTCTAGGAAGATTATTCGTAATGAGGAAAATTTTCTTGAAGAACTTTAGATTCTGAAAATTTTGATTATGGAAACGTTGAATATGTACATTTTGACTACGAAAAAACTTAGACAATGGAAATATGAAAATATGTTTACAAAAATTGTAACTACGAAACCCATTATAATGAAAATATTAACAACATTAATATTCATTATGAAGTTTTTAACTACAAAAAAAATTTAGATTTCAATAATTTGATTACGAAAAAAAATTGACTACTAAAAAAATTTGACTATGAAAATTTTACTACCATGAGAATGTACTCCCCCTTTGTAAAGGAGTTTGTTACTATACGGAGATAGGTTTCAACAAGAAGTTAATAAGGAATATTACCTTACAGTTATCATTCCTAACTTTTGTTTAATGTATTCAAATATATCAGATGGTAGTGATTTTATGAAAATATCAACAAGTTGATCTTGCATTCAGATAAATTGAAAATGATATCTCTTTTATGTGTGTGATCCCTAAGAAAGTGACGCCTAATATCTATATGTTGTTCACGAGAGTGATGTATTGGGTTTTTACTTAAGTCAATGACAGTAGTATTATCACACAATATTTTTGTTTTGGTAACACTCATACCATAGTCCGTGAGTGTGTGTTGCATCCACAACACTTGAGCACAACAACTTCCAGGTACTACATATTCATCTTCAGCAGTGGAAAGTGTTACTGAGTGTTTCTTTTTATATGACCAAGAAACTAATGAATCTATTATGAAATAACAAGTTTTGGATGTAATTTTCCTATCCACTATAAACCCACCAATGTCGGCATCTGAAAAAAATTAAAACAAAATCACTTCTATAAGTATAAAAGAGACCTAAATCTATGGATCCCTTTAAGTAGAAAAAAATCCTTTTCACTAAATTTAAATGAGATTCCTTAGGATTGGATTGATATCTTTCACATAATCATTCTAAAAACATTATGTTTGGATGACTAGCTTTTATGTAAATTTAACTTCCTATCATACCTGTAAAGGATGTTTGATCTACCAGTTTCCCAACTTCATCAAGATTAAGTGAATTTGACGTACCAATGGGAGTACTTATAATTTTTTTCTTGTCACATCCATACTTTTTATGTTGATATTTAATATACTTATTTGGAGAGATATATATTCTTTCTTGTTTTTGAAAAATTTGAAAACCTGGGAAAAATGTTAACTCACCAATCATACTCATTTCGAACTCAGATTTCATTAGATCCGCAACGACATCAGTTAGAGATTTCTGAGTTGAACCATATATAATGTCATAGACATAAAATTGAATAATCAAAAAAAAATTCTTACATTTATTTATAAAAATGTTTGGATAAACATTCCCCTTAACATAATTGTTTTGAGGAAAAACCCCTTTAAGTCTATCATACCAGGCTCTAGGAGCTTACTTAAGTCTATAAAAATCATTTGTAAGTTTGAAAATATGATCATGATTTTTTATATCATCAAAACTAGGAGGTTTCTCAACAAAAACATCCTCTTTAACATAACCATTACAGAAAGCACATTTAACATGCATTTGGAAAAGTTGGATGTTGAAGAATGCTGCAAAGGCAAGTAGAATAAAAATAGATTCAAGTCCAGCTACTAGAGCATAGGTTTCTTCATAGTCTATTTCTTCTTGTGGATTATAGCCTTTAGAAACTAATCTAGCATTATTTCTTAATATGATTTGATTTTCATCAGACTTGTTTCAGAAGACCCATTTTATTCTAATAATAGATGTTTCCTTAGCTCTTTCAATAAAGGTTTAGACTTTATTCTAGGTTAAATGCTTCAAAAACATTTTCTTGAACATATTTGTTATCAGAAGGATATTCTATGAAGGTTTGGTAATTAGTTTTTGAAAAAAACAGTTGAAGTTGTAGGTTGAGGATGTTTAAAAACAAAAGGATCAGTTTCATCGAATTTGACATGTACTATTTCTTCAACAGTACAATTATTTTTATTGAAAACTCAATAAGGGTTACAAGTTATAGAGTTACCCAATAAAATTCCTTCATCACATTTTATGTGAATTTGTGTAGATTATCATTTTTATTCAGAATGAATACCTTTCAACTAAAATCCTAGAAGTTGGAAAGTCTAGGTTTTCTACCATTCCATAACTTATAAGTAGTTTTATTAAGAAAAGGTCTAATAAAAACTCAATTTATAGTATAACAAGAAGTACTTATATATTCCCCCTAAACAATATGGCTATATAATATTCACTCAACATGGTTCTTGTTAACTCTTAAAGAATTCTGTTTCTTATTTCAACAACACCATTTTGTTGAGCAGTTCCTGGTACTGAGAAGTTTTGAGTAATGCCTTTTCTACTAAAAAACATTTCAAAATCACAATTTTGAAACTCTCATCCATGATCACTATGTATAGTTATCAATGGAAGGTTTATCTCATTTTTAATGTGGGCTCTAAAACTTTTGAAATATTAAAAATCTTCAAATTTTATTACTAGAAAATAGACCCATGTAAATCAATTGTAATCATTAACGTGGACAAATACATAATATTTTCCTCCAATTCTTCCAGTTTTTGTTGGACCAAAATTAACCATGTGCGCTAATTGTAATGCATCTATGGTGGAGACTTCATCGATTTATTTAAAACTTGATTTATGTTTCTTTTCATATTGACAAGGATCACAAACTTTTGAATAATCAAATTTATGCTATGGTCGATCCTTAACAAGTCTTTTCTTATAGAGTTTTCATAGGTTCCTAATGTTATAGTGTCCTAAACTTATATTACATAACCAAGAATGATCTTCCATTGCACTAAGGCAAGGTAGATCTTGGATCCTACAGTCTTATATGTTTAGTGTGTAACATTCTATTGCCTATTGGCAGAAAGAATAAACTCTTCCTTGGAATTGTGTAGTAAACACTTTTCATTCCAAAATTTCAAAAGGTAAACATCATCACATAATTGAATTATGCTTATGAGATTGTTCTTAGGAACCTTTACAAACAAAACATTTGAAATCAATGTTTTTTTAAGAAGAACAATGTTACCTATACCAATAATTTCTCCTTGAGCATTATCTCCGAAAGTTGTTTTTCCTCCCTTCATCTTGAAAATACTTTCAAAGAGGATTTTGTTACCAGTCATGTGTCAAGAACATACAATATCCATGGACCATGTAATTATGTCGGTAGTATCTTTATTTTCCTAAAAATAAAAGAGTTAGACATTCAAAACCCAAACATTCTTGCATCTGGAAACTTCAGAAAGAAAAATATTAGGAATTCGTATTTTCATTGAAAAATAAGCTTTATGAAAACCTAAAGATAGAGTTTTGTTTAAGGAATTACTTTTTTTCCAATGCCCTCCACACTAACATGTTGTGAAAAATGGATCACTTTGAGGAACAAAATAATTGTTACTAAAAATCAGTTTTAAACTGGTTTAACCAAAACCAAAATTATTTTTTAGAGGTAAAAATTTGGAATACATATTATCAAAATATTCCATAACTATGGTAAATTTTGAAAAACACTTCTTCAAGGAAAATATATCTGACATTAGCTTAATAACTATTTTTTATCCGAAAAAACATTAGTTTTCACACTAGAGTTAATCTCGAAAATATTTTTCATAGAAATTACTTTTTCTAGATCCTTAGAAATTTTATCCTTCTCAAAATTTACTTTCTCATCGATTTTTTAAATACTTTCAAAATCATAAATTTTCTTGTCAAGATCTTTAGAAAGATCTGATATTTCATTAGTAAGAATAGTAATTCTAGAATTTTGATTATCAATATTTTTCTTGACTTAAGAATATTCATTTTCAAGAATCTTAGCAAACCTTGAAACATCTTCATAAATAGGTAAAGTATTATCTTCATCAGAAGAAGATTCTTCATCCAAATATTTATAGTATTTACTATCACTATAATTAGCATTCAAGGATACATTGGTAATAGATTTAGCATTGTGTACCTTGGTCATTAAACAATGATTTTCAATTGGTAACTTGGAAAGTAAACAAATATTCTTCTAACAGGAAGATTCATACTCTGAGGATTCATCAGAAGAGTCTCTGCCACTAGCACTCTAGGTGTCATTGGATTTCAAAACCTTCTTTGCCTTAGCCTTGTATTATTTGTTTCTACTCCTCTCAGAATTCTTTTCCTTTATATCATTTCTCTTGAGTATAGGAAAATCTGGCCTTATATGCCCCGCTCTTTTGCATTCATAACAAGTGACTTCAGAGCCTTTCTTATCCATTATTTCATTCTTTTTATATTTATACTAAATGTATTTCTTCCCAACTATCTTGTTCATCCTATGAGCATGATTAGCTAGTTCATTCTCAGAATGTTTACTTTCACTTGAATCAGATAAAATTGTAACCTTCTTAGATTTAGATCTTGTAACTCTCTCAGGAGTCTTGGATTACATATGATTGAAGTATTTTTAAAATATAACCTTCCATTTCCATTCTTCTTCTTAATATTGACAGCATCTCTCTTCATTCTGGTTTAATGTTGATAAAGGGTTCCAAACAGCTCATCATGAGAAATCTGAGTAACCTTTCTATATTCATATATAGTTATCCTCTAGGATTCGCATTTATTAGTTGTGATGTCTATAATCATGTACACAAGAGCTTAATCATCCAAACCATCTTCACACATGGATTGTAAGGTATTGACAATAGTCATAAACCTCTGTTGTGCACTACACACTGGTTCTCCATATGAAAATAGAAATCCATGATATTCTACTCTAAGCATATCTCTTCTTTTTTTTGATAACATTAGATGTACCAAAATGAGTAACCTCTATTTTCTTCCAAATACAATTTGTATCTTCACAAGAAGAAATCTGGCTATATATATTCTTGTTCATGGAACAGAACAAAGTATTGCATACCAAGTAGTTTAGTTGGTATTCTGTCTTTTATTGATTAGTAAAAGTTCTGATTTCTTTATCAGGAATCTTGTAATCCCTAGTAAGCATAACAAAGTTATCCACTCTAGTGTTAATGAAAAAATTATGTATATGATCTCTCCAATATTCATAATCATTCCATTCAAAAATAGGTGGACTAGTAGGATTAAGATACTCAGTCGAACAAACATTCATTCCTACTATCTCAAAGAAAATATCTTTCCACATAAACTTGTTATTAATAAATGTCTGTAAACAAGGATAAAAATCTTAAAGAAAGGAAAATATAGAACAATGAAAACTTGAGAAAGAAAATGTATATGTGAATATAAGAATTTCAAAAACCTCCTTTGATACCAATTTTAGGATCGAAATAATGATTTAGATGCTCAATATACAAGAGGGGGTGAATTGTATCTTTTAAAAATTTCTTTGGATGTTTTAAAGTTTATATAAAACTTTCAATTATTTTAAAAAGTTTAAAAATGTAAATTCACAATACCTCTTAGTTCTAAAAACTTGCTAGATTCCAGAAATATAGTTCTAGAAATGAAACTTATGAAACGTTTACGAGGGAAAAGATTATACCTTAAAGCATATAGAATCATACTAATCAGAGTACAAGTATAAGAAATTATAAGATAGTTATAATTTCTTTGTTAATAAAAATGTAGCAGAAAACAAACTTGAAACAACACAAGTAATAACTGTGAAATATTTTAACCCAAAGAGTTTGGTATCCAACAACCTTGGATAAAGATACCTTGATTTATACTTTCACGAAATTCTATCTTATCCATAACTGGGTAATCCCTTGATAAGAATATCTGAATATGTCTTTCTATCCCAACAATCCCTCGAACTTCAAGGTGGTCAGCACCACTGTCTTTCTTATCAAGGAAGTCCTTGAAATTTATGGTAGTCGACACCTTTTTCTTCCTATCCCTAGAATCCCTCGATTGTAAATAGCAACAATCGGAGTCGCACGAAGCAATCTGAACAAGATGGTTAGTACGCAAAAATCATGAAATTCTCTCTCTCTAAAAATAACTTCAGTATCATGTAATCTCTAGAGTTATAGAATAATGTTGTTCTTGTTTAAATGAACTCCAATTTACTAGCACATCTCTAATAGTCAGCTCCCTCCTCCAACAGTCATATTTTTCCTTGAATCTCGGAGGGACCTGTACATGTGTCACTCAAATAATGGTTAGTTAGAAATAGAATACATGACATCGTTACATAACTATAACAAAGGCAAGAAAAATATGGTCACTCAAATAAATCTGATTTTCTAAAGTCTAAGGAAAATAATGTTTGGAGTCTAAGAACATTCAAGTTCTATATTGCATGAATAATCAGATTCTATTCATCAAAGAATTCGGAGTCATAATTTTGTAGACCTCAGAGTTTGAATTATGAGGAATTCGACATCTGAATTATCAGGAATTTGGAGTCTGAATTATAAGGAGTTCAAAGTCTAAATTCTAATAAATTTGGAGTCTAAATTCTAAGAAATTCGGAGTCTGAATTTAATATAATTTAGAGTCTCAAATTCATAGAATTAGGAGTCTGAATTTTAGAGAATTAAAAGTCTAAATTTAAGAAAATTAGGAGTCTGAATTTCAGAGAATTCAGAGTCCAAATTTCAGAGAATTTGGAGTCTGAATTTCAGAGAATTCAGAGTCTGAATTTTAGAGAATTTAGATTCTGAATTTCAGAGAATTTAGAGTCTAAATTTCTGAGAATTCAGAGTCTGAATTCAGAACCTCAAAACAAAATAATCTATATCTAAGTATTTATAGAATTCCAAGTTTTTAGATGTGAATCCAAATTTTATACTTAGGAATAAAAATATTTAGATTTAGAGAAATTAAAACATGAACAATAAAAACATGGTAAGCATAAATTTTCCTTCGAGAAGGAAAATTTTCCTTATTAATGAAAATAAAATTTTCCTTAAGATAGAGTGTTTGTGATTTTCAAAACATAAAGGAATGTTAAATTCATAAGAAAACCTTACTGACTAAACAATATTCTATCTAATTCTAGTGAGATAGTAGAGGATGACTATGTAGGAAGTGATCATTAATCTACATTCTATTAACATTACTTTAATTTTCTACTTGTTTAATTTCAATTTCTCCCTCTATTTGTGAAATACATCATACCAGTAGAGTCATTTGGTTTGAAATGATGAATGGTATGTGATTTTTTCTCGATATATGATTATTTTCATTCACTCGATTGAGAAACATTATTAGACATTCACTTAGTTGAAAATAAGGAATTTTTAGTCTGATTAAATAACTCTCAAGAATATTAGTGGTTCTATACGAAAGAAAATAGTGAAGGGTTGGTAGGTGAATATTATTGAACTAAGTCATTGAATTAGTTGATTTATAACAAAAGTAAATAATGATAAATCTGATTAGAACTCATCCTTAGGACTATCAATATTGCATAAAGTTTTTCTTTTTCCATCATCATTTCTATTTTTTCTATATTTTTATTCACCAAAGAACCAACTTCATTTTCTATCTTACATTAAAAATTAAGGAAAAAACAAAATTGATTTAGATAAATAATACATATCCATATACACTCTGAGGGAAACAAAATTTCTCCGACTTATTCTGTTTTTCATGTTTTAAATAAAAATTGCATCTGAACATGGTCTGGGAAACTTGTGTGACCAACTCAACACTATTTCTAGCGATTTAGGTCAATCATTCTATATCTATTTCACCATTTTAGTTAGTGTTTTTATTTTTCATTTCATAATCATATCTGTTTTGGTAATTTTTATTTATTTCCGCTTTAATCTAGGATAAACAAAAAGGTGGATTTTTATTTAATGGATCCTCATATATATGCCCAGTTCACATCCTCGCAGGTTCCATGGGAGAAGTAATACCCACATCAACCAGTGAACAACTACTTTGGATAGGGAGGAATCTAAGAAGAAGATTTTAATAAAAGTGATATATAGGAATTTATGGGAAAATTGGATCATATGATTAAAAGTTCCCCTGATGAAGGAATAAAATGAAGATGACAAACCCTGTACTGAAGAGCTGAAGAACCTTCTTGGTGACATCGTATCCACTCTCATTGAGAAAAGTCAACAATAAGAAGTTGAAGAATTATTACCCATGGTATTTTCTCAAGAGGATATAGAAGAGGTGGTGGAGAGTTTTTAGAATTGTAATATCTTCGACAATATACTATTAAACATTTCTACATAGAGCTATGGTACCTTGAAAATAAATTAAAAGTTCAAACTATTGAAGAAGAATCATTTTCCAATTTTCATTTCTTTGATTTTACAAAAACTCAACTGTCTTCTCACCTCCCGTATGTTATAAAAGAAATATAAAAACGTTGGTAGTGGGACTTTTATGATGAAGATGAAGTGGATGATATAATATTTAAAAAATATTTGGAATGCCCGCAACTACCCCCATCCACACTTGAATACTTCAAAATGGCATTGTACCAGGAAAATGACCTCTGTTCCAAAACTGACGAAGGTGGTGGATTTATTTCATTTCATATTTATAAAAGATAAATTATATATTAATATATTTATTTTGGCCTTATATATTTGTCCCAACTAATTCCCATAACATATGATAATGAAGAAGTATTTGAAGGATACTGATTTGAAGTCAGAATTGAAGAACCGCAATCCATGTGCAATACAAATGTTTTTCCAAGGGTATTTTATGAGCATCAAGAGGTTCAATTGGGGTCATATTGAGTATATTTTCATGTTTATATTATTATATAATTGAGATATAATACAAATATAAGATTCCACATTCGTATTGAGATAATACCACATAAACAATATCCATTTCATCCAAATTATAATAATTTTCAAATAAAAAATGATTTTCATGAAAAATAATAATAACATTTAATTTGGATTATTTATTTTTATTACACAACCTTATAACCTATTAAATTAATTTAAAAACATGGGATGAGAACAAAAATCTCAGTAAGGGGTATAGAAAGAAGAAAAAAACATTAGTCCATGAATACTTTTAAGCCCATGAAATCATTTTAAAAAAACACATACTTGTCACCCATATTTACTTTGTGAAAAATGAGATTCCCACAAAACATAATGAACACCTATAGAACCATAAAAGTATCATAGAACATTACATACATTATCTTTTAACCCTCCCAGCTACCTTATAATTTTTAACCCTCACGGCCACGTTACAATTTGTGTAACCATTGCAGGTACACATTGAGTAACTATATGGATGATATCCATCTTACACATACCCAGTACATTGGAAGGATATATAGGTACCACAATTAATCATAATAAATTCCCAATAACAATAATCATCAAAAAAGAATACTTTCATAAATACATTTACTTTAAAGTTTGTAAGTCGAGAAGTTTAAAAGAGGATTTTTATGAAAAGTCACATAAATTACATATAACTTATATAATAATTAGTAGAACAAAAGGAATATGTGTATTCCCTATAAAAAATGTAATATAACATAATATAAACAAAATATCATCATACAAGTAACCTTAAAACTACACAATTAATGATTTATTAGGTTAACCCAAAGAATGGAAATTGGATTAAGAACTCTCTTACCTTCGGTTTGTCTTAACTAAAACACATTTAAACCTCTATAATAATGGTTAAAATAGTTTTATTAATATCATAAAAAAATATTCATGTTTATAACACCTTATATGATCATAAAATCATTTCACCCTTTAATTATTTGTATTCTGTTCCTTCCATTGTTTTGGGTGCATTCATTACATAATTTCTATTGCCAGTTTGTATTTTATTTTCATGTCATGTGGAAATGAAATTATATAAGTGGAATGAAATTGTATTCATATGTTTTAATAATATATAATAATACCATAAATCATTTTTTATCATATATTATGATGTATCATTATATAAAAAAACAATGATGTTTGTTTAGATCATTTCTTTTGTTTCCCTAATAATCATGAACCTGTTTTATTATATAATTTAATTTAATACGTAGAAATTCGTTATAGAACATAAAATAGGTTAAAAATAAACATTAAATTCTGTTTCAACCATTAAAATTTTTTTATGATCAGCTTTTAAGGATGTAATGGACATTACAAACACATCATCCATGATTTTGGTAAATCGGCACATTTTGGATGGTTCTTTTATTTTTAGAACAAGATGGAGAGGAGAAGAAGGAAGATGGTGAATATTTTACCTGAAAATGGTAGCATAAATAATATATAAGATTATAGAGATTCAATACATCATAGATAAGTGGAGGGAATTATATTATAAGAAAATAGAGGAATTGGAAAGAAAGTACATGAAAAAGGAAGAGGATTCTTACCTCAGGATCTCTTCTCCTTGAGATCCTCCTTAAGGACTTTCTTTTTGGCCTTTTGATTAGAACAGAAGCAATAGGAAGAGGGGAAAAACCATAGTGAAAGGATTTGGTTGAACTTAGACAATTCTCAAGTCTTGAGTAGTGTGAGATGATGAGAGGAATGGGGGTGTTATTTATCGTGTAGAAGAGGAGTGATTTTATATTATTTTAATCATTATTTTAATAATTTTATCTAAACACTATGAATAATCTTGATTCATTTGACCCAAATTAGTAAAAGTTCATGTGGTTTGAAAAAAATGGGCTTACATCAACCTTGAATCACCTATGATGTAGTAAAACAAGTATTTAGCCTTTTTCGTAATTTATCATAATTTACTATTCATAAAAAATCATGAATTTCAGAAAAATCCTAAAAATTAACCCTACCCATATTTGACATGTAGAATTTGAAAATGAACTCCATTTTTTTAAGATAATTTTCTAAATATTATTAATTTAACTTTTAAATAAAATCATAATTTAATCAAAAATAACAATTTAAAATATATAACTCATTTTGCTAACACATTGAAAAATTATTCAAGTTGTCATTAACTTAAATCTATAAGAAAATAATATAATTATTAAATTTTCAATTAATTTGGTTTATAATACAATTTATATTACTATTCATAAGGTTAGGTTACTATTCACCTAAAATCAAGTTGGTTTCATTGGACTCTGAATAACATACTGAACACAATTGTAGATAACTATTTTTCGAAATTAAAAACAAAGAAGTGGAAAAATTATGTAGAAAGGATAGTTATAAATTTCTATGTAAAACGAAGCTTCATGCATTTCAATTTATTTTTATAACCTTGGGGTGTTACATTATCCCCAACTTCTGGAATTTGTACTCTCACAATTTTATTTACTTATTTATCAAGTGATGGTACCTTTCCCTCATATCATTTTAAGATATTCATGTTTCTTCTTCAACCATATGGTTTCTCTACAAAAATTATGCCTAGTGGATTACCTCATTCATAAATACTTTTTCCCTACGATCGATAATCCGAACTAGTTTCTCATCATAAGAATCTTTCTCTTCCCACTGAACTACTTCTGGAATGAAAACATTATATGAAAATGAAACATACTTTCTCAAAATCAAAATATGAAAAACAGTATGTACCTTGAGATAAACACAAATAGAAAGCCACTCAGTGCGCGAATAGTCTAAACTTTTCCAGGATTATATAAGGTCCAAGGAACTGTGTACATATATTTCCATTCTTACCAAAATGCGTAACACTCTTCCTCGGGGAGATTCTAAGAAAAACATGATCATGTACCATTAATGAAAAGTCTTTTTATTAGTTGTCTGCATAACTTTTCTATCTTCTCTGAGTTGTCCTCATGTGTTGCTATATCATCTTCACATACTCATCCACTTCCTCTACAAATTCTGGTCCCATCAACTTCTTTTTCCTGACTTCATCCCAAAAATATGGAGTTTGACACCACTTTACATACAATACCTCAAATGGTTTCATCTTTATAATTGAATAAAAACTATTATTATAAGAAAACTCAACTAAATAAAGATGTTTATCCCAAATTCTTTGGTGGTCCATTGAACAAACATTGAGTTCATCCTCCAATGTCTGAATCATTCATTCTAATTTTCCATCTTATTAAGGATAAAAATATTTACTAAAATTTAATTTTGTTCCCAATGACATATGAAGGCCCTCTTAAAGAGAGAAGTGGACATGGGATCTTGGTTAGATACAATGGAAATAAGAACTCTATGTAACCTGAAAATATCTTTGAGGTACAATCGAGAAAGATGATCCAAAGAAATTGTATTATAAATAGACAGAAAATATGAAAAAATTTTCATCCAGTCAACAACAACCAAAATTAAATTGTTACCTCAAGAAGTCTTAGGTAGTCCTGCCACAATGTCTATGGATACATTCTCCTATTTCAACTCTAGCACTAGAAAAGGCTGAAGAATCCCCTTAGGTTTTTGTAGCTCTAAATTTATCTTATTGACATGTCAAACATTTCATGGTAAAATTTGGAAAATCTATTTTCATTCTATCCCATCAATAATACTCCTAAAGGTCTCTTCACATCTTAGTACTTCTAGGAAGAACTAAAAATAGATAATTATGAACTTCACACATAAATATTTCTTCAACTATGAATCACAAGACACACACAAACTTTTTCCAAATATTAAAACACAATCTTTATCAAGGTTAAATTATGTAAATATAACCATTTTAACCAATTATACCTTTTTATAGCTCATGGGATTCCTTTTGTGCCTGCTTAATTCTGTCTGATAATGATGACTGCCTTGAAACTAGAAACAAAATAGATGTATTCCATGTACCAACAACTTATATTCCAAAATTCATTAAATAATTAATCAACGGATCATGTTACAAACATAACATGGTTCATGATGCATGATGTTTTCAAATCATGTCATCCACTACTTTTGTTTTCTTTTCCCAGATGGTAATTGATCATGCAATCATAATCATTTATCATTTCAATCCATCTTCTCTACCTCATGCATAATTCCTTTTGAGTTAATATATACTTATGACCTTTATGGTCAGCATATAGTTGACAGTTGACTCTGTATAAATGATGCCTCCATGTTTTAAAAGAAAAAATCATAGCTACCAATTTCAAATCTTGTGTTGGATAATTTGACTCATGTGGTTATAGTTGTTTTGAAGCATATGAAATTACATAATCATTTTGCATCAGAACAAAACCAAGTCCCTTCAGTGAAGCATCACTATAGATGAAGAACTCACCATTTCGGGAAGGCAAATCCAAAACTAGAGAATTGACCAATCTCTTCTTTAGTTCTTGAAAACAAACATCACATTATTTTATATAAATAAATTTAACCCCATCTCATGTTAACTTAGTTATCAGGAAAGCTAACTATACAATGATTTTAAAAAACCATCTGTAATAACATGCTAATATAAGAAAAATATGAATCTCTGTAACATTTTTATCTCCTATCTATGCATTAACCACTTTTTTTTTTGGAAGGATCAACTATTATTCCATCCTTATTTACAATGTTCCCAAATAAATATGTTACAACCAAAAATCACACATGATTAATTTTCCATATAGTTTCTTTTCCATTAACATTTTTAAAACAACCTTTAGATTTTATAATGCTCTTATTTTCTATTATAAAATTATGTAATGTCATCAATGAACACAACTATAAGATTATCTAAGAACTCATGAAATATTTTATTCATAATATCCATGAATAAAGCAGCTGAATTAGTTAACACAAAAATCCTAAAAAACTCATAATGCCCATATCAAGTACAAAAAGTTATTTTTTGGATGTCATCCTGCTTCACCTTCAGCTGATGGTATCCATATCTCATGTCAATCTTGGAAAAATAATGAGCTCACTAGAGATAATCAAACAAGTCATCGATATGAGGAAAAAGATAATTGTTTTTTCTAGATATTTTATTCAATTATTTATAATCAATGAAAAGTCTCATGGAACCATATTTCTTGTAAACAAACAAAAAAAGGGAACCCATGGTGAAGTGCTAGGATAAATTAATCATTTATCGATAAAATCATTCAATGGATTTTTCAATTTATGAAGTTCCATTTGAGTCAATCAATATTGGGGTTTTGAAATTGTATTTTAATCCGTAACTAAGACAATTGTTAATTCAACTTCTCGATTAGGAATTACACCAGTTAACTCATTAGAAAAAACATCAAGGTATTCGTTTAGCAATAGTACATCATTAATCTGGAAAGTCCATTTTTTTAAAAAATATGTGAAAGATTGAATTAATTTCCATCTTTCAATAGTTTCTCATCTTCCTGATATGTTATCAATTGTATGGGGTTTTTATTGTATAAAAACTAAAATTATTTCTGAAAAACAAATTCATTAGATCTACAGTCAATCTTATCATGCTAAATAGAAAGTCAATCCACTCATAGAATGACATAAACTCTACTAAGGTAAAAACATCAAGGTTTGAAGGTAAATTCTGTCCACATACCATAATAGAAAGATTCTTATAATTCCTCTTTAATATAATATTTCCCTCTATGTTTTAACAATAAGTTCCAGTCTCATTTGGTGAGGTGATATTTCCAATTTACCAGAAATTTACTCCAAAATAACGGAATGTATTAACACAGTATCAAACAAAACATTAGAAAAAACTATGTAAACAAATAAGTTACCTGATACAACATCATTGTATGCCCTTTCATTTGCTAACATAGTCGCAAAGGATCTTACTATACCTTTTTGTTTATATTTTGGCTTCTTTTCATTATTCAGATCTCTCTTTGTGTAAGAATTTGCGAGATTCACCACCTCTCCACATTTAAAACACTTTACGGTTTGCTTATCAGGAGTAGTCTTAGTATCATTTTCATTACAATATCGGGCCATATGTCCAAACTTGCGACATAAAAAAACTTCCCATTTTTTGTAAGGCATTCTTCATGGTGCTTTTTTCCACTCATTTCACAAACTAGAAACTGGAATTTCATACCATCAAATTTCATTGGTCGATTCTTAACCATTGATTGTCATCTGGACCTTTTATTCTCCTAGTTATCAAATTATATATGATTATAATCAAAATCCATCTCTACCCTCTCATAACATCGAACATGTTTCTCATAAATTTTTGATTCACGGGAGGCCAATGCCCTTCGATATCTTTTCTTTAATCCTAAGTAAAAATAGTTCATATTTCTATCAAGATCCAGAATAATATTTGGAGAATACATTGCCTATCAGGTGATGTTTCATTCATACATAGCCACTAAATCTTTTTTCTTTTTCTTTAATTCAAGTAATTGCTTCTCCATCCAAAGTCACGCTACCTTAGGAAAATATTTTTCAAGGAAATTAATTTTAAATAAATCCCACTCTAAGGCATCAATATCCTCTCTATCTTTGATATTTTTGAACATTGACCACCACTAATCATATTCACCTTCATAATGAGAGATGTCAAGATTTACCTTTATATTATCTGAATAGCCCGTAACATCGAATATCTTTTCAAGGGTCTTAATCCATCCTTCATTCGCTACTCAGTCAGAAGATCCATTGAATGTAAGAGGGTTTTGTCACATAAAATATTCCATTATCATTATGTTTTTTTGTGATAACTCTGGTTGTTCACTTGCATGGAATCCACCACCATTTATTTCCTACATCAGCTAATACATTATTGTCCCAAACTTCTCAGTTCTAATCCCTATCACTCTAGGCTATTGATTAGGAAGGATATCTTTCTATCGATGTATCTCCTCTTCAGCTTCCCTGTTTCTTCTTCGAAAAACCATTCTGAACAAACATATATTAGTCAATGAAACATGGTAATATTCAAATGATATATAATTTCAAATTAACCATAAAGTAAAAAATCATTTATGGTATTCTGTTAACATCACCATAACCCTTAAATTTATCTAACCCATCCTTTGATACCAACTATAATGACCCGACCTTTTTACATTACAAAATATAGAATTTTAGATAAGAACTCACTTACTTTCATATTGAGGATATTTTCAGGTTTATATTTTTAGAGAATTGGGATATAATACAAATATAATAATACACATTCATATAGAGAATATATCACATAAATAGTATCCATTTCTTCAAAAATATAATACTTTTCAAATAAAACATGTTTTCCTTGACACATTTTCATACCAATTAACTTTTCTTAATTCGTTTTCTTACACAAATTATAACATATTAATATAATTTAAAAACATGGTATGAGCACAAAAATATCAGTACATGATACAAAAATAAGAAAAAAAACATTAATCCATGAATACTTGTAAGCGCATTAAATCATTTTAAAAAAATAATAGTTGTCATCCATATATACATACTTTGTGAAAAATTAGATACCCAAAGAAATAATGAACATAAATAAGGCCATAAAGGAATCCCAGGGAATTATATACATAATCTTATAATTCACTTGGTGACCATATAATTTGTAACCCTCACGGCTACTTAACAATTTGTGTAACCATTGCAGTTAAACTTGGAGTAATCAAACAGTTGACCTCTAACTTACACATACCCAATGCATTGAAGGGATATATAGTTCATATGATTAATCATAATAATTTCTCAACAACCATAATCATCAAACAAGAATACAAACATAAAAATATTTACTTTATATTTTGTAAAACTAGATGTTTAAAAGAGGATTTATAAGAAACATCAATAAAATAACATATAACTAATATGATAATCTGTAGAATGAAAGGAATATGTGTGTACTCAATAAATAAACATGAAATAACATAATATATAAAAATATAATCACACAAATCAGCTTAAAACCACACAATTAATGAAGTAGAAGGTTAACCCAAAGAATGGAAATTGGGTTAACAATCCCCTTACATAGGGGTTTTCTTATTTCAAACTCATTTAAAACTTATGAATAATTGTTAAAAGAGTTTTATTAATATATTAATTAAAAATATTCATGTTTATAACCCCTTATACGATCATATCATTATTTACCCATTTAATTATTTTTATTTTGTTCCATTCATGGATTTGGGTACATTCTTAACATGATTTCCATGGTCAGTTTGTATTTAATTTTCTAATCGTATGGGAATGAAATTTCAGAAGTATAATTAAATGGTATTAATATTTTTACAAAATAGTTAACGATACCATAAATAATTTTTTTATCATATATTATGACGGATCATTAGATAAAACATTTATGATGTCTATTTAGATCATTTTTTGCAGTTCCTCGATAATCATAAATTGTTTCATTATATAATTTAATTTCATATATATTAGTTCATTCCAAAAAATAAAATAGGTTACAACATACCCTTTAAATTCCATTTATTCCAATAAAATGGATTTATTATTAGATTTTAAGGATGTATTGGATATTTCAAACACATCATCTACAATTTTGGTAAATCGGCACATCGTGGACTGTATTCTTATTTTTAGAACAAGACGGAGAGGAGAGGAAGGAAGATGATAAATATTTTACATGAACATGGTATCATACAGAATATATATGATTATAAAGATTTCATACCTTCTGAATAAGTGTAGTGATAGATATTTTAATAAAAGAGAAGAATTGGAATGAAAACACACGAAAAAGGAAGAGGATTCTTACCTCTTCATCTCTTCCCCTTGAGTTCCTCATTAAGGCCTCTGGTTTTGGTATTTTCGGGAGACCAATAGATCTAGGAAGTGGGGAAGATCCTTGGAGAGGGGATTTGGCAGAACATAGTCAATTGTCAAGGCTGTATTGGTGTGAGAGGAAGTGGGTAATGAGGGTGGTAGTTATAGCGAAGGAGGTGGGTGATTTTATATTATTTTAATCATTATTTTATTATTTTTTCTTAAGACTAAAAATAGTCTGAATTTATGTGACCCAAAATAGTAAATATTGAATGTGAATTCAAAAAATGTGGTCCTACATCATCCTTTCATCACTTATGATGTAGTAAAACAAGTATTTATCATTTATCTTAATTTATCTTATTTTATTATTCCTAAAAAATTCATGAATTTCAGAAAAATCCCAAAAAATCACCAAACAAAAATTGGGATGTTTAGAATTAAAAAATGAACTAAATTTTTTTAAAAAAATTCACAATATAATTAATTTAGTTTTTAAATAAAATTATAATTATTCATAAATAACAATTTTAAATATATAACTCATTTTTTAACACCATAAAAATTATTCCAGTTGCCATTATCATATATCCATAAGAAAATAAAATTTTAAATAAATTTACTATTAATTAGAGTCATATTACTATTCATATTACTATTTATAAGGGTATGATACTATTCACAAAACAAACAAGTTGGTTCCATTTGAATCCAAATAACTTTCTGATCACAATTGTAGATGACTGTTTTTGAAAATTTAGAACACAGAAGTGGTAAAATTATGTTTAAAAGATAGTTATAAATATATACCTAAAACAATGTTTCTTGCATTTCAATTTATTTTTAAAATCATAGGGTGTTACACATATGAGGCAGTGAATCAAACCTTAAACTCATTTAATTTTTTTAAAAATGTTCTATAACTTGATCTCCCTGATTTTCATTTTCTAGAACAAGTATCATTTTTTCTTAACCTTATAGAAGATAAATAACTTAAGGTAGCTACCATAGAAGAAAAACAGGATCTGGAAGTTGTAGAAGAGGCATCCTCAAATGAAGAAGAAAAACTATATGGTTAATTATTTGATAATCTAATTAGAAGTAATTTGGAAGAATACATGCCATTTTCTAATAAATATTGAACAAAAATGAAGATTTATCTTGTAATAAATATAGATCCAACTCAGGAAAGTGAGTATAAGTCCACTCAAGAAGTGGTTGATAACGTTAAAGAAGATCTGGGACCTACTGTTATGTAATTACTCACTAAATATCACTATGGACTTCGTCTAGATAGAGTCACAATAGAGGAAGAGTCTCTTGTGGCTACTCATGAAGAAATAAAATCAGAAACTTTTACAAATTAGGGGGGATAATTTTGACCAAAACAGACTTGTTTAAATTTTATTCAATTTTAACTAATTATTAGCTCTGCCTTGTTTGAACATATCCAGGAATCATAAGTTGAGTATCTACTGGATGCAGATGCCTTAAAAGGTGTGGATGAGGAGACCCCACATTTCATCATTCCACCCCCACATTATCAGATGCACCACATTGATCATGGGGTGGACATACAAAAATCTATCAATGGGGACCTCCATGAACCAATTAAGCTAAGTATCTTTAGAAGTAAAATAATGTGGTGGTTTTCATCCCACACACACCATCCATTAGAGGATTAAGGATGACCAAAATACTATCTATATGTGGATAATCTAAATACTACCCCTTTTGAGAGGGAACACAATACTCTTTACCACTCTCTTTCTTTTTCTATTTTGTTATATTTTAATAAAATTTCTAATGATTAATTTTTTTCAATATAAGATATCACAAAGTGGATTGAAATATATGATTCTAGATAATGTTTTTTACAAATCACCCAGGGGAGAGACTAACTCAATCGTATTGGATAAATTAAAAAACACCAAATAGTTTCTAACCTTATCATTTTTTGACACTGGTAATTAATAATATGCCATTAATTGAAAAAAAATTCACTGAACGCCATGGAGGGTAGAATTATTGATAAGTTTGGAGGAATATATTCAAACTTATTTAGGAATAAAATACAAATATTTTTAGGATCTATTATGAAATATATAATTAATTAAATTAAATTAAATTAATAAAACATAAAAAACAATCACAAAATAGTTTTGTGTATAAATATTTTACATTCCCATATTTATAGTTATTGTGTTGATTTTTTTTCAATCATTTAATGGATATTTGTTTTTGTCCTTGGTTTAAATACCATTCTAGAATTAAATAATTTCACTGGGTCTGAAATTATGAATGTTAAATGATTTTTGAGTGAATTTTGAAACTGGTTTCATGGAAATTTCTTCTGAGAAAAAACAAAATTGATTGTGAGTGAAAATATTTCTATGGATTTTAAGTTATAACATAAGGACACTATACATTTAAACTTAATATGAGGTAACTTTTCCTATATGAAATAGAACACCTTAGATATTTGAATCAAAATAAACTGATATAAATCATTAAAAACTGGACTAAAATTAAAAATTGGGCTCCCATAAATAATCTTTGAGACATTGGCACTATGTGTGTGAGTTTAATCTTATTTTACAATTTTAGTAATTTTATTTGAACAATACCTCACACATTCATGCCTAGGAATAAATTCAAAAAAAACAAACAAGATCCTAGTAGTCAATAATTAATTCATTCACGTGAAATGAATATTGAACCTATATGATGAAAGGGGAAATTTACTTAAATGAAATTCATTTGAGTTGTTTCCATGAAGTGTTAAATTGAACACGGGTTTCAAAAACATGGGAAAAGGTCATATGGAAGTGCTTGTTGTTAAAATTTTAATTCCACTACAATCTAAATTATTACACTCATGGAATTGTACCTTTAATTGGATTGAAGGAGTGAATTGAAATCTTAGATTTGGCATGATAATTCAAGAAATTGATGAATCGGGGTATACTTCTGCTCAAGATTGTATATTACGATATCGGTAGGATGAATTTTATATTTTTATTTTTTAAAGGATAATTCAAAGAATTTCATTGATGTAAAATAGTGCAAGAATGGGGGAATGATGTGAATTGAAAATTTGAATAATTATTATTTTAATTTCATATAAATTAAACCCAATTCAAGTAAATTATTGGTAAATTTTGGGTATTGTGATTTTTTATAAGTTGTACATTATTTAAAATCATCTAAATTTTTTTATGTTTATAGATTTATTCATTTTTTGATTCAATCATGTAGTAATAAATTGATTTTTAAATTTGAATTTTAAATTATTCATCTCAATTTTGAACTCAACTATAAACTGCTAAATGGATAAATTCTTGGTTTTAATTATTTTATTCAATTATTTTTAGACTTAAATGAAAACGTCGTAAATTTGAAATATGAATTAATAAGATATTCCTAAATTTGATATCTAATTTTTTCATCATTTATTCTTAAATAGTTAAATGTAACATTGGATTTTTAATTTTTTTTAAAATAAAACTCTCAAAAAATTAGTGTCTTTTTCAATATGGGACAAAATTTGTTAATTAAAAACGATCTTTGAGGATTTATAATTAATTATAACTGATTTTAAATTGATTGATTTTAATTTTAAATTCAATTTGAATTTGATCTTTGATTTAAATTGTGTAAAGGCATTAGATTTGTGATTTTAAATGTTTTTTATTTCTATAATTGATAAGAAAAAATTACTTCATTAATATATACATTATTTTTATGAATTGTGTGGGATGGAAGTTTTAATAATGCTATAAGTTTTATGTATGTTGAAATGGGTGACCGTATCGGATTATTACCATCTCAAGTCCAATTGTGGACCTGAGAGTTAGGTACACTGTGGGATTACCCCCACCGGGAAAAATAAAAACGTGGTAACTGATCTGCTTTTTAGGTAAAAAAATTTAGAAAACAAATTAATATATTTGAAATGCTGGACCATAATGACCCTCATCACCTATATTGATTTTAAATAAATGTAAATATAAACTATTTAAAAAATTTATAATATGAAATATTAATAACAAAGATAAATATTAAATATTTAATAAAAACAATAATTAACAATATTAATTATAGGGATAATTAAAAATATGATATATTAGTTTATGTTAATATATTTTTAAATGTTTTAAAATAATTTTATGCAACATCAAATTTTAATCTAATATATATATTTTAATAAAATATTTTATATTTAATAACACTTAATTAGATAACATTTTAATAACAGTTTTTATTAAATATTAATAATAAAGATATTTTTAAAGAGTTAACAATAATGATATCTAAAAATATAATACATTGAAATATGAATGAAAGTTATCAGTGCAAATTTTCACTATGAATATTAAATAAAATTATTTTTGTAATATATTCATTGAAAATTTTCACTTGAATTTTGAAGGGAACTTTGCACTATAAGTTTCCAGTTGAAATTTTCAATAAATGTTCACAATGAAAATTTTCGATGTAAATTCTTTATAAAAAATTTCATTTTTTATTTATGTATTAATGTATCTACATTTTAATAAGCCTTAATTTTAAGGGAATATTTAAGATTGAAATTTTAAGTGGATGTCTGCACTGAAAATTGTTAGTGGATGTTTTCACCATAAATTTCATGTGGGAGTTTTCACTGTAGTTTTCAGTGAAATTTTTTTTGTGGGTGTGTGCACTAAAAATTTCTAGTGTAAATTTATATAGGAAAATTACATTGTAAAATTAAATATAAACATAAAAATATATTATTTTTCCCCGTATTCATTCAAATATAATTTTTCACTGTAAATTTCTAATATCTATGTACTGGAAATGTACAATGTAATATTATGATGTATAGAAATATCATTATATGGTAACAAGTATGATTTTTAGTGAACATTTATAAGGTTCATGGTGTGTAATAATGATACATTGGAAATTTTTCACTCACATTTTTCATTATAAATTTACAGTGGAAATTCAAAATGAAAATTTATATGGTAAATTCTCAATGTAAATTTTTATTGTAAATTCCAAATATAAATATGTGAATGTATTTATTTATATAGTAATGATACTATAAATTTTTAGTAGTGTAAATTTTCAATGAAAATTTCCATTAAAAATTATTTTTTATTTATGTATTAATATATTTTCATTTAAAATGTAAGTGAAAAGTAGAGATGTAAATTTCTGAGGTACATTTACACGGAAAATTTCCAGTATAAATTTCTACCAGATATTTCCATATAGAATTTGTATTGTAATTAATAGTTTCATATTAAAAATATATATAATCAATATTATATATAATAAATATATTATGAAATATCCATATCTACTAAAATCATCAATAACGATTGTGAAGTATGAGTACTCACCCCTTTCCTCAATAGAAAATGATCCACGTATGTATGTATAAACTAATTCAAAAATCTCTTCGGCCCTTTCACATTTTCAACTAAATGTGGCTTTGTACATTATACCTTCTAATCATGCATGACATAGACAATGTGGTTTCAATTTAAATGAATCTAAATATCCATATTGGTATAATTTAGTCAAGAACTTTTCATTTACAAGACCTATTATGTGATTCCATAGTTGGGTGTGGTATGAGTCATGTGAATCAGATTCATTATTGATTTTCATTATTTAGTTTGTGTAATCAAACACATAAGGATCATTATTTAAATTTTATTTACCATAAACAATGTTATCAATATAAAATAAAAAACATTCATTTCTAAACATGAAAAAAAGTCCATCTGTATCATGTCTGGATATAGATATAATGTTTTTGGAAACCGAAGGAACAAAATAAAAATCCATTAAAACCAAGATCATTTCAGTCAAAAACATGCGGATGTGGTCCTCAATATCTACAAAAATAAGTTTAAATTTGTTGGATTCTTTTATATATACCTATTCTTGGTCAATATTTCTAAATCTACTTGGTTTCGGTAATTGAATACATTTGTTAAAAACATAAACTATTTCTAATACCCAATTAGTAGAAATAGATAAATTGCACTGGATAACAAATGCACCTGAAGCATTCCCTAGATTGTTTGACTATGTTCAATTTTTCTCTTAATGGCCCTTCTTGCCACATGTGAAAAAAAAATCATATTCCCATTATTTCCCCTTGATATTCTTCTTCATGGATTGGAATAGAATATTTTTGGGTTTAGATCACTTTTCTTTCCCATTCAGTTAGTTTTCCATAAATATTAAAGGTTTTTCGCATTTCATCTCCTAATATACATGGTGAAGATGATTAAGAATAAATGAAAAAGACTTCTCAATGTTGTTAAAAATAACCTTTACAATAATAAATGGACAAGATCTGAGGGTTTTGATATTAGATTTCCAATTGTTCCTAGTATTATGTGGAGTTTAAACCATAGAACCTCTAGGCGCTCGATATAGCCAATGAGCTTTAGTACGTGATACCCTTATAGGGCACCATCTCCTTGATTTCTCTGATAGATCACCTAAAAAATCTAAAAATATTCTTTCCTCTTTTATGGTAAAGTCCATTTAGGTTCTCAATTATGTTATACACATCCATTTTTTAATGAGTCTTCTTGAGTTTACAAGACATAGAAGATAGCATTAAACATTGAATGGTGAAATATGCTGTGAAATTGGTCAGTAAAATTTTGAGGGGAAATTTTACATTTTATTGTGTATATATTAATATATCATGTACACATACACTGCGAATTTGTATTATAAATTCTCACTAGATAAACTAGTAGTATATTTATAATAGGAAATATATGATGTGTTGGAAATAAACACTTGAAATTTCTAATACATGTTTCCATAGGAAATTCATAGTGGAAATAAAAAATATAATTTTCCACTGAAATTTTGTATTGTTTATTTTTCTAATAATTTATTCCCATTTTTAATTTAAGTATAAAATAAAACTGGAAATTTAAGATGAAAATTTTCATTTTTAATTTTTACAATAATTTGTCAATGCATGTTTTCAGTGAAAATTATTGTGTATGAATGTATGCACTAAAAATTTCTAGTGTAAACATATATTGTAAATTACATTATAAATTTAAATATATACATATACATATATGTTTTTTTTTTAATTTTCATTCAAATATACTCTAGAAAGAGCCAATTGAAATTTTTTCTGTAAATTTGAAATGTATATGTATGTATCGAAAATATATAATGTAATATTATGATGTATATCGATATCAATGTATGCATGTGTGTGGGATTTTTAGCGAAACTTTCTATGGTTTATGCTTTGTAGTAAAGATACATTAGAAATTTTTCAATCAAAATTTTCTTTATAAATTTATGGTGGATATTCCCATTGAAAATTTTCATGAAAAATTATCAATATAAAGTTTCCCTGGAAATTCACAACATAAATTTTTGAATGTATTTATTTATAGATTTATGTAACTATAACTTTTATGTGGATGAAATTTTCAATTCAAATATCCTCTAACAGATTGAAATTTTTATTTATGTATTAATATATACTGATTGAAATTTTTTGTGAAAATTAGAATTGAAAATTTCCACTGGATATTTGCACTGGAAATTTCGAGTGAAAATTTACACTAGAAATTTACAGTGTAAATATTCTTATGAAATTTTTAGTTTAATTAGCTAGTGTCATATTACAAAAATATATTCAATATTATATATAATAAATATCATAATAAATATTATATATATATATGTGTGTGTGTGTTTGTGTGTGTAATAAAAATTATATATATATATATATATAATTATTTTCAAAAAATAATAAACAATGTATACTAATTGAATTATAATAAAATTTAAAATATACACAATAATTTTAATAATTATATTTAAATTGTTTTGTATATGGAAATTATTAATAAATATCAAGTAATATATGTCTTTTTATATTAAATATATATAGTAGAGAATAATTATGAGGAGGTGGACGACCTAAAAAACTGAGAATATATGCATTTTTGTCCAAAAAACCCCAAAATGAGCATCAGGTTAAAGTACCAACTTTAGATGATTTTTATCTGATGGTATGTGGGTCGTGTCAGCTATCATGAACCGTCATCAACTATTATGTTGTGGAAAGGGGATATATATATATATATATATATATATATATATATATGCTCCCCTCCCATCCCCTCCCCACCCTACCATTGAGAAGGGCGGAAATTATGCGCATGTGGATCATCTTGCTACTATGAGAATATTTGGATACTTTAACTATGCCCTTAATCCTACCATCGAGCATACTTTCACGACCCTTCTACCCTGAAAAAAATATCTACTTCCTTGGGATGAAATCCTGATCTTTCCTTAGGAACACCCCTGCTACCATGCAGGCACTTGTCGACTGAAAGAGAAGCGAGATGCTGGACCTAATCCTTGAAAGTGGTAATTGTATCCAAACACACTTTAATTCTCGGTGTGGAGATTATGATAGAGTTTACCACGGATCTTTTCTGTGGGGGCCACTTACAATCATGGGAGGATTTAGAAGAGGAAGGGTTGTTTTCTGGAAACACCTTTCAACCAGTGGCAACCTACCCAGGCGGCTGTGAGAGAATTCTCCAAGGTGGGTAGCCAACCATGGATGAGTATCCTGCAGCATAAATACTTCTCAAGGGTAGATGATCTTCCAAATCAACTGAAGAAAAAATGATTTTCCGTCCTCTCTTTAAATGGGATAAAAATCCCAAGATCTGTATATGTATAATATTTGGTGATCCTCTAACATGATTTGAAAGATATAATTGATTTGGCCTCTATTTATCCATTGGTTGTAGGATTCAAGTTGATCTATGTTAAATCCTCTTGTTTTTCCTCCGTTTATGTGTGTTTTTGCTTCCACAAACCTCTGTGGCGTACCTTACAAGTGGTATAATAGTGATTTGGTGTGATCAGAGATGAAACGGAGAACCAACAAAAAAATTATACATTTGAAAGAAAATTTATGTAGGTTGGAATATATTTTTGAGGTCAGATTCTTAATAGGAGGATGATATGATTCCAATGGTTCAAGCGGTGCTGAAAACGGAGTTGAAAATAAGGAGATAAGCTTGGTCAAAGTTTGATCAAAAATGCGGTTGGATAGTAATACCTACTAGAGAAGACAATATTGTTCATTTCACTGATGAAAATTCCAGCAAGCTTATGATATCTATTCCAATGTTCCATGTCAGTGCCATGTCATTGCCACGTTATCGTCACATTGGTAGGAAATCTGGACCGTTGTACTTGTTTTGGTGATATCTTTCCAAATCTGTGTCTGCTTTCGACAATCCAAGAGTTGATTCCGACTATTTCAACCATTATGAACGCATATGTATAGTTAGTTTTTCAAAATCCTCACTCCATAAGCTGGATTAAGAAGGGTGGAACATCAACGGTGGTGATCACATTTCTGTGACAATGGTGATGGCTAGTTGTGAAGCACTACCAAAATTTGAGATAGAGAAGTTCGATGGTTAGAACAACTTTATCTTGTGGAAAAGCATAATGAAAAATATTATGTTGCATCAGGGAATGATCAGACCATTGATTGGAGAAAAGCCTGATACAACTAGTAATAATTATTGGGAAGAGATCAATATGTAGGTTGTCGGCACAATTTGACTCCGTTTGGAGAATGAGGTAAATTACTCTGTGTTGGACAAGACATCGCCAATGGATATTTGTAAGTTGTTAGAGTAGTGGTATATGGAAAAGTCTCTCACCAAACAAATATTCCTGAATAATAAATTGTACCATTTGAGCATAGACAAGGGAATAAATTATTTGGATCACACAAATGAATTCAACCACATCCTGACATAGTTATTAGGTCTCCTGTGAAGTTTGGAGAGGAAGACAAAGCACATTTTCTTTTTTCCACACTACCAAGTTTATTTTATGGACTTGTGACTACATTTATTGTGGGGAATGAAACATTTATAATGGATGAGGTGATGTCATCCCTCTAAGATTCGGATGCATTCCGAAGACCAAGGACGCATTCAGGCAACCAAATCTTGGTGATGTGAGATGATCAACAAGGGAGGAGCTGATATTAGATGTTAAGAGGTAAGGAATGGATACCAAAATCGAGGGGACATGATCCTTGTGAAATCACATGTTTTTGGTGTGAGAAACATTTTCACTACATAAGTGACTATGTATAGTAAAAATAGTACGTTGTTGTGAATGAGAAAGACAAAGATGAGGTTATGAACATCACATAATTTTCGGTAGATGATGAAATCTGCATGACAACGGGAATCATGCACTCAGATGGGGGAATCGAATAGGAAGAAGTACAATGTCATTACTGGAAAAATATGTTCATATAAACCAGGAATGTTGATTTTTATAGAAGAAGAATTAGAAACCTCAAAATAAAAAGGAAGAAATATGTATTTTGAATTTTGGGAGGTTGGTATACATTTTTATGATATAAGGTTTGTTTCAAACCTTTCAGTAGGTGTGATATTCGGTGAGACTTGGTGATGGGTCAACAATCATGGTTTGAGGAGTCAGGAGAGTGAAATTGAAGACGCCCAATAAAGGAGTAAAAAAACTGGCTGACCTGAAATTTATTTTGAGGATGAGATAGACCTTGGTATCATTAAATAGGCTTAGTGCGAGAGGATACAATATTTCTATAGTGGGTGGAGTGTTGGAAGTCTCACGTGGTGATGAAATGATGCTTGATGGGAATGATTCCCTAGGGTTGTATCATTTGATGGGTACTGTAGTCAGCACCAGCTTGATTGAAGATAGTGGAAGTGCCATGTCATCTGGCATGAAGGAGCGTCTTCACATTTCTAATGAAGTTTTGAACACCTGCAAGGAGGCTTCAGGACTAGCTCTACTCCAAATTGGTCTTGAGGGGGAGATTTTTGTGGGCCACTCCCAATCAGGGGAGGATTCAGTAGAGGAAGGGTTTATTGTTGGAAACACCTTTCAACATGCAGAAACCTACCTTGGAGGCTACATGAGAATTCAACAAGGTGGGAATCCAACCATGGACGAGTAGCCAGCAGTCTGAAGACTTTATAAGGGTATATGAGCTACCAAAACCACCGGAGAAAAGATGATTTTTCTTCAACTATTTAAATGGTATATGAATTCTATTATCTATAGATGTGTAATATTTAGTGATCCTCCTACATTTTTTTAGAGAGATAATGGAGTTGGCCTCTATTTCTCCTGTCAATGTAGGCTTCAAGCCGAACAATGTTAAATACTCTGTTTTTACTCTGTTTATGTGTGTTTTTGTTCCCACACACCTCCGCTGCATCCCTTACATTTCCCCATGCTCCTGTTTTATCTTTTAAGGAGAGGTTCACACCAAATTCTTGATGAATGTACTCAATGAACTCAAATGACCAACTAGTTTTCCAGAACCTCCATAACAAACACCCAGGTACACCAGTCCACTTTTCCCTCCACCATGATGTTTAAGCTTCTGTAACTTTACATCACACCCAAAACAATTTAGAGATGAAAAAAGAATCTTCCCAGAGCTTGGATGAAGTTTGATTGAAGGTGATAAACCCATATCATGGTCAACACCACCTTCTGGAATCCAATTCAAGAAATCCATGAATTCCAAATTAAGTGTGACACAACTATATCTTGGAACACAACCCTCAAAACCTATGGTTTGGTGATAATCCATGAACTGGCCTACTTCTAAACTACCTGCACCTAGAATTATACCAGATTTCAATAAAAATAGAGCCCCATTATCAATGTTCTTTTCCGAAACCATTATTCAAAAATTATGTGAAAAGAAAAAAACCAAATTAATCTATGCCTACTTAGTTTATGCCAAATATTAAAGACCATGAAGTTAATTCTAGGACCTACCCAGTACGGTTCTCATTAAAATTACTCCTCATGTAATTTTTAACAATAATCATTTTCCACTTCACCTAAAAAGTGGTGTGTCGCTTCTATAGAGTAATTTCTTAATGAAAAAATAGAACTCGATCAATGGAAGGAATTTCTCTAACCTGAAGATTCTTGTTCAAGCTCTTAACTTAATTGATCATGACCCTTGGACATTACATGAACAGCCTATTCAAGAAAGGAAGAAGAATTGCTCAACAATTAAATTCAAGGTGTAGGGAGAGGGAGAAGCTTCATTTCCTATAAATATTATCCCATTCCCCACTATAAAAGGATGTGATCCTTGTCCATTTGTTGGTTCTTGATTAGCTGATGATTTATTTTTAATTATCCTCTTTTTAATTCTAATTCATGCTCTATTATTTTTTCATTAGTTTTTCCTTCTCTTCTCCCAAAACATCTTCATGTTTCCAACCCCTATGGCAACCCAATGATCTCAATCTCCATGATTATGGAGAATTAACCCATAGTGCATGGTCCAAGGGGAATCATAATGGTGTTCTTGAATTTATGTATTTATTTCCCAATCCTCTATCTAATTATAGTTTGATAGTCAAGGTGGAGTATAGTGGAGGTGATCATAACTCTATATCCCATTAACTCCATTTCATTCCTATACTTGTTTAATTTCAATGTCTCCCACTATTCGGTACACACATCATACCAATGGAGCCATGGGGTTCGAAAGGAATAATTGTATGAAATTGTTTCCACATTTTTGGGTATATTCATTTACTTGATTAAGGAATGATCTTACTTAGTCATCAAGGAGAATACATAAAATTACGAATTTGATTAAGGATCTATCAAGATAATTAGTGGTTCAAACATAATAAAATTATGGGGGTGAGTATGTGAAATATTTTTTAACATGGTTATTAAATCAGATGATTCAAAACAAAAGTAAATAATGATAGATTCAATTTTAATTCATCCCCAGAATCATTTTCTTTTCATGCATTCATTTGGTGTGAATTTGCATTTCCATTTTGTTCCTTGTTTGCATTCATTAGTCCACCAACCTCATTTTCTCTATTTCATTAAAAATTAAGTAAACAAAAAAAACTATGTGATTGAGATAATGAAGACATTCCCTCATACACTCCTTGGTAAATGACTTTAGTCATCTCTATACTGCATTCCACGTTTTAAATAAAAAAAATTTCTCACTTTGGCTCAGGACCACTATGGGACCAACTTACCCCAGACCAGTGGAAGTATACAGTGTATAGTGGTGAATCAAGGAATGATATTGGTGCATTTTTTTATGCAAGGAGGTCATTTTGTGGCTTAAAATTCCTGAAAGTTGAGTCCACATGAACAAAACTACACCACAAATGACTTGAAGACAACATCAATAGTGCATGCTTTGAGGTGTTGATGAAAATGTCCACTAGGTGATATGTTCATAGTCTACATTAAAAATAAGATCATGAAGTAAATATTCTCATAGAGGGATTTAAATCTTCTACAAGGAATATGGGTTGAATATTGACCATGTTCCCAAGAGCGTTAAATTAGTTGTTTAGTTTTAACTAGAAATTCTACAGTATAGCATCAACCCTAGGTCCTATACCGACCGAGCCTTAGATCATCAATTCCAAAATGTGGTTCTAATTATGAATGTAAAAAAGGGAAATGGGGGTTTTATAATACTTTGGATTCATTATTAATTATGACAATAGAAAATGAATGCGATACAACAAAGTATAAGTTTACAAGATTAGTTAAACATGATCAACCCTAGGTACTCTCATGAAGCTCATCCTTAATCGCTTCATGAGATAGAGTTGTGTTCTTTTAATACATATTTTTTAACACCTATAACCAGATTGTTACTAGGTTTATACTAGGATACCTCCTAGGGTTCAGTTGAAAACACACAATGATTCACCGAACACCACTAATGATTGGGTGATTTGTGTTCGACTTCATAACCGAAACTCACCAAGGCAACACACGAAGAACTCAATGTGTTGTTCAGTTTTTTAAGTTATTTCTTTGTGATTTCATGACATAAATGTAAATGGAATTTATATTTCTTATGTGAGTTAAATTGACAAACATGAACCACACAAACACGAAAATTAAATGATGGAAGAAAAATGGATGAACGGTGTGTAAAACATCACATGAAAGGGTACCCCAAATATGATCATTTGAGTTTGAGTATAACATACCAGTATATAACTCAATTAAATATAAAGAGAGGATGAAGAAAAACAACATAAAACATAGAATTAAAAAGACCATTCAAATATTACAACATTTTTCTCGGGATTCACAATATGTTCCTTCTCTGGGTGATCACAAGGTGTTTAGAAACCCATGGGAGGGGAAAAAGAATAAGATGTTGAAGTATCACATTCCGTAGCCTCCGAAACATCAAATATTGGTGGGAGGACTCCTTTGGGACTCAAAAATGGAAGCACCTTGCCTCTGGTTCACACTCCCCAATGGGGAGCCCAAGGTTCCAATTTATAGGCAAAGTGGGAAGTGGTTTTAGGCAGCTGGATTTCACTAATCCATTTAGACCATGGTTTTGGCCGGTCATAATGTATTTAATCACTTTAGACAAAACTAAAGAGTTGGTTTTTGTAATATTTTACACCTCTATGTAAAATTTGGCATCCATATATAGAATATTGTAAGATATATTGCCAAAATACTGAAAACAAGTTTTGACCCCGTGCATATCTACTTTATTGAAAATATAAGTTTTTATGGGACTCCTGAAGAATGAATTGGACTTAGGTTCTTTTAGATGAAATGTAGATAATTAAATTCAGCACCCGACCAAAAGGTTTCAGCCCATTGGAATGCACAATTTAGTAGAAGAAGGCATTTAGGCCACTGGTGTTCTTGGATAATGTGCAGATTGACCCATTTTTCTTCGACTTCATTATAGGTCCTCCAAATCACCTCCACCTACAATATAATTAACAAAACAAGTACCATTTCCCTTTTTAATAGAGTTGAACACAAAATAATTGAATCAAACATGGAGTGAATGTTTTTGTTTTACTAGTAATTTTAAATACAAAACCAGTTTAATAAATTGGTATAAGTGTGAAATAATACAGTGAATCGTGGTATGATCACACCCCCACACCTAATAATTTTCACATATGGGAAAAGTATAACATCATAATCAGGTCCCATTCCTAAATCAAAGGTGTAAAATCATCCAATATTCTTTTGAAATGAAATTTATCATGTCTCTTTTATGGAATCAATTTTCCTATCATTTTTCTTTTCTCACATTCAAATTTTTGGAACATCATTTGTTCATATATGCAACACGTCACAACCTACCTATCCTAAATAAATTCCCTCTTCACTCAAGGAACATATGAAATTTTATTTATGCTCTTTTCCCAGAGTTCATGGGATCTTACCATATGCTTTCCAAGATTCTCATTTCTCTATCAGCAGAAACTAGTGTGCTACTCAAGAGGACTTCCAACAGGTTGTTCTGAGGTTCAATGGTTGGTAGGATTTACGGTTTAAAAATATGAAGCAGAATGGGAGTTTTAAATCTCTTATGTACCAAAGATGTCAAAATTCATCAGGGGTTTCATAATGAATGTACACAATAAACTGCTCCTAAATTGTATCTCCTCCAACACACTCTCCCCATTGTCCATTTTTGTGTGTCACAGCCATGAAGTGAGTAATAATGAGTAAATATTCTCTTTTCTATATTTTTTCTTCTGTTATTTTTTTCAATGTATAGAACTAGTTTTTTTAAATATATTTCCTTTAGAGATAAGGAGAAAAACATGTGTAAAACAATGATATAATATGGCATGTGAACCCATTTCCCAAGGAAAATGTAGGCACCCCATAATAATGATTCTCTCCCTATATTTCCAATGGAAACACCCTATCACCCACACTTGATAAAAATAAACAATATTATAAACAAGAGATGGGTAGGTGGGGATAAATTATATTGTAATGTAGCTACCAAAAATGTATTTCATGGTCTCTCTGGCTTAATAAGGATAAATGTAAAGGTGGCCAAAAATAGAGGATAATTGTAAAAAGGGATTTTCAATGAATGATTGCCTTTATAATGAATATAGCATACTTGAATCTTATGGCTTAAAAAAGAATCAAGAAAAGTTCTAGTTTCTCTACATGACTCGATACTCTCATGAATGTGATTAAAAGCAAGAATATGCAATAAAGGGCTTAGAATTTCTCTCAGGTAAGGGATTAAAATATGAATCACTTATAATGAGGCATGGGATTTAAAAATCCATTAAACACCTAAGAATGATTTGAAAGTACAAATTATAAAAAATATCCTATATCAAATTTAATTTGGAAATCATTTTTCCAAAAAAAATGGAATTTTCCACAAAATCCACTGAAGCATGAAAATGATTTTGGATATTCTTTTTAAGATCCTTTTTTTCTAAAAACAGAAAATGATGAAAAAGAAAAAGAAAATGAAAACAATTTTTTTTGATTTTTTCTTTTCTAATTCTAACTATTACATGTCACCCTCCCCCACACCTAAAAGTTACACTGTCCAAAATGAAAATATTTTAAACAAATAGATAAGTTAATAATATTAGGGATAAGGTAATACCTGCTAAGTGGTGTCATATATGGAATCTATCAGTTGGATTTCCTCCATGAGATGCTTTGGAAAATTTTTATAGAAGTGTTTGAGCCACATCCCATTAAAAGTAATTCTTCATCCACTCTTCTCATGAAAAACCTATATAGCACCCAAAGGGTAACCATCATTAACGGTATAAGGACTGATCCATTCGGAACGAAACATACATGGGTGGTGATTTAGCCTATAATTATACATGAGAACCTTCTCACCAAAATGAAACTTATGTTGATGAATTATTCTATCATGGATATCCTTTGTCTTCTCTTTATAGATCTGGGAGTTCTCATATGCATCATGCTGAATTTATTTTAACTCTTGAATCTGTAGCTTCTTATGATCACCTGCATCTGAGAGATTCATATTACATTGTTTAACAGCCCAATATGCATGGTGGTCTACCTCCACAAGGAGTTTAAAATTCCTTTCCAAACATAATTCTATATGGTGACATTCTGATTGGGGTTTTAAAACATGTACAGTATGCCCAAAGTGCATCATCCAAGTGTAAACTCTAATCATTATTATTGCGTTGTACCTTTTTTATAGGATTCTCTTAACTTCCTGATTTGAGATTTCTACTTGTCCGTTCGTTTAGGGGTGATATGTTGTAGACACTTTATGAGCAACCCCATTCTTACGAAGAAAATTTTTCTTGTTACGACTGCAAAAATGTGAACCCTGGTCACTAATGATGAATCTTGGAAAACCAACCCAACTAAAAATTTGGGACCTCACAAAATCAACAACAACTCGAGAGTCACTGGTTCTAGTAGCTTTTACTTCCACCCATTTAGATACATATTCAAAATCTAATAAGATGTATAAAAGGAAAATGTATTTGGAAAAATCCACATGAAGTCAATTCCCATGCATCAAAGATCTCACAAAATAACATGCGATGTTGTGGAATTTCATTCCACTTGGAGATATTTCTTGTGAATTGACAACAAATGCACGACTTACTAAACTAATGGGAATCTCTATACAATGTTCACCAATAAAGACCAGAGTCAAGGACCATTCGAGCAGTATGATGAGAGCCATAGTGACCCCCACAAGCCAAAGTATGGTAGAAGGTCAAAACAGAGGTGAACTCGTGGTCCGGGACACACCGAAGAATTACTTGGTCACCACAAATTCTCCACAAATATGGGTCATCCCAAAATGTACCACCGAGAATCTTGTTTATGTCTCTGGGATTGTGATGTGAGGAAATTAGTGGGGACCCTAGATGTTGCTAGAAAATTCACAATGTCTGTAAACTAGGGGGTAAGGTTAACAACATCACAAAGGTTCTCATGGGTAAATAATTCTCTAATGGGAAGGGGTGAGCCAACATGATGGTCCAATGGTGGGAAAATCCTAATAATGTGGTCAGAAACCACATTTTCCACTCCTCTCTTTTCAGGAATCTCATGTTCAAACTCTTGGAGGAGGATCATCAACTGAATAAGGAAGGGCTTGGCTTCAGGTTTCTTTAAGAGGAAACAAAGTGCAGCATTATCAGATAAAATAATGATTTTTGACACAATAAGATTTGAACTAAATTTTTACAAGGAAAAGACAATAGAAAGAAGTTATTTCTCAGTGGTTTTGTAGTTTTTCCTGGGCTGGGTCAAGGGTATGTGAGGCGTATTCAACGACATGAGTATCCTTTTCAACCCATTGTGATAAAACTTCCCCAACTGCAATGTTAGAGGAATCACACATAAGTTCGAAGGGTATATCCTACCTTCATGGCTAGATGATGGGAGCTGATGTGAGAATCTTTTTTAGTGAATTGAAAGCATCCTCAAATTTTCTATCAAAAACAAATTCAGAATCCTTTTTCAATAATCGGGATTAGGGAAGTGAGATCTTACTAAAGTCTTTAATGAATCGGCAGTAAAAACCAGCATGTCCTAAGAAAGATCGAACCTCACGAATACATTTTGGATATGGAAGGGTTGAAAAGAATTAAATTTTTTATTTATCCACCTGAATTACATCTTTTGAAATAACATTCCCAAAAACTATCCCTCATTCAACCATGAAAAGTCATTTCTTATAATTTATTACAAGATATTTTTCTATAAAACGACGGAGGATAGAACCTAGGTGAGACAAACAGTTATCAAAGGAAGGTCCATAAACTGTGAAATCATCCATAAAAACATTCATTCTATTATTTAGTTACTCAGAAAAAATACTAAACATACATTGTTGAAAAGTACCCAGAGCATTAAAAGGACCAAAAGGCATCCTTCTGTATACAAATGTGCAAAATGGATGGGTAAATTTTGTTTTTTCTTGATCCTCAGGGGCTATATGGATTTGAAAATAACCTGAATAACCATCAAGGAAACAATAATGGTAATCACTAGCCAATCGTTCTAACATTTGGTCAATGAAAGGTAGAGGAAAGTGGACCTTTGGGGTGGCTTTATTCAGTCGTCGGTAGTCAATACAGACTCGCCAACTATTTTGCACACGTGTTGGAACCAATTGATTCCTTTCATTTGAAACAACTATTATTCTTATTTTTTTGGCACAATTTACACTTGGCTTACCCATTTACTATCAGATATAAGATATTTGATCCCCACAACAAGTAATTAAATAAATTCCAATTTTACCACTTCATGGAGAGTGGGAGTCAACCGATATTGAGATTGTCTCACATGATTACCCTCATAATACAAAATTATATGGTGTATACAAATAGATGGGCTAATCTTGGTAATATTACCCAATGTTCATCCTATTTCCTTTTTACACTCTCTCAAAAGGTTGAGTAGTTTTGATTTCTGTTGTTGAGAGAGGTTATTGGAAATAATGATGACAAATTGGTCAATACCCTCCATATAGGCATATTTTAAATTATATAGAAGTGGTTTTGATTCCAACTCCGGGGGTTTTTGGACTGAAGGAGGGGATTTAGGGGGAGTGAGTTCCATTAAACTATCTATATGCTCATGTTTATTCTCTAAAGATGGAGAATCGTTGGAAATGGGATTTGTAGAATCATTGACGTTCATGGGTACCTCAGAATAAACACACTCATCAATCAAAGACAAAATTTAGACATTTCAGATCCCACACAACACTCAAAACATGACTCAAAACTCAAATCATCTAATAGTGAAGAAGAGGAAAATGAATTAGATTATGGGTTAAGGAGATAATTTTGTGTGTGTGCATCATTTGAAAGAACTTCCATCGAATAAACATTAAGAGTGAAATTCTCTTCAATGAGGTTTTCCATAGCCTCAAAGATCTTAAAACATACCTTTTCTCCATTGAACTCCATGGAAAGCGTACCATTATGAACATTGATGATATTCTTTTCTTTTTTGAGGAATTTTCTGCCATGTATGATAGGAACATACCCTTAGGTTCTGGTATCATCCATCTCAAGAATGTAGAAATCAGCAAGGAAGTTGAGATTCTTAAATCATACATGGATATCCCTAATCACTCAAGTTGGATGTATAGTACTCTGGTTCGAAAGTTACAAGAAAACTCTTATTGGTTGAAGCTATCAAACATGTATATAAGTATAAAAGGAGTGAGGCATTACATTAATGTAAGAATCTAAATCAATCATAGCATAAAAAAGAAGGTCTCCCCTATGGTACATGATATCGTGAATGTGCCTGGATACATGAATTTGGTTGGCATTGCTGGTTGAATCAAGGCTGAAAAATTTCCTCCTAATTTGAATCTCTCATTCCCCTTAAGCCTTCGTCTGTGGGTGAAAAGTTCATTAATAAATTAGACATAACAGGGAATTTTCTTGACTTCATCCATCTATGTAATATTAACTTGAAATTTTTTAAATGTATCCATTATTTCATTATCAATTTCATTATCATAATTTTTCATAGATTTAGAATGTATTTGGAAGAATAGAAGAGAAATGTATAGTTCATTTGAATCATTAATGATAATTATATTAATCTTGTTGTTTTATTATTCTTCATTGGAATCTTTTATGGGTGGAGAAAGAGTGTTTTCAAGAGGAGCACATTCCTGTTGCATATAATCAGTAGAAGGAGAAACTTCTTTACCCCTGCGAAGTGTAATAGAACATACATTACCCTAGTTATTAGGATTGGAAATGGGTTGGGATGGTCATTGTACATAACCTTGCATCTTAAGCTCACCGATGTTGTTTTCCAACTGCCCCACTTGAGTTCATAGGTTTTCATTTTCTGATTGTGTGGTATGTTGGAATTGGAGGTTCTAGGTTTCCTTTTGTTTCACCATATCCTCAAGTCTTGGTTCCAATTTGGGAGGAGGAGGTGGATTTTTTTGAGAAGTTGAAGGATTGGAATGTTGGATACCTTGGCCTTGTTGATTCCAATTCTGTATGGGGTAGCTTGTGTTTACTCCTTGTCGGTACGGGGGTGGTACTTGCCACCCAAGGTTTGGATTTGGCCTGAATGGTTCTTTCTTGAATGGAGGAACTTGTTGGAATGGACGCCCTGGGAAAACAACTGCGCAAGACTTATGTGAATCTTGATGTTCTAGGCACTGGTCAAAAAATTGGATACCAAAATGTAATGGAACTGGAGGAGAGTGTGAGTTACCTTGTGCTTGAGATAATCTCCTTAGAAGGGTATGCATCTCTTCAATTTTAATATCTACCTTTTGTTCTAAATATGAATTACTTACCTCATGAACTCCTTGGGTTGCTGAAATTGCTCGTGTACCAAATTGTTGTGCATTTTGAGCCATATTGGCTATTAAATCATGAGCTATGGAAGGAGTTTTATCAACCAATGCACCACCAACTGCTACATCAATAATTCCACGATCATGGGGATAAGTCCCTCATATAAGTACTGGATCAATATTTTTTTACTAATCTAGTTGCGGGGGAATCTTGAGAAAAGTATTTTGAATATATTCCAGTATTCATGAAGGGAATCACCTTGTGATTTCCTAATTCCACATATTTCTTTATTAATTGATGCAGTTCGGGAGGCAGGGAATAAATTCTATAAAAATATTCTTTTAACTTTATTCCATCCCCCAATAGTGGTAGGAAGATAGTATAGTCAATATTTTTCTACACCATCAAGGGATAATGGGAAGGTCCAAAACTTAATTAGGTCCTCAGATTCATTTTGGGGTTTCATGGTGGACCACACTATGTGAAACTCTCTAAGGTGTTTATTAGGGTCCTCACCAGGAAGACCGTTAAATTTAGGAAGAAGGTGGATGAGACCAGATATTAACTTAATATTGGATTCTTACTCAGGATATTGGATGTACATAGGTTGGTACTCTATATCCGAGGTGGTCAGTTCTTTTAAAGTTCGATTATTTGCATCCATGTTTTCTTGGGATTGATTGGGATCAATTTTTGATTGGTTTATGGACACCTGAGGTTCCAAAATGGTTTCTTTATTATTATATTATTGACCTTATCTATATGCCTTGATTTTTTAATGGAGTTATTTTTCAATTTCATGGTCAAATTCAAGTAGTGTTTCTTTACCAGATCTTGTCATGCAAAAATAATTTCCAGTTTGATTGATTGATTTTTTTTTTATTTTTTTTTAATATTTTTTATGGAAGATTAATGAAATAAAAATACATAAGAAATTAAAGTAGAAAAGAAAAGAGAATGTTATAATAGAAAATTAGAGATAGAGATGTAGAAGAAGAAGAAAAAGAAAGAGAGAGGAAGAACACACTAAAACAACCAAAAATAAAAACAAAATAAAAACAATCAAATGTGGGTTGGGTATTTAAAGGGGTAATAATAAAGAATTGAAATAAATAAACAAATGAAAATAAAAAAATTATCTCGGCTCCCTGCAAAAGGTTCCAAAATTTGACCACATTGTTGAGTGCATCAAATTAGTTGTTTAGTTTTAACTAGAATATCTGCAGTATAGAAACAACCCTAGGTCATCTCTTGTTGGAGCCTTAGATAAATAATTCTAAATTTGGTTCTAATTATGAATGTAAAAAATGGAAATTGGTGTTTTATAATACTTTTTATGATGATTAAAGATGACAATAGAAAATGAATGTGATAAAACAAAGTAGAAGTAAACAGGATTAATTAAATGTGATCAAATCAAGGTACTCTCATGATGCTCGTCCTTCACCGCTTCATGAGATAGAGTTATGATTTTTTAATCCCAGATTTTTAATAGATAAAAACAAAATTTTACTGAGTTTATACTAGGATACCTCTTACGGTTCAGTCAAAAACACACAATGATTCACCGGACACAAACGATGATTGGGTGATTTGTGGTCAACTTCATAACTGAAAATCACCAAGGAAACACATGAAGAACATGATGTGATATCTACGTTTGAATTTTATTTCTTTGTGATACCATGAGATAAATTTACATGGACCTGACAATGCTTATGTGAGTTCAATTAAACAATATAAACCACACAAACACCAAAACGGAATGATGGAAGAAAAAGGGATGAATGGTGTGTAAAACATCACATGAAAGGGTTACCCCAAAAATGATCATTTGATTTTCAGTATAACATACCAGTATATAAATCTATTAAATAAAAATAGAGGATGAATAAAAACATCATACAATCCTGGAATTAAAAAGACCATCGAAAAATTACAACAATAATCTCTGGATTTATAGCATGTTCCTCACCAGGTGATCACAAGGGGTTTAGAAACCCATGGGAGGGGAGGAAGAAGAAGATGTTGAATTAGTACTTTCTATAGCCTCTGTAACTTCAAATATTGGTAGGAGGACTTTTTTGGGACTCCAAAATGGCAGCACCTTTCTTTTGGTTTGACCTCCCAAATGAGGTGCCCAAGGTGCTAATTTATAGGAAAAGTGGGAAGAGGATTTGGGAACCCTGATTTCAATAATCTTATTGGTACATGGTTTTTTCTAGTCAAAATGTATTAAAAAACATTGGAAAAAACTAAAGAGTTGTTGGTTGACGCCCTTTCTACCTTCATGTCAAATTTTGCGGCTAGATATGTAATATGGTATATGATATCTCTAAAATACAAAGTCAATGTTTTGACCCCATGCAGATCCACTTTATTGAATATATCAGTTTGTATAGGCCTCTTGATGATCGAATTGGGCTTCATTTCTTTCAGATGAAATATAGATAATAAAATTTAGAACCATCCCACAAATTTTTAGCCCAATCAAATGCACTTTTTAGTATCATAATGTTTTTTAGTCCACTAGTGTGCTTGGATCATGTGCATATTGACCATTTTTTGGACTTCATCATAGGTCCTCCAAATCACCTCCACTTACAATATAATTGTCAAAACAAGTAACATTTCCATTTTTAACAGTTTCAAATAGATAATAATTTAATCAAACATGGAGTGAAATTGATTTTATACTTGTAAATTTCAATACAAATCAAGATTAGTACAATGGTATAGGGTGGAAATAAAATAGTGAATCGTGGTGAGATCAGATATCTCTAATACATTGGTTATGTTGGAATATACCCCTGATAAGAGAAACTCTATTGCTAATACATTATGTAGTAATACCTTAGTTCAGTTTATTTAGGAATCATAAAATGAATAGATATTGATGTATTTCATCCCTGAGATTTATTTGAGAGTGTAGGGGTATCAGGGGTTGGAACCTCAGCGTATTTTTCTCAAAAGCCTTCACTTTTGATTACGATTAAGAGGATGAAGTTATCTTATCCTGAGTGCCTAGATACGATAGATAGTATTTATGTTGGGGAGTTTCCACTTGACTAGTTCCCTGACAAAGATGAGACTCTTTATGTTCATGGGAATTTCTTGTCTTCTATAGACATGTAGAGATTATAAGGGATTATCATGCTTTTATATGGGCAGTGCACCCAGGGAAAGCCAAAATTTATTAGGATACATGGAGATAGTAGTTTTAGATAAGAATAATGAACGATATTTTATGTTTTTTTATAAGGAGTTCTACTTATCAGTAGGTGAAGGAAGAGCCCTATTTTACCATTGGCCTCCTATAGTCATTTCCCATTCTTAAGTGGAAATGGTATGATGTTACAATGGATTCTGTAATTGGTCTGTTGAGGACACCAAAGGTAAGGATTTATTTCCATGAGGTTGTGTAGTTACATGGGGTTCCCTATAATATATACTCGAACTAAGATACCAATTTTACATCTCACTTTTGGTGGGGTTATAAAAGGGACTTTCAATGAAGGTTCTTTTACGAAATACCTAACCCCCCCCCCAGACCAAAGGGTAGTTAAAGCATACTATATAGATCCAAGAAGACCTGCTTAGAGAATTTTTCCTCGACATCAGGGGCTCTTTGTAAAATAATTTTCCCTTGGTTTAATTTTCTTACAACAATATCTTACATGTTACCATTAATATATCCACTTATGAGGCATTATATGGGAGATTGTGTCGTTCACCCCTGTGTTGGATAGAGATATGTAAGGAAATAATGATTAGACTGAGCCTCGTATTGGATACAATAGAGCATGTCCAGATGATCCATAATTGGATTGTGATGATATATAGAAGGAAAAAGTCTTATGTGGAATGGTGTCACATACCTCCTGAGTTTGATATTGATGACCGTGTATTCTTGCGTGTATCACCAAGATTGGGGCACTTTCACTTACAGAGACAAGTAAAACTAGAACTCAGTTTTATAAAACCATTTTTTATTGTTCAAATATTCATCCTAGTGGCATAATGATTTCCCCTTCCATAATGGTTTAGTTATATGCATGATGTGTTTCTTGTCTCTCTAATATGATAGTACTTTCCTGATCCATCTAACTCTCTTGATTTTAATGATATTTATTTGTTAGATGATTTGTCCTTTTATGAGCATCTGATTCATATTTTGGATTGTAGATAGAATATATTCATGGAAAGTTTTTCCCTATGATATGTGTGTTATGGAAACATGGGCCTTTTCAGGGGGAAATATGGGAATAAGGATCATCCTTACGAGAAAAATGGTAATATCTTTTAACCGAGGAGGCCAGATATGTTTGAAAGTGTAGCTGAAGGATGAGATGTCTTATAATGGGGAGATTGTAATACCCATATTTTTTTGAGGTATGAAATCATTTTGTTTTTTTTTTAAATCCCCATACTTTTACCTTAGTGGAAAATCCCAAGGGAGTGGAGGAGGTTTTAGATGCATTTGTAAGGTTAGGGGCTTGGAGTTCTAGATTTTGGGAGGATGGAATAGGGTGCACGGTTTGTGTAGAGTTTGCGCTAATGGTGCACCTTATCTATGTTTCTTGAAAAGGGGAGGATCATGGTTTGTTAAATAGTGTATCTCGGGATAGAAAACCATGAAGGCCCTATAATTTATTATAAAACCACCCCAAACATTTTTCACACTATTTGTAAATTTTTTGCCTAAAAATGTGGTGTATAGAGTTTATATATTGTATAGTTCACCTAGTTAGTGCATGGTTTGTCCAACTATATAGCCAAACCATGTACCCCAGTTTAAAGAGATAATTTTACTAAAATTCCATTATGACCCTAACCCCTTTTATCAATTTTGGGCCTCTTTTTAGGCCATTTTTCTTCCGTGTTGATATCCCCTCATCTTCTCCTCCAATCTGGATGTATCTCATCTATACCATGACCAATTCTTCTTCAATTTGAGGTTTCGGAAGCTATAAAGTAAATATAATAGTATGAATTATTCCTTTCTTATTTATTTCCATTGTCACTTGTGTTCTCATTGATTATAGCTCTTGTACACTATTTTTGTGTTTTTTGTCTAGTTTCCCTTTTTCTTCTTTTTCTACTTGACTTAAAGGCTGGTATTCTACTAGTGAACCTCATCTAACCTATTTTATATGCTCTTAAAGTTATCCCGTATGGTTTCATGATTTGTATATTAGGTTACATGAATCTAATCATGATGGTTCACCATACATTTTACCTAGGAACTAAAATTAATTAGTTCATTTCCTAAAATAATCTTAGACCCATTTTGGAAACAATGAGTTAACCCTTGAGTAATTTAAATTAGAACATTGGATAACCGTTTTGGTTGAACTTAGTTATATATTGTTTTTTTAATCTAAAGATACTTCGATGGGTGCCTTATACGTGAAAATATAGTATAGGATTAACCTTTGATAATTGAAATTGAATGGAATGATTGAAATGGAAAATAATGGGAATTTATTAATTTTGACCATCGGACCAAGAATATCTAAATCAAATATATGATTATGTATTTTTTTTGTTAAATAGAGGGGGAATGTTAGGATAAGCTCATTGGATTATGAGTGAAACATAATAATAAATTAATGGGAATGTTAAGATAAGATCCTTGTATTACAAGAAATATATGATGCTACATAGTAGGGATTATAGGATGATCTATTTGGATTCTATTTGGTTCATGGGTTAGGAATTTCCGGATGAGATATGATGATTCCACATGCTACTAGCTGATTGAGACTGGTGGGTTGAGTGATTTTATTTTTCCTGATATGTGACATTTGGAATACTAGGATGAGTGCCTAGATTTTTTACTCTGGTTATGGTTGTAATAGTCATTAATACATGCTTAGAGGTAATTGTCCTTCGTTGAAGTAGGTAGGTTCAACCCGAGTGTCATCGAAACACACAAGGATTGAGGTTGTTTTATTTTATTAGTTAAATTTATTTACATGCCTAATTTATGATATAAATTTTCATGCAGTACTTCTGGTAAGATTGGATATGATTTTAGGCACTTTTGGTGATAACCTACTAAGTCATACTTAGACGCTTCTTTGGTTATCGATTATTACCCAAGAAAACTTCATGGATGTAGGGTTAGATAAGGGAAAATAATATGTGTCAGATGCTTGATTTGGGCTGGGATATAGTATGGATATTAGGTCTAGGATAATACTTGTATTTTAGGGATTTTTTTAATATTTTTTTAACTATGTTATTTTTGTTATTTTGGGGCTTAAATATATGACTATGAAAAGTATGACTCACCTATGGGAAAATTTTCTTACTTAATACATTCTTATTCATTACTTTATTTATTGATGTCTGGTTGGATATTATATCCCTTATTATTTGCTATATTACACAATCATATTATGAGGGTGTATTCCCTCCACGATAATTTAATGGGCCCACACCTCTAGTTAGTTGTATCTAGCATGTGAGGACGTGTGTTTGAGGCATTATGACACACCGTCCATGAGCATCATTTTAGTGGATCTTGGGATGGGGAATCACAACCAACACTCTCCCTTAATAAATATTTTTGATATAATGAATGAAAGGATTTATATTGTGACTGGAATACCTCTTTATACAATTTTGAAAAACCTTCCATATTCTAGATATGTTAAATAATGGTGTTGTAGGACCTCCTATTTATATTTTCTTCCCCTAAACAGATGCACTCAACCCTTTATAATGATTATTAAAAAATTACAGAATTATTCACTCCATTTATGTATATTGAATAAAACATCACATCATTATCCCCCCTTTATTTTATATCCTTTTATTATATACATGAATAAATAAATAAACAAATAAAAAGGGAATAATGTGGGGGTTTGGTGATTATTAGTGAAAGCATTAAGGTTCAGATTATCCTATTAACCAAGAATATATAATTTATCTAACTTCCATATTTTTGTTATTTATCTCCATAGATAGCTTGGTGGTATTTAATTTCTTATCTATCTCCTTATATAAAAATTCTCTCTTATAATGGGATAAAAAAACATAGACATATCTGGATGATTTATCCTTTTTCTTCAGCCTTAATTCTTGTTCAAGTAGAATAGTCACACAATTCATTAAATCATATCATTCCTACCTATATTTAATAAAAATATCTTCTTTTGATATTTATATTTGGGAAGCCTCTTATGGAATTAATTCATTTTTAATCTCCTAGTATAACATTATTTTGATAATTTTCCTTCCCATTACTCCATTTTTTTCATAAAATTTTTGACCAAATCAATCAGATCACCTCTCACTTATTTTTTCTTAACTTTGGTAGTCTATAGGGTCTATCCAGGAAGTATGGTCGGGTAATTTTTAGCATACATGCTATTTTTTTAACATCTTTTACTAATTTTTTATAGAATATCATTTTTGGGTAGGTACATGTGTTTATTTTTTTCATAAGGTTGTTTCACTTACGCATATATTTTCTTATTTTGTTTTAAGATTTTTCCCATGCTTCATTCCAATTCCATGGAATTTATTCTCATGATATTATGAGTTTTAAGTTTAGGGTTCTGTAACATGAAATTTTATAGGAATTGTGGCATAAACTAGGTTCCTATAATGTGTTGTTATAGTCTATGGCATAGTGATGGGGGGAAATTCCAGGTATTTTTCCTTTTTTCCACAAGGAATATGGGAAATTGTAAGGGTTCCCTCTCAACCCAGTTAAAATTAGTATTATTTAACAAATAAAATATAGAAGGAAGTTGAAGTTAATAATAATCTACAATACTATCTGTAACATTTCAAATAACCCCTAGTTAGCTCATCCTCATGCATAACATAATTAAGGTATAAAAGTATAAATATTTTCATATTTGATTAATAATTTACCTCAATTAATAGGGATTACTATAAAACATTCATCATAACCATAACAAATGACATTATGTATGACACTCTTTGTGATGTACTCAGGTGGATCATAAAAAACACAATACTCATTTCGTACCTCAAGAGTGAACTTTGTGTCTCTACAAAATATCATATTCATAATTTTTTAACACCTCATCATAACTCATGACTTACCATGATAATCATCTACTAGGAAAAAATCACCTTAATACATCGAGGGGATAATTATCATAATACATTCAATATTTTTTTCACATCTGAAAAAATCATTATATGAAAATTAATATTTGTGAAAAGATATATATATATTTTATTAAACTCTTTTACAAAATCTACAACAAACCCATTTAAATTATTATTAGTCCCATAATATTCAATATGTAAAACCTTAATGACCTTATATTTATCACATTAGATGGTTTTGTTAAACTTGTTAAATATTTATGTATTTAAAGACAAAAACTTACCATACATAAATATTATATCTTAGTATATTAATATTCATTACATAACATAATGATATAAACTAGAATCATTTAGGTTTATTTCCTTTAGAAAATTAGAAATATAAATAACTATTCCCTAATTGTGCTACGTCATCTCCCACTAAGTTCTTCATAACTAGAAAACTTCTCAGACAAATCATACATAATTACTTTCTTTATATCCTGGGTAAAGTAAACATAAGAAAGGGTGAGTTCAGATGCTTAGTAATGCTAAAAGGGATATATTATTGATCATATAAGAATAATGTGAGCATAAAATTAAGAGAACATGATATTAAAATTTGAAAACCATACACTACATATCATAGATCATAAACTTGATTCATGGGACAAATCTTGGTATTTCATAAGACATGAATCATAATAGAATCAAAGAACATGATCCATAAGAACATAAAATTGGAATGAGATATTTATTTTTGGGACACACAAAATCTTATAATATTTTGAACATGTATAATTATAAATACTTTTACACATTAAGTTATGGAAATAAAATCAGCAACTTAAATAAACTCACGAACATGCATCTAAGTCCACACATAACCTTATAGACATAAAATCTAGCTCTATCCATAACACTGTGAACATGTAATCAGTTTCATGCATAACATTTTGAACAAGTAATTAGGTTTGTTAATATCATATTTACTCATGATTTAGTCTTATTTAACCAACTCATAGGGATATAAAGGTCCCACATATCATATAATGAAAATAATACATATGTGTTACAAAAGTTCATATAACGTTTATCATATCTGAACCCATGAAAATAAATGGGTTTCATAAAGATTTAACCATAGCATAACTTTGGAATAGAAACAAGTTTGATAACCATTTAATCATTTCATAATAACATAAGCCATGGAAAAATAAGTGGGTTTCATAATCTTAATGGCATCATAAACATAAATCTTTCATAGAGAGAAGAATAATGGTATCATTGGATCATATCCCTAGAAATAATAAGTAACATCAATGGATGTTATCATAGATGGAAAATGATTTTTAAAGATCACTTATAACATTTCTTGTAATGGAAGCTTTAAAATTTATTTAAAATATTTCTGGAGGGAAATATCCTTTCCTCTTTGAAAAACACTTTTTAAAATATAAAACAATTTCAAAATCCTTTTCTTTGAAAATAACCTTGGAAACATATAAAGGAATATTTATATATTATCTAACAAATTTCATAAGAAAAATAACCTTTTTTGAAAATAACTATATAAAACTAAAAATTCATATAATTTTTGGAAATAAGAATATTTAAAAATAAACCTATAAACATATAGTGGAATCTTTAAAACAATGATTTGGTTCTGAATGAGGAACATATCATTCATTCTGTATATATTAAAACAAATATTATTTTTATATTTTTAGTAAAAACCAAATGGGAATTGTTTTTTTGAAAATAGAATGAAGAATAATTTTAATTTCTTTTCCTAAAAATCAAAACATGTGTAAATATTAATTTGGAAAATAAGTTTTATAATATTAAAAAAATTATAAAACATGGTTTAGGAAGAAAAAAGGTTTTTTACTGAAGTGAGAAATAAAGTTAATTTTTTCTTATTAAAATTATTTTGAACTCATGAGTACATAAAAAGAGAAAAATAAAGGGAAAATATATGAAAATTACATAACTATAGGATAATAAAATTCTTGAGTTTATTGAGATTTGGATCATAATATTTCACCATTGAAAATATAATAATAAACAATCATGATAAACGATGTGGTTGTATTGTAAAACTGTTACCACTTTGGTAAAATAGAATCATAAGCCCCAAGAATAATAGATCCCAAAATTGATTTATAAATCCCATATAAACTAGTTAAATAATCATAAAATATTTTAGTGGGTATTATGTACACCTCAAAAAATAAACACATGATGAATATTACATGTGTCTTAGAGAAAATTAAAGTGTGATGGAAATACCTAACCTTAAGTCTTGACTTCCTTCATACACATTTAAAACTCCAATAATGAATATAAGTTTATTATAAATATATTTGAGAAACATATTTATATACATCAAACCATAAATTATTTAATTATGAACTTTTTTTCTTTTTTATTAACAATTTATTGTTCAAATCATGTTTTGGGTAATAACCACTTTATTTTTCATATATATTTTGGTATTTTATTTTCCGTCCCCTTAAAATGATCATGGTTAAATCATATAAAAAATGATGAACATGATATAAATATTATATATATTCATTATATTTGTATTTATAGTAATTAATAAAAGTCTGATATAGAAAATTAAATACATCATTTATGGTGACGGTGGGTCGTAGATACGCATGAATGATGTTTCCATTTTATCGACAGATGAAGTAAAATAATGTTAAATAATATATTAAAATTTAATAATCATATTTATTTCATATATATTACATATTTCATTAAACCCAAACTTATTACCTTCCATGTAAGGTGTGAATTAACAACATCGCTTTGCGAGGTGGTTGTCCACCATACACATAAGTGACGTTATCATATTATCATAGAATGGAATGTATGAAGGTATATGAGATATCATAATTAAATAAATATAATAATAATATATATATATATATATTTAATACAACATTATATCCATCCATATTTGGGGTGATGGAAAAAAATAACAACGGTTCATGAGGCGGTAGTCCGCTGTACACATGAATGATTATTTCGTAACCCATTTGACGAAAGTGGAGAAGGATTTTTTTATTACATTAAAATAATAACATATTTTTATATGTACTATAATGAGTTTATTATATCATCATGTTTTAATAATAATTTAAGTTGGTAGAGGAAGAAATAAATTTCTTAGTTAGGGACGTTGCCTGTTATTCAGTCAACTTATTTTGGTTTTCACCAAACGGTTTATTAGGTTGGTTTATGAAAAAACTATGTTTTATATGATGAGAGTAGGGAATAAATTAAGTGATATGTTAAGGTATATTTTTGAACCAATGGGGTTTGAAATTTTTAGGAGGATAAGAGAGGGGTGACCTTTTATAAATGTAGTGAGTGGTACACTTATAATTTTTAATAAGACAAAGGCATGCCCATGTCTTTCACATGAGCAAAGGCACAAAAATGTTCTATTAGTGAACCGTATAAATTATTAGGTCACCATATATCCAATATATTCATTCTTTAAAATTTTCTAGGTCATTTTATCTTTTATCTTTTTAGTTAAACCCCCAATAAACCCAATTTCTTCTTAACTTTGATAGTTAATTTTTACGGTTTTTACTATTTATTATGGTAAAAAATTAAATTTAACTTATTATATAATATAAATTATAATGATTGAAAATATTAAATCAAATTTTATAAATTTAATTCATAGAAGTTAAAAATTATAATTTAAAACTAATACCTCAGACGCGACAAGAAAGAGGTTTTCCAAAGAGGAAAAGATCAAAAGATCAAAAAGTTTTTATATCAAAATTTAAGAAGAATTTTATTACAATGAAATAAATTGGATTAATAGATATATAAATGAACTGATTTTACTTTTAAAACAATATTAAGATAATTTATATGTTTTTAAATACTTTAAAAAGAAAATAAAATTCTTAATAAAACCTAGTATATTTAATTATTTAGTGAATAATTTATCTTATTTGATAATTCAAAAACATTCACTCCAATATAATTTTAACATGAATATTTAGAAAATTAATTCAATTTAGGAAAATATATTTTTTAAAAGATTCAAAAATTAATTTTAAAATAAGTGCGTAAAATGTGATATAAATGATTTATTGAAAAATACAATATTTAGGAATAAAATTGGATTTATTATTATCTCTTATGTAAAAAACACATAATGTGAATATTAAAATTTTTAATGAATATATAATATATTAATTTAATTTAAATAATTAATGAAATTTTATTTTTTTAATTTATTTAGTAAAAACACATTTGTGTTTATAAAAATAATTTTTCCGAAAAAGATTTGATTTTTTTCAAACAGTTTTCTATTTCCATTTATAATTAATTGGTAACAAAATAATTAATTATATATACATGTGTAACCATATATTTTTATAGTTTAGTTAATAATATTTATAACCATCATTCTAACAGCTAGGTGATGACTATCATATTAAATAATAGTATTTTAATATTAAGTCACGTTACATTTAAATTTAGTATTGCATCTATTTCAAGTTAAAATCACTATTGTCTAAAAATATAGCTAAACCCAATGTTGGATGTAATATAAAATATCCTAAATATTAAATTTGTTTAAAAAAATATTTCCTAAAATCTCTAGGTATTATATTCTACAACCCTTAAATAAATTGTGTTTTCATAATTTGAACTAGTGCCCAGTAAGCAAGGGCTTAATATTTGAAATTCCATTTCGTGGGAAACTCACATCAAAAAAAGTTCTGATAAATATTAATTTTGAAAATATAGAATGTGGTGTGAGAATTTCATCAAGAATAAAATATATTATGTCTTTAAATGGGATAACATTGTTGGGAAGTGAATATTTTGACATGGAGGAAAATAATAATGTCAAAATAATGATGGAGAGTTAAAAAGATCATTCATAACAAGAAATATTATAGTAATGTGAAAATGAAAAACCACCAAACCATAAACCAAAGAGTTGTGAAAAAGTTCATTGATATAATCAAAAATGATGGAAATAAAGCAACGTTTTATTTCAATATTTTTTTCGTAAAGTTGGAAAATTTTCATGAGAAAATATAATTACATGATTTTATTCCATTTCATAAGAAAAATATAATCATTTGTTTATTCATTGATCAATTTATATATCTTCTCATAGTTTGAGAAATGAAGATGATTTTTTTATTTATAGAAAACTCATGGATCATATAATCCATAAAATAATGACAAGTTATTCCTTATTTCACTAGTTTTTATAAAAAATATAATAATTAGAACATGTTATCTAATAACATCTAATGTTTATCTAAATCCATTCCATGAATATTTAAATTTAAGGATTCTTAATGCCAGACCAGAAATTAAATATAATAAATCATAAATAAGGTCACTAAATTTTAAAAATCATCTTAACGTTAATCCCAAAATATCATAAAGTAAATCTTAATTTTCACATACCAAATACAAGAATAGCGAATTCATATATTTTCTTGAAACATGGTAATTAATATAATTACCATAAAACCATAATGAAAACTTAAATTCTTCCTCATTCCTAAAATAAAATCATCGATTATTTAATATTTTCCATAAATACAATAATGTTGTAAACACTATCAACGATAACATGAACATTATTTTCCACAAATCATTAATTAGTTACAATTTTATCAATACAATCCAATTTAATTTATTTTTATCCATGATCTATTTAACCCAACATCGTAATCTAAACATATCGAACATATTAAGAGTTATCTTTCCTTAATCATTTTTTGTTCATAAAATACTACATTTCCATTAAATGTCTTTTCTATGACGTCAATACCATTCGATAAATTGATGAAAATAAATTATGAAAACATACAATAAATAATCCTTAAATATTTCATGATTTATATAATATAATTACTGAATTCCAATACACAAACACTTCAATCATTCTACTTCATTCTTAAACCATTAACTGGGATTCATCATCTTATTCCCTAATACATATTTCTTTTCAAAAGTAATTTGTAGTATCATAATCATTAAAAATGAAACCATTACTTATACCACCTTGATTATAATATTATTTAGCTTTACCCCTATGAAAATTATTTTCATAATTCTCATACTCTCCATAGCTAAAATATTCATCGGTTGATAACACCTTAGGGGTACCAATATTCCCATCCATTTTATTAACTAAAATTTTCATTTTTCTTTATAAATTAATTTATTTCTGCCCTTCTTCTCCATACATAAAACATGTTATCATCCCTTTAAGACATTACTTGGAGGTATTTTTCCCAAATTCATTACATATATGAAACATAATCTTCTTTCATGCATGGTCTTGACGACTCGAACTTTCAACAAACTCTATCCTTATCTTCTTTCTTGATCCCAATAATTGGATAAGGTGTATGTTATTAATAATATATAATGATAATTGATTATGAATAATCAAAATATAATCTTTTTCATTCATCATCCCATTTGTTTTCTCATCAATAAATTGTCTATCACATTCAATGTTAATCTAGTTTCTTCTGGTTTTAACCATCAATAAAAACTAAAAAGCATAGTGTGAGTAACAATATTATTAGTGATAAACCACGTAATCATGAAAAATAACTTATAGTATTTCTAAATTATTACACCTTATATTTAGTCAATAAATCCTAAGGTTTATCCTAGGTGATTCATAGTCAAAATCTATTTAAATCCTTCATTATGGTTTATAAAGTGTTTGTGACATTACAAAGCTTATCCCTTGGGAGTTTCAAACCAGGTGTGCAGCAAGGCCCATTTTCATGTATTAGGTGATGATTAAGTATTTCTAAAAGTTCCTTTTTTAGAGTAATTTATATTAGGAACATATATTTTAGATCTATACCCACTTATAGAATCTAGAAACAGATGTAATTTTATATAAACAACTCACTTTATACTTTACAAAAATTCAAATTAAGTTTCCAATACTTTGATCCATCCTTACACATATCCTTAGAAATATCCCAAGACATATCCTTAAAAATATCCCTAGGGATATCAAAAAAGTTTTCTAATCCTAGTTTCCAAAGGTTAACTAAACTTTTCCCCGATACCAATTGTAAAGACACAAACATCTCATATATAAATATTACATCTTAGTAGATGAATATTCATAATATAACATAATGATTCAGGACATAATCATTTATCTTAAGAACCATTGGAAATGGAAACATAAATAACTGATCCATAAGTGAGCTAGATCATCTCCGACTAATTTCTTTATAACAAGAACCCTTGTATACATATCATATATAATACCATACTTTATATCCTGAGGAAAGGAAACATAAGAATCAATGAGATTAGAAGCTTGATAAGGGTAAATAAGGGAGATATAAATAATTAAATAATAATAAAATTATGATAATGTTGTGAGAACATAATATTAATATTTTGAAACCATACCCCATATATCATAGATCATAAACTTGAATCATGCAATAAATCTTGGCAGTATTTAATACATGAATCATAATTAAATTGATGAAAATGATCCATCAGAACATAACATTGGAATAAGGCATTTATTTTTGTCATACACATAATATAATAACATTTTAAACATATATAATTGGAAACAAGTTCACTCGTTATGTTAATTACATGAAATCAGACCCTCACATAAACTTATAGACATGCAACTAGGTCCATGCATAACCTTATGAACATAAAATCTAGGTACATGAATAACACTGTGAACATGTAATCAAGTTCATGAATAACATTAAAAACATGTAATAATGTTCATTAATATCATATTTACTAATTATTTATACATTCTTACCCAATACATTATAGGTAGATATAGATCCCACCTTTCACATAATGAAAATCATACATATGTGTGCCACACGATCATCAAAAAATTATCATATCACAACACATTAAAAGAAATGGGTTTTATAAACATTTCATCATAGAAAAAACTATATAAAATAAATAGGTATAATAATCATTGCATTATTTCATCATATCATAGCTCATGGAAAAAACTAGGTTTCATAAGAATCATTTCTTCATAAAAAACATTATTCAGAGAAATAATAAAAATGGTATCCTTGGATCATATCCCCAATAAAGAATAAGTAACATAAAAGGGTTTTTTATGTAAATTTATATTTAAATAACACTTTGTACATTTATTTCAATGTAAGATTTAAAAATAATTTAAAAAACATTTAGATGAAAATAACATTTTCACTTTTTGAAAAAATTAGTTCAGACATAAAACATTTTTAAAATCCATTTATTTGGAAATAAACATATAAATATATAAAAGAGGATTTAAAGATAATTTAAAAAAATTATTTAGGAAAATTAAATTTCTTTTGAAAGAAATTTTTAAAACTAAAAATTAAAAATCCATTTTGGAAATCCATTTTATTGAAATTAAACATTGAAACTTATAAAGGATGCTTTAAAATAATGAGTTAGAAATAATCACTTTGTTTTATGTGTATGTTTTGATTTTTTATTTTTTGACCACTTACTTTATTAGTGGTTTTTTAATCTCCAGAATGATAACCTTGATATAAATATAATATATATTCACTATATATTAATTTATAGTAAATGAAATACACCGTTCATGTTGATGGTAGGTCATACATAAGAATGAAATTCATTTCCATTTTCTTGACAGATGAAGTAGAAAAAGGTAAAATAATAAATTAATATTATAGAATAATTTTTATTTCATATATATCACATATATTTATTAAACCTATTCTTATTAACTTCTATATAATGAGTGAACAAATCAAATCACTTTGTGAGGTGGTAGTCCATTATAAATATGAGTGACGTTATCATATTCTCACATATTGGAAAGTAAGAAGTTATAACTGATATAATAATTAGATAAGTATAATTATATCATATATATAATATATGTATATAAACATTTAATCCATCATTATATATATCTATGAGAGGTGGTAGTGGACAATTAATAACATTGGTTTCTGAGGCGGTAGTCCACCGTACACACAAATGTAGATTTCAAATTCCATTTGATGGAAGTGGATAAATATTTAGGTTATGATGTTAACATAATAATAACTAAGTATATAGAATAATATAATGTTATTAAATCATCATGGTTTGAAAATATTTTTAGTATTTGGGGTAATAAATAAAATAAAATTCCCTATTAGGGACGTTACCTCTTCTTTGGAAACATATTTTGGTTTTCCCCAAAAGGAATATTATGTTGGATTTAAGGAAACAAAATAAGGATTATAGGATGATATGTGAGAATTAAGGAAGTTATTTGGGATTGTATTTTACTAACTAATGTGTTTTGGAAGTGTGGAGAGTAGAGGAGAAGGAGTGGTGTTTTATGAGTTAGGTGAGTGACACAATTTAAATTTTAGAACAGAAAAAGTGTTACCCAAATTTTTAAAAAACCAAAATGATACAAAATAGTCAATTATAAAACCTTAGAGGTTATAGGTTTTATATAAATCCAAAAAATGTTTTTAGAGAAGTTTACAGGTTATTTTACCACTTATAATTTTAGTTTAACCCCATGTAAACTCATTATCACCTTAATCACCAAAATTAATTTTTAGTGGTTTTACTATTCATTATTATAAAAAAATAATTTCAACTTATTAGATAATATAAATTATGATTATTATAAATATGGAATCAATTTTTACAATTTTAATTTAAATAAGTGGAAAAAATTAATTTAAAACTAATCCTATAGATGTGATGAGAAAGAGGTTTTCCAAAGAGAAAATGTTCATATGTTTTAAACAAATTATATAATAAATTAAATATAAAATCAATTAAAAAGAAATAAATTGTAATAATATATATATAGTTGAACTAATTTTACTTTTAAAACTATTCTTAAATAATATATTTGTTTTTAAATTCTTTAAAAAAATTGTAATTCTTAATAAAAACCAGTATTTTCACAATTCATCGAAAAAATAATTCTTTGGAAATTATAAAAAATTAACTCCAAGATAATTTTGACATGATGATTTAAAAATTTATGTTTATTTTTTTAAACAAATTTTCTAATAATTAAAAGAAATAATTTTAAAATAAATGTGAAAATTGTGACAAACCCACTTTTTAGAAAAGTATAGTTTTAAGCATAAAATTTGATTTATTCATATCTCTAGTCTAGAAAAAATATAAGATGAATGTTAAAAATTTTATGAAACATGTAATATATAAATTTAATTAAAATAACTCAGGTAATTTGATTTGTATAGTTTATTAAGCTAAAATTCATTTGTGTGCATAAAAATAGTTTTCCAGGAAAAAATTTCCATTATTTTCAAATGATTTGAAATTTCATTTATAATTAATTTGACAGTAAAAAATTCATTATATATACATTTGTTAAAAATATATTTTCATAATTTTTTTAATAATATTCATACCTACCATTCTAATGGCTTTGTGATAACAATCTTATTAAATAATGGTATTTTAATTGTATGTCATGTATTGTTTAAACTCGTTGTTGTGTGTAATAAAAGAAACACCTTGTGTTATATGTAACACATGATAATCCTAGTGTTTAGGGTAATGAAAAATATTTAAATGATTAAATTTTTTAAAAAAAAAATTCACCAATCCTGGGATGTTACATTGTAATATTGGTTACTTTACTATGTTATACCTTCTACATCACCATGATTTCATATAATAAATAAAATCTTCAAGTAAATATTTTTTTGATGTGATATCATTTGGATTATTGTAAAGTTGGTATTTACAATATTTATGCTCAATACCTTGAAATCATGTATAAATTACTTTAATATATAATATAAAATGGTGTGATGTATTTTAACTTTTAATTATTGAAATAGATAATACATAGATTCCTTTATTAGAATTAAACATCATTTACGATCATTGGTAATAAGAAATAATATAACTCTTTCATTATGATTTTATTTTACACACATATATATATAACTATTTTAAGATATACCTTGAAATAGAATGGTATCAACACTTATTTGTTTTATTTTATTCTTCTCTAAGATCAAATATACTCTCATTGGATTCTTATAAAATTTAATATTTCTAAAAATATATTTCTAATACAAAAACACTTTTTGTAAATAATATAAAATTAATTCCTTTGGGAAGACAATTTAAAAAATCAAAATCCATATATTATAAATAATTTTATGTGTTTTGAAAAATATCAACTACTTTGTAGTGGGAAATATTTCCCTCATATTGTAAAAAATAAAATCTAATAAATAGTTTTATTGAGAATAAAACTTTTTTATACTTCCTTTTCAAAAAAATTTTTAGAGTTAATCAAATAAAAAACCTTGTGTGTAAAAAAAATTCTCACTTAATTATAAATAACTAATTTTTATAATAAAATTACACTACCATATTAGTGAATATTTTCTAGAATATATATATGTTTGTGTGTGTGTAAACAAAATTAAGATTTATGAATCCATCAATATTGAGTTAATAATTTTCATTATTTTAATCATATCAATAACTACTTGCCCTTAATTTATTAAAAATTCAAGATTCATCAAGACTTTACTAATATTGAATGCATATATATTATCATTAAAATTATTTAATATATATTTTGCATTATAAGTCCCATAAAAAATTATTTCTAAAACATTAATACATGATGTATACTAAATATAGATTTTATTTCACCCCATAAAGTATTATGGATAATTATTTGTCCAGTGTTTAGGATTTCTATAATTAGAAAATTTCCTTTCCTTTCTGATATGTCATATAAGTTTAAATGTATCAGGATGACCATTAGACCCAATTATAGTTTTCTTATATATCCAGCTGAAAATATTACGCTTCTATACAATTATCAAAACACAATAGCTTAGACCTTTAATACCAAATTCATCTATCCTTGATATATTGAAGTGGTCATGAAAATTTTATTGAAATTATATATATTGTATTATATAATAATGTAAGGACCCAAACATATATATATAATTTGGAATCTGAATATATATGTCTATCATATTTATAAATATAGTATGGTATAAAACATATCCACCCTATAATAAATTCCAACAATACTTTATTTCATAAATATAGAACCTTAAATATTAAGGATAAATATACTTTATAAAATTAAAAATAGTACAATGGGATAATAAATACAAAAAATTAAGATAATAAGAAATAAAATTTGTAGAATATCACGATCCCTTGAAATATCATAATACTGATATGATCATTAGATTAATAATTAGACTATTTGTAATAGTAAACTTGTGGTATGGAATGGTAGCTAGACCATTAAAATAGTAACATTCCCATTAAAATACTAAAATGAATTGAAAATAATATTTAATATTAATTAAAAATTAAATATAAATATTATAATTTTATAAAATTAATATTCAAATTTAAAAACTCAAAATAAAGTATAAGTGCATTTTCAATAAAGTGTATTTTAGCATATTTTGAATAACCATAATTTTTATATTAAATTTTAAAAATACCTGATTTAGAAACTTTTTTGAGAAAATTAATATATTTTTATGAATCATAATGTTGGAATTATCCATGAGTTAGGTTTAGGTAATTTTATGAAAAAATAAAAAAAATTGGTGAATAGAAAAAAAAACAGTTTTTAAAAATATTGATGATGGTGTAATGTTTATTTAATAATTAATTATTTATCATCAATTTTTTTTAATACCAAAATATATTTAACAAGATAAATTATTCATTTTAAAGTGATAAATATAATTTCTAAACCTAGAAAAGTAATTTCTAAAGTCTAAATATATAAACTATACTATTAAAAATATATTTTCCTTTATTTTCTTCCATTATTTTTTATAAACTAATATATTTTGTATTTAAATGGTTTAAAATTTATAAAAAAAATATTTTTAATGAAATTATATTTATATTCTGAAGTGATATTACTATTTCTTGTTTTGACCTTGAAATAATATGTTTTCCAATAATTTTACCCCAAAATAGTCTTCACTTCAAGTATATAACCCCCTCACCCTCCCATTAGAAAATAAATTATCATACACTTCACAGTACCTAAAATCTACTTGATTACCTCCTAATAATTTTATAACCATATGTATTTCTGGTGTCAAAAAACTCTAATTATACAAGGCATTAAGGGTAATGATAAAAGAGAAACATAAAAACCATGGTAATGTTCCTCAACTTTATCCATTCATTTTCTATTTCTATAATTATATCCTTATTTTCCTATCTAATAAAATATCATAAAATTAATTGAGTTTTATGTTAACATGATACTAATTATATTATTTTACATTAGAAATTTTATTAATATATATATATAACATATCTCTCTCTTTTTTATTCTGACTTTTCATGTCAATGGGTGGTTTTATCCTTCTATGAGGACATTGTTAATTCATTCATTATCACCACCTTAATAGTTATATAATTTATCTAATATATAATATATAAACACGTAAAATAATTTATTTTTATGATTCTAGAGTTAATTTGACAAATTGATAATTAATAATGAATTAAGACTATGAAATAAAAATAAAATGGGATAATTCAAAGAAATTCATCATCGATAAAATTTATATTAAATAAAAAACTAATAAATAAAGTATAATGATTATAATTGATAGATTATTACATATATTAATAAAATATACTTCTATATCAGTTTTTTTGATAAACCTAATTTTATTATATAGGAGTCAGAAACAAGATGAAACAAAACAAGACCTAACATAAGGGGACTCTCGAACGTGACTCATTATTTTAAGCTCATTTTAATTTCTTATAAATTATCACCATGTTTCTTCTAAAACACATTTTAAATATATTTTTTTTCAATACATTTTTTCCTAGGGATATACTTGTCTTTAATATATTTGGATGCATTCCTAACCACCTCCATGATTTAGATCAAGAACTTAACATGAATTCTCTAACTGATTCTTCTTATGATTATTTTCTCATCTCTATAAAATTTGTTGTTTTATTTTTTAATGATCCATTTGAACATGTAAAATGTTAAATTACATTACTCTTCTAGAAATATATAATTTTTCTTACCATTATATGATTTATGACACTATTATAAAAATTATTATTTTCTCCTGGGTTTATTTCATGTTTATGGTCAATATATGCTTCATTTCTATATAGAATGCATGATTATGAGAATATTATGATGTGAGAGGTGGGAATATAGTTTTATATTAACACTATTTATTGTTTAAAGTATTATATCTATTTATATTATTATGCTTTGACATGATGTAATGTTAATTAATATTCTATACAATAAGATTCATATACATATGTTATATGTGAGCACGATGTTTGATTTATTCAAATTCTATATGTCGGAAATTTATATAATATTTATGATGGTTCATAGTTTCATGTTATATATTCTATGTTTTATTTAATTTATTTTTTTATAATTCTAATCGCGATCCTATTCTTATGATATGATGATGATAATTATGATCACCCATGTAACATATTGATTCTTTTCATATATTGCTTCAATATTATTCCTCTCCTCATAGGGAATTTAGCTCACCCATTCTTGGTTGTATGTCCCCAAGTGATTAAATGTAATAAGAAGATCATTATAGAATATAGGAATACAAAGTATAATTATTTAGATAAAGTTTAATGTTTTATATATATTCACATTGTATAAATATAATCTTCCCAATACATAAAACCTGTTGATTTCTGGATTTGTAATATTTTTGTGTTTGTCTAAAAATATGATGTAATAAGAATGTATGAAATATTTCAATCACTATAATAAGTTATCCAAACCGTTTCAGAGATAACAATATAATCAATTTTTAGTAATATCTATCCTATGAGAAGGCCCCAAGCTCTTTGAGTAATTAATATACCCAATCATATTGACTATATGAGTAGATATTGAAGTTTTTCAATCAGATTCATCTAAAAAAATTATTTTAGACAATATATCCTTCATGAATTTTTAGTTCTTGATAGAGCCCCTTTATGTTATATATCAAATTTAATATTTCGATGTTCTCAAAATTATTTTATAACTCATGTTCCATGGATAAAATAATTACAATAGTAAATTTAATTAAACCCTTTTTTATGTTATAAATAAACATCAATATCAGCTTGTTGAACAAATTCACCTATCAATTGTTTGGGAAGGGGTGTCTCCAATACATAAAATTTTTCTTTTTTTCATTAGAACAATTATCAAGGTTTTATTTGAGCCAAATAATTTGTTTCAATTAATCTTCCACTTTTATAAGATTAATTTCGAATATATTTTTGATATTAATTCCATTACATGAAAATGGTGGTTTTTATTAGATAAATATCATGTTTTACATATATTTAACAATGATTTTGATTAAATATTCTTCTACTAAAATGATGAATCCCTTTGTACATCATATCTCATAATTTTCCAAGATCTATATTTCACTCTTCTTTGGATTATCTTTTCAGTGTGTCCCATTACATAGATATTTATGAAAAAATAATATCTCTAACATATCATATATGATTCATGGTTAATTGAGTGTATAACTCCTCACCCAAACCCACCAAATAGATTATCCTTAACTTATTTATATAGCCACATAATCTTATTAAGGTTAACTAGCTGAGTGTATTTTAATTTTCCTATAAAATTCATGTAGCTAATACTAATATATTCAAATATATTATACTTTCCATACAATAATAATTAATCCATGGGAACCCGACTATGGCATGGAATACCAATTTTGATAATCAAGGTCTTTGAAAATGATCACGTTGGAAGGAATCTAACATATAATATTCTTATAGGACTCTTTAATATCGCATCATCTATCACATTATTCCCTATATATATTCATGAATCTTATAATTTTGTTTTGTATCATATACCTTTAACCAAATTAATATGTTTTAAACATATTAATATATAAAACAGTATATAAGTAATGATTTATATTACTCATCAAAGTATAAAATCTTATTATATATACACATTTCCAAATTCATATCATATATAGGTTACATTAAACCCTTTCAAATAATGGTTTATAATCATCAAAAAAACTACTCAAGAGTAAGTGAGTCATGATAGGTAGTCAATTCCCACCTTTCTAAAACACAACATATGCTTCCATTCCAAAGGAATAAAAAATCCAAATTCTCATAATCAATTGATCAATACTCAAGAGATGCCACAAATCAAATAAAATCATAACACCCACCATGAATAAATCCTAACAATCCTTTATTATTGAATTTATGGGCCAAAATAATTAATCAATGTTTTCATTGAAAAAATTATATCTTATGTCATACATTGCATGAAATTTCAGAATTCATGTAATAAGAATTATAATAAGTAGTTTAAATCATTTAAACTAAAGTATATATCTATTTAAAATTTAAACACATTAAATTATTAATAACGAACAAATAAGGGAAAAACAAATTAAAGAACAATATTAAAATTTAAAGAGATATATATTTATGAACATGTTATAAATATACAAATTATAAAAAATATATAGTATGGACATATTTTTGTTGAAATTTCATAATATATAAATATGAAAAATTCAAATTTATATTTCAATATTTAGATATAAAATATATGGACTGCATTATATTAAACTATATAATTCTCTAAGAAATATAAACCATTTGTATTTCATAAAATATGAACACTTCCAAATATTAATGTAAATAATTTACTATATTTCAATATCATATATTTTATATTTATTTAAACATTTATTCAAATCCACTCAAATAATTTTGTATTGGTTTAAATAAATTTCTAAAATATATTATTTAATATGAACAATTCATATTATATTTTATGAACATTTCATAAAAGAAAATAAACCATTTTATACTTATCCAGATTTTGTAAATTATAAATATTTTATAAATTAATTTATTATTAAAAAATATATTTTATTAAAATCCTGAAAAACATTCAAATGTAAATCCAAGAATTTAAATTTATATATCATCTAAATATCATATTTTAGTATGTTCTAAATCATCCATCATATTAGGAATGGTCCCATAGGTCCTGCAGTTGTATTTGTTTTTGATAATTTAAATATATATTAATAAATCATAAAACAATGTCATGTTTTTATATTTAATATAAAATGTATCATTATATGTGGAATTGGATTTCCAAATTAAACCCATATAATGTTTTCTCAATATAATGTTTTTCATGTAGGGTCCTCAAAACCAATACATTTGAACCACAATTTTGTTTTTATTTAAACATGTTAGGTTTTTCTAAAATAAATTCTCATTCATATTCAAACCCATTTGATCTAAATTCCATACAAAACCACAAATAACCATATTTGAACCAGACAATCCATCACCCAAATCAATGGATCATTCTTAGAATGCAATGGAAGGTGCACACAAGTTTCTAAGTGCACGCCCAAGATTGATAACTATGTGAAAGAATCTTGCATGCTAAATATGATGTATATTGTATTATTTTCTGGAATGCCAACAAAATGGATAATGAAGGTGCATGCAATAGGTATGTACTAAAAACAATAATCCCAATTACACATAAGTCTAATATGTGCCAAATACGATGTTAAAAAAACCATGTCAAATCACCTTCCATGAATATTGATTCATCTATGATGAAGACCTCTTCTATAACTAAAATCTTCTACACCATCATTTATGATTTTGGTGATAAGAATAAGGCCACCCCCATTCTTCAAGGTGATCCTCTAGAATTCGAAATGTCCCTCTACTACATGTAATAACATTCTTTAAAAAAATTATGAAAGGATGAAACCCACAAGGTAGATATATTGTGTGGATGATTCACTATGGATCCTCCCTAGAGTGGGACCACAATTATATAACCCATTCCCAACCTATTTAAGCCTCAGTCAGGTGCGCGCAATGGATCATCATGTTTCAACAACATCCTTTCATGAAATACTACAATGTTGGGTGCAGGCCTAGCCATGAATGCAAGTAACCTATATTTTGAACACATATAATTTGAAGCATTATGGATTTACTTTATTCCAAACCACCTTGTTCGAGTTCCCCTTGCCCGAAAACTCTATGCCTTGCATACACCCCTTGCGCAAAGCCCTCCAATCTAGTGCATAGTGATTTCTTAGTCCCTCACAAGGTGTCCCATGTGCCCCTAGTTCATTCATTTACCTACCTTTTTATTTTGATCATAGGTACAAAAATGCCTATTGCTTTTTAGTATAGGCATGCAAACATGGACCTAATGATTAATCACTCCTCCACACCGTTGAAACCTGATATTGCTAAATCCATTCCCCTCTCAGATGTTCATGTGTTGTAGTTATGTAAGCCCAAGAGTTAAGGAGTGATTCCCCCAAATCTGCACAGCATTATGTAAAACTACCAAGAACCAATATCCTCAAAACATGACATTAAACTATAGTCCTAACTCTTGCAATGAACATGGGATTACCCATGTAGGATCATAATCGGATGAAAACTCCTCCCGCCATGAGGCACATGACCACTCTCATAGGTAGCTATTGGGTGTAAGACCCACACACCCTTTATAAGACGATCCATGTATGAATCACATGAAATGACATCCTACTCAAAAATCTCCCATGTTTAAGCCCTACAGCATCTCAAATGGTCGTATATTTCAGGAAATTACCATCAGGGCTACTGCTTCTTCTTGTTTCTCACACCGATCATGACTCATGTGGAATTAGATTCTAGCAGTGACCATGACATCCAACCTCTACTTCCATGGGAATCCCTTCTAGAGTAAGCCCCGACCATGTCCATCTAAATTGGATGCTTCCATATATAATCCATACCAGAAACACCACAATTTCTAGTGTAAGCCCAAATTATCCATTATGAACTACGTGGGATTTTATTCCCAAATAACTAGGATACCTATGAAGCCTCCATGAGGTCCAAACCCAACACACCATCCAATCCATCTACTCTATCTACATCCACCCTGATTTTACCTGGGAAGAAACATCCCAGTGAGATCATGCCACCCACTTGGTCTGCTCACATCCATAATCCCCACACTACCCAACTAAGAGAAATTCTCTGGTGAATGGTTGATTCCATGTGTAATCCCCACACAGTCCCATGTGGACACTCCTTTCTCGACACATTTTTCCTTACCGAATGACGTTAAACTACATGGATTAGTCCTATCACATGACCTTAAAATTTGGCATCAAACTATGTGGGTTTTGACCCCTATCTTATAAGTAGAGTATATAAAATGCCTCTTCAAGGTTCAATCCAAACCAATGGTAAAACTTGTTTCCCCCCTTCTAGGGGTGTACCCCCTAATCATTTTTTAAGGGTGTTCTAATCAACCTTCATGGTGTGATGTCTTCCTTTTATGGGAGACGACTCCCAGATCTACCTCCGATGTGAAATCTAATCCATCAATTAGTAAACCATTTAGATGTTCCCTCCTTGGGATACACCACCTTGATCCCCCTCCTTGGGGTGTTCTGATCAGTCTTATTTCATATACATAAAATATTAAACATGCCACATGTCTCGTACCACTACCACATGATAACATGGGATGCTTGAGGTGAAATACGTTGAAGATATTCACCTATGACATTAGCTACCTTAGGATAATCATTAAATGCCTGAGGTGTGGGCCTTGGAAGATATTCCTTTTTCATCGGATACCTTGTGAACGACATGGGATTTTTCAAGTTTCTACACCTAAGATGCCTCTATGAGATTACCTCCCATGAGGGAGAATATAGGTGACCAATTTTCCTAGTGTCCACACATTCCATCGATGCCCAATGTGACTACTCTTATGACCAAAGGTTTCTTCCCTGTCAAGACCCTTTAGAATGTCCAGAAATAAGCAGTGTAATTCACTCGATTCCCCAAATAGATGGTATTGGGAATGAGTTTCATGAACACAACTTAATCTATAAGGAAGAACTATACTAGGTGATGAGTTCCAAGGAAGAATCCATGGAATGAGGAACTGAAATCCCATCATCTTGTTTCAATCAAGTATCATATATCTCTAATGATAGTGATGAATTCTACCTACCATTGGAAATCAAGAATGTCGGGTAACATGAACGCTAGTGCGCATCAACATGTGAGGTGTGGCACCCCAGCGAAATTTCTGAAACAGAAATGGTGATCCTGACATAAATCTCTTCTCCTCAACATGGGGACTATTAGTTCTTGGGACATCAAAAAATTAACATGTTACCAAATATATCTCTCTTTTTATATGAACCATTATGAAAATAGTGGGCCTAACATGGAACTCACTATAGATTGGGTTAGTTAAATGTATGGAATTCCCGTCTGCTACATCATCTATGTGAATCAGTCTCTTCAACTATAGAAGATTAGATGATTTTGGGGAATTGGGAATTAAATTCTTCATATATTTACTAATATATGAATCTTCCTTATTTATAGGACCCAAGATATAAGTAACCTATAACCCAATTCCGATTGATGTAGGGCTAGGATAAATGTTAACATGGTAATCTTGCATAACCCTACGTCTTCCACGACATCCGCTATGTCATCAGCTACTGGGATCTGATGCCCCATATCACCCTTAAAAATCATTCAAAGGAGGGTGATGGATATACTTATATGATGGTACGATTATGAGGGAGTCATTCCTAGGAGAGATATGGATCACTATGAACTGGAGTATTTTTGGCCTCACTGACACTGCCACCCCCAAGGGCCATGTAGAGAGCCACAACTCCCCACTATAATGATGAAATGATTTAGGAGATGCTCCTTAGAGTGATCATAAGAATTTTATCCCTACTTTTATGAGGTATGGGATTCCCTAGTCACCCTGGTAATGACTAACACCCAGGAGTCGCCCATGAGGGCTCCCCCCAAGCATCATCACTACTCCCAGGGACTGCTTCTCCAGGTCGAGGAACAAGTGGGCTAATCCCCTAATACACCGGACTTGGTCCAAATATCCTGACTCCAACATCGAGAATAATCTTATGAGGACTCTTGACTAAAGGAATCATCTCTCGCAGCTCTAGTGTCTGTTGCCACCCCCGGCGCATTCCACCATATCCCTGCCACTGCAAAATAGGGACTTGTCAATACTCAGTTGGGATTGAGGCCTCAACCGCCCCAAAGCCAGGTTGGGTCGACTCTATTAGTTGTTTGATTCATTAGAGGCCATCAAAGACTAGTCCATGATGATAATATCAAGTATAGAGGTTATCCCCATACTATCTCTAACTAGAGTGGAGTTCATCCCATCTCTCACAATCAAATGGATGTCCTCTCCATATTCCTACCATCAGTCAAAGAGGAGGCCCAACTTGCTTCATTGACATTCAGTTTAAATTCCCTCCTTGTGTCATAGCTAACAAGAGTGGAGGCCCTACCCACTCCTTCAATGGGAAACATGGAAGCCCTCCCCATGTTTGAACCAGCCACAATGGAGGTCCTCCCCACACCTTCAATAGTCAACATGGAGGTTCTCCTTGTGGGCAGTTTGATCAATGCGAAGGTCCCCCTCGCATTTCAGCCCATTAGTGTAGAGGTCCTACACACTCCTTCAGTGGTCAAATGGATGGCCCTACCCGTACTAACAAAAACCAGTTTAAAGAACCTCCCTGTATCCCAAATATTAAAAGTAGTGGTCATCACCATGACATTACCCACCATCACAGAGGTCCTATCCATGCCGAAGGGATTCCCTACCATGAAGAACCATCCCAAGGTAAAAGGTAAAACCACCATCGCCGAGAGAAGAATTCCAAGAAATGACAAGTTTGTTTCAATATCATTTGATTCTAAAACTCTAAAGAATAGTTTGATTCAATAATGGATCCTTCTCTTAGGTCATATGTATCAAATTCTAGGGAGGATCCTGAAAAGTGATGTTCATCATCCCGGAAGGTGAATTCCACAAAATTCTCAAATCCCTTTATAGGTACATAAAGATTGATGAATATTTAGATCTATTCTAGGGTATCATGGTGAGTGCATCCCTATCATTTCCATTTTCATTATATACCTCTACCTGATATCATAAAGAGTTATTTTGATGTATGATAGATGATTAGCATCGGGTAGACCCACAAATGAATTGCATTACCCTCGCACATGAGGTAATGGTATGTACCTGGTCCTATAGGGACATGATGATGTAGTTAGCACCACCCTTGATAGATGAACCATCATGTAGGGACTAGTCAGCTCAAACAATGGTTCCTCTACTTTCTAGTTCATTGTTTCATCAATCCGTAATCATGTTGCTACCGGTTTATCATCTAGAAATGATCAAACCTTGGCCAACCAATTGCTAGGCCATTATACTAAACAAGGAAACATTTGGGATAATCTTGACTCTAACCATCTTTCTATGTTGTTATAGCCAAATTTGGTTCCCAACTTTTACATTCTAGAGTCACCCACCTAGGAACAGGTCATGTTCTTTCACCAGACTATTTGGGTGATGTGTTTTCATTTCCTTAACTGCCAGTTGTTCTATCCAAGGAGCTGATAGAACTTTTACAATAGTGGTCAGAAATTTCGCATGGTTGAGATGGTAGCACTCTCAGTGGCTCGGTATCCTACATCACCAAACTACCACCAGACCCTCTAACAATGATAAACCCAGTGCTTTACAGTTCACTGATAAATTATTTAAGAGGTTTCTTCACACATGTAGATCCATGGATGGGGGTAATTTGTTACTACCCACTTCAGTACTATCTTAAAAAAGCATTATTTTTTCAAATATATTGATGATTCTCCCCCAAGTATTTTCATAGAGAATATGGATGATCTTTCATTTCATAATAATAGGGACACTGGTGTGAGATGTGATGAAGAGAACACACCCTATAGGGAAGCATGGTATCAGGTGGACCCTCGTACAGGTGTTCCAACCCACCTTCTGAGGTAGGTATTCTAGCCTCTAGGATCCCTCCACATTGTTTCCCAGCATTAATAATCTCAACAAGGTAAGGGACATGTCAATCCCTCAGATCAGTATAATGTTGCACAAAAGATAAATGTTGATCCCGCTATCGCTGCTTTGCAAAAATAGGTTGCAGATAAAAATTGGATCATCGATGATATATTTGTTAAGTGACACCTAAATTATGGTGATCCTCAAAAGTATCATTCCCCTCCTCTACTGAGGTAGAAGGGGCAACCACAATTCCTTCTAGGCTAGATGATTCCATTTAAGCCCAATGATCTTTCCAACAAAATAGAGATGAGGCTGATGTTTTTGGAAAATTAGCATGGTATGCATATTTAAATATACATAAATAGCATGATATACTTCATTGATATATAGATAAATACTCTCCACATTCCACTCCATAGGCCTCACCACATTCCATGCATACCACTTACAAGATTGAGGAGTGTTTCAATTCCTTGCTGGTTGGTAATACTCATCAAGATGTGAACCCCCACTAAGAAGAGATAGCTTCTCTCACCACTCTCCTAGAATCCATTAAGACTTGATAGATTTTAATGCCACCTGGTAGAAAGCCATATCTTTCATGGGTGGATGACATTTGATCACCCCCTAGATTTTGGGAATCCTACCTTTTCCCCCTTCAATGGGATGGGCGACTGACTGTATCATCTAACCCACGTCATCTCAAGGTGTGGACCTTTGTTGGGGACCCCAAATGTGTATGAGGATTCTAAGATTCTATTTTTCATTTATATAATATATGGTTATGCATTTTTCTAGTAAATATAGTTACCCATTGTGTTCATCACTAGTTGGGAAGACCTTCCTGAATAGTTTCTCTACTATTTCAACTCCACTACACATAAGATGAGTATTTTTAACATCTTCAAGTGCATGAAACATCCAAAAGATCATGTCACATATTTTGTTTCTATGTGGAAGGGCCTCAAATACCCACTTGATATGACACCAACCCAAGAGAAGTAGATGATGATGTGTGTGGGGAATGTCAAGACTAAATTGGTCCCTAGCCTCATCACTCATGACATCCGCAGAGGATTTTGGGATTTATCTGATAAGGATTATTGCCAAGAGAAATCCTTATAGCAGGCCAATTAGTAATTTCCATAGCCTCTTCTAACTCTTATAAGAAGAGACTCCAAGGTAGAAACTTCTTCCATAGTTCAAGTGGAGGCCCTAGATCCATTAGTGCTATTTCTAATATAGCCTCACCAAGCACAACCTCATTGAGTGTAATAGCCTCATCTAGCTCAGCATTTCCTAGTATAGAATCGGTAGGCACCTCTTCATTAAGAACTACCACCTAGGAAGGATAATGTGTCTCTTACCCCACATTAGGCTTCAACGCCTAATCATGGTCAAGCTCTTAGATCTCTCTTCATATATAGGATAAATAGGACCTAATTTTTCAAAGAAGCATCAGTCGATGGTTACTTTCATAGTTCCTTGGAATAGGGGGTTTTAATGTTTCCAGAGTGAAATAATCCCTATGAGGATAAGCTCACTGATCATATTGAACACTTCCCTTACCACATAATCCTTTTACATACCATTAAGAAATGATATGTGTTCAAGTATTGTCTTTAAGAACAAGTGGATAATGGTGTGGTCATGTTGATCCATCTCCTAAAATAGGTATCCCACATCCCTAATGATAATAATAGTAAAATAAAGGATTATGGTGAATGAAAAATGGTTTCCAATCACAAAATTCCGAAGTTTAGAAATTGTTCAGATCACAGGAAAGTTGCTCGCATCGATAGAATCATCCGTGCCCGCTTAGGCCAACCTGAGATTCCTGATGTTGTTGGAACTTTTCTAGTAGATACTTCCACATATACAATGAATCCTTAAAAATATCGAAAGAGTTGGTGTTGATGGTGAAAGGGAATGAAAAGTTCTCTTTTGGTGCCAAAAACATCCCATAAAATCAGTGAATTCATGGATCTTGAAATGGGAATTATACCTAGGGTCCACCCAAGGTTAAAAGACTCCTCTAATGATGGATAGAAGTATGCCTCCCTGAATACCATTGATCTTTTGGACCCCTACATGGTCCCAAATGATAAATAATATCAGTAAATCCCTACGAACTCTCCAAGATGACATCATCAAAGAAGAATTCGAGGGAATGAAAATCACTAGAATGCTCAGTCTAGTACTTCAAGATAGGTCTTGCATGTTGCCAAGACAAGATAATATGTTCTACTCAAAACTCAATAGGAACAGTCCTCCTAGTATGTTCTATCAGACTCACTACCACCTATAACCATGCTAATAAACCAGGTATAATAGCCACGACCACACCACAACTAACCACATCCAACTAATGTCATACCTTAGTCAGCTGATAATCATACAGTAGTGGTTTTGGGTATGTTGGTTGATGAGCATCATTCCTTTTTAGTAGTATTCGGAATCCTGTGATTTAGCCAGTAGTGCCTATCATGCCTCATACCAAAGAGAAACCCACTATGAGAAGACATGTGTGTTTGGAATCAAAGTACAGTGTTCTAAAACACATTTCAATCATTCTTGTAAATATCTTGATCCGAGATTCTTGTCGCCTGTCAAAATAGATGTGTGAGGCCCTCATAAAATCCCTAAAACCCCCACTCTAGTTTAAAAAAATTGTGTGGACATAGATACCATCTTCACTAAGGAATTGAAGTAATAAAAATTCTAAGACATCAGATCATTCTTCGGAGAAGATAAAGGCCCCCTTGTGTAGGGGAACGTCCTCCAAATTTATATCACCAGTATGTTTTATGGAATAGAATTCCATATTTGTCTATTATACATAGGCACTAGGATCCATCTCATCCTGACCTATACATTTTGTAGGTTGGTACTGACTAGATAAGATATTATCCCTTCTGACATGAAGATTCAAGGTTATGATATGTCCAGGTAGAGATTGCGTGGTAGGATCTGTTTAAAGACCAAGTTTGGATGTTTAGTAGAAAAAATGGAATTTATGGTTGTCTCATAGGACACGACATACAACATACTGATGAGTATGTCTTAGCTCCATCAGCATACAAAAATACCCTCCTCATATCACCAATTCATCAAGTACTCCCTCAATGGTTGAGTAGGCATGCTCCAAGGTGATGTATCTCCCTTTGACTCATGTGAAACAATCTATATGGATGAAATATATTATAAGATAAACGATAAAATAGAGTTTAGAATAATGGTTTTGATCAATCCATTCTCACTGCCATCTCATAAATAGATTTGGATGACACATTCATCCTCCCTATTCACCGGTAAGAGGTTATGATGCCAGTCATGGGGAAATACTTTTTCATTTCTAGGAGAAAAAAGGGAGCCCCATACCTATGTAAAAATAATTTCATAGGATCACCATGTACTCTTACATAGGCCATTAATGGGTTATACTAGAACTTCATATCCCTGTTTGGTATCAGGATGTTCTCACAATGGCTACAATTGTGAGTTATACTCACATTTTTCACTGAACCAGGGTGAACTAACATAATCTGACTAGTCACCATTGAATTGAAATATAGAATGGAACTCATGGTTAATGGCCTAATGGAATTTCATTGAAAACCTCTATCACCATGGTTTCTGTATAGGAGTATCCTAGTGATGATTCCTCCTCCACCCAAGTAGGCATTGTCATTCCCTAAAAATAGGTCAGTCTGGAAGAACCATCTCCTTTTACTTATCCCTTGGAAGATGATCCTACCACCTTCAACGAGGCTGTATCCACCACCATCGATTAGTTGGTTCAGGTAAACCTTAGTATCGAGGCAGATCTAAGGCCAATTCTAATTATTGAAGCCATACCCCCAGAGGAACAATAACATTATTTGGATATCCAAAAGAAACATCAGGAACTATTTTTCCTAGAGATATTATGAGATTCCAGGACTAGAATCTCAGGTTTCCATCCACCATCTTGGTATTTTGATGAGTCATCACAGGTTGAAGAAGCCTCTCACAAATATTCACCATTATCATGGTTCCAAAGTCATGGTGGAAATTGATAATATTATCAAATGCATCTTCATTAAGAATGATTAGTACCCCAAGTGTCTAGCAAACATTATCCTTGTTAGGAAAGAGAATGGGCATATCAGAGTCTGTATTGACTTCTGGTATCTCAAACATTACTGTATGAATATTGATTTCCTACTTCCATTGATATAGATATTGATTGATTCTACAACTGGGTTCTAGTATTTCACTTTATTCTATGGATAAATTGGGTAAAACATGATTTGGATGGTCTTGTAAGATGAGAATTCTACAATCTTCAAAGCCCTATAAGGAACTTTCTATGATCAGGTAATTCCCTTTAGTCTGAAGAATGTATGTTCCACTTATTAGTGGTACATGAACCACATCTTCAATCCTATCCTTAAGACACTAGTGGAATATTAAATGGATGATTTTGGGGTCAAATCCCACCAGTAATAGGACCATCTCAGAGAGCTTGAGAAGGTGTTTGACTTCCTCCACTCCAGACAGTTGAAGATGAACCCCTTGAAATGTTGTTTAATGGTTACCTATAGATTGTTTCCTAGCTTATTAATTAGATATAGAGGCATTTAGATTGATCCTAATAAGATCAAGGCCATCAGTCAGATTCCTCATCTGAGAAACCTTTGGAAACTTTGAGGCCTTCATGGCCACTTAGGATACATATGCCAGTTCATCATGAATCTGGATGGAATGTGTAATTCCTTTTCTTGGATCATGAATAACATTAATATTTACCAATGGGATGAATAGTGATAGACCATATTTGAGAAGATCAATAAGTATCTTCTATAACCTCCAGTTCTGATGCCCCCATATCAAGGAAGTCCTTGGTCCTTTATGTGATCACCCTGGAATAATCCCTTTTCTCCCTCCTTGCATATAAGAACAATGAAGGGACAAATAATAGTTTATACTATCTCAATCACATGCTCCTCAACATGGAGTCTAGATACTCCCATATTTAGAAGAGATGACTCATGCTAGTTTTTGGAGGGAAGAATTTGCGACATTATTTACATGCATCACGAGATAAAACTAGTGTACCATGTGGATCCACTAAGTTATATCCTAAATCTACAAATAATGATAGGACACATAGTGAGTTGGGTAGTGATTATTTATCTATTTGAAATCATGTTCATTCTGTAAAAGGTCGTCAACGGTCAAACATTGGAAGATTTTCTGGTTTCCCATCTGGCCCCCAAAAAAGAACCTTATGATGTTAAATTTCCAGAAAATGTCATAATTTCTGTTGACAAGGATATTTTATGTTGAATGTTTCATTTTTATAGTGTCTCTTAGATCCTAACCGGTAAAAGGCTCAATAATCCCATGATAAACAAAGTGGTCCTAGGGATTGTCTTCATCACTCCAACACAAGTTGTCCCACTTTATTCAATCTTTTTATCAGAATGATGCACCATAAACAATGTAGATTATCAGGTTCTCATTATGGGTATCGAGAAGGACCTCAAGATTTATGTTCCCATTTTTTATGTTAAATGATACTTTGAGTTATCTATCATGTAAATCAGTGGTGATTATATTGTAAGGTAGCTAGAGATTATGCCCTCACTCATGCACACTCACCAGCAGATGGTCAAGTTCCCTTCTTAGCCAAAGGTGAATAATGATCCTCGATCACAGAATGGTTGATCAGGTGCCTTCAACAACCTATCCACATATCTATTAGAGCCTAACTATAATGAACTATTTATACATATGGAATACCCATGGGTTATCTCTCTCATTATTTCAGATGACGATGAAAAAAAGCATATAAACCACCTCAATAATGGTGAATCAACATTGGGACCTCTGGATTCCCCTACATCTACAAAAATCTCTAATTGGAAAACCCATTACATTGAGTATATCCATCGAAATATTATTCCCCTAAAAGAGTCGAAAGTGATCGAATCCATCGGTGCACAACATAGTTCACCCTCCAAAGTGGGCCTAACCTTGAGCAATCTATATATAGATTTGGATTTGATGGAATTATCCTCTTTTATATCCAAGGATACGAGATTACCCATGATATATATGAAGTTCATGTCATATCCTGCAGTTCTCATAAAGTAGGATTAAATATCTCCTATAAGATTCATAGGTTGGGAAACTTCTACCACACCATGGTCCATGACTATATCGAGTTTTCAAAGAGGTGACATACATGTCACACCTATTCCAAATTTGTACATCGACTTCCAGATCCACTTCATACTACCTATTATTCTTCACCCTTTGTAGTGTGGGGACACAATTCCATGGGACCATATCCACCAGTGACAACTCACTAATGTAGGATCATTCTAACAATGATAGATTACTTTTCCAATTGGTTAGAACCAATCCCTTTTAAAAAATTCAAGGCCCAATCAGTTATTGAATTCATGTTCTCCAATATCATCCATCGATTTTGATTCCCTCATGCTATTCTCATAGAACACAACACCAATTTACAGGTAACTAAGCTAAAGAATTTGTACACCAAGTACAGTATCCAGGCTAACCACAGATCCTGCTACCATGTATAGGAAAATGGATAGATCAAGTCATTCAATAAACCCCTATTTAATACTATATAGAATATGATAGGCTATAATAATTAAATTTAGCTTGATAAGATATCCTACACTATATAGGATTATCATACGATGACTTGGAATTCCACCTAGGTGAATCCATATTCTCCAGTGTATTGATGAGAGGTAGTTCCTCCCATTTAAATTTAGTTTCCATTGCTCTGAATATATTTCTATGACCAAAGGAATTCTAAAAAGAATGATAGAATTCCATTTAGCTAAGATAGAATTCCTCTAAGAGAATATACTTCAGGCGTTGTATAATATTGAGAGGAACAAAAATAAGATATTGAATGTGTTAAACAATAATTTTCACCTATTCTGTTTTCTCTAGTGTAACATGGTACTGGATCTCATAATGCTAATGATACTAGGTAGGAATCTGCCAAAATTATAGCCCATGTGTGAAGGAACTTACATCATTCACAAGGTCTAACTTAATGGTGAATACTCATTGATCACTATGAATGGAGATCACATTACCCCTCCAACTAATGCCAAGTTCCTCAAGAAGTAATTTACATAAGGAGTCTATAATACTAGAACATGATGTTAAACCGGTCATATGGTCCATGCTCTATGACTAAAATTAATTGTTCAAGTCTAGGAACCATGACATTAAACTGTCTTCATGTATTCCTTGGGAATTTGGTGTGTGGTTTTGGTCCTTCTTGGACCTCATTCATGTGGGGTTATACTACCACACCATGCACGTTCTCTCTTGGAATGATTTTCCCCTTCATCCCCACAACACCATCTTGTTCTCACCTAAGAGGACGTCTCCTTTAGCACTTGTCATCTACCATTTCTTTTCTCAAAGAACTACATATGGATTAATTCATGTTTCTACAAGATATGTAGTGATTCCTGGATTTCGAAATCCTAGTCCATCCACCTAGGAAAACAAAAAAACAAAAAAAAAATGCCCCCACTGTGTACAGATCAAACCCACACTGGGCGATTCCCTTCAATAACTACATATGGATTGATTTCTATGCTCATGAGATATGTAGAAACATTCATAAATATTGTCTTCAGGTCTATCTATAAGATCATCAAACCTTCACCACTAGCATGAGATTAGTACACGAATCGTGAATTTAAACTATATGAAATCCCCCTTAGTAATATGTTCTATATTTTTGGGACACTTGTTCCCCATTCACTTCAGTTTTATTATTTCACTGCATTATGCTTTTTCCCCATTTTGGAGTGCTTCCCTCTATGGTCCGAACTCCAAAACATTAAAATAAGAGATAACATACTCAGTGAATGATTTTAAACTATGTCCCTACCCTGAAAAATTTTAGGATTCCCCACAATGATCATGGGTTGGATTAATCCCCTATTTAGAGAAGATTCCCCCCACCAGTGTTGGTCTTCTACCACACTATGTTACAAAACATAATATGGCTTGATTATCATTCTTATGGGATATGTAGTGACACCCAAACATTTTTTCTCTAGACCCAGAGGTAGATTTATCAATCCCTCGGTCCCATGGCCTCAAGTATATTCCATGAAGTGGACTTTAAACGGTACATAGTCTATTACAAAGTTTACAAGTTATACAAGAGTCTCCTTGGATATTCAAGTTCGGGTTATTCCTCTCTCGTGCCACACAAATATCTTAGAAATTGGCCTTTTCCTAGTCTACTTGTCATGAATATAAATTGATCGACCCAATGATCTTAATATTATTACTTTAAACAATGAAAAACTAGTGATGGCATCAATCCATGTGTTGAAAATCATCCTTGGCTCATTCACATCGGGTTTTAACCACCATACCACCTGAACATCTTTGAAATCCCCTTTCATCTGTGGTCTTGGATATAAAAACATAAACTTTTTGAAACAATTCCAAGCATTATGACCTTATAATATTTGTAACCCATGTAGTCTGAGTAGTATGATTCTAACCTTCATAGCCTAATATCCTCGATGCATGGCATTATACGGCAGTTTTACCCCATTTAAAATTGGGATGCATCATATGATAAGTATGGGATGACTAACAAATGTTAACCCATGCCCCGAACATGGGATGACCCATGATAATCATGGGATTCCTCATTTCCCTCACCAAAGAGGGTCACCCTTACCAGTGTAACCTCTCACAACACTATGTTCCAAAACTATGTATGGCTTGATTCCCATTCTTATGGGAAATGTAGTGATTCCTGGATATTTTGTGCTTGGTTTCAGTTGCAAAACCATTAATTTTGTATCCTCATATCCGCTATTATTGTCCCTAAATTATGAACATAAACTATATTAAGTCCTTATTAAGGTGTTTTTGTGATTCATGGTCCTCCTTTTCCTCATTCATGTCAGGTTTTACCTCCCACGTACCATGTATATACCCTAAGACTGAACATTTCTCTTGATAGACCAAGAAACAAGACTTGAAAATGTTTTATATAGTCTAAGAAACACGACATCAAATAGTTCTAATTATATGGGTTTGGATTCCAATTTCAAATACACTCCTTTACACACATTTAGTCTTTATCAATTTTTATTTCCATCACCATCAAAATCTTGATGGAGCCCCTAGTGACTTTGTCTCATGACATTTTTGTCCCACCTCCCATCCGGGGTCAACTCCCTAATGGATATTTGGTATAAAATTATAGATCATATGTTTACAAACATGGCCAATGGTTGATTTTTCATTTTATCAACCCATTTTTGACAGACACGGACATAGTACATATATTTCAAACATGATGAATAGTTGATCCCTACCTATCGGTCACCCTTGTTTCATATCATGTAAGTCTCCACTTAGTTCTTTTCCATTTTCTTATATCACGGTGAAATTCCATTACACTTCGCATCACACCTACTATGCACTTAGACATGTCATGAGACCCCCTTGTCATTCCTTATTTCCTACAAAGAACATGAATCACATTGGATTATGAGTGTGTTAAAGATTAAACTAACACGTTCAATCTTCTTACAGGAACCATTGGTCCAAACACTATGAGCTGAAAATTGATTCCAATATCCAAAAAATCATGAATTTAAACTATGGATGAATTCCAAGGAATGTGTGTCATGGATATGGGCCTTATTTTCCCTAATTCATGTCATGTTTCACAATCTATTCCACTACACATATCCATTTGGGATATCATCACCTTGGTTGAATCCTAGAAACCTTAAATTGTGCATAGTGTCCCAGTCACAAGAAATTAAACTGTGATATGCATCTTGACCACAAGTGTAGCACACAAACCCGAATTTCCACCTGAATAGTGCTTTCGAGCTGAGTACCACTGGCCTTAGGCACGCCTCCCCATATGAAAAAGGATTCTGACTAGTAGTGAGGGTGTAATAAGGGTAATTATTGAGAGACTACACCCATGGGTGATTATATAGAAATCGTCCTAGATGAGATGTAATAACATTGGAAGATAAGACTCAACATACTAGAACTAGACCCTCCTATGGTGGTAGCACAATCAATAACAATAAATACCAAAATAATAAGTAAATATCAGCAATTATAAAAAAATAAACATCCAAACATTTTACTTGCAACTACTAAACAGACCATTCATCAAATACAATTCATACAGTACAATAAGAAGAAAAAGGGTCGCCCATGGCTGACCACAGTAGCTACACACATTTATGAATTATGAAATATAAATGAAAACTAAAAAACTCTAGATGAGGAAAGAACCAATGGTCCCATTCCTTTTATCCTATTCCAAATGACCACTATGATCCAGTTCTTGAATGAGATCCCTCACATGACACAGAAGCATAAATTCTACACAATGCCAGAAGGCCCCATGTAGGGTGAGAGAGTAAGTCTCGGTGGGGTAAAACCCATGTATATACATTAAATTTGTGAATTCAAAAGTGTTTACTGAAAATAAATAAGTAGAAACACATGGATAATTTAGAAACAAGATTCCTTGGTGCTCAAAAGCCACCAGGAAGTTGTCACCTACCTCAACCAGTGTAAGAATTCCGTAACAGGGAGGATCCTTAGACCATATCCTAAATAATACTTTGATGTCAAATATACCAACATGAACCATCAGTAACCACCTCTAATCATCACTCTACACCTGTTCAATTATTAATGTAACAAATTTCTGGAAGGCACACCAAAGATAAATGGAAACATGGTGCCTTAGACCCCTACTTGAAAGCACCTGTTGGCTTGGAGCCCAACTTATGGAGGTACAACGATACTATGATCAACATAAAATCACCATTGGATTAAATCACAACTTCCAAAAAAAAGTTTATTCCCATCCTCCAAAATGTTCATGGCCCAATGGCCTCAAGCATAGATGGCCTCATCCCCCAACCAACAGCCTCAACATTGTTCTCTGATAATTTTTCACCATACCCATGTATTTATACAACAAAAACCCTCAAATCAAATATTTGATTCAAACTATTAGTGGAATATACCCACATAAGGGGTAAAAACAACCTCATCACAGAGCGAACTTGTGCCCACTCAATTCTAAATGGTGCATTGGCCAATCACGGTGAGTGGAAATAACCAAAATAGTATCTAGCACACACCAAATCTAACACCTCATGACTAGTGGAACATGTATCTCAAGTATTATGGCCGTGAAATCCAATAACATAGGCCATTCCCTCAACCTGATGGCCTTACCACCCTAGCCAATGACCATTTCTCCCAACCAATGATCACATCACCCAAGTAACCTAGACCCTTCCCATCCTAATGATCACATCACCTCAATTTTAAATGAACATATCCATTTCAACCCCTTGTAAATACCTCCATAATCCCATAGATCTCTGAAAAACATAAAAAAAAAATCATATATATAAATCACTTCTATTCAAGAAAAACAATTCAATATGATTGAATTAAACCACTCAAAATTAAATAAAACCAAAATATTTAATAAAAATTTCACCCCATCCTAACTACCCAAGGTTTAGAGCCTCTATCATGGATAAAACCACTTATAGATTCAATTTGGAATTCCTTTTTCAATCCCACATGTTTTAAATTATACAATTAAAAGAAACCATATGAATTTTTGGGCCTAGATCTATAAATAAATGGTGCACTAAAAGCCACAACCCCAAAAAAATCAAGAAATCTCAAAGGAAGGCATGCACCATCAACCTTGGATTCTAAGGCATAGGAACGTCCAATATTATCCTCAAAATTTAACTGATTTGTAAAAAATAGATTTGCCATCAAATTCCTAAAAATAAGAAAAAACAGCTCAAATAGATTTAGTGGTTCACAAGGATAGATCAAATAATAAAAGAAGAATTGGTGAGGAGAGACTTACAGAGATGGATTCAATGGAATAAATTCCATGAAGAATATATATCAAGTGAATAAACTAGATCAATACCTTTGAGGAGGAAAATGGAGGGCTCCCACCACTACAGTGTGTGACCCATGGAGGAAGAAGAAGGATAAATAAAGAGAAAATGAGAAATATAGTGATGAGAAATATTGAATTTTCACCCCTTCAAGAGCCCAAACAGTTCTTCAAACTGTGCAGAAACGGTGTGGGGTATAGTGTAAAGGAACTGCCTAAGTGGCATAACCCGTGCAACTTGCACACAATTTTCCCAAACTATGCATGCATCATGTGAAATCCCTCTATAAAAACTGTAGAGCTCATTCACATCCTTTCACCCCCTCACACATAGTTTACCAACCAGTGTGGATGTTCAAAAAGGGGTTATATAGTTATCTTTGAGAGGCCACACGGTTTTACCCAAACCATGCGTCATAGCCTACAACATACCAAAATGGTTCATTTGTTCCTTCTACACACCTGAAACCCTTTCACACACCCAATTATTTTTTCTAAACCTCTAAACCCATCCCAAATAAAGGTATTGGATTGATTAAACTCTCAGAATTAAGTTTTGATGATCAAAAATGAAATTGGCATAACCACTAATTCCAAAAAATCAAAAAGGGAGAGGTTTTCGAACCTTGCCAAATACATGGGATGTTACAATCTTCATACCTTAACATTTCTAATCCCTTATCGATAGAAAAATTGAAATTAGTACCAAACATACCCATCTCTTTTGAATTAAATTGGACTACCCCAATCTAATAGGGAATAGACCAACTATCTAAAGGGGGCTCCCCACCTTAGGACTGACCTACCCATGGTTGCATCCCAACCCAAAGTTCAAATAAATTATGGTCCCTTGACCATCGTAGGACCCAAATTTCCACCCATGACACATCATCACTCTTTAACCTCATCAAATACTCTTGTTTCATATCCAAAACCCATCATATTCTCACACTGAATTAGTGCTCTCTTCATGCCCATGTCACGCATGACACCAATGAGGTACCACATATCAAAAATTTCTCAAATTCTAGGTTCCTCGCACCTCAACCAAATACTACACAACCCTGATGCCTAGATTCTAATGCACCACAAGTAACTAGAATCTCCTTGATCCACCGATGCAAACATGCCTAAATAACCACACATCCAATGATGCTTACATATATGTCCTGGTGTCACACACCTAATGTATATATATAAAACACCTGAGACATTTCCAAATTACTAACAAACGTTTGGTTAGTCTGCATACATATCTTCTAAACCTTGTGAACCCAATCATACATTCCTCAATAGTTCATGCCAATGAAAACAAAAAAGGATACCCCATTCACACTCACAGTGTACTTACGATCATCATTAGCACACTAGTGGCTCTAATCCTAGCATCTCCAAGGTAGGCACCTGGCCTAAGCCTGACTGCCTAAAGCCTGACCTCCCTATGGTACTACACTATCCACTATCCAATTTTTCCACTTCAAGGTCACGTTATCTCTACTACGACCTCCACATACACATGAATCTCAACTACTATCACTTGGTACCACTCCTAATATGATCTCAAAACCATGATTATACCCCATTTCTTGAATTATGGTTATTTGAGAATTCTTCCTGCAAAATATCTCAAGATTCTTGACCTAACCACATGCTTGAAAATCCATTGGAGGCTGCTCGCACTGAGTCTGGACATTCCCTGACTATCAGCACTAGAAGCATGTCATGGATGATTCACTCCGAGGTGGTTTGATTGAGGATTTTCCTAATTTCCCTACTAGAAATCATCTTGTCCATTCATCCTACTATAAAAAACATCACCATTGAAATCAACTAATTTTTCTCCCAAATAAAATGTGACTAGTCTGTTATGTTTTCCTCGACTTTGAGCTCCTAATTCACTACATCCGAAAATGAGGCCAATCTAAAGATATTCACCAACACCTGAATGATATATCGTAAAACATCCTCGAAATTCCTCACCTATGATGTGTCATCTCTCACAATGATGGGTTCAAAGTGAGGCAAATTGGTGAATGTCACTACATAGTCCATGATAGACATATCACCTTGATAAAGGCCTAATAACTTCTGAGCTCTCTCCTCCCTTAGCATCTCCTAGAAGAGATGATCAAAGAACCGGGCCTCAAATTCTTTCCAGGATAGTCCCTTGTGTCTTACTACCTAAACCTATACATCCAACCAGTTCTTATCCAGTCCTATGGGAATACATGTTTCATGTTTCACCCTCCACCCTAGAGACATCTCTAACCAATCAAAAATCATCAACATGGACTTGATCCAGTTATAAACCACCTATGGACCATCATCACACTGAAACAGTAGTGGGTGATATGAATGGATCTCCAAAGTAAGAGTTTCCATAGAAGTATCTAATTCATGAGCCCCCTATCAATACCCTGGATTACACATGCCAAGATCACTCTGAGATGCTCATCAATCCATGACAAAAAAAAGTTAGCAGGTCCATTGTTTCCCTCACCTGAACTAGAATCTAAGCATGAGCCTATACCTATGGCTCATGATCTACCTGAACCATAGGGTTAACAACCTTATCAATAACCTACAACAATAAACCATCACCCACCTGATGCTCTATCCAATCCATCTAGGTGGAAACCCGCTGAATACCATTACATGGTCAGAGAGCCCAGATAACATATATATAAATTTCACAGACAATGAAAGTAGTAATAGGCAGCATAATCTCACTACACATACCCTTCTCCATTGCAACCATTTCATAAGAAATCTCATCCTCATGGCCTCCTTACATTCCCTTACTAGATCCAAGTATCAAATATTCCTTGAGCCATGCCCATCCTGACAAACCATATCGCATCAAAATGATGACCACATCACCCAACCTGTTGATCAACATCACCTCATTTCATTGTCCCGACCTTCTCTTATAAAGGAAAATCCCATTCATATATATATATCACCTAACACAAACAAATCTAATTGTGTCTACTTGACTATGCTGGTTGAGTAAGCTGGCACCAATGGGAAGCTATTTAAGAAAACCCCAATTAGTTCCCTTTGTGAACACTTTAGACAATAAACCCCATATTAGAACAATCTATGTTCCCAATGAAAATAAAAAACATTTTATATCTTAGGTACATGCATAGATATTTTAAAACATACTATTATATGCCTAATAAAAATCATAAACATTCATAGAAAACACCCCTTTCCATATCTTGCCAAGGTTCCAATACTTTTTTATCATACCCATCCAAGGGTCACAATTCAAATGCCATAACAGATAAAAAATCAGTTTCCATTAAGACCACTCAATGTTTAAATCATATAAACTATAAATTGAGAAAATTAGAATATCAATTCCCACACCTGGTAACTTGGTCTGTCCCCTATGCATGGGGCTATAGGAACACAAGCATGTGATATAAACCAATCATTGACTATGTACTAATCTCCAGTATACCATAACCCAAATATAAAGATCAATATAAAATAAAATCATTTGGTACCATTAGTATCCATATGAACACCTCTACTAATTCCTTATAAGTAAGTTCTCTAATACCACTTGTAGCACCCCGACTCAAATTGTAACCCGAACCGTGCTTTCAGACTGAGTTCTCCTAGCATTTGGCATGACTCCTCATTCAACAAAGGATTTTGACTCGTAGTAATGGCGTAAAAAGGGTAATAGAAGGTAGAATATACCCTCAGGTTATGATAGAGTAATGGTTCGAGCACAGATGTAATAAAAATGGAAGAAAATACTCAGTAGACTTGAACTAGTCCTGCCCATGGTGGAAGCATAATAAATAACAGGAAATAGTGTAAGCATAATTAGATAACATAAATTGAAATATATAAACATCCAAAAATACCACTTTTATATAATAAATATATCATGAATCCAATATAAGTCATAAATTACAATAAGAAAAAAGGGTCACCTGTGACTGAACATAGTAGCTACACACATATAGGCATAATTAAATAGAAAGTAAATATAAATAGAAACTATAGTAAAGTCAAGAAACAATGGTCTGTTTTCTTCCATCATATACCAAATGACCAATAAGATCTAGCACCTAAAACAAATACTTTACTTGAACATAAAAGCATAAATTATACAGGAATCCCAAAGGGACCATGTAGGGCATAAGAAGTAGTCTTAGTAGGCTACCACCAACATGTGTGTACTTTATATTTGGGACTTAGAAAGTTTTTACTAAAAATAAACAAGCACATTCACATGGATAAAGTAAACATAATCTTCCCTGGTGCTCAAAAGCCACCAAGAAGATGTCACCTGCCTTGAAAATGCCAGAAAGTTGTAGCGAATAGGATATTTAGCCTATGGACCAAGGCATAAAATGATGTCAAATTCCCCATGTGAACCCTCATAGTCTTCCTCTAAACCTCGCATAACAATTCATTCCATCATTCAAGTAACTGATGTCTCGAAGTCAGGCCCAGGAAAAATGGAAACCTAGTCCCTCAGACCCCGGATCGAAAGCACCCATTGGCTCGAAGCCCGATGTCTAAAGGCACAGTGATATCTTACCTAAAAGAAAAATCATTGTTTTATCAAATCACAATTTCATGAGGAATAGAGATTCCCTTCATCCAAAATGATCATGTCTAAACGACCTCAATAATAGTAGGGCTTAGCCCCCAACCAACAAACTCAATGCTGTCATCTGGTTGTTCCTAACCATCCCCATGGCATTCTATGATAGAAACCCCCAAAACAATTACCTAATCCAAACTTTCAGCAGCCTATTACCACATGAGTGGTCAAAATTTCCTCATTAATGAGTTATCTAGTGTTCTCATGACTCCAAATCGTTCTTTGGCCAATCACTGTGGTAAACAATCACTAAAATATTACCTAAGCCACACACAATTCAGCACCTCATGCCCCTACGACTATGTCGCTCAGGTCCGATGGCCATTACATCCAATATAACAGGCCATTCCATCAATCGGACAACCTTGCCACCTCAATCGATGACCATGTCTCCCAACTGTTGATCACATCACCAATGTAAATTAGACCTAGCCCATCCTGATGATCACATTATGTCAATTCCAAATGGACATCACCATTTCATCCTTGGTCCAATCCCACTATGATACCATGGATCTCAATAATACATCACATGTAAATCATATATATATAAATCACTTCCATTCAATATGAATAGTTCAATATGATTTTATTAAACATCTCAAAATTAAATGAAACCAGACAAATTAATAAAAAGGATAACCTTTGGCCCAACTTTCCAATGTTATGAGACTCTCTCAAGGATCTAACCACTAGTAGACTCAAGTAGACATGCCCATTGGCATCCCAAACTATTTAAATTAAATAGATAAAGGAAACCACATGAATTTTGGGGTCCCTCTTTTTCAGCAAAACAACAAACAAAAATCCACCCCTAAACACATGAAAAAACTCAAAGAAAGGTACGAATCACCAAACATGGGGTCGTAGATGTATAAACTTCTCATATTAGCCTTTTACTTCAACCAATTTGAAAGAAAATGGAGTTTCCATCAAATTCCATAAACCTGGGGGAAAATATCTCAAATGGATTTAGCAATCCATGAGGTAAGATAAAATAAGAAAAGAATCATGGGTTAGGATAGCCTTAATGAGATGGATCCAACACTAATAAGTGCTTTAAGGATGGATGTCAGATGAAGAAACTAGATCAATACATAGTATGAGGAAAATGGAGGACTCCCTCCACTATTGTGCATGACCCATCAAGGAAAAAGGAGGAAAAAGAATAATAAAAAGAGAAATATATGGAAGGAAAAAAATTACTTTTTAACCATTTTATAGAATTCATGGTCAGGTTGCATGGTTTTTGAACTGTGCAACAACTTTGTAGACTACAGTGTGAGGGTACTGCCTATATGGCACTACCTGTGCGACTTGCGCACGATTTTCCCTAACCATGAACTAGACATGTAAAAGTAGTCTATAAAAAATATAAATTTTAATGAACAACTGTGAGACCCATCATACATGGTTTAGCCAAACATGTGGTAGTGAAAAATGGGGCTACAGTGTTATATCTAAGAGGCTTCATGGTTTTACCCAAACCGTGCACCTCGGCCTGCAACATACTAATGTGGGGACATCGGGCCTCCAAAACACCCAAAAACCATCCACACACTTGAGGATTTTTCTAAAACTCTATAACCATAAAATATCAAGTTATTGTATTTACGAAACTCTTACCATTAAGTTCTGATGAGAAAAAAAATTAGCATACCCAGAAATTCCAAAAATTCAAAAAGGGAGAGGTTTTCAACCTTCTCCAAATACCTAGGATGTTACAACATGAGTTTTAACTGTACCACACACAATCTAAAACCAATGATGTTAATAAAACAATTCTATAATTAAAATTTCATGATGTGAAACACCAAGTAATTCTTGGCCGCCATCAAAAGATGTCTTCTCCTATGTTGTAGGTCATCTATTGAATAGTTATCATTTTCAGCTGCCACTCGGCATCCAAGATAAAGCTTCCCTAGAAAATGATATTACCATTGTTTATACCCATAAATATACACTAATGTACTCCATGTAATGGTGTCATAATTAAATGAGTGTTTTAATCCATTCAAACATCCCATCACCCCATTCTCATGCTTTACATGCCCCTTATTTTGATCATCATCTTATTCCATGTTTGAAGGGACCCCCTAATGGTTTGGTCTCATACCACTTTGTCTCACCCACCATCCTAGGACAATTTTATGGAAAACATCAGACAAAATTTCAATACAAGCTTCGTGTATTGAACATGGTCAGTAGTCGACACTCATTTGTTGGTCCCCATTCCAAGATAATGATATAGATTCTTTGTTTTGAACATAGTCAACAGTTTTCATGTTCACCATGCCACCATCCTTTTTGTTCTAGATTTTGGGAATAATTATTCACACTTTTCATTCCCCTTTATTCAAATATATTTCAATTCCCCTGGAATTATCCCAATTGTGAACTAGAGAATTTTGGGACAAGAATGTTTTCTCTTCTGATAGACTTGATTTCCAACCACAACCACTTTTATTCAAAACACTCTCAATAGTCAATTAGGAATAATAGACCCTGTCTGTTCAATAGTTATGTGACACTCTCATATAAAGTGAACAATAATGTGGTTGTCCCTTGTTTCTCACACTGGGTATGACCCATGTGAGCTTAGGGACCAGTCATTAGTTGTTTCACAAATATGATTGAAGTGGGATAATTAAAGAAATAAAATAAGTGTTTCCATGAACACAAAAAGTTTCAAAAGTAAGAAAAAAATTCAAGGCATAGAAAGGGTCAACCACATACTAGAGCCTATCAAAAAAGAGTCAACCACAATGTGAACAATTATGTGGTTTTCCCTTGTTACTCACACTGGGTATAACCCGTGTGAGCATAGGGACTGGCCATTAGTTTCCTATGCCCAACCCTAACAATGGGATTTTTCCATTGTGATTCTAGGTTGTGGCCCACTATAGATGATGGAATAGACCTAGGGTTATGAGGTTTTGACTATGACGTCCTCGGCTGGACCATCACAAGTTGCTTCATCCTTAGGTGAAAGTCCTAGGATGTGCTCCTCAATATCGGTTGGCATGATTTCACCCTCTATAGTGGTGTCCCCTTTCATAGATTCAAGGTTATCCTATTCAATACAATATTTTGTTAATGAATATCAATAGTAAAAGTGAGAGGTTAAAGAAAAATGCGAGCAAGTTTTTTCTTATCTCGAGGTACTTAGTCAATTATTATTCTGATTTCGTGATCTCAACACTTTCCCAAGGACTCCCATGATTATTATCCATCCCCAAGGATTCCCATCATCTTAATCCTCCTCTTTATCTTCTTCTTCTTCATCGGTTTCTTCATCAGGTAGTGTTTCCTCTATATCTGACTCTTGAACAAGAATTATCCTCACCAGGGTGGTGGGTGCTATGTACATCCTCTTTTGGAATGCATAAACATCCATTGCTATAAAGTACGCATGTCTATGATAAAATTAGACATTTCCATAACATTAATGTTCCTGACATCCAGTAATTCAATCATGTCCCACATTAGCATCCACCATGGGTCCTCTATCGATAGTGACATCAAAAACGTCTTCTATGTGAACCAATGAGATTGAAAGATAGCATCAACATATTTTTATATAATATATCTAAAATTGTTCCTAGGAGCCTATTTATTTGGTCTTTAGTGTTTTTTTAGATCAATCTCCTCCAACGGGAAGGGGTGTTGTCATACCTAGGGTTGTCCCCCTGTCACATTTCTAGCTTGATTCACTCCCAGATACCTAACATTCATCTTAGGTGGATACCCATCTGCCTCCGGACTACTCATTCTCCCCACATTCTAGTTCAAAATCCCTAATACATTTACACAAGATTGCCTCTGGATATGCTACCACATAGTTGCTGGCATATTCTATTGACAATCCTGCATTAACGTTGGTAGGAAACAAAAAAAAAGTTTCACTTGATCACACTATCACCAACATACCCCATTTTTGGTGAAGGGTATAGGTGTACCTTTCTTCAAAGACACCTGTTTAGACTCTCTTTTCCACTCATTGAATATATCTGAACTTCTTGTAGAAACGATATGTCATGTACGGTTCAAAAAATACCATATTGTTGATTCAGTTCACTGAAACTCTACCCCTAAGAATTGAAGGAACTCCCTTTTCTCTTATGAGCCTTAAATTTTTTCCGCCATTGGAACAAATACAATTAAAAAGGTATAGAAGTTGAAGTTTTCATGGATACTGATCTGACGTATGATCCCATCACCATCGAGTGTCATCGAATGGACCCCAGCGGTGATCTATAGTGATGGCCAAAAACTATTATTCGGAGGATGGATGGAATTTGGGAATTCATAGCTCCCATGATGCCTTGGAAACCAATTGTGTAGGAACAAGAATGACCCATAGAACCTCCAGGGAGTGTTTCCCCTTGAGACATGACCTATTGTGCAATACTGTCTATACATCTTGGGTACTCCGAGGTTTAACATGTTACCAACTTCTAGGATGGATTCCATCACAAACATCACCATAGAGATCCCCATCCTTGTGACTCTAACTGGTAGCAACCCCCCACTGAAAAAAGTTACAAGGAATTTGAAATAGATAACTAGATTGTCTTATCCTTCCACCAAGTTTTACCCCCAGTTTTAATAATTTCCTTCTTCTTGGATGATCTAGTATGATCTTTCTTTTCTCCTCTACGATATCACTAGGCACTAATTCCCTCAACCCAACATTATCCCCCTTAATTCCTTCTTAAAGAATAGGCCGAACCATACCTAGAATAATATATCATTTTGGAAATTGGGCTTCAATTTCATATTCTCCTTTACTGCATCTAAATTTTCTGCATCAGGATTGAGGTTTTCTCCCTATCCCCTAGGTGTTATTTGGTAGAAAAAATTTGTCATACTGAAACTGCACTAGTAGAATGTCACCAATATAGTGGATGTACTATAGACTGATGTTTACTTCACCATAGTGAAGAGGAAATGTGTTCATGTTTGGGGACCATCAGTTGAGGCACTCTAGCACTAGATCCAGTTGATAGTAGAAATGAACCTCCAACATCCATACCACTTCATATAGCCTGATGTTGTGCCGATACACCCTATATTCCTAGTGGTGAATCAAAACTAGTATTCCAATTCCCATTCACTGGTGAAATTTCCACATGATCACAAATCCTAGTCCTTAGGGAAACCTATGTTATTGTTCCTCTTTTTAATTTGGAACATAGTGGTGTAGTAGGAAAGAACTATTCTGCATCTGGCTCATCCCCTGTGATCATCCTGGTCCTCCCATTTAGTGTGTAGATGAAAAATTTCCTTTGATATCTAGTATTATTACCATAAAAAATGACATTTCATCATGGGATATAATCTTCACATGTCAACCATTATTTTGATGAGTCAACTATGAAATCCAAAATGATCACTTTTCCCCCTCATCCAATGTTCAACAATGGGAGGTTGTCACTCAAGGTATAATTCTTTTGTGAATATGTATTAATTCCCATAAGCATCTTATCTTCCAATACAAATCTCTTAGCTTGAATAATATGAGGGTTTCCAGTCATGATATATCTCAAAGCCGCAACAGCAGCTTCAATCTTCAAAGCCATATATTGATCGACCTTCTCGAATGAGTTTGAATGATCGTCAAATGAGTTAAAAAATATATAGAAGAAGCACATATGATTGGATAGTCTATGTGGAAGATGTGATTCTATGCACAATATTAGACAACGAATATGAAAAATTATGGTATATCTAAAAATTATAAATTTTTAAAGGTGAAGTATTTGCATAGAAGAAGAAGATGAAGCATGGTTTTCTATGTAAAAATTATGATCTTACACACATGGGGGAAATGAATTTCTATCATGTGGAAATTCATGGTGTCTTATATATCCCCCACACTTATTAATAGGAATATATCTGGCCTTCCATGCAGGTGTTAGGGGATTTTTCACCCATGGATGTGTTTTTTCGCCCACATGAATCAACATATGCCTTTAGTGTTTCCCTTAGAACCCAAACATATGCCCCCATTTAACATATGATTCATAGGGGGGTTTTGTTTCTGAATTCCCCAAAAATACACAAATGGATATATTTGGGTTAACCAAATCCATCATCTGACTCAATAGAGCATTCTGAGAAGGCATAGGTAGGTGTGAACATGTTTTGAGGTGTGCGCGTAAGATTGAAATTTGTATTAAAGACTCTTTCACACCAAAATTAACATATGTCATATCATTTCAATGAAGTCCAATAAAATAACTAAGACAAGTGCACACAAGAGGCATGTACTATGTTGAAGAATTCCGACCACAAGAAAGACTCTTATGTTCCAAATATGATGTCAAATCGTAGCTTGCATTCTTGCCTTCTATAGCTAATGATGCACCTGTGTAGAAGACCTCTTCTGTGACCAAAATATTACATTCCATCACCAAATGATTTTATCTATAAGAATAATCATCCAATTATTTAAGGTGATCCTCTAGAAGTTGAATCACCATGCTTCTTTCCATAAAAATGATCTTCTAGGACATCATGGAAGGATGGAACCCTCAAGGTTGAGATCTTGCATGATCGGTTCCTTTGGGTCCTATCTTGAGTGGACCCATAGTTGTGTAATACTATACCAACCATTTTTATCCTATGTTTGGTGTGCTCAAATTATCCTCCTGCCTGAAACCTCTATCTTCCATGAAACACTCCAAAGTTGGGAGCAAGCATGGCCTTGCACATAAGCACCTTGTCTTGTACGCACCCATTCTTTGAACCTCCATGGACTACCTTTATGCCAATGAACCATACCTTATCTCCCCTTAAGCATTACGTGGACTTAATCAATGCCCAATATTACTGTTGAGTAGTCAGTAAAGGTGCCCAATATAAAGAAGTTGATTACACAATGACATGTCACCTCATACGAATGCTCACCGTGTAATATAATCCCCTTGTCCTAATATCTCAAATCATGCGGGTTGCAATAAAGTTCAATCAACCCATGTGCTCAATTTCTCATTTTTTTACTTCCCGAAATTAAACATTCCTAGAGATCACTATTTGCATAGATTTATTTAGGCTATATCATTTCCATCAAATGGCTAGAGATATCTACTTCCATATAAGTGATAAAACATTTCCCGCATTATTCATTAATGCAGTATTACTCGTGATGCACCCAACATATCTTACCTCACTGTGAACATATGTTGTCATAGTTTTCATGAATACATCTATATGAGTGATTGATAATACCCATTAAAAATAATCTTCAAGTATAAGGACCAATACACACGTTCGTTTATGGGAACAACCAATGAATATTATGAATGTGGATTTCTTATTGGCGGGTCTTGTTCTCATAATATCCTATTGGGTATTTCTATGGGAACACACCCTGAAAATGTGAGTCAAAGTTTCATGAGTCCCCACACCTGATAGCCTTTATCATTTGTGTCACATCAAAAGATATAATTCGTCCATAAAACATATATTCGGGAATAGTGTCATGGCACTTCTGATTTATCATCATAGTAGAGATCTACTATGACCTTTTAGTGCGACATTTACTCTTAGAACATTATCACACACTATGTCGCACATAATAACAATCATTATTTGATAAAGAGTTCATTAATATTCATCCAACGAATACAGTTTTATCATATAGTACAAAGAAGATGGTTTCTAGGTCATACCTCCAGATGTTGGTGATAACCATTAGGTAAACCACCTCACTAATAAGGATTCTACATTGGGACCACTAGATCCCCTTAAAACTAAATAAATGTCTAATTAGAAAACATGTTTAATGGAGTATCTCCATCACAACATTCTCCCTCCCAACAGAGTTGAAAGTGAGTGAATCTGTCAGTGCACAACATAGTTCACCCGCCAAAGTGGGCCTCACCTAGTCCAAACTACCTATAGATGTGGATTTGCTGGATTTATCCTCCTTAATATCCAATCATATGAGATTCCTAAGGTTATGAAGGAAGTTCAGTTCAGATCATATGGTGCTCATCAAGTAGGGTTAAAAATATCCCATAAGATTCATAGGAAGGGATACTTCTAGCACACTAAGGTCCATGACAATATTGAGTTTTCCAAGGGGTGAAATGCATGTCATATCCATTAAAACATTGGACATAGATGGATAGAGTTGATTTATAATACCAATTATTCTTTTCCCTTCGGAGTATCGATACATGATTTTATGATACCATATCCACCAGTGATAGCTCACTAATGCAGGTTCATTTTAACCATGATATATTTCTTTTCCATGTTAGTAAAAACAATCCCTCTTAAGGAAGTCAAGGCCCAATCAGTTTTCGAATTCATGAGCCCCAATATCATCCATCAATTTGGATTCCCTTAGGCTATTCTCATAGAAAATGACACCAATCTTTAGGTAACTAAGTTGAAAAATTTATACACTAAGTACAATATCCAGTCAAACCACACTTCTCTCTACCATGCACAAAAAAATGGATAGATCAAGTCATTCAATATATTTTTTTAATATTCTATAGTAGATGATAGGATATATTAAGAAAAGATGGTTAGATAAGCTCTCCAGCAATATCTAGGCTTAGCGGATGATGAATCAAAATTCTACCTATGTGACTCCATATTCTCTGGAGTATGAAACAAAGGCAGTTCTTCCTATTAAAATTCCATTTCCATCACTCTAAATAGATTTATATGACCAATAAATTCTAGAATAATGATTGAAGTCAGATTATCTAATATGGAATCCATTTAAGATAATAGGCTTTGGGACTTGTATAATCTAGAGAGGAACTGGAATATGATAGTTAGAGTGTTCAATGAAAATTCACCTCTTCTTTTTCTTATAGGGTAACACAGTACTGGCTCTTAGAATGTCAGTGATACCAGATAGGAATACAACAAAGATGGATCCCATGTGTAAAATAACACACATCATTCACAAGGTCTATCTTAATGATGCATACTCTTTGATCAATATGAAAGGAAAAAGATTCACACCTCCAACTAATGTCATGTTCTTCAATTAGTAATTCACATAAGGAGTCTATATTACTAGCACTTGATGTTAAACTGAGTGTATGGTACAAGATCTAGGTCTAAAAAATAGAAGTTCAAGTCCTAGAACCATGACTTTAAACTACCTTCAAGTCTTCCTTGGGAATGTGGTGTATGATGTTGGACCTTCTTGGACCTCATTCATATTTGGTTATACTACCACACCATGCACATTCTCTCTTGGAATTCTTTTTCCCTTCATCCACACACCATGATGTTAAACAGTTCTACTAGTATCTTAGTCGTATGATGATAAACATCATAGAAATAGAATAATAGTTTCATGATGTTAAACTACATAACAACCATCATCATGGATGTATGGTGATAAATTTCACAACACCATCATATTCTCACCTGAGAGGACATGTTCTTTAGAACTATTCATCTACCATTCAATTCCATAAAGAACAATATATAGATTAATTCCTATATTTACAGGGTTTGTAGTGATGCCTGAATTTCCACATCCTGGCCCTGCCACCTCAAAGAAGAAAAAAAGAAAAATACAAAAAAATAAAAAAAATTCCCCTATATGTTTGTATCAGACCCACGTTGGGTGATTCCCTTCAATAACTACATGTGGGTTTATTTCTATACTCACGGGTTATGTATAAACATTTAGAAATTTTTTATTCGGTTACAGCTACAAGATCATCAATCCTTCACCCCTGCCCCCAATTTAGTCCAATAGTCGTCAATTTAAACTACATGCAAGCTTCCTTAGGAATACATCATGTAGTATTGGGACTCCTAGTACTCATTCATGTCAGTTTTATTATGTCGACACATTATGCATTTCCCCTTTTTTGGAGTGCTTCTCTCCATGGTCTAAACTCCATGACCTTAAAATAAGAGATAACATCGTCAATGAATGATGTTAAACTATGGAACTACCCTAGGAAAGTTCAGGATTCCCCACAATGATCATGGAATGAATCTATTACCTCTATAGAGAGGATTTCCCCCACCGATGTTGGGATTCTACCACACTATGTTACAAAACTACATGTTGCTTGATTCCTATCCTTATGGGATACATAGTGATGCCCAAACATTTCTTCTCTGGGCCCAGGTCCACTAGCCTCAGGTATGGTCTAGGCATGTGACCTTGAACTATAATTCGTCTATTTCAAAGTTTACAAGTGGTACGAGAGTCTCTTTGGATATTCATGTTTGGGTTATTCCTCTCTCATGCCACACAAATAACCAAGAAATTGGCCTTTTCCTAGTCCACATTCCATTACTATAAATTTATCAACCCTATGATCCAAAAATATGAATTTAATCTATTCTCAACTAGCGTTGAGATCAATTCATGTGTTGAAAATTCTCTTTAGCTCATTCACATCAGGTTTTAACCCCCACACCACCAGAACATCTTTGAATTCCACTTTAATCCATGGTCTAGGCTATAAAAACATAAAATATTTAGAGCAAGTCCAAGAATTATGACCTTAAACTATTTTTAACCCCTATAGTTTGAGTTTTTTGAATGTAAATTGTATATCCTGACATTCTAAATGAATGAAGTTAAACGGTGGTCTTACACCATATAAAATCAGGATGCCCCATATGATAAGTATGTGATGAATAAAAAATGATACCTTGTTCCCCAAACATGGGATGCCCCATGATAATCATGGGATGCCTCATTTCCATCACCAAAGAGGGTCACCCTTACCAGTGTAACCTCTCACAACACTATGTTTTAGAACTATGTGTGTCTTGATTCCCATTCTTATGGGATACATAGTGATGTCTGGAAATTTTTTGTTTTAACCCAGTCAAAAATATATTAATTCTGTATCCCCTTAACCTCAATTATTGTATATCAATTATGACCTTAAAATATATGAAGTTCATATTAATGTGTGTGTTTGGAACATGGTTCTCCTTGTCCTCATTCATGTTATGTTTTACCTCCCATGTGCCATGTATATACCCCAATATTGAACATCTTCCTTGACAGTTCCCGAAACATGATTTTAAAATGTTTTCCATAGTATAAGCAACACAACATCAATTTGTATTCATTTTTTTTGTTTGGATCCAAATTTCTAAAACACTCATTTCCAAACATTGAGTATTTATCAATTTTTATTTTCATCACCTTTCAAATTCAGATAGCCCCCTTAACGGCTTTGTCTCATGCCATTTTTGGATCACCTACCATCCAGGATAAACTATGTAGTGGATATTTGGTAACAAATTACAGATCTTTTTTTTCAAACATGGTCAACAATCGATCTTGCATTTTCTCACCCCATTTTTGACTGACACTTTTATAGTCCCAATATTTCCGACATGGTAAATGGTTGATCCCTACTTATCGGTCACCCTTATTCCATATCTCATAAGTCTCGACTTACTTCCTTTCTGTTTCCCTATATATTGGTGGAATAACATTAAACATGGCATCACACCTACTATGTGCTTCAACTTGTCAGGAGACAGCCTTATAGTTCCTTTTTCCTACATTGATAATGACTCACATGGGATTAGGATTATGGTAAACTGTGAACTGACATGGTCAATCTTCATAAAGAAACCCTTGGTCCAAAATCTATGAGAATAAAATAGAATCCTATATCCAATAAAACATAAACAAAAGTTATGTATGAATTCCAAGGAATGTGTTTCATGGAGATAGGACTTATTTTCCAACATTCATGACCAGTTTTTCAATCTCTCACACTACACTTATCCATTTGGGATATCATCACCTTGGTCGAATCTATGAAACCATAACTTTTGCAGAGTGTTTGAGTAACATGAAATTAAATTGTGCATCCTAACCACATGTGTTGCACCCTGACCTGAATTTCCACCTGAATAGTGCTTTAGAGCTGAGTAGCACTAGCCTTAGGCATGCCTCCCCATATGCTAAAGGATTATGACTAGCAGAGAGGGGGTAATAGGGGTAATAGTGGAGAGATGATACCCTCAGGTGATTATATAAAATTCTATGAGATAAAATGTAATAACAATAGAAAAAAGACTCAACAAAATCAAACCAGACCTGACCATGGCTGTATAAAAATAAATAATAAGAAATTTCAGATGAATAAGTAAATATCATCAACTAAAAATTTAAAAATGCAAACATATTACTTTCATCTACTAAACAGACCATGCTACAAATACAAGTAATAAAGCACAATAAGAATAAAAAGTGTTTCCCATGGATGACCACAGTAGCTAGACATATATAAGAATGATTAAATAGAAAGGAAAACTAAAAATAAACTGAAGATGAGGCAAGAACCAGTGGTCCCTTTCCTTTCATCCCATGCCAAATGACCCCTAAGATCCAGTTACTAAACCATATCCTTTTTCTAAACACAGAAGCATAAACTCTACACACCTCCCAATGGTCCGATGTAGGGTGTCAGAAAAAGTCTCAATAGGGTACCACCCATGTGTTAGTACATTAAATTTTTGAATTAATAAGTGTTTACTAAAAAAATAAGCAGCAACACATGGATAATGTATAAAAAAATTCCCTAGTACTCAAAATCCACCAGGAAGTTGTCACCTACCTTGACCAATTCTATAATTTCATAATGGAGAGGATCCTTGTAACGTCTCAACCTAGCTCACCTCTTAGACGGTGTCCAGATCGGTGCATCACAAGACCTCAAGCGCATCTCCACAAACGCCAGAGGCTACCGACTAGCAGTGATGGACTTTTTATGTCCGAGGGAGATACTATTCCCTCATAGGTAATAGGTATTATCACAGCATAAGTAAACAACAATTTATAATAAATAGTGTAATCATATAAATGAATAAATTGAATCAGAAGCAATATAAATAACCCAACTAAATAATACTCAAGTGAGGATGCTCACAAAACGATGTCATGCCATGATGTTTGTCGAAACTGAAAGTACAGAAAATAGAACCAGAACATGATATCAACTAAAATGAAAAGAAATAAAGTGAGATAATTGCATCATGAGAAAGGCTTGGTCCTCTGCCCCAGTCTCCATTCTAAGCAGCAATAATCAAATAATAATCAAAAGCAGCATGCTTCCCTTTGTCAATACCTATAATCATATAATCTACTCGGGTGTCAACAATGCCTGAGCAGGGTGTGAGATAAAATCCCAGTACGTCGGCACCCAAAGTGTCTAAACCTTTCAATTTCATGCAATGATAAAATGTAGTGTCTATTATATGAAAATTTCAGATAATTTATTAAGTGAAATGGAATAAATAACTCGACCCGGGTTCCAAGCGGCACCCATGCCTAATCACCTACTTTGACCTAAGATGGAGGTCTGAAAGAAGTACCTATAAGAACAAATCACATATGTATACATATAAAGACTAGAAGAGTAATGTAAAACGAAAAAAGCTTGTGATTTATCTTGGGGTCTAAGTCATGTGTCAGCTAGGTGTGATTCAACATACCAGAAAATTTCTCAAATCTCAAGAGACTAACAATGAAATTAATCAAAAACTTTTGTGCATCATTATTAAGGTTCATGTTGAGAGTTGGAGTCTAAGCCAGTCCCGAAGGTATCACTATAGAACATACTTCAATTATCCAATACCATTGAGCCTATCCAAAATAATCTTCTGAAAGACCAAGTATCATTCATGGAATGGTGTTACCCTAAGTCTGTCCTGATATCGCAAAAAGGGGTCGATTGTCATCCTAGGTTGGCTTAGCCACATTGGCAATAGATTCATTCCAATGGGCCCTTTTGGAACCAGTATCACTCAGAAGTATTAGAAAGCCCAGGGAAGTCTTGCTCCAGCAAAGCCAAGAACACCGCCCCCCGGCACATAGAGGTAACTGTCAGGAACGAAGGGTCTAAGAGTGGCCCTCAATAGGGGACTCACCTCCTTTCCCCACCCTGAATTAAATTAATATTCTCATAGTAGTAGATATGATATCAACATATGTAATTGCATCTTGAAAACAAATGTGTACACCTATGCATCACACGGTGCAAATTAAATATTTCAGCATAGAAATCTTAACAAGGAAAGGTGTTGCATCAACATAATCCGACAAGTGCACCTTTAAATAAATAAAAAACTGGACAAACCAAAAACCAAGATCCAACAATTCGAAAGTTCAGAATTAATCTAAATTATTTATTTTAAATTAAACACAACAAAATAGGTTGTGAAAAACATGAATATAAAGACACTTTTTAATTATAAATAAACAAACACAACCAACTACCAAAGATTCAACAATTCATGATTTATAATTAATCAATAGTAATTATTTAAATTGAACGCAACAAAAATAGGTTGTGCAACACAAGCAATTAAATAAATTAAACGTTTGGGCTGATGGAAATTATACTGACCACGTCGGCATGCCCCAAGGGGTGTCCGAGTTTGTTTAAACAATTTAAACATATTAATTCATGATCAATATGGCTGCAACAACTAGGTGAAACAAATTAATTAATTAATTTGGGCGAATTTGCATAAAGCCGGTAGAGATCGACTAACTAAACAATGGTGCATTTTTATAAATCGCAACGAAATGGAAGGAAAGAGAGTAGATGCTCTACCTTATGGTCATAGATTATCCTATGATCTACGGTAGGCTTTTATTTGACCTAAAATGGAAGAAAAGAGAATATTTTTAAAAAAACCCCAAAATAGGGTAAAATTCTTCCGCGATGAACCGCGCAAAGGATTTCTAATGTGATCGCATGACTCTTGGTGCATGGGATAAGCCTTACCGATAGGTTAACAGTGAACCTGACGGTGATGAAAACAGATGATGAATGGAGGAGCGATGATCTTCTGAAGGGAGGAGAAGGTGGTGTCCACCACCAAGGGAGAAGAGGTGCGCCACACACAAGAGAGGAGGAGGAGAGGAGGAGAAGGGAAAAGGAAATAAAAAGGAAAATAACGAAATGAAAAAGGAAAAAAAGATAAATAAATATTATAATAAAAATAAAATGGTGGAAGCAATGAAATAAATAATTAAAATTGGTTAACCTCATTTTAATTATTTTTAATTTCTCTCCAAGCGTATCTATTTTATTATTTATTTTTATCCCTCTTTAAATTCCATTAATTTCATTTAATCTTTCTTAATTTTTTTATCCCGAATGTTGCGCTATGGCATGACGTAATATTTTACATAAATCTTAAATAGTCATTTAATTAATTTTCATAGGTGTCCGGGACCTGCAACAGAGTGCGCAAACACGCGCCCGGGGTCGCTTTAAAGATTTGGATTAAAAACTTAAAGGTCCACAACTTGATTTAAGTTGACATGTTAAATGGATTTATGTAGGTAATTAATAATATTATATCTAACCTAATAATAAATATTCACCCATGTATATATGTGTTATATATATATATATACACATATGCATATTCATATATATATACACGCGGGAATGTATGTATAACTATATATATTTAATCTCATATATATATACCTTATATATAAATATATAACAAAGTTTGTGTCTCAATATAATAATAATAACTATAATTCAAAATATTATTATTTAATAAAACTCATCAATAACACCATAAATATTTTAATGACAACAACCATTATAAAACGGATAATGGTTATTAAATTAATATTGATTACAGATTTTTATTTAATTCGAACAATTAATAATAACACATTTATTACACTGTCCAATTATTATTTACACCGCGACACAATTTATTAATTGTGAAAGCACATTTTAATTTTTTGTTTTCAACAAAAATAATAATATTAATAATAAAATTATTATTATTATTTCTAACGTCCAACAAAATATTTACAACCCAATTGAATTATATTCGGATGTGATATGACCAAACGTTCGACGCTCGCAAAGGTTATACCCTGCCTAGGGTAAACCCACATCCCAGAACTGTCAGTAATGTCAGATTTCTCATTCGACGCACCATTTGTGATAAAATAATTATTTATTTATAAAATAGAATAATTAATTAATTAAAAATAATGATTGAATTACCATGTGTGAGGGTGTCAAACACCCAATGCGAATCAAAGTTATACCCTACCGAGGGAAAATCCGGCGTTCTGGACCTAACGGTAGTCTTAGATTTCTAATTCAACACACCTTTTGAGAGTTATTTCAATTTTTTGATAAGAAACAAACATGCATATGAATAAAATAAATTTAATATTTTAATTCAATCAATGTCGCAATGTCGACTATCAGAATAAAAAGTTATGATGCTCAGTTTTTAAAACTGGCCTGCCTAGTTGACAGAAAAATATTAAATTTCCTTCACTTTTTCATCTTGGTCAAAACACGAAACTTTACAACCTTCCCACCTTAGAACTTCTTTTACCCAAGAATCCTTTGGGAACAACATAACGCTCACCCAATCTACAGGGTCATATAGTCTCATTCAAAAGGTCATGTTGTACCTCTAAATGCCTAACGCATGTTCAAACCTTGGATAGGAAAGCGAAACCTAAGATATTAAGGTCTGAGTCAATGCTCATTTTCAAACTGAAACACCAAGATGGTACCTATCGAAACACGTTCAGTTAGGGACACGACCACGTCATTGTCTCATTAACTTCTGTCCCAAGTTACTTCCAACCTTACGTTTTAAATTTATAAAGAGGCAAATTCTGTGTCACAACACGTTCCACCATCATAATTTCCTATAAGACACTCACTCAAGTGTTATATCGATTCTTTTTTCTTGATTTCCAAAATGGATAAAATGGTCAATTCCACATCACCCACAAATCCCAAGTCGAGCCATCTTTTTGTGAAATTTTCGGGTCGACAGAAACCGCACTTGTCTCACCTAACGATGTGACAGAAGAATGTTTTTCACTGACCGCATCATTTATCAAGAGAGATAAATAGTCTAGCCACTTCGGCCGGCCATTTAAGAAGATTATAAGCTTGTATGGTAGGTGTTTTATGAACTGAACTACAATTCCTTCTTCCAATGTATCTCACATTCACCACGAACACGTCCACTAAAACCCATACCTAACTTCCGGTAATGATCCCGGATTTAAGTATCATTGATCCTGAAAAACAAGTCTGGGTACACTCAGATTAGCACAACTAGAGTGAACGAAATTAACACAAGGTTTTCCATAATCCATGCTTATGGGTGATACATTAGTATAGGAGAATGATGCCCATATCGAAACATTGATCGATCCCATAGTGACATCGGCTTGGCGGTCATGTTAGAAGAAACAGCTGGTGTACAAGAGTTTTCCCAATGAATTCCTACACGGAAATCCAAGGGTCACTCAAGACTAATCAATCCCCGATAAGAATGATGTGTTAGCGTGAAACACTGAGAAAACCACCCTAACAAGCCCAAAAATATTAAAACTTTACCATGGCGTAAGACCGATTCTCTCTTAGTGTATCAAGGACGAAGGCAAGATAAGGGACATGCTCATCACTTAAGGAAGAGTTCACTAAGAGGAATAGAAGATTAATATAAGGAAAAAATTTAAACAGCTGGCATGAAAATCCAACCAACCTGACCAGTGTGTTGAACACACGAGTCTCTAAAATCCATCTCGAGCATTGGGAGGAACTTCATTCCTTTAACATTGAAGTCACTATACTACAAAGATGACCCGAAATGCATTTAATAGTGAAAGACTTGATGATTTCATTGAACTCATCTGGTTTGTCACAACGTTAAGAACTCGACGACACTACGTACGTGAACGCATACTACCCCAAGGTGATATATAAGCAAGATGAATTTTATCTCAGAGGATGATGTACTGAATCATCCATCACTGTGGAGAAGAGAGGGGTGAGAGACCTACGAAGAAACTGACCATTCCTATGGCATTCCAAACCTAATGGAAGTGAGCATTCCTGATTCTGAAGCCCGAAACAAAGGTCAAGGGAAACATGACCACACGTTCGAATAAGTGTGTCTTTTTAATCATGGTGGTCCAAATAGGGAAAATGACATGCGAATGGTTTGGTTCCAATGAAACTCAAGGAGAAACTCAAAATACCTTTATACAAGGGTCTTAATAGAGGACATCGCTATAAGTTCCATATCCAAGCCCTTTATATTTAATCACAGTTAATCTTCAATCATCGTCAAAACATCAAGTACTATTTTTCAAAACAGAACACAAGGTAGTTGATCTTAACCAATGCCTCAAGGGTAAAACAGGAATGTTTTACAAAGCTCCATTTTAAGACATTTACATTAATTGAAATCCTTTCCTTAAAGATAAAATCTATCACATAAATTCATTTTAAGTAGATAAGGTGACCAAAAAGGGTCCCACTAAGCCCACTTGGGTCCATTTGAATGAAACCCAAAAAATAGTTGTTTAATTATTAAGAGTGACAACACCCAAATCGGGTTATCTCATAAGGAACATGAAACAACATGCCTACTCGGTCCTAGTTGTGCCTTAAGAAGTTAACCATTTTTTTTGAAATTATAACATTCTCAAAGACATATTAGCCTAGATATATGGGTGGATATCAACCTAATAAGCGACAATACACTTTATTGTTTTTGGAATTTGGCTCGCATTCAAAGGCAGCCAATAAATTTTAGCAAAGTTAACAATTACATAATAAAAAAGCTAGCAGGTCACTACAAGAAGCTAACATAGAGGGACATGTTATAATCACAGAAGCATAACATTTTAATCATAGAGACATGCTAATTGGAATAGAAGTATGATACAAGGCAAACATGGTATTAAACAGGCCGCATGGTAACAATCTGGCATGCTAAATATATCACTAAAACATGATATAAAAAAACATTTAAATGATTACAAGACAAGTCATATATTCAAGGAACACAATTTGAATCAACAAGCATCCTAAATTGAAAATATATGGCATGGCATGTGAATTACTGTGTGCCTATTAGGATGCATGCAATGCTTCATCCTTACCTTAACAGGCCAAGGGTAAAATATCATAAATTCCATAAATTCATAGGTAGTGGAAATTACACCAATCAATCGAGGTGAAATCATATCAACTGTAACATTGAAAATCATGAACAACAATCCCAACCCTGTCCACTTAGCCTTTTCCCATACATGGGGTGATTAGTCCCAAGCATGGATATTAACCAAGTGCTGACACATTCCTAGTGTCTTGTCTACCTACCCAAACCAGTAAGACAAAGTAAAAAAATACCACCTCTGTTACCACTTTGTATTATACCGACCTAGATCACCTCTAAGACGGTGGCCGGAGCAGTGCGTCACAAGACCTCAAGATCATCTCCCTGAACACCAGATGCTACCGACTAGCATCGAGGGCCTTCTATGTCTGAGTGGGAGACTATTCCCTCATAAGTAATAAGTATTATCACAGCGGAAGTAAAAAAAATTAATAATAAATAGTGGAAGCATATAAATGAATAAACTACAAAAAAAATATAAATAATCCAACTGAATAATACTCAAGTGAGGAAGCTCACAAAATGATGTCATGCCATGATGTATATCTAAACTGAATGTATAGAAAATAGAACCCAAGCATGCTATCAACTAAAAAGAAAAGAAACAAAGTGTGACAACAACATCACAAGCAAGGATCAGTCCTCTTCCCTAGTCTCCATCCTAAGAAGGAATAATCAAAAAAGAATCAGAAGTGGCACACATCCCTTTGTCAATACCTGCAATCATATAATCTACTCGAGTGTCAACGATGCCCGAGAAAGGTGTGAGATAAAATCCCAGTAGGACGGCACCCAAGGTGTCTAAACCTTTCTATTTCGTGCAATGATAAAATGTAGTGTGCCATTATATATCAATTTCAGATAATTTATTATGTGCAATGGAATAAATAACTCAGCCCGAGTTCCAAGCAGCACCCATTCCTAATCACCTACTTTGGCCTAAACCAGAAGTTTGAAAGAAGTACCTGTAAGAACAATGCACATATGCATACATATAAATCCTGAAAGAGTGAGCTAAAACAAAGAAGTGGCATACCCACCAAGTGTGTTCTTTAACTTTTGTTTTAAGTCATGTTTCAACCAGGTATGCTTCAACATACTAGAAAATATCTCAAATCTCAAGAGACTAATAGCGACATTAATCTAAACCTTCAGTGCTTCATTTTTATGGTTCAAGTTGAGTGTTGGAGTCTGAGCTCGTCCTTAAGGTATCTCCATGGAACATCCATCAATTATTCAATACCACTAAGCCCATCCAAGGAAATATTTCAGAAGATCATGTATTGCTTATGGCATGGCTTTACCCTGAATCTATCCCAATATCGCAAAAAGGGGTTGATTGTCATCCGAGGCTAGCATAGCCACATTGCCAAGGGATCCATCCTGATGTGCTCTTTTGGAAACGGTATCACTCATAAGTATTAGAAATTCTGGGTAAGTCTCAGTCTGGAAAAGCCTAGAACACTGCCCCTGGTACATAGAGGTAACTGTTAGGAACGAAGGGTCTAAGCGTGTCCCTTAATACGGGATCCACCTCCTTTCCCCACCCTAAATTTAATTAATGTTCTCACAATATCATATATGATATCAACCTACGTAATTGCAGCTTGAAACCAAATAGTTACACCCATGCATCACACAGTGCAAATTAAATATTTCAGCATAGAAATTTTAACAAGTCAGGGTACAGCATCAATATAAGCAGACAAATGCAACATTAAATAAATAAATAAATTGGACCAACCAACTACAAAGATCCAACAATTCTAAAGATCATAATTAATATAAATTAATTATTTTAAATTAAACACAACAAAATAGGTTGTGCAAAACATGCAGATAAAGACACTTTTTAGGAATAAATAAACCAGCACAACCAACTACTAAAGATTCAACAATTTAAGATTTATAATTAAAATAAATTAACTATTTAAATTGAACACAACAAAAATAGGCTTCGCAACACATGCAATTAAATAAATTAAAAGTTTGGGCTAACAAAAATTATAATGACCACGTCAGCACGCCCCAAGGGGTGTTCAAACATCTTGCAACAAATTAATTCATGATCTATATGGCTACAACAACTAGCTGAAACAAATTAATTAATGAATTTGGTTCAATTTACACAAAGCCGATAGGTACCGACTAATGGCACAATGGTGTATTTTTATAAATCCTAACAAAATAGAGGGAAATATAGTAGACGCTCTACCTTATGGTTGTAGATGATCATATGATCCGCGGTAGGCTTTGATTTGACCAAAAATGGAAGAAAACAGAAGATATTAGAAAAACCCCAAAATATGATAAAATCCTTCTACGGAGAACTCCACAAAGGATTTGAAATGATATCACATGATTCTTGGTGTGTGGGATAAGCCTTACCAATAGGTTCACATCTCACCTAATGGGGATGAAAACAGACGACGAATGGAGGTTTAGCGATCTTCCGAATGGAGGTGAATGTGGTGTGCACCACCTAGGGAGGAGAGGTTCACCATGAATAAGAGAGGAGGAGAGGGAAAAAGAAATAAAAAGGAAAGGAAAGAAAAGAAAAAGGGAAAAAGTAGATAAATAAATAAAATAATAAAAATAAAATGGTGAAAGAAATGAATTAAATAATTAAAATAGGTTTATCTCATTTTAATTATTTTTAATTTCTCTCAAACTTTATCTATTTTATTATTTATCTTTTTCACTCTTTAAATTCCATTAATTTACATTAATCATTTTTAATTATTTTTAACCCGAACGTTGCACTATGGTGCGATGTAATATTTTACATAAAGCTAGACAATCATTTAATAAATTTTAATAGGTGTCTGGGACCTGCAATACGGTGCCCAGGTGCACGCCCTGGGTCGCTTTAATGATTTGTATTAAAAATATAAAAGATCACAAATTAATTTAAGTCGACATGTTAAATTCATTTATGTAGGTAATTAACAATATTTTATCTAACCTAACAATAAATATCCACCCATTTATATACGTGTCATATATATATACACACATATACATATTCATATATATACACCCGCACATGTATATATAACTATATATATATTTAATCTCATATATATATATATACCTCATATATAAATATACATCAAAGTTTTTGTATCAATCTAATAATAATAACTATAATTAAAATTATTATTATTTAATACAACTCATCAATAACATCATATATATTTTAATGAAAAACAACCATTATAAAAAGAATAATGGGTATTAAATTAACATTGATTGCTTATTTGTATTTAATTCCAACAATTAATAATAATACATTTATTACATTGCACAATTATTATTTACAATGCGACAGAATTTATTAATTTTGAATGCACATTTTTATTTGTTGTCTTCGAAAAAAATATTAATATTAATAATAAAATTATTATTATTATTTCTAATAGCCAACAAAATATTTACAACCCAATTAAATTATTTTCAGGTGTGATGTAACCAAACGTTTGATGCTGGAAAAGGTTAAACCGTGCATAGGGTAAACCCCACATCCCGAAACTATCGGTGATGTAATATTTCCTATTTGACACACCATTTGTGAGGAAATAATTATTTATTATATAAAAAATGGAATAATTAATTGATTAAAAATAAAGATGAAATTATCATGTGCGAGGGTGACAAACACCTGATGTGAATCATGGTTATACCCTACCTAGGGTAAACCCGACGTTCCGGACCTAGCGGTAGTCTTAGATTTCTCAAACGATTAACCGTTTGAGAGTTATTTCTATTTCTTGAAAAGAAACAAACATGCATATGAATAAAATAAGTTTAATATTTTTATTCAATCCATGTCGTAGTGCCGACTATCTGAAAAAAAAGTTCTAACGCTCAGTTTTTAAAACCGGCCTCCCAATTTATGGAAAAAAATTAATTTCTATCGCTTCTTCATCTGGTTCAAAATACAGAATGTTAAGATCCTTTTCCTACAATCCAAGGCATCCTATGATGTCAAATACCCCCGGGCGAACCCCCAGGTTCCATCTCCAAACATCACTCGACACCTTGTTCCATCATTCATGTAACCAACATCCCGAAGGCACACCCAAGAAAAATGGAAACGTGGTGCCTCTGACCCCTACTTGAAAGGTACCCGTTGGCATGAAGCCCAATATCTGGAGGCACAACGATATCAATCCTCAAAGTAAAATCATGAATGGATCAAATCAAAACGTTTAGAAGAACAAAAATTCACATCCTAAAAAATGTTCATGGCCTAATGGCCTCAAGCATGGAAGGCCTCAGCTGCCACCAACAACCTCAATGTTGTTATCTAATGGCTTCTCACCATCCCCATGTATGTTTATGAAAAACACCCCAATGAAATTACATATTCTTAACTACCCGGGGCCTCTACCCACTTGAGTGATCAAAACCACCTCATCATTGAGTTGACCTGTATGTACACGACTCCAAACAGTTCTTTTTCCAATCACATTAAGCGGAAATCAAAAAAATATTACTTATTCTCCACTAAATCTTACACCATGTGACCATGCGACCATGTCTCTCGAGTATGATGGCCATGAAATCCAATATCATAGGCCATTCCTTCAACCTGATGGCCATACCACCTTAATCGATGACCTTTTTTTCCCAACCGGTGATCACATCACCTAAGTAACCTAGTCCTAGACCATACTAATGATCAAATCACCTCAATTCCAAATGACCATCTCTATTTCAACCTTGGGGAAATCCCTCCATGGTCCCATGGATTTCAACAATAAATCACAAAAAATAATAAATATAAATCACTTCTATTCAATAGAAACAATTAAATGTGATTGAATTAAACAACTCTAAATTAAATAAAACCAAAATATTTAATAAACATATCACAAAGATCCTAACTGCCCAAGATTTTGGGCCTCTCTCATGCATCAAACCACTTATAGACACAAGTGGGAAGGCTCATTGGAATCCAAAATGATTTAACTTATATAATTGAAAGCAGCCACATGAATTTCTGGGTCACGCTCAATAAATAAATGTTTCACTAAAAAACAACCCCAACAACTCACAAAATCTCAAAGGACGGAATGCACCGCCTACCTTGGATTCTTAGGCATAGGGACATCCAATATTATCCTATAACTCTAACTAATTTGGAAGAAAATGATGTTTCCATGAAATTCTAAAAAATAAAGAAAAATAGATCAAGCAAATTTAGTGGTCCCCTAAGAGAGAGAAAAGAAAAAAAGAATCATGGGTAACGAGAGCCTTACTGAGATGGATTCAAGGACACAAATGTCTTGAAGAACTTATGCCAGACAAAGAAACAAGATCAATACTTAGGAAGATGAAAATGGAGAGCTCCCTCCACTACTGTGCGTGACCCACAATGGAATAAGATGGAGAACGAATGAGATAAAAAGAATTATAGGGAGGATAAAAATTGATTATTCACACCTTTAAAAGACCACCTAGTTTTTAAAACCCAGTACCGACTATGTGGGGTATAGTGTGAAGGGACTTCCTAAGTGTCACAACCAGTGAAACTTGTGCGCGATTTTCCCTAACCATGTGTGCATCATGAGAAAGCTATCTATAAAAACTATAGTGGTTCATTCAAATCTAGGCACCCCATCATGAATAGTTTACCCACCCATGAGGAAGTGAAAAAATAGGCTACATAGTTATCTCTGAGAGGCCACACAGTTTTACTGAAACTATGCACCTCACCCTACTACTTACTAAAATAGTGCCTTCATTCCTTTGACACACCCAAAACCCTTAAGCGCAACCAAGGATATTTCTAAACCTCTAAGCCTTTCCAAAATAAAGTTATGGATTGAGAAAAATACCAGAATTGAGTTTCAATGATTGAAAAAGAGACTGGCAAACCCACCAATTCAAAAAATTTAAAAAGTCAGAGGTTTTTTACCCTATTTAAATACATGGGTTGTTATAATGTTTACACCTTAACATTTCTCATCCCCTATCTATTAAAATATTTGAGATGGTACTAAACATACCCATCTCATCAGAATTAACTCATACTATCCCAGTATAATAGGGAATTGGCAAACCGTCTCGAGGGGGATCCCCACCATAGGAGTGACCTACCTACTATTGCATCCCCAGACAAAGAAAAAATAAATCGATGGTCCTTTGACCATTCTAGGATCCAAATGTCCTCTCATGACCCATCATCACTCTTGTACCTAATCCGGCACTCTTGTCTCATATCCATAACCCGTAAGATTCCCACACCACATCAGTGCTAACCTCATGCCCATGTCACACATGACCCCAATGAGGTATCACATGTCAACAAATTCTCAATGTATGTGTGACTCACACCTAAACCAAGTACTAATTTACAGTGATTCCTAGATGCTAATTCACCTCAAGTAACATTCATCTCTTTGATTCCCTAATGCATACACACTTAATAACCACACATCCAAAGATTATCATATATAAGTCCTAGTGCCACACACATTATACACCTAAGATGGTTCCAACATACTAACCAACTTCTGGTTAGTCTGCGTACATATCTTGTGCATATATTGCACCCAAAACATTCATGCCTCAATAGTCCATGCCAATGAAAACAAGAAAGATACCCTAGTCATGCCCATGGTGTACATATGACCGTCATCAGCTTAATAGTCGCTCTGACCCAAGAAACTCCAAGACTTGCACCTATCCTGAAGCCTAACTGCCTAAAGCCCAACCTCCCTATAGTGCTAAATCATCCACCATCCCATGACCGCACTACTGGGTCCCTCTATCTCTACCACGACCTCCACATGCAATTGTATCTCAGCTACCAACACTTGTTACCACTCCCAATCTAATATCAAAACCTTCATTCCACCCCAATAATTATCTTATGGCTAACAAAGATGTCCTCCTTAAAAATCTCTCATGATTCTTGACCTTTCCACATGCTCTAAAATCATTTGGAGGCCACTCATGCTGATTCCATACATTCCCTATATTCCCACACTGGAAGAATACCATGGATGATCTACTATGAGGTGGTTTTCTCAAGTCCTTGTCCCGACCACCCTATTGGAACTCATCCTAGCCTCTCTTTCTACTATCAAAAACTTCTCCATTGAAATCACCTAATTTCATTGCCTGAATCACATGTGACAAGTATATTAAGTTTTCCACAACTATGAGATCCTAATTCACCACCTCTGAGAATGATTCCAATATAATGATGTTCACCTCCACCTGAATGACATACCATAAACCATCCTCGAAAATAAATCACCCTAGAGGGGTTGTCGACTTCCATGATGGGTTCAAGGTGAGACAAATCGGTGAATGTCGTTGCATAGTTCCTGAAATACATGTCACCTTGCCGAGGGCTCAATAACACTCGATATTTCTCTTCCCTTGGCATCTCCATGAAGAAATACTCAATGAGCATGGCCTAAAAGTCCTTCCAGGATAGTCCCTCATGTCTTCTTGCCTAAACCAGCACATCCCACAAGTTCTTTTCCATTCCTATGGTAATATATGTGTCCAGTTTCACCCTCCACTCTAGAGGTATATCTAACAACTCTAAAATCATTTGTATGGAATTGATCCCATTCTCAGCCATATATGGACCACCTTCACTCTAAAACAGAGGTGGGTGCTATGAAAGAATCTCCCAATTCATATTTTCCATTAAAGGATCTAATCCAAGAGACCTATGCCAAAACCCTAGATAACAAAAACTAGGATCACTCTAAGCTTCTCATCAATTCATAACCAACAATCTAAAAGGTCCATTGGCTTCCTCACCTAAACTAGAATCTAAGCATGAACCTGTACCTATGGAACATGATATACCTAGCCCTTAGGAGGTATCAACCTTATCGTAAACCTGAAACACGAAACCATCACATTCTTGATGCTTAATCCAATCCATCTTAGTGGAAACCCGCTGAATACCATTATATGGCCAGACAACCCAGATAACATATATATAAATTTCACAGACAAGGAAAGTGGTAGTAAGAAGTGTAATATCACTACCTTTAACCTTCCCCATCACAACCATTTCACAATAAATCTCATCCTTATGGCCTCCTAACATTCCCTTACCAGATCCAAGTATCAAACATTCCTCGGGCCATGCCCATCTTGATGAACCATGTCGCCTCAAACCGATGACCACGTCAAACAACCTGGGGACCAACATCCCCTCGTGCCATTATCCCTACTTGCTCCTAAAATATCTATGCTCATACATGCCTACATATATATATATATATATAACATAACATAATCAAATCCCATTGGGTCCACTTGCCTATGTTGGCAGAGTAAGCTGCCACCAAGGGGAATATTGGTAGAAAAACACCACTTAGTTCCATTTTTTGACACATTAGACAACCAAACCCATATTAACACAATCTAGGTTCCCAATGAAAATTTAAATCAATTTATATCATAGGTACACATATATATAATTTGAAATATACTATTATATGCCCAAAAAATAATAAACATGCATATAAAACACACCTTTCTATACCGGACAATGGTTCACATACTTCCTTATCATACCTGGCCAAGGGTCACAAGTCACATTCCATAATAGATAAAAAATAAAATTACAAGAATACTACTCAAGGTGGAAATCAGATATAGTATAAATTGACCAAAATAGAATTGAAACTCCCACACTTGGTAACTTGGTCTGTGCCCCATGCATGGCGTTGTAGGAACCCAAGCATGATCAATAAACGAAGCTCAAAACATGTTCTAATCTTCATTATACCATAACCTAAATAGTAATACCTATAAAAAACAAAAATCATTTTGTACCATCAGTATCCATCTGAAAACCTCTACTAATTCCCAATAAGGAACTTCTCTCATTCCACTTGTAGAGCCATGACTCGAATTATTACTCGAATGGTGATTTCGGGCCGAGTTCCAATAGAATTTGGTGTGCCTCCCATGCAACAAAGGCTTCTGACCAGTAGAGAGGTTTTAATAAAGGTAATAGTGGGGAGACTATTCCCTTAGGTTATTATATAAAAATGGTCCAAGTAGAGATGTAATAATAGTGGAAGAAAAGACTCAATAGACTTGAACTATACCTACCCATGGATGAAGCACAATAAATAACAATGAATAGTGGAGGCATAATTAAATAAAATCAATTAAAAAATATAAACATTCCAACATACTACATTTACATAAAAAATAGATCATGTATCTAATACATGTCATCAGTACAATAAGAAGAAAAAGGGTCACCCATGGATGACCATAGTAGTTACACACATATAAGCATGTCGAAATATAAGGGAAAACTAAAAATAAAATCTAGTAGAGGCAAGAACCAATGGCCACTTTCCTTTTATCCTATTCCAAAAAACCACTAAAATCTAGCTTTTAAATACGAGCCTTTACTTGAATGTAGAAGCATAAATTCTACACGCATCATGTAGGACCTGTGTGGAGTGTGAGAACAAGTATCTTCAGGGTACCACCCATGTGATTTTAACTTATATTTGTGACTTAGAAAGTGTTTAATAAAAATAAATAAGCATAATCACATGGATAAAGTAAACATAATCTTCTCTAGTGCTCAAAAGAATCCAGGAAGTTGTCACCTACCTCAAAAAATTCTAGAATGTCGTAGCGGAGAGGATCCTTAGACAATGAAAGAATGCATCACCAGATGTAAAATACCCCAAGTGAAACCTCATGTTATACCTCAAAAATTCACTAAAAATTTCATTCCATCATTTAATTAACAGATGTAATGAAGTCATGCCCAAGAAAAATGGAAACCTAGTCCCTCAAGCCCCTGATTAAAAGCACACATTTTCTCGAAGCCCAATGTCCGAAGTCATAGCAACATCTGTTGTCAAAGTTAAATCTTTATTTTCTAAAATCACAATGTTCTGATGAATGGGAATTCTCTTCATCCAAAATGTTCAAATCCAAATGGCCTCAAGCCTAGAAGGCCTTATCCCCCAACCAACAACCTCAATACTTTCATCTGATGGATCCTTACCACACTTGTAGATTTTTATGATATGGAAACCAATCCAATTACCTAAGAAAAACTACCAGGGGAATTTACCAACACGCGTGGTAAAAACTACCTCATCGCTGAATTGTCTTGTGTGCACAAGACTTCAAATGGTGTTTTTGCAAGCCACGGTGGGTGAAAATCACCAAAATATTACCTAAGCCCCACAAAATTTGGCACCTCATGCCTTTACGACCATGTCTCTCAAGTTTGATGGCCATTCCTTCCAATATAAAAGGTCACTCCCTCAACCTAAAGACCTTGATACCTCAACAAATGACCATTTCTCCCAACTGGTGATCATATCACCCAAGTAACTCATGCCTAGACCATCCTAATGATCACATAACCTTAATTCCAAATGTCCATCAATATTTCAACCTCGGTCCAAGACCACTATGATTCCATGGATCTCAAAAATACATCATAAGTAAATCATATGGATAAATCAATTACATTAAAGGGGGAAAAATCAATATTATTGAAATGAAGATATCAAAATTAAATGAAACCAAACATTTTAATAAAAAGAACATCCCCGACCTAACTACCGAATGTTTCGATCCACTCTCATGGATCAAACCACTTGTAGACTCAAGTGGACATGCCCATTGGAATCCCACAAGGTTTCAGTAAAATAGTTAAAAAGACCACATGAATTTCGGGATCATTCTCCTTTAATACAACAAAAAATTAAAATTCACCCCCAAATACTCGTAAAATCTCAAAGAAAGGAATGTACTACAAACCTTGGAATTCTTGATGTAGGGACATCCAATCATAGTCTCTAACTCGGACCGATTTGGAAGAAAATGGAGTTTCCATTAAATTCCATAAAAATAGGGCAAATGGCTCCAGTGGATTTAGCAATCTATGAGGTAAGATAACAAAATAAAATAATCATGGCTGAGGAGAGCCTCACTAAGATGGATCCAATTCTTCCAATGACCTGAAGAATGGAATTTGGATGAAGAAACTAGATCAATACATAGAAGGATGAAAATGGAGGACTCCCTCCACTATTGTGCATGACCCATCAAGGAAGAAGGAGGAAAATGAAGGAGAAAATGAGAAATAGAGTGAGGGGAAAACTGAATTTTTACCCCTTTAAGAGGATACATGGTTAGGTCGCATGGTTCTTCAAATTGTGTGACAACTGTCTGGACTACAATGTGAGGTTACTTCCTAAGTGGCACTACCTATATGATATACACACGATTTTCCCTATCCATGTGCTAGCCATGTAAATTTCCTGTATAAAAAAATTAGAATTTCATACACAACTATGTTCCCATTCATACACAGTTTACCCAACCATGCGGCAGTTCAAAAAGGGGCTACACTGTTAGCTCTATGTGGCCTCATGGTATTAACCGAACCATGTGCCCCAGCCTGTAACTTACTAAAATGGGGAATTAGGGCCTCCAAAACACCCAAAACCCTTCCACAGACTTGAGGATTTTTTTTCAAACCTCAAAACCTATAAAAAATCAAGGTATTGGATTTAGGAAACTATTATAATTAATTTTTATGATCAAAAACGAAATTGGCATACCCACCAATTCCAAAAATACAAAAAGGGAGAGGTTTTCGACTGGAAAAAATACCTGGAATGTTACAACATGAATTTAAACCGTACTATCCACCATTATAAATGTATGATGTTAAACCACATTTCTATCATCCACATTTCATGATGTGGAACTCCAAGGTATCCTTGGACCAAATCAAAATAGGTCATCTCCTCTTTTGCATGTCATCTACTGAATTGTTGACATTTCTATATACCGCTCAGCATCTGATTTGATGCTACCATAGAAAATGATTTTTTCATTTTCCAGACCAATACATCTAAACCAATGTTATCTATGTAATTTTAGAACAATTCCCAAAGTTTTCGAATCCATTCAAATATTCCATCACTCCATTCCCATGATTTGCATGCTCCTTATTTGGATTTTTATCATATCCTTTGTTTGAAGGGGCCACCTAATGGATTGGTATCATTCCACTTTGTCTCACTCACCATCCTAGGCCAATGTTATGGAAAATATTGGACATAATTTCAATACAAGATTCATGTTTTAAACATGGTCAGTAGTCGACCCTCATTTGTTTGTTCCCTTTCCAGGATAATGATATGGATTCTATGTTTTGAACATGGTAAATAGTTTTCATATGCACCATTAAATAGTCCTTGAGTTCTATATTTTGGGATTAATTATTCACACTTCTCATTCCCCTTTTTTATGATATAATTCAATGCCCCTGTTGTTATCCCATGTTTAAACTAGATCATTTTGGACAATAATTTTGGCTCTTCTGATAGCCCGGATTTCCCACCACAACCTCTCTCAGTCCCAAAAATCTCGATAGAAATTTAGAAATAAGAGACCATGAGTGTTCAATAGTTATCTGAAACTCTCATAAAAAGTGGAAAATTATGTGGTTGTCCCTTTTTTATCACATTGGTCATGACCCATGTCGTCTTAGGGAACATTTATTAGTTGTTTTACAAATATTATTGAAGTGAGATAATTAAAGAAATAAAATAAATGTTTCCATGCACATAGAATGTTTTAAAATTAAGAAAACAATTTGGGGTGTAGAAAGGGTCATCCACATATTGGATCCTCTCAAGAGTTTTGGAAAAATAACCCATATGGATCTACTCTGGTGATCGAGCACTTAAAATATTTTAACCTCTGGTCCATATCCTCTAACGTTTTCCTCATTTTCCTAATATATACTTCCACATTTTTATCCACCAAAATGAAGCACATAAAATATTTCCTATTCTCAACCCCACTCAAACTAGAGGTCATGAATTAGATTGGTTACCTACTTCATTTGGTTCTTGGCCTCCTCTAGTTGAGCCCTTATTCTGCTAATGACCTTCGATTGAGTCTTGAGGAAGACAATATGCACACCCTCTTACTCCTCCAGATGTTGAATCTTCTTGTTGAATTCTCAAATATAGCGCATGTTGTAAGATTTATCCACGTTCTAGGTGATGTACCAATATTGGCTCCCCTCAATCATTCATTCGAAATGATAATCATGAACTAACTCCTGAAGACCTCTAGAATCAACCCCTCTAGCAGACATATTGCATAGCCAGTGGAAAATGGAACCCATCTAGCCCCTTATATACAACTCTAGAGTCTGGTCAATGAATTGTTATATAAAATTTCATGCCCTATGGAGGATGATGTGATTCTCTTCTACTGCATCATGATTGGAGTCATCCATCTCTTCAGGATTTTCAGGATCATACTTTTGAAGAGAAATAAGGAGTTCAGAAGTAGTGTCTTCCTATGACATCCTATTCGATGGAATGGAATCCAAGTCATGGGTACGACTTTTCTCACTTGATTATTCCTCAAAAGCCTCACCCCTACCTAGCTGAAGTTCTACCCCACTAGTGGCATCACTCATAGCCTAATTTTCTTTCTCATCTGGGTCTATGTATGGATTAGCTTGGATGATCTTCTCATGAATAAGTACAACCATTAAAAGATATATCGTGGATGACCCGACCTCTTCATCTTCATGGTCCTATAGTATTTTGAGAATTATATGAAATAAAAGAACCTCAGTCAATCTGATCAACAAATTATAGGTATGACATCATGAATGAAAGGACTTACAGGAGCTGAGCGCCACCATGTTGAGCTCTTAAGTCAAATAGATGACTTCCACCGTAGGAGACCATCATGATTGTGCATTTTAATGATTAACATCATCTCTTATCATGTCATTTGGGTAGAATCTACACGGTATAGGAAAACACATTGATGAAAAATCTCCGTGAAAAATGGTTTAATCAAAGATAGTTCATGATTTTCAATAACCTTGAGGTGAAGAAATTTGGATGATGATCCTTCTTGGGAACATTGTGGCATGACCCATCCTCCAAGACCAATGTCATGACTAATCCAATCCAACCTTCCCTTGGCCAGGGGCTGGCAACTAGCACCAAATAGGCATATCCCAAAAGGGGGAGGAATTTTTCCTTTAGACCTGTACACATGCACCAAGACCAAACTTTGGAAAGTGAACACAAACTAAACCAAAACTGTGCCTAGAAAACTATTGGGAGTACAGTAAAAACCAAAGTAAAAATTGTCTAAAATAAAAGCCCAAAAACACAAAGGAAAATATTACTACCATAGTCCATCTGCTCGAGACCCCACATAAAGGGTAGGTGAAGGGTAGTTGCCTATAGCCGTAGAAGTTCTCTCATCTTTCCCATCTCACTATGCACCACCGGTTCCCAAAACACCAAGGTATCCGTAAAACAATCTGTCTATCCTATTGATGAAGCTTGAATTTTTCACATATTATATACTTTATTCCAATGTTCTAATACCTACCATAGTGTTAGTTTACAGTCAATTGTCACATTTTTATGTTTTAGTTGTATTCTGAGCTCAAATACAAAAATGGATTTATTTTGGTGTTTAACTGTGTTATTTTTCTTCTTTATTTCATCTATATTATTTTCCCCTCAGAACCAAATTTTGAAATTCCTTTTTTTAGGTTTAATTACTTTAGGGGACGAATTTATGTTTTCTGGAGGCCCAGCTCAATCAATTATTTGGAGGCCCAAAATCATCTCACAATCTGGACCTCGTAAACAATGAGCAGATTTGGTATGTTTTAAAGGTGAGCTTGTATCCCAATTTATACCAGTTCTGTGGATATTAAATTCAATGTGGAGCTGGAAGATTAATTAATGAACATCTTTCATTAAAGATGACACATCTGAATTCACTAGATAAATGGACTTAATGGCATTGGAATTTGGAGTTGTGGAAGACGAAGACTCAGCTAGACAGATTAAATGTTCAGCACTAAAATAGACATAACTCCTAAAAATGTTGACCAATCTGACTGAACTTTTGTGGAGGGACGCGGAAGATGATATGGAACAACTTTAAAGAAGGGTCCATTCACCAATACTTCTATTTAATGGGCCTAAAAGTCGGTAACATCCGTAGGACACAATTGAGAGAAATTGCTTCACCCATTTTCTCTATAAATTTGTACCTCCTCTCTTTTTACAAGGATACCCATTTCAAGGGGGTTGGACCAAGGGAGTGAGATTTTATAAAGAAGATATTATGGAGAATAGAATTTCAATTGATGATAATCAAGACATGAAGGGCTAAACTCCATGTGGTGGTGGACATGAGAGATCTAAATATTCTTCCCTTTTGAGTTTTGTACTTCAATGTATTCTAATTATATTTTTCTGGAATTGGTTTTCATGAACGATGGAGGTCTCTTCTCATTCATGAATTCAATTTATTCTATTTTGTTTCTAGACTGTTTATCAACTAAGGAATGTAATATAATTGTCTTGTTGTTTAAACTTCTTTGGGCGAGGTCTCCCCATTGAGCATAATATGTTTAATTAGTTTTGATTGCTCGAAGGTCTTTGGGTAATCGAATCACTTTCATAAGAGGATAAACACCCATATTTGACATCTAGATATGGTGTCTAGTAAATGTGGTGTTCACTTGGAGTTATTTTAGTGATCATTGCGAAATATAATCTTATAATTCAATTAAACAAGGATAGAGGGAGTATATGAAGATCGATGTTTGTCCACCACTGCCTTCTTTGGTTTTTTTTCTCCAGTCCAGTTTGCTTATGATTTCCAATCACTAAAATATATTTATAGTTGATTTCTGTTTTTATATTATTTAAAATTTTTTATATAATTTAAAATCCCCATTTCTAATTCTGAAATTAACAAAAACAAATTAACAACGTGATAGTTTGATAACTTAGCCTGCAACCTCTTCGTGAGACGACATTGTGGTCACCATTGTGCTACATTTTACGGGGAAATTATTGACTGGAGTTTTAAGACAAAAACCCCAGCGTCAACTATATCACTGAGTACCATGTAGTGTAGGACCACCCAGGTCTCCATCAAAGCATCGATCACCTACATGAGGCACAACATGTGCGGGTGAAGCCCATGTAGGGGTGAGTAACACAATACTCATAAGGGTCCCATAACAGAATGTATAGACCACAAAATAAGATATGAAAAAGGTATTTTTAGCTCATGTAGTTATAATCTAAATCATATAAATAAAAATATTCAACCATACACTGAACACCTTAGACTGCAGAGGTACTCATCCCTTGTGAGTATTGTGGGTCTACTGGGTCACACAGAGCCGCTACTCACTTTTGGACTACTGAGGCACACATATTCTCTTACCACATAGGCCAACATAGATATTCAACATAGGTCTTCTTATATATGATCCACATAGGGTCGCGTGTGGCTAATCTATACAAGCTCGCTTGTAGCTGATCCACACAGGGTCGTTTGTAGCTGATCCAAACAGGGTATCTTGCAGCTAATCAACATAGGGTCCCTTGTAGCTGTTCCACACATGGACGCTTATCATTTTGGCCTATAGGGTCATTTAGACCCTCTCTTCAATAGTTTTTGAGTCTCATCCAGCAGTAGGATTCCCTCACGTAGTGCGCTTGATTCCGGGAGAATCCACTCCTCAAGTAATTCTTCTTATTTCCACTTCCATTAAAGTATCATTATAGCATTTCAAAATAACATTATCATCATGAGAATTCTGTTTCTGCAAATTGATCTCAAATTAGAAACCTTATTTGAAATACATTGGTGTTTTAGTAAACAGAGGCTATTTGGGTCTACGCCTAGTTCGACCTGGTCGAATAGACCCGACCAACTAGCCCCAGGGGTCCCGCATGGCCTAGAATAGTTCGAGCAACCTGACCTAACTCGGCTTTGGTCTAGGTCAGCCCAATATTTCCTGGAAACTGGGACAGACCCATTGGGCCTTACTGGACTTGGCCCGTTTCGGCTGTGGGTCCAGCCCGCTGGGTCTCCCGGTGACCCGGTTCCACCTAGCCTGGCCTGCAAGAGGTGGTCCAGTTATTTCCAAGATTGGTATGCCCAGTGGATTGGTTTTATACCACTGGCCTAGACTTCAAAATCAATCCATCTTGAGTTCTATCCTGAGAATCCTAGTGCCCCCCTCCCTCGGGCTGGCCCGCACAACGGTCCAATATCCTCCAGCCCGGTCAACCGTTGGGCATCCCGTCCAACCGTGATGCAGCTGGATATATACACATGCCCCCTTTTCCCACACATGGTCTTCACTAGGCTGCATTCCAACACACCGCAGCCCACATGGCACAGGCCGCCCATCCGACAAGGATGGGTGGTCGCGTCTGTCTTCGCCAACCATCGACTTGGGGGTTAGCGGCCCCTGCTGCACTGTTGCGGCCTAAGTCGACCATGGCCTCCACCTTAGCATGCTATTATGGCGTGGCTCCAATTTCCTATAGTCTCCACTGCATGCCTCCATCACCGATCACCGACGTGCCACAGTGCCTTCCACAGACCAGTGTGTCTGTTTCGGTGGTCTGTTCCTCGAACTGTCTAAACCTCTGGCCTCCTTGGGGTTTTGTCTTCCCTAATACGGCCTCAATATTTCTTTTTCATAATTTCATAGGTGTGGTCATGGAGAACACGTGAACACCCAAATATGGAAAATCATAGCCTTATTTTTGTCAGCCCGATTCCTCCGCGTTGGAGTTTTTGAATCCTGAGAAGTGAGAGGTTCAAGATTCGATCAACAATCTAACACTGATGCAAACAAACAGAGGTAAAACACCCTCCCATAGGAAAAAGTAACCCATGAATCACCATGTTTGTGGGTTGATCAGCACTCATTGTTTTAGAGAGAAGAACGAGGCATTCAAATTTTCAAAAGATAAACCCCTACCTAGAGAAGCATAAATTAGAGGGAAGGATTGTGGTTGATGGAGATATATATGCGAGGAATTGTGATCTGTTCCATGCCATTGGTGTTCGTTGTTCTTGGGTCTAAAATCCATTCTCTAAGGTGTCATCCCCACTTTTCTGATTCTTCGGTGTTCGTCATTGGAGAGAATTACCTCATCACTCATCAGAATAATTGCATATCTAAATCTGTTTCTCTAACCTCGTCATCTCATTAAAAGAGAAATGCATCATAGTAATTTTGTTATGCTTAATCATCATGTAATTACATTGCTTCATTTATGAAACATCATTTTTTTAGGCTTCATTTAATGAGTTGTTACGTTGTTTCATTTATGAAATGAAATTGTCGGCCCATCGTTACTTCACCAGAAAAAAACTTTTGAATAAAATAAACTTTTTATGTTTATTTTATTATTCTCAAAGCATCTAAAAATAAATTTTTTTCCCTCAACCAATGCTGGTTGAGGTTAGGTCCATTCATAGATATTGTCACCATTCCAGACCCAATAGTGCCATCGTATTTCCAATTTGGGCACCCATTTAGATGTTTCCAAAGCCACTCATGTGTACCATTTTAATTAGCTTAAGAAAAGATCAAAAACTATCTTTTACACTCAACGCATGTCGGTCATGTTTAACTCCACCCAAGGAAAAAACCCTAAAGAGCACAACGGTACTCTCAAATTTCTAATGTGAGTAATCATTTAAGAGTTAAAAGTATTTTAAAATAAAATAATTGTTATTTAAGAATTTTTTTACGACCAAAAACTAACTTCCATAGTTGGCCCGCACCAGCCAACGTTAGGATCTGCCTAAAGAAAAAACACCCCCAAGATCTTAATGGTGGTATCATATTTTCACTCTGAGGCACCGTTCGTGAGTTATAAGGATTAAAAAATAATATAGTTTTATTTAATTATTTTATTTACGGTTATGCATTTTTTGGTTTTCTCACCAGAGGCCTGTGCGACTAAACATAAGTCACACCTTGGGTAAACTCACCAACCTAAATGTAAAGGTTCCCTCATATTTCTAATCTAGGTAACCTTGTAAGAGTTATTCCACTTTTTCAGGAAAACCACTCATGCATGCTATTTAAAACATAACATTTTTCAACAGACCATTCTTAACACATCGGGCCTCGGAATCACACGTTGTCTTAGTGCCTCGTCTCAAAATAATTCCATTTGATTTGCAGAAAAAATCATGGAATTCAAATACATTACATAACTCCCCCTTTAAGGATTTATGTCCTCGTAAGCTAAATCAAGGGTTAATGAAATATGAAGTGGGTACTAAGCATGAATATGAGCCTCCTGCTCCCAAGTACTCTCCTAGATATTATTGTGTTGCCAACAAAAATGCACCAGAGGAATAGACCATCCATGAGGGATTCTCTTCTATCGATCCTCAATCTCCATTGGGTACTCCTTGAATGTTGTCTTGTTGTCAGTCTATAACTCTTCATGGTTGATTACATGATAAGGTTCGTGCACGTATCTCCTCAGCCGGGATACGTGGAAGACGTCATGCACCCTCTCTAAATGTGGTGGTAGAGCCAAGAGTTATGCCACCTCGCCCACTCTATGCAGTATCTGAAAACATCTGATTAATCTTAGAGATAACTTGTCGCCCCATCCAAATCTATGTATCCTTCATCAAGGAGAGACCCATAAGAATATGTGGTCCCCCTATTCTAACTCCAAGGGTCTCCTTTGGCTATCATCATAAGACATCTGTCAGCAATGGGTAGTCTTCATCCACTCTCGACTGACTTTCACATTCAAAGTGGTAGATGTACCATCTTTGAACCCGTGAGTGCTGACTCCAATTGGTATGTCCAGCATAATGGTGACCTACATGGCCATATGTACAGTTCCACTAATGGTTCCATACTGAGGGTGGAGTGGTAGTTGTTTTGTATGAAAAATCCTCTTTTGGATGGTGATCCTCCCAATTACGACCAAAATCAAGAACGCCAGCACAAAACATGTCTTCCAATGTTTGTATGGTCCACTCCATCTGACCATCTATCTATGAGTGAAAGGTTGTACTCAAGCATAAAAGTTTACAAAATTCCTCCTTTAATCACTTCATCAATCAAGATGTAATGAATGCATCATGATCTGACACTATCTTCGATGAGATTCCATGGAGTCAAACTATCTCATGCATGTAAAGGTATCCCAAACTATCTACTGAACCCTATTCTCAAATGGGTAGGAAGCAATCTGACTTGGGGAGTTGGTATATGATCGCCCAGATGATATCGTGCCTCCTAGATGTACATGGTAATCCCATCACGAAGTCCATCGATAACCCATCCCACATCAACTCTGATACCTTGAGGGGTTGTGCCAAACCTACTGTGAGAATATTCCACTTTGTTCCCCTTCACAATAGTATAGAATGTATCTAATTCATAGTCCTAAAAGAACCTTAGCCAATGTTTCAGTCTCAAATACAAATCCTTCTGAAAAATATATTCTTGATACTGTTGTGGTTAGTGTAGACAATGAATTTTTAACCTATACGGAACTGTCACCACATCATCATTTTTAAGACAACCATTACCAACTCAAGGTCATGAGTCTCATATTTATGATCATGTTCTATAAACTATCATGATCCATAAGTGATCAATACTATCTTCTGCATCAAGATACATCCCAGTCTTGTTCCTGATGCATCCTAGAAAACTATATACCCAATTCCTTCCTCTACTATGCTCTAGATAAGGCCAATCATCAGTCTCTGCCTCAGCTCCTAAAAACACTACTATCACTTCTCCATCCACATGAAGGGTTGTCCCTTCCACCTCAAAGATGATAAGGGTGATGATACCCTAGAAAATTCAATCATGAATCTCCGGTAGTACCTGGTCAGACTTAAGAAACTCTGCACCTCGGTCACACACTTGGGTGGATCCCAAGAAAGAACCACCACTATCTTTGAAAGATCTACTCCAACTCCAGCCTCAGATATAACTTTTCCTAAGAATTGGATCTCCCGTATCTATAAATCACACATAGAGTGCTTACCATAATGCTAGTTCTCTTGTGGTGTATACAGGACTATCTACAGATGTGTCATGTTATCCTCCTATGATGTTGAGTACACAAGGATTTCATCAATTAATACCACGATGAACAGGTCAATATATGGCTGGAAGATCTTATTCATTAGTCCTATGAACACTTATGTGGAGTTGGTCTCTCTGAACGACATAACCAAAAATTAATATTGTCCATAATGATGTCTAAAGGCTTTCTTTGGTACATCCTCATCCTACACCCAAAGCTGATGATAGCCATACCTGAGTTCTATCTTTAACAACAATCTCTCTCCCTTAAACTGATCGAAGAGGTCATCAATCCTCAGTAGTGGATACTTGTTCTTCATGGTCACCAGGTTTAGGCGTTGGATGTCCATGTGAAACCTCAAACCCCTATTTTCTTTCTTGGAAAACAAAACTGGGGCATCCCATGGTGAGATTATGTGTCTCATGAATGCCTTTTCATGCAAGTCCTCCAGTTGTACCCTCAATTCACAAAAATTCATATGATCCATCCGATATGCTGGTGTAGTTATCAGTGTCGTCCAGGGGAACAGATTGAAGTAGAAGTATTCCTCCCTATAAGGATGTAGTCCTAGAACATTCTCGAGAAATACATTTTTATACTTATCCTACACTAAAGGAAAGTGATGACTCCCATCATCCACCACACTATGGGTGAGTCTAGCCAACTGGTGAGTGATCGGTTGCACCCTCCTCTGAGAAAGACTATCCTGTACTGCAAGAGCTCCCTTATTGTCGGTGAAGGAAAATATGGTCTCATCCTGATAGACACACTAAACTCTACGCCTAAAATAGTCAATTTTAGCATGTATTGTAGATAACCAGTCCATTCCCAAGATGAAATCATAAGGCCTCGACACCGTTACTAGGAGATCCTACCTGAAGCTCTCACCTCCAATTGTAATCTCACACTTCCAAAGCAAGTGTGTAATCATTGAATCTCTTGTGGTATGAGTCTCTGACCATAAGGATCAATTCAACGACTTTATCAGAATCTTTGAGCCTCAAATGAGGTCCATGGAAAAGAAATAGTAACTATCACCTATGTCTATAGGAGCTACAACTAAGGTGTAGAAGACACAGATCCTACCTCATATAATCTACAGAGAACCATGGTTGTAGGAATCCCCCACCTAAAGTTGGCCTCACCTCTATCCACTGGGTCCCTAAGGCAATTGTTGACCACCTGGGGTGGTGGTGGTAGCACCTCAAACCTTCACCCACCTCCTAATGCTCATCTTGTTCCTCTTCCACATCTGCCTCCCTGAGGACATCCTCGCTCAAACCTCTGCCTCTGCCTCGAAGGTCCCTCAACCACCTCATGATCATCTGCATGGTGAATCTAGAAATCACAGACCATGTCTGTCAGCCCACTGCATGAGAAGCACATTTTGGCCCCTTGCTGACACCCTCTACTCTAAATTCCCCGCACTACCGACCCTAAGTCTTGGGTTCATCATCTGAAAGGCCTAAACCCCTTGGGTCCCCACATCTGTTTCCTGCTTCCCACCACTGAATACTCTAATACCTGGTGTCTACTAGTGGCTCCATCTATCGGTTCTTACTCAACCAGGATGATCTCCACTAGCAGGGATCACTTTAGTACCCCAGCCTGTGTAGGGATGATGAGATACACCATGGACACATTTATCTCCCAATACATTCCATGATTAATGGACTGAGCCCTAGAGAATGGGTCTCACACCATGTATCTAGAGTATGGCAAATTTTGGTGAATCTTGCTGAGTATGATGCTACTATCATGATACACTACTATAGGTGCAATATCTCTCATATGCGTACAATGCTCAAATTCGTTGGGAAGAACTCATCCCCGAAGAGGTGCTCAAAGTCTGTCCTCGTGAGGGTCACCTCATTATAATATCAGGTAATCTAAACCCCATCATAGACCTTTTGAGCCACGTAGAAGTATCACTACCAAGACTAACATCTAATCTAATGGTTCCCAAATATGATAGAAAAATTTGTCACCACATCAAGGCAGTCCTTAACTGCATGTGAGTTTAGCTCACCTCAAAACCAGAGGGGTCTCTATTGTTGAAACACATCTAAGGAACTAATAGTATATGCAACCTCTACCAGTAGCTCTGATAAAAAATATTATACGATGGGTGGTGGTAATGCTAGGAAGCTGCTTGAAGGTTCCATCTTGAGAAACATCCCATGTACTTAAGCCACATCACTCTATGGACCATCCACATGGTCACGCACTAGAATCCTAGATGGTTGTCTGGGTGGAGGCATCTCGAAAAAAATCAAGATGAATCATAATTAATATATTATACCTAGTGAGATGAATACGACTCATAAATATTATGAGAAAGCATTCAAAGATTCACGCAAGAATTGTTTTCATGTACTGAGTTGGGAATCATAATTTAGGTTCTTTGTGTAAGGATATGTCGGATGCTGCACCAACACTGGACTTCATAACCTGAAAGTTGAACCTGAAACACTTAACACCATTTCCCCCATCAAAATTTATAGAATTTTTGTTCTTCTAGTAGAACTGACCTCCCTATGGTACTAATTTTCCCTGACCCGTCCCCCAGTGTCAGTTCCATGACTACCCCAATCCCACCTTCCATTGGACAAGGGTTGGAGACTAGCACTGATTAGGAATATCCCAAAAAGGAATTTTACTTTAAACATGTACACATGCACAAATATCATACTGCGGAAAGTAAACAAAAATAAACCACAACCTTCTATGAAACAACTACTGGGAGTACAGTACAAACCGAAGTACATAGGGGAGAAAATTCAACTCCACAACCCCAAAGGAAAGTAAAACATTGATAGTATGTCCTCTTGAGACCCCACCTGAATGGTAGGTGAAGGGTAGCTACCTGTAACTGTAGAATTATGTTCATCTGTCCCATCTCAGTATGCACCACCAGGTCCCAAACCACCAAGGTCTCCATCAAAGCGTATATCTGTCCCGTCTCACTGAACACCACCTGGTCCCGGACCACAATGGTCTCTGTCAAAGCGTTAATCACCTGCATGGGACACAACATATGTAGGAGAATCCCATGTAGGGGTGAGTAACACAATACTTAGTAGGGGGACAAAAACACAAGGGAAAGACCACAAAAGAATATATGCAAAAGGTATTGTCAGCTCACGCAGGTATAATCTAAAGTATGTAAAGAAAACTCATAGTCGTACATTGAACACCTTGGGCTACTGAGGCACTCATTCCTGATGAGTATCATGGGTCTTCTAGGTCACACAAAGATGCTCCCCACTATGGGTCTACCGGATCATACAATGTTGTTTCCCACATAGGCCATTACAATTGGTCTATATAGGGCCGCTTATAGCTGATCCAGACAAATTTTATTGTAGCTAATCCACACAGGGTCTCTAATAGATGATCCACACAGGGTCACTTACAGATGATCTACACAGGGTCACTTGTAGCTGGTCCACACTGGGTCACTTATCATCTAGTTCTGAAGGGTCATTTAGACCCCCTCGCCAGTAGTCTTCAGGTCTTATCCAGCCACAAGATTCCCGCATGTAGTGCACTTGAATCCAAGAGAATCCACTGCTCAAGTCATTTTTCATATTTCAACTTCCATGAAAGTCTTCTTAGATAATTCCAAAAGAACATTCTCATTGAGATGGTTACAATTCCATAAACATCTCACCAATCAGATTCCCAATTTGAAAGATACATACATTTTAGTAAATAGGGGAGGCTTGGTCGGGTCAGTCCGCATGACCCAACCTAGTTCAACTAACCCAAAACGACCTGGTTCAGGTCTAGGCTAGCCTAGTTTAGCCAATAAACTAGGCCCGACCCATTGGTCTTTGCTGGAATCAGCTTGGTTTAGTCATGGGTCCAGCCCACCGGGTCTCCCAGCAAACTAGTTATATCCAGCCCAGCCTGCAATAGGAGAGACAATTCCTTCATAGGATGGGCCACCCAAAAACCCAGTTTTATCTTGCCTACATGGCCTACAAGAGCGGGCTAACTTGAGTTCCATCTCAGGCCGACCAACAGCCCGGTTCACGCTCCCCCTACCTAGTCTGCATGGAAGGATGATATCCTCTAGCCTAGATGCATGCTCAGTTCCTGGTTCAACCACAATGCGGTCAGCTAAATCATGTCTCCCTTTTTCTTGCATGTAGTCCCCACTGGACAATGCGCCAGCACCCCGTGGCGCACACAGCACGGGCCACACCCGTCTCTGCCAGCCACCAACTTGGGTGTCAGCTGACCCTACTACAAGGTCATGGCCTCCGCCTCAGTGCGATTTCATGGGGCGCCACCACCCACCCATGACCACCACTGTGGGTCACCACCGATGGTCACAGGTGCCGCAATTGATTTCTTTCACGGACCACCAAGTTATCTCTGGTGGTCCTTTCCTCAAACAATCTATGTCTATGGCCTCTTTAGGGATCCATCATTACTACTAAAGCCTCGAGATTTATTTTTCGTTAATTTGGAGGTGTGGTCACGAAGAACAAATGGACCCCCAAGGATAGAAGAATCGGGGCCTTGTTCATGTCGGCTTGATTCCTCTGCATTAGTGTTTTTGAAACATATGAGGTTCAAAATTGGATCAACAATCTTACCTTGGAGCCAAAACCTAGTGATAAAACACCCTCTCGTAGGTACAAGTGACAGACTAATCAACTAGTTCATGGGTTGATCTCCAATCATTGTTTCCAAAAGAAGAACATGGCATTCAAATTTTCAAAAGATAAACCCCTACCTGGAGAATCTTTGATCGAAGGGAAGGCCCATCGCTGATGGTGATCTATCCGGGAGGATTCATGATCTGTGCGAAGCCGTTGGCATTCATCATTCTAGGATCTCAGATCATTTTTCCATGGTGTTTTCACCTCTTTTTCGATTCATCAGCTTTTTTTGGAGAGAAATAGGTTGTTGTTCATCAGAATAATTAGAGATTTAAATCTATTTCTCCAACCCCATCATCTCGTTAAAAGAGAAAGGTGTCGTAACATTTCTATTACACTTAGTCATTGCGTCGTTACTCTATTTCATTTTTGAAATGGAATTTTTTTATCTTAGGTTAAAGAGTCATTACACTATTTCATTTATGGAATAAAACAGTCGGGTCATGGTACTCTAGTATTTCCAATATGATTTACCATTTAGGAGTTATAAGGATTTGAAAATAAAATAATTTTTAAATAAATATTTTATTTACAACCAAAAACTAACATTAATAGTTGGCCAGTGCCGACCAACATTAGTCTCTACCTATAAAAAGCACACACTCACGAGCTCAACAGTGGTCCTAGATTTTCAATCTGAGTCATCATTCATAAATTTTAATGATTCTAAAAATAAAATAATTTTATTTAATTATTTAATTTATGGTTATTTCATATTCGTGTTTTTTCACTAGTGGCCCACGCTGACTAAACACAAGTCGTTCCTAGGTTAAACCAGTCTTTCTGAAATCAAAGGTGCCAACATATTTCTTATTTGGGAACACATATAATAGTTATTCCACTTTTTCAGTAAAACCACCCACAAATTCTATTTAAAACATAAGATTTTTCAACAGACCATTCCGGGCACACCGAGCCTCAGAATCACATGTCGTCTCATCACCTGATCTTGAAATAATACCATTTAATTTAAAAAAAATAATGAAATTATAAGAAATTACACACTACCTCTATAGTAGCAGGCTCCCCCATAGTTATGTTAGGGAATGACCCCCCATAGATGATGGGATACAGCTAGGGTTATGAGGTTGTCACTATGACCTCCTCAGCTAGCCCATCAATATCTACTTCATCCTTAGTGTAAGTCTCTGGATGTTCTCCTCAATACTGGTTTTCTTTCTTTCACCCCTATAGTGGGAGACCCTTGCACAATATCAAGGTTCTTCTATTCAGAAAAAGATTCAATTATTTAATATCGATAGTAAAAGGGAATGGTTAATGAATAATATGATCAAGTTCTGGCTTACCTTGAGGTACTCAATCAAGTGTTCTTCATAGATTAAAATCTCAATGCTTTCATAGGGAATTCCATGATGATAATCCACCCCAAGGATTCCCAACACTGAAATCATCCTCTATCTCTTCCTCTTCTTCATTACTTGCTTCCTCGGGCATTGTTTTCTCTAGAACTGACTCTTGAACAGGAATTTTCTTCACAAGGGTCTAATGTGCTTTGTAGTTCCTTTGTTTTCATGTTCTAACATCCATGGATTTCAGGTATGCATGTATACAATCAAATTACACCCTTCCTATAACATGAATGTGCCCGACATCCTAGAGTTCAATCCCATTTCACTTCAGCTTCCGCCGTGGGTCCTCTCTCGATAATGACATCTGAAACATCCTCCAAGTGAACCAAATAGATGGATAGATAAAATTGATGTATATTTATAGAAGATATCTCAAATTTCTCCTAGGAGCCTATTTTTCAGTCCTCGGGGTCTCTTTCAAGACCAATCTCCTCCAAGAGGTTATGGTGTAGCCATACCTTGTGACATCACTACAGTCAGAGTTCCAGATTGATTCAATACCAATTCCCAACTTTCCTCTTGGTGGCCACCCATATGATTCCTCACTATTATTTATCCCCACTTTCTAGTTTAATTAACCTGATACATTTATGATGGATTGCCTCGGGATATTCTACCACCCAGTTTCTAGCATATTCTGTCGACAGAATCGCATTAACGTTTGTATAAAGCGGCACAAAAGTTTCATCGGATCCCACTATCACCAACATACATCATATGTGGTGAAGGATATAGCGGTTCCTCTCTTCATAGACCCCTGTGTAAACTCTCTTCACTACATGTTATATACATTTGATCTGCCTTGTAAAATGAGATGGCATGTACACATCAAAAAAAACCTTACTGTTGATTCGGGCCACCGACACTTCACCCCCTAAGCTTTTAAAGTACTCCCTTTCCTCTCATGATCCTTACATTTTTTCCACAATTGGAACAACCTGAGATGCAAATGGGTGGCATTTGATGTTTTAATGGTTGACGATCTGATGTTTGATCCCATCCCCAACTAGTGTCATCGGTTGGACCCCAATGATGTTCAAAAGTGATGGATAAAATCTGACATGTGAGGGATGGATGGAATTTGGGAATTCATATCCCCTAAGATGTTCTACAATCAGATCGTATGAGAACCATTATTACCCAAAGACCATCCTGGGTGTGTTTCCCCTTGTGACATGACCTATTATGCTATATTTTCTATCCATCATGGGTACTCCTATGTCGGCCCTATTACCAGCTATTAGGATGGATTCTATCCCCAACATCCCCGAATATATTTCCATCCTTATGACCCTAACTCGCAGCATCCCCCTACTAAAAAAAGTCACAAGGAATGTTACATAGATTAATAGAGGTAACCATCCTCCCACCATGTTGTACCTCCAGTTTTGATACCTTCCTTATTCTAGGATGAACCAGTATGATCTTGATTTTCTCTTTTATAATGACACTAGGCACTACATCCCTCAGCCCAACATTATCAACCATAGGTTATTTTTAATGATTTGGAAAAACCTTACCTAGAACATGATATCCTTTTAAAAATTGGGCTTGAATTTCAGATTATTTTTCGCTGCCTCTAAAAGTAGTTGCATCCGGATTGAGGTTTCCTCAATATCCCCCTAGGTGTTATTAGCTGGAAGAAATTTTTCATATTGAAACCCTTCTAGAAGAATGGACGAATTACAGTGGTTTCCCCAAATACTGATGTTGACTTTCCCATGGTGGAGATGAAAGGTGTTTGTGTTTGGGGACCATAAGGTGAGGCACTCTAGTACTAACTCTTTTTGATAGTAGAAATGGAACTGCAACATCTATACCGCTTTATATAGCTGGATGTTGTGCATCTCCACCCCATATTATTGGCACATTAATCAATCCCAATATGCCCATGCCCATTCACTACTGAAATTCGTACCTGATCAGAAATCCTACTCCTTATTCTATCCTAAGTTATTGTTCCTCATTCTTCTTTGGAAGTTAGTGGTGTAGTTGGTAGGGAACTATTTCGCCTCTGGCCCATCCCATATGACCATCATGCTCCTCCCATTCAATGTGTAAATGGAATATTTCCAATGATTTATATAAGCATGACCATGAACAGTTACATTTTAGCATGGGATATTATATTCCTGTGTTAGCATTATTTTGGCGAGTTAACCCTGAAAGACAAAATGATCACTTTTTCCTTGAGTCCAATGTTCCACAATGGGAGGTAGTTGATCAAGGGATAACCCTTCTGTTAATTTTTCATCATTACCATAAGTATATTATTTTCCAATAAAACTCTCTAGATTGACTAACCTCAGGGTATCTAGTCCTGATAGATTTCGGATCCACAAAAAAAATTCAATATTCAAATACTTCTATTGATTGGCCATCTCGAATGAGTTTCAAATATATTCGAATTTGTCTAATATATATAAGGAAGAATCACATAAGATTGGAGTGTCTTTGTGGAAGATGTGGTGCTTCACATAATATTAGACAATAGATATGAAAAATTAAGATATATATATAAAGTATAAATCAAGAAAGAATAAGAAGTTTCCCAGAAGAAGTGGTCGAAGCTTAGTTTTCCACATAAGAAGTTTAATCTCACACCCACAAGAGAAACGAAGGCCAATCATGAGGAAATTAATGGTTTTGTACATATCCCCCCACATATATATAGGCATAGAACTAGCCTTCTACTCACACAAAAATGGATTTATTTTTCCATGGATGAGTTTTGAGTACCCCCACATGAATCAACCTATGGCATTAGTGTTTCCCACATAACCCAAAATTATGGTCCCCTTTCAGATCATATTATAAGGGAGGGTTTGGTGCTACATTCCACATGAAGCTAGAAATGGATTGCTTTTCATGAACCAAATCCATTATTTGACACGACAGAGAATTCTAAGAATGCAATGGAAGTCATGAATAGGTTTTTAGGTGTTCACGTAAGATTGATATATGTATGAAAGACAATTTCACACCAAATATGACATATGTCATATCCTTTCTGTGAATTCCACAAAAATGACTAAGATAGGTGCACAAAACTGGAATGTACTATGTAGAAGAAGATAAATCATGTGGAAGGATCATACGCACCATATATGATGTCAAATTATACCTTGCATGCTCACCTACAATAGATAAGGATGTAGTTGTGTGGAAGAACTCTTCCATGACAAAAAATCTTCCATTCCATCACCAAGGATTTCAGATATAAGAAAAATATCCCCCTTCTTCATGGTTATCCACTTGAAGTTTAATTTCTTCCCTATAACCTGTAAGAATGATTTTCTGTGACATCGTGGAAGGATGGAACCCTCAAGGTATTGATCTTTCATTATAGGTTCCCAGTGGGTCCTCCCTTGAGTGGCCCATAGTTGTGTAATTTTAGCCCATTTTCTATTATCCTATGTAAGGTGTTCTCTATGGATCCTCCCATATGCAACCTCTATCTTGAAATGAATACTCCAAAGTTGGGTGAAAGCATGGCCTTGTTTTTAAGAACCCAATCTTGTACGCACCCATTCTATGAAGCTCCATGGCCTTCCTTTATTCCAATGCATCATTTCCTAGCCCCCTTTATGCAAAAAATACATGCCTTGTGCTCACCCCTTAAATGTAACCCTCCAATCTCGTGCGTAGTGATATATTGGTCTCTTACAAGGTATCCCATATACCCCTAGTGCATGCCTTGCACTACATTTTTCATTAAAACATAGGTATGCTAATGCCTCTTGCTTTTAGCATAGTCAATCTAACATGGAACTTGTGATCGAGCACTCCTCCACACCATTGAAACCTGAAATTACTAAATCTATACCCCTCCCATAGGGGAATGATCTATAGTAATGTAAGGCCAATGGATTAGGAGTGAGTCCCCCACATTCATTATGAAAGATTTAAAACTTTTGTTCACCAATTTCCTCATCACAAGATGTTAAACTTTAGTTATGCCTTGTTCAATTCAATGTCCCATGTAGTATCATCATGTAATCTCACCACCTCCTTCCATGTGGCACATGAACACTCTCACAAGTATGTTCTAGGTGTAATTCCCACACTCCCTTGATAGTAAGCTCCATGTATGAATCACATGTAGTGACATCCTAATCAAGTATTTCCCACATGTAATCCCCACGCCATCTCTCATGGGAACATCTTCTGTGAACTGATATTCATGGATACTGTTTCCCCTAGTTTCTCACACTAAGCATGAATTGTGTGGGCATAGAGGATAGTAGAGACCATAAAAACCAACATACACATCCATTAGAACCCATCCTTGAGTAATCCCTAACCAAGTACCCCAAAATAAGAAGATTTCATGCATAATCCCCAACCAAACAGACCTTCTTTTCATGTGTAAGTCCCAATACCCAATTACAAACTATATGGGATTAGATTACCATCTAACAGAGATACATAGGAAGCCTCCCTGAGGCCCAAAGACCACACCCCATCTACTCTATCTATAAATTAAACTCCCTCTATTTCATCAACATCCACCTTGATTTTACCTGGGCCACCACATCCCTGTGAGATCATGCCACCCACCTGGGTAGCTCACATGTATACGCCCCAAACTATCCAACTAAGAGAAATAATCTTGAAAATGCAAGATTACATGTCTAAGAATCATACCATACCTCACCTGCACACCATTCATGGGGCATGCAACCATACCGCATGATGTTAAATTGATCTGATTGGTCCTATCACACAACCTTAAACTACAACATTGAATAACATGGGTTTTTATCCATGTATTCTAAATATGCTACATAAGAAGCCTTCTTAATGTTTAATCCCAAATAATTGTAAACCCTAGTTCACCCATCTAAGGTTCTACCTCCCTGATCCACCTTTAAGGGTGTTTTGATCAACCTTCATGATTTTTAAACTTCCCTTTATAGGAAAAGCCTCCCAGATCTACCTCTATAGGGCGTTCTAATCAATCCATCGGTAAACCTTTCAGGTTTTCCCTCCTAGGGATACACCAACTTGATTCACCTCAAGAGGGTGTTCTAATCATTCATATTCCATCTTCATAAGACAGTAAACCCACTACCTATTTCATATTTCTATATAATGATAAACATGGGATGCCCAAGGTGAAATCCTTAGAAGATATATGCCTACGACATCAACTACCTCATTCTAAACCGGGTATTCTTTAGGTGAAATCCTCGGAAGATATGCATTTAGTGTCAAATAACTCATGAATGACATAGGATTCCATGGGTTCCATGCTCGGGATTCCTCCATGAGATGCCCTCCCATGAGGGAGAATACAAGTTACAAATGTTATCAGCATCCAAACATTCCAGTGATGCCCAATGTGACTGCTCTCCTGAATTAAGGTTTTTGTCCTATCAATTCCATTTGATATTTTTGGATATAAGTAGTGTAATTATCTAACATACATAGAGATATTTTATTGGGAATGATTTTCATAAATAATGACTTAATCTATGAGGGAGACTTTAACTAGGTAAAGAGTTCCATAGATGAGACCATGGAAGGAGAAACTGATACCCCATAATCCAATTTTGATCATGGAGTAGACATCACTGATGAGAGTGATGAATGTTTCGCACCTTTTGAAAGAAATAATGTGGGGTAACAATGCATGGCAACACACGTCAACATGCAAGGTGGGTGCCCTGGTGAAACCATTAGAAAATAAAACCATGCCATTTTTTATGTAAAATATGAAATATAAAATGTTACATTATAATTTTTCATTTCATGATATGAGATTCCATGACCATTTTAGAAAATCATTCCATGATTATTAAGTAAAAACACAAACCATGATTGTTATTTGTACAAAAAAATTGGTTCATAAAAAACACTTTTTTCAAGCTCTTTATTTCTTCAACATAAATAAATTTTAAGGGGATATTATGAAATAATTAGGATTTATTAGGGGTGAAATATATCCACATATAGTGAAATTAAACCCTAAAACCTTCTATATAAGATTCAACCAAGGTTATTTTGAAATGAATAAAATAAATATAAAATAAAAATCATTACCACTTATGAAGAGATCAAGACTCATTTTCACACATGACTAAGGAATAACCATTTGATGTTCCCAATAAAATCCTTCTTACAAAGATATTGTACAGATTGTGTGACTAACCCAATAATTATAAAATATTTATCTTATATTTATAGAAAACAAGAACAATTTATTTAAAGAGAGAGAGAAATTAGAGATATGTCTTAAGCCGATTCACACATTTTCACATATTATTGACATATAATAATTTCATACCATTAACAAGTCTTCAAACAAATTAAATAAAAATCAATGTATTATCATTTTCTTTTAAAGATTTTTTAAATGTTCAGTGACACATTACCGCTCTTTGTAACATTTTATTTTACCTTCCCCATAACAATTTCACTTTTAAAAAATTGATATGAATGTTTAAAACTTTTTAATATCATAACATAAACATTTATAATATATTTATATAGAATAAACAAATAAACATGTGTTATTTGAAAACTCATACAAAATCATTAAAATATCTATTGAATTTTTACTTTTACCATGTCATTATTTTTTTTGTAAAAACCTTATCATGGATAACATCACATGTCATGACCCCCTCACTCAAAAATTACCCTTCCTAGGATAAAAATATAGAAAGAGAGATAATAACCCCCAAATACCACCTAAATAGGTAATGAGTTGAAAACTAGTATTGAGGGTATATAAGTCACTCACATTATAAGGTCCTGACCTAGTTAATTACATAATATTATTAATTCAACTGTAATACACCTATTACTCTCCCAAATATTTTTTCAGTTTAGAGTTTTAGAGAATTTGGTCATAATTCATATATAACAACCCACAAGAATAAAAAATGGATACTACTAAAATAATGTATATTTCTTCTATTATATAAAATATTTTATTAAAATATGAATTCATTTAATGAAAATTCTTCAAAAAATTCATCTTGGATTGTTTATTTCACTTATAAATCAATAAACCTTGTAAAAAATATTATAAAACATGGGATGAGCTCAAAAATGTTAGTAAGGGACATGAAAATAAATAAATAAAATCATTATTCTATGAATACATACAAACATATTAAGGATAATCTTATCACCATTAAATTTAACAGATACTAACTTTGTGAAAACATGAGGTTTTCATAAAACATATAAAATATAAATAAAGCATTTACGAAACATGAGGAATAATTTTCTTACCATAGTTACATAGTATTTTAACCCTCACAGCTACCTTATTATTTTTAATCCTCGTGACTACCTTACAATGTAACCCTCATAACTACCTTATGATGAAATCATCACAGTTACACTTGGAATAACCATTGTGGTCAACTTCCAACATAAACATACCCAATGCATTTGAGGGATATCAAGGACCCAACCCTAATAATAAAAAATTCCCAAGAACCAAAATATAACCATAAAACATGAATAATTACATCATAAAAACATTCCTTTTGAATTTTGTAAAAATATAAATTTTAAAGAGTGTTTTTAAAGAAAAGTTCCTCACCTCCAGACTAACTTCCTTCAAACATGTTCAAACCCCCTGTATAATGGTTTAAATAGTTTAATTAATTTATTAAAGAATTATTTTCATATTTATAATACCTTATATGATCAATTATAACATCTTTCCAGTCATTTATTAATAATATTTTGGTATTTTTATTATTTTGGGTGCGTTTATTTCATGGTTTTCATGGTTGGTTCATTATGAATTTTGTTTTTAAATGTATTAAAATCTCCATAAGTGGAAATAAACGGTATTACTAAATTTCTATAATTTTAAATGACACCATATATCATTTTTTTTAATATGATGATGATTTATTAGGTAAAACATTAATGATAAATGTTTGGTTTATTTTTACCCAGTTTTTCTAACAATCACAAACTAATTTTGTTTTATTTAATGTTATGTATATAAATTAATTGAAAAACATTAAAAAAGTTTTAATATACATATTAAAATATTTTTTATTCATAATAAATGTTTTATAACCATCCTTAAAGGTGGTAAATAAAAATGTAAACTCATTATCCATGAAGGCAGTGAGTCGACATGTCATATATGATGTTTTCATTTTCTAGATTAAGAGGAGAAGAGAAGAGGGTTGGTGATGGATATTCCATTAAATAAATAAAATTAGAATATATGTAATATAATGAATCATTCATGTCACTTTAGATAGAGGGGTGAGAAGAAGGAAAGAATAGATTATAAATTGAAAATAAATTGAAAGAAAATGAAATAGGATTTTACCTATTGAATTATCTTCCTTGAGAACCTCCTTAAGAAAAATGGATATGGGATTTTGTTAAGACCAATGCTCTTAAATATATGGTAGATGTTTGGGGAGAATATTTGTCAGAATTTGGACAAGATTCAAGTATTTGGAGGTGTGAGGATAATAGGTAGTGAGTGGTGGTATTTATAGTGGAGGAGAGAGGCATGTTTTGATTATTTTATTCATGAGTTTGTTATTTGTGTTAAACACTATGAATAGTTTGAGAATTATCAATAAATATATTAAAATAATCATGTTTAGTTCAATATTATGATGATTACATCAACAATAACACATGTAATAGTGTATTTAACTTATAGTGTATATATACCGTAAATTACCATATTTTACTATTCACAAACCATTCATGTATTTTATAAAAATCTCAAAAATCATCCCTAATAATTTTTTGACATTTAAAATTAAAAAATTAAATCAATTTTAGGATATTAATTTTCTAAATATGATAAATAAATTTTAATTAAAATCATCATTTACAGAACAAATATTATTTCAAAAGTATAACTAATTTTATGACACTTTGAAAAATTAGTTAAGGTACAATAAAATAATATTATAATAATAAGACAAAAAATATCTATTTATGAATCTATTTCCTAAATATAATTTTTCTTTTAACTCATTATATTAATTATTAAATTTTATATAAGCATTTATGTTTGATATAAATACCAACACTTAATTTATCAATTTCAATACATTTATTTACTTTTTCTATGATATAGATATATCATGTTTTAACTTATAAGATAGATAAATTTTATTTATAATCTCATAGGTGATGTTAATATTCTATTATTATAGATTTGTTAATTTCAATAAATATAACTTATTTCATTGTACATTTATAATGAATTTAACTATTTAATTCCAAAATGAAAAAAATATTTGATATGTACTAGGTTGTTATATTCTCCCCAACTTTTGTAAATTTCTTCCTCAAAATTTTTATTTACTTATTAAATAAGTTAGTATACCTTAAACTCATATCATTTTTAGATTCCCATGATGCTTCTTAAACCATGTGGTTTATTCACAGAACCTTGAACATGGTTAATTAACATATTCCATAATACTTTCTGTATATAGTCAAGAATATGAAAAAGATTTTCCTCATATGAAAGGTTATCTTAAAACTGACCAATATCAGGGCTCATAACATGAGATTAATCTCTCACTGGATTTCTTAAAATCAAATCATTAAAAACATTGTGTACTTGGGATAAAAGTGTAGGCAAATCCACTTAGTAGGAAACTGACCTAGCCTTATTCAGAATTTTATAGTGTCTAATGAACCACGAACTTAGCTTCCCATTCTTAGAAAAACACATCACACTTTTTCCTGAAAAAAATTGAGAAAGACATAATCAGATTCCTCGAAAGAAAGATCATTTCTCTTGTTACTTTCCTAACTTTTCTGTCTGATCTGAGCTATCCTCATATGTTTCTGGATCGTCTTTACATTATAAACAAATTCCTCTAATACTTCTGGTCCTATCAACTCCATTTCCCCAAATTCATCCCAAAATGATAGAGTTCAAAACTTCTTTCCATATAATTCCTCAAAAGGTTTCATATGTATACTAGAATGAAAACTATTATTATATAAAAAAATATTGGAGTTGGTGCCCTAGAACCATCGTCTTTATTAATTTATGATAACTTATATCCATGGTTTTGAATATTTTTAAATTCCTTATCACATCATGATTGTTCTTATGCATAAACTTTTATGTGATAATGTCCCAAGAGTAGGTGTCACACTAAAAGGTCACATCAGATCTCTACAATGATGTGAACCCAAAAGTTCTATGACACTATTCTTGAATATATGTTATATAGTCGAATGATATCATTCTAGGGACACAAATGATACAATCTATTAGGGGTGGAGACTCATAGGAGTTTGAGTCACCTTCCTATTGTGTACTCCCTTAGTAATGTCCAAAAGGATATTATGAGAACCAGACCCCCTAGTAACAAATCCACACTTATTAGTGTCATTGTATGTTACTATCTACGGATGTGTGAATTCGCACTTAGACTTTAGGATTATTATTAATGAGTATTATTAATCACGCACTTAGATGTATTGATAAACATTATGTTGACATATGTTCCGAGCAAGGTAGGATATGTTGGGTGCATCACAAGTAATACTACATTAAGGAATAAAGTGAGAAAGGATTTTTTGTTTCTATTCTTTAATAGTTTTTGATGTCTAAGGTCCTTTTATATAAGTGATATTTCCTAAATAAGTCCATGAACATGGTTTTCAATAGGCATGTTAAATTTTTTGGAATTCAAAGAAAGAGAAATCGAGCACATGGGTTTATGACACTAACATGCAACCCGCTTGATTAATGATTTTGAGATAAAGGTATTATATTACACGATAAGAATTCGTATGCCGTGATATTTCATTGTAGCATTAAATTCTTTCTCTATGGGTTACTTGGTGTGTTGCTAGATTATAACTTTGGAATTTAGGTTTCCCCGCCTGATGCTACTGAGAAAGAGACCTAGAGGGTCACACACTAAGTGTATCAAGTATCTCAGTTAAATAATATATTATTTAACAAGTTGAATAAATATTATTCCCAATAGTGGTTTAATAATTTTCATGTATGTCTGGTCAAATTTATTAAGTCACTAGTAATTCAAGAGAATATATTATCAGTAGAATATTTAATTAATATTTATTTTCTATTTAGTGAATATAATATTTATATATTTATTGACGAATAATTTAGGGGAATTTATTTAAATTAATAGACATTATTAAAGTCACAATAAATATTTCGGAGGATTGGTGGACCGAGTATAAGGGTTCGGTGATAAATGTTAACATTCAATTATAATTCATAAGTTTGTCGTTTGTCAAGAAATAATAATAATAATTCTATTATTATTTTAAATGGGGTTTCACTAAGATTAATAAAATAAATAATTTCCCTAGTGTGATTATGTTATTTTAACCCTAGAGATATAAATACCCAATGATGTTTATTTTCTTATAAACCTTTCCATGAAAAAGTGGTTGTGCACAATAGATTGAAGAATATCCTCTCAATTATAGTGAGTGTTTCCTTCTCCAAGAATTCTCTCTACAATAAGAGTGATCCTCCTCCACCAGGTCAATGAGAACTCTTTTGAAGTGGTACTCAAGGTGATCGAAGGTGGATGATACAAGTTTAAGGATCTTCTATGATAGTACTCAGAGACTCATTATTTGATGTCTGGTTATTTTTGACCATGTGTGGACCGCTGCTAGAGGAAATCTACCATTGATTTCTACAATTCAATGACAGTGCACTGCTAATCTATGGCCGGACGAATCAACAAATAAATAATATACTTAAAGTAAAAACTTATTTAATTAAATTAATTATAAACATATGTTGAAGCCATCTATCTTGGTTCCTAGTTATCTTTCCCTCACTTGATCTTTGATTCTATTCTATGGATCATGGTGTTAATTTTAATATAGATCTCAAATTAATCATTGATTATGGAAAAAAGAAATGTTGGGCACCGCCCCTCCCACACTTTCTCTATGCCCAGAACATACATGTGGTATCAGAGAAATCCCATAATCATTTATAATTATTTAGTTTTTTTTGGGGATTTACACATTCATAATTTAGTTTTCCAATTCATGTTTAATATTTATTTTAAGAAGAATTATGATATCTACTTATTCCTCTATTATTTCTCAGAGATCTAACATAAATAATTATTATTTTTTAAATAACATCGAGAAACTCATATAGTGGTACCAAGGATCTTAGACATAAAACACCAGAATACACACTATGTAATCGACATTTCATGTCATATAGTCATATTAAACACAAAAAGACTTATATGGAGATCAATTCGAGTTTTTTCATTGATTAGGGAATTAATTACAACATTAATGCACCATGTGTTGATGAGGATTAACTGGTGCATTGTCAGTCGGACAACATGCTATGTGGACTATTGGACATGGTGTGTAGTTTGTTCGGGTTAGGGTCGGGCCATGTATTCCTACACAACCTATACAGCCAGTAATAGTGTAACACATAATCAACACAGAATGTGGCCCACTAGATACGTCATATAATTGAAGAGTTATGAAGTACACCTCACATGCCGAGTTCCTTGGAGTGTACTTCGGATAGACAGTGATGTGTGTACACGCCATGTAGATCAGATCTACACGCCATGTACATTTACCAGATTACACAGTTTTAAAATTTATTTATTTCACTATGTAAACCTTGAGAAATTTATTGTGCCTGGTTGTAAAGATAGGATGCACCGTGTGATAGGTTTTAATATGAATAAATATAAAAACATACAACTATTATATACATAATGTTCAGATTTTCATATCATGTATGGGTTGTATTAAAAATATGTTACTCTTTGTGTGTTGAAGCATAACTCATGGGTGAAAAAACGTGTAATTCATGTAATCATCCTTGATGTACACATCCTCAAAGTACAAGATAAGTCATGTGTGCTATATGTTACAAGAGAAAAATAGTAGATGAGCATAATACATGTTGGGTTGAATTGGATAGGTATTCACTATTTTTCCTCCAAGGTATAAGTTATGCAAATAGTTAATTTTAAATTAATTTTTTTAATTTTTTTAAAATTATAAATAATGATAATCTTAAGGAAATTAATATAAGGATTAATATAGAAGGATTGAATAATTATAGATAATAATTAAGCGATTTGAGTGTGATTTAACTTAAATAAGAACAATTTAGAATTGAATGCTAGTTTTGGTAAATGTGTCATTCATTGTATGCTAGTGGATGATCATTGCAGAGACTAGACCTTTTTATGTGATTGGTTTCAATTTAAATTATTATTAAATTAAATTTTGGGCATTCGTGCCTTCTATCCTCATTAACATATAGGGTCTTCGTTTCTGTGGTTTCTTTTACGTAAAATCCCTTTTACCCCACAGTTATGTGTCTGTAAAATCATATGTAATGGATATAGATCCCAAACCAGAAGACATAGTTAAATTTAGGAGACGAGGTGAAACCAATCCAAGAAAGATACAAAGATGGATAGGTGGAATGATGTAACCACAATCCTTATATAGGTTCAAGGTTTTTCTCCCCTAGGTCAGTAGTTAGTTCATCAACCACTAGATAAACTAACCATTAGAACAAGATCATGACCATAACTTTATCTTATTTCTTTCAGTTTCATGTATATTCATTAGGGATGTTTTTCACGATCACATAAATAATGAATTAACAAGAATGAATGATAGAACTGAAATTAACTAGCTTATGTGTAAATATCATATGAAAAAAAATGTTTAGTCACTTAAGTAATCCCATATAATATTAAACAGCATGTGATAAAGCTAATAATTGTTAATTTCCAAATAAAGCATAAAATCCCTCAATAAAATATTATGTTGGTATAGCCTTCCAATACTTTGGATAGAATCAAACCATAGTTCTAATTGATTGACCACCCAAATTTGGGGTGCTTTCAATTATCAGGGAATTCGAACATAGTTTTTGGGTTGACATGAATTGGTTTACATTAAGGGTTAACTTCCAAAATAGGACATGGTGTAATTGAGAGGAAAATGTTGTGGAAATCAACAACATTGGGATTTTTTTTATTTTCATTAAATAATTTTATATCTTTAATTTCATTCATTTCACGCAATCATGAGTTGAAATGAACTGCGAGATTCCCTTAGTATAAAATGACCATTATAACATATATGTTAGGTTAATGGGAACAAATAAAACAAACTTACGATAAAGTATGGTGATTCTATTGGATACCAATTATTTATGAAAATTATAAATAAGTTGTATATTTTTATTTGTGTATTAATAAATTCCGTGAATTACTATTAGTAAATGTAATTAATGAAATTTATATGTTATATACTCAATAAAATATTATTAAAATTCATCCAATAGAGTTTTAATGTTTTGGTTGGGTGTTCTGCATCAGGGGGGGAGTCGTTCTTCAAGTTCCTTCCTCATGATAGCGGGAGCCATTGCACAGGTCCCTCCCCCACCGATGGGGGAGGAACCTTTATCATAAAACAAGTGGGCGGGTTCCTCTTTCTGTCTCTTATCTAAGACAAAATTTCACCCTATGTTTCCTCAAGCATCATTATGTCCAAAAGTTCCTGATTTGTTTATCATGAGACCTAATTTACTATTATTGATCACAGAGGTCAACGAAACATCGGCACTTATGAGTCTTTCTCTGATTGCTCAGTTCAAGCAATGACGGTTGTCAATTTATTTGTTTGACAGGTATGTATTCGGTATATGGGATTTATAGGAAAGGGTGATAGTGGGTTTTATTGATAGTAGACATATCATGATATGTTTTTCCTTGGAGGAGGATTTAAGCAGAGCCTAGTCTAGTGCCCCCTGTACCTTCAATGGTTATCATTTTTACCTCTTCCGGTGGACATATGATTTCCATATGAAGCATGATTCCCCCACAGTGGCAGTTTGGGTAATTTTCCCTAACATTCCACTATCGTTTCAAAATACCTCAGTTAATAGATTTCTTGGGAATTTAGATGGTAGATATCTGTGTTCGGATAGCCGTACCGAAGTGCTTTTCCAGCCTGTTAATCTACGTGTCTGCATGGAAGTAGATGTTTCCAAATTGGATTTTTATTATGTTTGGATAATAGTAGAGGAAGAATTCTGGTGCAAACAAGAGGAGGTCTATGAATCATGGTTAGATTTCTATTATGAATGTAAGAGGTTAGGAAATTCATTGAAAACATGTTGACGGGGACATAAGAATTAGATGGGTGTGGGGAGTGGTAAAGATCGAGAAACGCATTCCGAGGAAGGCTTTCCTAGACATAATCTAGTTGGTGAGGACTCTACAGTTAAATCTGCAGTGGATGTGAGTTGTGGACCTCATGAAGTGAATCATTTGGTGACTAATGTCTTCAGACACTTGAGGGAGGATCTAGGTGGACCGCATCATTCTCCACCTATAGAGGGTGAGGCTATGGAGGAGGTGCAACCCGGTAGTGATCACAATGTGGTGTATTCTCAAATGGTTGAAGAAGAAAGCACTAGGTCTCATATGGCATCTTCATATGCCAAGGTTGTGCATGCAAGGTCTAGAACTAATTTCAATGGTCTGGAACCTAATGATACAAGGGAGGGTGACTCTCCTGGTGGTACGGTGTTGCAACAGGATTTAATAAATTCTCCATGTGAGGAGATGGATACAATTGTGTTGGAAAATAGATTTGAAGGGCTGCCACAAGTTAATCCAGAACCAGAGGCTGAAGCTGATTCGGGTAGGCCCTCACTAAAGCTGAGGGCATTTGGGATCGAATCTAGTGATGGGGAATCTGAGCTATTTTCTGGTGATATTGGAGTAGAATTCCAAGGTGATATAGTAATCCTGAGGTGAATTAAGAGCTAAAGGAGAACATGGAAAGAGAGAAAATATTATTCGTATTTACCACCACCAAGGGAGACTAGATGTTCGAAGAAATCCAAAGCCACGATGATGGTCAGCAATCCCCTTTCCCCTTCCAAGACTGACATTGGACAACTGCAAGAGTCCAGTACAGTGAATGATCCTTCTTTGGAGCTGCTTATGCACTCGGGATAAGAAATGGTGGAAACAGTTCTAAAAATTTATTCTACCGATGAAGAAGCTAATAGGATGATGAGAAGACCTTTAAGGGTGGTTACCAATGAGGATTAGAGTAACATGTTTGAAAAATATAATATGAAATTGATTAAGGGATTTAATGATGGGAAGCTCAACCAAGAAGAGTACAATTGGGATTGGGACAAAATGGTAGATAATTTCGAAGATCTTCTGAAGTATGATCCCGATACTCAAGTTAGAACAATATCTTGGCATCTAAGCTGGGAGATCAAATCTAATCAGCTTAAGTTGTTCTTTAATGGTTCAACTATTTCTTTTAGTGTTTTAACGTTGGATTATCACTTTTTACATAAAAGTGTATTTCTAATAAAACAATTAATTTTTATTCAGTTATCCAATAGATATTTTTGACATAGGGTACGAATAAACCCTTTTTGATGTATAAAAACCAATATTTTTATAATGGTAATTTTACCACCTTTTAATAGAGAACCCTTATTAAATTAAATTTTTGACATATTAATACTTTTTTTATGAATTTTTTTTATGTATCACATAAGAATATACTTTTTATGAATTTCAAATATTCTTTTGATAACATTCAAATTTTGATAAATAGTAAAAATACACTAAATTTTAATTGAAAACCAATTTTTTCATTAAAATAATTTATATGGTTAAATTATAATATTGGGTGTTTTTAAAGTATAAATAGATTATATTTTTATCATTCAATATAATTTATGTCATTATCATTAATTTGACAATTAATTTAGATGTAAAACATTTCAATATTTTTCTATGATTTAACTTTTAAAACTCTTTCTTTCTTTCCAACAATGGGTTTAATTTTAAATTAATTACTAAAACATATGTGTTTTAAATTTTGGAAAATGGATTCTATATTTGGAATCAGTAATTTCAAATTATGTAAATGAGTTTATTTTATATTTGTGCACTATAAATAGTAACTTTGGTAATTTTTATTAATATGATAAAAGGGAAAATCAGGTAATTAAGAGTAAGAATATTATTGTAAAATTAACCTAAAACTTGTATAAATATAATCGGATGAGATTATTTTGACCTAAATCATCTTTGGGTTGAAATGGGGTAATTTAAAAGCCACTTAGATGAGATTAGGACATTTAATTTATTTTATTTAAAGAAAAGTTAAATATGTCTCACTCAAATTATAATGAATAAATAAATTTTAATATAAGGTTATAGAGAATAAATATTTTATTATAAATACTCATTTGAAATATAATTTTTTTTAATTTATCATGGAAATTTATTTTGAATTTTTAGAAAAAAATAATTTTCTTAACGGTTTATACATTAATCATGCTGAAATTATTTATTTGATGGAAATTCAAAAAACTGATTTTTATTAAAATGATAATAACCATTAAAATACCCAAATACTTGAAAAAATCTTAATAGTTGATTATATCTAGACCATAATCATCAGAGGGTCTAGTAATTAACCATTTGGATCCATATGGAAAATACAATGACATTTATATTATTTTATTTAAAGTGATGTTAATGTTTCCAAAATCATATTTTCAAAACTATATTATTTTTAATGTCGGATTTTAAATTAAATAACTTAAAATAAAAGTATTATTATTAAATCAAGTATATTTATATTTATAATATTATTTTATTTTAAAATTTTATTCATCAAATAATCATAATAAATATTTATACAAAACTATTGTAGTAGTTATTTTATGAGTGGAAAAATCAAATAAATGCTATTGAAAATATTAAAATAAATATAATTTGGTCTAATTAAAATTTACATTTAATTTTATATATGATCATCACTTCTTAGTACGATAATAAAATAAGTGGTTCAAAGTTTACAGGTTATCTTAAAATTTTTAAAAAAAATAAATGAATTGAATAGTGATAAAATTGACATTATTGTTTATTTATCGAAATAATTTTTTATTAAATAATTTAAAAATAATAAAACATTTTTTAAAATGTATAATATGTATTATATGGTAAAATACCTAATTATTTTATTTATGGTGTAATTGATATCAAATAAGTAAATATTTCACTCTTTTAATATTTAAATATTTGTTACTCCAGTTAAAAATTAAATAAAATAACTAAGTGGTAATTAAAATAATAAGTTTTAAATTGATTAAATATCTTATCAAAAAAATTTTCTCGATTATTTTAAAACCATATCTCATAACATATTAGAAATTGGGACATTTTTTGTTGTTTTTGTGTAGGGTTTTATTTTTTATAAATTAATATTTATGGAGTTTCCAAAAGTGCCCCTCACCTCAATTATAAAAGGGAACCACCTCCAACACCTCTCCACCTCACATCGAGCCTTCATGATCTGCCATTACATACCCATTTCTATTCTAAACTTCCTTATTTATATTCTAGAGGTTCTTGTTTTCTTCAAAGACCAACACATGTTCATTAAGATAAGATTTAGAGGGAGCACGTCGAAGAAGAGGTAATCTTCTCTACCGATTCTTTCAAACTTATTTATTATTATACATCCTCATCATGAGTTGTTTCATTATAAATTAATAAATAAAGTATCAATTATATACTCATATATTTTTATTATTATTAAACAACCATATTCCACCTAATATCCATCCTGTGAAAAATGAAATCATCACGCATGTGTACATATGGTTTACCATCTCCACTATGTGGTGTAATATATTTTTCACTACCACCATACTTGGATGGGTATAATTATTTAAATAATAACTATATATTATTATAATATTATATTTATTCTCACATATTATACATCACCCATTTCAAAACCATTCAAAAATTATGGTAATGATATCGTCGCTAGTGTGTGCGTACAACCTACTATCTCCACGATGCGATGGGATTTATTCTACATGATGTTCATTAAATCATGATTAGTTAAATAAACTTAATAAATTAATATGCTATAAATTATAATAATATTATTATGTAAATTATATAACTATAACATAAGAATAGGAACAAGAACTTATCCGAAATAAATATGCATACGAAATTAAACAAGTTAATGACTGATGGATGAGTAATAAAGTTACTAACAAATAGGTGATAATATAATCATATATGATATCATTAATAAGAATATGATTGTGAAATAAGTAAATGAAATTATTTAAATCAATATAATAGAGGCTTACATACAAATAATGGAAATAATACCTTAGTATGAGATAATTTTGTAATGTCATTTTTATTTTATACGTAACTATTTACTTGGGTATATTTATCATCCACATCCATGTTTCCTAATTTTGTATTAAAAAATATTATTTCTATTCTTCTAAAAAAATTTATATTCACTTTTAACCATTGATGAACTTTTAATAAATAGTATGAAAGGAATATTTTTTCAATTTCTATAAGAGGTACTTTTTGACTTTTTGGAAAAAGTGCAGGGAGAATGTTTTTTTAACTTATACGGAATGAGTGAATATTTATACTTTCATAACACCTTATTTCCATGAGGCTTACTATACATTACTTCAAGTTTATTTTCTAATAAATCATTTTCTTTTAAAATTTCATGGCATTTTGAGAAACAAAAAATGGATTTGATGAAGAAATGATATTCTCCACAAGAATTAATTTAATATGTTTAGTCAAAGTTATATTTCATCTAAAAAGAATTATTTAACAAGGATATGTTTCAAGTATACTATCTCTATTATTCTTATGGTTTTATTATGTTTTTTTATCAAATTAGATTTATGAAATCCATTTATTTACAAGGATTATGTTATGATGGAATGATGTTTAAGAAACACATTTTATTCATTAGGATATGTTATGATTAATGATTTATGTTTTTGTGTCACACATAAAAATGATTTCATTATGAGATGGGTGGGACCTATATCTCCCTCAAATTAATTGGGTAATGATTTATATATAATGATATTAACATGACTGGAATGATAAATGACCTCAGTTTAGTATTATAGGGCTGGAACAAGGAGTGAACTCGGATCAGTAATAGACTTTGTCTACTATGATGGTCCTGGAAATGAGATTTGACTAATATGAAATGATTTTATATGGTTATGTGTATGCGACAAATTCCATGTCTTATGTTTTGACTTTTCGGAATATGTTAATTGATTCTTTTTGAACTTTTATGATTTATCCCATAACATGATACCATGATCTTTCATATGTAGGATAATGTTTTCAAATGTTATGTTCTTATGTCTTTTGATTATTCTATGATTGATATCTCCATATATTACCCTTGATAAGAATCCATTCTCACCCTTTCTTATGTTTCTTTTCCTCAGTTCATGAATAAGGGTATTATATATGACATGTCAAAAAGGGTCTAGTTATGAAGGAATAAGAAGGATAAAATGTAGATTTCGTATGTACCAGTTGTTTATGATTCCCAATTTATAATGAAACTATACCTATACAGTCCTATCATCATTTTTTATATATCTTTAATGAATATTATTCAATTTTGAAGTAATATTTATGTTTGTAAAATATGGGTCGTTATAGTTGGTATCATAGGAATGGTATGGTTAAACATTGGAAACTAAGGTGAGGAAACCTTAGGAAGAACCCTAAAGATTTGTAAAATTATAGGTTAAAATCGTAGTGTTTTAGAAATTATCATGAAAAACATAGGATAAAACTTATACTATCCTAAATTTAAATTTTATTCTTACTTTTTGCAGTTTTACCATTATGATTAGTTTTTCTCACACTATGCTTCTTGGTTTTCGTCACTGGTTGGAACCTGAAAGAACCATGTTAATGATTAATATGAATGGAAATGAAATGACGGTCATAATGTTATGAGAGATGGAATTAGAAATATTATGGATTTGATGAAACATATATCTCATGATATGAATCATTTAGGACATACAGATGAGAAAATAAGGGAACAACATTCTATTGAGTCCTTGATGAGGAAGCATCCACCATCGTTCAATGGTTCATCTTATCGATTAGTGGATGAACAATGGAACATTACCATTGAAAATGTATTTTCATTTATACATTGTTCACAACATGATAAATTAATCTGAATAGTCTATTTTTAGGAATGTGAAGTTCATCAATGGTGGAACCATATCAAGAATACGAGGAAATTTGATTAAATTGAATATATAGAATGGAATGAGTTCAAGGAATTATTTTTTAATAATTAATTTCCTAGTATTCCTCAAAAAAACATATAGAAATATTTAATTGAGATTAAGAAAAAGGATGATGAATTATTTGGTGCCTATAAAGAAAATTTTACCAGACTTTCACGGCAGGCTTCTGGAATTATTATTCAACCTGAGAATACAATTGATCAATTCTTTAGTGGATTAAAATAACGTCTCCAAAGGAAATTATCCATAAGGGACTTAAATATCTAAGATGAAACAATTAAATATGATCTCAAGGTTGAGAAGATGATTGGAGTAACACATCAGTCCTATGAGTCTGAAAAGATAAGAAAAATGAAATTCAATGGAAAATATAAAGACTCCACTAAAAAGAATATTAGTTTTCCCTTATGTTCAAATTGTAGAAGGAAACATGGAGGAATGTTTTCTTAAAGGTACTATCAATTATTTTATGTGTGGAAAATAAGTTCTTCATTAATTTTAATGCCGAAGTGAAGGGAAAAAGATGTATAATAATCTGAATAAATAAAAGCATACACAAAATGAACATCTTACACTTCAATGTTACAAGTGAAAGGAAATGGGGCATTATGAAAATAAATTCCCTAACCCATGGTTTATTTTTCATGATTGATGTCAAAAAAATATTAAGGCCAAAGTAAAAGTAAAGTCACATGAAATCATTGTCGATGATGTGAAGTAATGTAATGAAGTGTTGAAATGTACACTTACAATCCAATATAATGTGGAAGATGTTTTTATTTGATTCTGAATACACCCACTCTTTAATTTATGAATAAGTTTCTAATGGAATCTCTATATTACCTCAAAAATATGATGTTGGGTTAGCATTGAAAACTTCTAAGGGAACAACGGTTGCATCAAATGTTTATAATTATTCTCTAGTTGATGTTTTTGGGAAAGTGATTATTATAAATATTGTGATCCTTCATATAGTGTAATTTTATGTGATTCTTTCCATGAATTGGATTTCTCTTAGTTGATCTCATATCAATTTCCAAGGAAGAGAAGTCACATTTCATATTCTAGAACAATCTATGATCATCTATTGATGAAAGTATGAGTATGACCTTTTAGTGAAAATGTCTTCGATATAATGGGTCTTGACACATATAAATGATGTTTATATATATTTAATGGTTGTGGAGACACCCACAATTAAGAATAAACCCATTGTATGATAGTTTGATTATGTATTTACAAAATAATTTCTAGGTATTCCACTGAATTATGAGGTTGAGTTTTCAATAGAACTCATACCGTATGTTATGCCTATTTCAAAGAAACCTTATATAAAGGCCCTAATGGAGTTGTAGTATTTAAAGAAGAAACACCAAGAGAATCTTGAAAATGGATTCATAAACCCTAGTGTGTAACCTTTGGGAGCACCTATTGTTTTTGTTAATAAGAAATATGGATAAATGAGACTCTACATCGATTATCAAGAACATAACAAGATCACTATCAAAAACAAATATCATCTTCCCAACATTGATGACTTATTCAGCCAACTGCACAGATCTCAATATTTTTCCAAGATTGATCTTCATTTAGGATATCATCAATTAAGGGTTAAGAAGGATGATATACCAAAGATGACATTCTATATGAGGCATGGACACTAGGAATTTATAGTGAATCCTTTCGGTCTTTCTAATTCCCCTGCTAACTTCTTGAATCTAATGAATAGAGTCTTTAAAGACTATCATGTTCAATTTGTGGTAGTCATTATAGATTATATTCTTGTTTATTCTAAGAGCAAGGAACAACATGAAGATCACATGATAATTGTACTAAAAACCCTAAGAAAGGAGAAGTTTTAGGAAAATTTTAACAAGTGTGAATTCTGGATTCAAAAAGATTAATATTTTGGTCTCATATTTCCATGACATGGGATACATGTGGATCCATAAAAATTAGAAGTTATTGAATGTTGTCTGAGTCCAACAATGGTAAATGAGCTCCGATGTTTTCTAGTTTTGGCTGGATATTATCGATGTTTTGTGAAATATTTTTCATGATTATCTAATCCACACACCAATTTGACTCCGAAAAGAATTAAGTTTGTGTGGATGGAGAAATGTGATGAGAATTACAAAGAGAAAAAAAGGCTTTCTAGTGCACCTGTTCTCACACATCCTTATAATGGAGAATGGTTTGTGATCTACAATGATGAATCCTAGAAGATTATGGGATGTGTTATCATGAAAAATTATATGGTGAAATCTTATGCCTCGTGATAATTGAAAATCCATGAGCATAATTATCAATCTCACGATTTGGAGATAGCTCAGCAATCTTTACATTAAAGATATAAAGGTATTATATTTATGGTGAAAGGTGTGAAATTTTTACTAATCATTAAAGTTTAAAGTATATTTTCACAAAAAAGAAGATAAATATGCATCAAAGAAGATGGTAGTAATTGATTAAAGATTCTGGCTGCTCCATACCTTATCACCATGGGAAAGCGAACAAGGTGGAATATTCCTTGAGATGAAAGGACCGTGTCAGCCTATCAATATTGAGGATCACAAAGGATCCAATATTTATGGATTTGTGACGGATGAATATTGAAATTTTAAAGAGGTGAAATATTATCTTTCTCAAATAAATGTTCAATAATCTATAAAAGTGACAATTAAGGAGGCATATAAGGAATATGTATAGCTACAAAATAAGATGAGAAATGTTCCAAAATTAAACCTTGATTTTGATGGAAAAATAAGGTTCAGGATCTGAGTTTTCATTCCTCCCACACAAGAATTAAAGTAGGATCTGTGGATGAGGCTCGTAGTTCTTCATTTCTAATAAATATGGGAGCACATAGATCTAAAAGGACCTAAAATAGTATTTCAGGTGGAATGGAATGAAAATAGATTTTTCCAAATATGTCTCTCAGTGATTGGTTTGTCAGTATGTTAAGGCTGAGAGATATAAGTCTAATGGGGTGTTACAAACATTACCCATACTAGAATAGAAATGGGAAAATCACTATGGGAATTTTCGTTGGACTTCCCAAAATTTCTAAATGCCATAATTCTATATGTTTTATAGATTATCTCCTAACAATGTTAGAACACTTCATTTATATTATAGAGGATTCCTCTCTTGATTAGATTTCCATGATATATGTAAAGTGGAAAGATTTAATGGAGTACCACATTTCAGAATATCTGATTGGGATCCAAGATTTACCTCAATGTTATATAGGATTATTCAAAAGGCTTTGGATATAGAGTTATGTTCCATCACTTCTTATCATCCTCAGATAGATGGTCAGTTTGAGATGAAAATTAAAACTCTATAAGACATGTTGAGATCTTGCTCTATGGATTTCATAGGTGGCTGGGATCAACACCCACCTTTGGTGGAATTTTCTTATAACAATTACTTTTACTATAGTATTCAGAAGACTCCATATTAATCCCTCTATGAATATAAGTCAAAAATATAACATTTTGAGACGAAGTTGAAGAAAGAAAGCTATTATGACCTGATATTATTGATTAAATGGATGAAAAGGTCAGATCTATTTAACAATAAATAAGAGCATCTTAGAGTCAACAAAAAATTTATGCTAGCTACTGTTGAAGAGACCTAGATGTTGAAGTGGGAGAAAAGTTGTTTCTATGACTATCTTCATGGAAGAGAGTAATGAAATTTGGAAAGAAGGTCAAGATGATCCCTAGGTATATCGGTCCTTTTGAAATTCTCAATCATGTTGGGAAGGTATCTTACCGATTAGTGCTTCCACTGAATCTCTCTCAAGTTCATGATGTGTTCCATGTATGTCAAATGAGAATATACGTACCTGATACTTCACATGTACTATACTTATAAGTCAAACCACTGGAGAGAGATCTTTCATATGTAGAACAACCGATAGAGATTCTAGATCGTAGTGAAAATGTTCTATGAAACAAGACCACTCACTTGGTTAATGTTTTATGGAGGAACCACCAATTTGGAGAAGCTACATGGGATCTTGATGATATTATGAGGTTGATGCATCCTTATCTATTTGTATCCAAGTGATGAATTTCAAGGGAGAAATTTAGTTTAAGCGGGCTAGAATGTAACACCCTGATGTTTTTATATTTTCATTAAATATTTTTAATTCATAAATATATTTCATTACATGTAATTGTGAGTTTAAATAAACCAAATTACACCCTTAATATAAAATTACCTTCATAACCTATCTGTTAGTTTAGTGAAAATAAATATAACTAATTTATGAAAATGTATGGTGAATCCACTCGCTGCCTAATATTTATAAAAATTATAAATAAATTATATATTAGATTTTTTGTATTAAGAAATTCAGGTGTTTACTATTAGTAAATGAAATTAATGAAAGATATATGTTATATAATTAATAAAATATTTTTAATAATCATTCAATTGATATTTTTTTCATAGGGTATGAATAAACCTTATTTGATGTATAAAAGCCTATATTTTTTGAAGGGTAATTTTACCACCATTTAAAGGAAGACCCTTTTAAAATTAATATTTTAACACATTAATATTTTTTATATGAAAAAAACATGTTCTTTATAAGATGGATATAAAAATTTACTTTGGATTTATTTTTCATATTTTTCTGATAACTTATAAATTTTGTTGAATAGTAAAAATACACTAAATTTTAATAGAAAAAAACTTTTTCATTGAAATAAATTATGTGGGTAAATTATAATATTGATTGTTTTTAAAGTATTAATAGGCTATTTTTATCATCCAATATAATTTATTCCATTATAATTAATTTTACATTGAATATACATGTAAAAACATTTCAATCTTTTGCAATGTTTTATCTTTTAAAACTCGTTCTCTCTTTCTGACAAAGGGATTAATTCAAAATTAATTACAGAAACTTTTATGTTTTTAATTTTTAAAAATTTATTCCATATTTTTAATTTGCAGGTCCAATTTTTTTAAATATATATATTTTATTTTTAGGCATTATGAATGTAACTTCAATAATTTTTTTAAATACGGTAAAAGGGTAAATCGGGTAATTAAGGGTAATAATAATTTTATAAAATTACTCTAAATTTTGTATTAATATCATTGGATAATTTTTTTTCAACCTAAATAATATTTTTGTCAAAATAGAATCCTTTAGATGCCACTTGGATGAGAGTAGAACATTTAATTTAATTTATTTAAAGAAATGTTAAATATGTCTCACTCAAATTTAATAATTAAATAATTCTGAATATAAGGTTATATAGAAGATAAATTCAATTATAAATACAAATTTTAAAGATAAAATGTGTTTATTTATCATGATAATTTATTTTGAATTTTTAGGAATTAAATAATTACCTTAATGGTTTATACGTTAATGATGAAGAAATTATTTAATTAATGAAAAATCAATAATCTAATTTTTATTAAAATGATAATAACCAATAAAATAAATAAATAGTTGAATAGATTTTATTATCAGATTATATCTCTACCATAATCATCTAAGGGTTTTTTGTCCATTTGGATCTATATAAAAAATATTATGTCACTTATATTAATATATTTAAAGTGATGTTTAACTTGCCACATTCATGTTTCCAAAATAATAATATTATTAATATAGGTTTTTCAAGAAGATAAATTCAACTACAAGTATTATTTTGAAATTTAGTTGATTTATATTCATCATATTATTTTATTTTAAATTTTTATTCAACAAATAATCATATTAATTAATTACACAAAACCGTTGAAGTAGTTATTTTATTGTGGGAAAAATAAAATAATTTTTATGAAAAATATTAAAATATATATAATTTGGGATAATTAACATGTCCAATAAATTTTATAGATGGCTCTAAACTCATAGTAATATAATAAAAAAAATCTTTTTGAATTTAATTGGTTATATTAATATTGTTTTTAAAATAAATGAATTGAATATTAAAAAAATTGACAATATTGTTTGTTTATCAAAATACCGTTTTATTAAATTATTTAAAAATCATAATTTTCTTTTTAAAAATATATAATAAAAATTATTTGCTCTAAAATTTTCTAATTTATTTATTTATGGTCTAATTGACATCAAATAAGTAAATATTACTCAGTTTTATTATTGAAATATTTGTTACCCTAGTTAAATATTAAATATAATAACTAATTGTTAATTAAAATAATAGGGTTTAAATTGATAGAAAAACTTGTCCAAATTTTATTGGTTGATGATATTACTAGCCTATTTCTTCTAATATTTGAAATTAGTACATTTTGGAGGTTTTTGGGAAGGTTTTTTATTTTTTTATAAATTAATAATTATAGAGTTTCCAAAAGTTCCCTTCACATCAATTATAAAAGGGCACCTCGTCCTTAAACTATCCACTTCACTTTTAGCCTTCATTCTCAGCAAATACCCTTCCCATTTCCCTTATCAACTTCCATAGTTACATTATATAGGTACTGGTCTTCTTCAAAGACCAACTCTAGTGGTTTATAAGGATATTTAGAGGGAGCACGTTGAAGAAGATATAATATACTCTACAGGTTATTTCAAATGTATTTCTTCTTAAACATCCTCTTAATAAGTTTTTTCAATATACAATGTTGGGACCACTTTGTGTATAAGTTGTATTTGTTTTCAACAGTTGTCAATGCTGTTCAAAATGAAAAAGGAGATGCAGAAGGACTCAAAAGTTAATAGAGATCAACTGAAGTGAGGATACCTGGAGAATTTTTATGAAATCATATCATGGAATGTCATGCTTGCTAAATTCTCCATGAAGTAAACTCAAATTATTGTTTAACTAATCCAAAGTTCAAAGAACTTGTGTCAATGGTGACACATTTTTTATAACAATGAAGAATGGTGAGGTATCATCCATCTAAGGATGATTGAAGAAAAATAAGAATTTGAAGAAGACAATAAAATTCATCATGATATCATGAAAAACATAAAAGAGATTAAATGAAAAATTGAATCATAGGATTTGATTTTGGGAATGATGGTTGACGAAGAAGATAGAGTGTGTTAGGGATTGGCATTCTAAGATGGACAAGAATTACACTTTTCTTAATATCAGGTGATGCTTTGTGGATTTGTATTTCAAAAATATCATAAGTTTGTAGAACTTGTGATGAATGACTTATAAAGGAAAGGGGGAGTAAAAGGTGATTCCAGTCATATTCAGTTTTGATTGGAATTAAAGTTTCTATTGGAACACAGGAATGTTGTAGTACTTCCTGTTGAAAATATGATGATGCTAAAGGAGTTCAATCAAAGATTATATATCACGATAGATATGGTTTATGATGAAAGTAGTTGTTTTTTGAACACACCAGATTATAATGAAGCAGCATTGGTGTTTCTGGTGAAGGATGATGTGTGCAAGTTTGAAGATGGCTTGTTATGTTGCATGAAAATGGAGTTCCAAGATCGAGACTGTAAGAACCCAGTTCTTAGTCTTGAGGTACGAGTTTATTATTTTCTCTTTTCCTCAAGTGTTTTTGAGAAAAATAAGTAAAATGGGGAAAATCCCAAATTTTGTGAATACACGCCGTGTACTTTTCCACACGCCGTGTACTTTGGTCGTGTGGAAGGAGTACACAGGGCATGTAGGTCGGTCGATGATGATGGGTGTAAAAACTGACTACACGCCTTCTAGTGGGTATTTACACACCGTGTAGTCAATCGGCAGGTGAATAGTAAGGTGGTGGCCAACTGAGTGATAGTACACGCCATGTACTCAGTAATACATGTCGTGTAGTCATGTTGACAGAGGAACAGTGTCGCGGTGGAAAAATGCCTCTGAAGGAACAACTAAAAATGGAAACTACAGGCCGTGTACCCAATAGTACACACTGTGTAGTCTGTTTTTTTGCTTAAAATGGGCAGTATCCTCCCTTGTTCACAGGGAAGTCTTAGAGAAGGAGGAGGGCTTGGGAGAGATGGCTGGAACTTTAGACCATGCCCGATCAAGCACCGAGAATCCGATTCTGCTTCTGTCGATCTCATTGGAACCGTACGGGTAATACTTTCCTTCTCCTTGAACCGTTCTTACAAATTCTCTACAAAGGGAATGTTATTTACGTTTGAACGATTTTTCTTTTACCTCATATATATGTCATTCTTGGGCGTTTCGAGGAGCGTCGTTCACGTATACCGATCAAGGGCGATCGAGGTAGGTGGCTTGGTGTTTAAATTCTAACTGTTGTACATTTGTGTGTACCTTTTTTCTATAAACCCATTTTTGGGTGTCATGTGGCTGAGGCCTTGGCTGTTTTGAATACCTAGAATTGTATAGGTAATTAAATGTGACAATAAATTGCTGTTTGGGATCGCTGCTTGGATCCAGGACCACCATGGGGGTACGTTCCTCTGTTTAGCTATTTGGCCAGGATACCTGAGGGTATGCCATGTTTAAATTGTGTATTACTTTTTCCTTGAGAAGAATTGTATAAAATTTCTGTGTTTATGCTTTGGGCTCGGCCTTGTTACTTGTGCCCGAGGGAAGTGTTATTTTATCCAGAGGACATTGTTTGTTTAGCCTGAGGGCAAGGTATTACTTAGCCTGAGGGCAACGTTCTATTCCGCCTGAGGGAAATGATTCTTATGCCTGAGGGTAGTGACTTCTGTGCTCGAGGGAGAAACTTCATATGCCTGAGGGCAATATCTGTTATGTCTGAGGACAGTTACCTAAGGGTTTGTTTCTTTTTACTTAAGGGTAAGAGTGGACATGTTTGAGGACACTGACTATCTACTTAGAACATTCACTGAGGTGATGTCTTATATTAAATGGATTAAATGAATATTTAAACTGGCAATATAACTAGTAAAGTTAGTTCCTTTTGAGTAATGGTTAGTTTATTGCATTTTACTACGGCACACTGATGTTTCATATTTACACTATCAGTTGGGAACGTGCCTTTGGTGGGTGCCTATTGGGATTTATTTCTCACACCCTATTTGGGTCATGTCTTCGGCCCAAATAGATTTTGTTTCTGTAGGTGTGGATAAGGGAAAGGGTCCTTATACAGGTACATGATTGTAGTAGAGGAGTGGGAGAGCATGAGACTGATATTAGGTTTTCGATGCTGCTTCGTTTTGTCTACTCTTCTTTGTTTTTCTTTACTGTACCTTGATCCTGGAGCAGTATTGTATGGTACTATATTACATTGTAACATGTTCTGGCTATTTTCTTAGAACATGATACATGTTGCATCATTATCTATATGACTGTTGGTTATCTTTTTTTACTTTAGTTGTTCATATTAGTTGTGTATGGTTTATTGCTTCTGTTGTTGTTCTATGTTTGTATATTTTATGCTGCTGCGCTACACTTTGACAAATGAGGGCATAGTTTCCCCACTATCAGACCTAGGCCCTCGCTGCTAGTCAGCAGCCTCTGGAATTTGGGGAAATGTGCTTTAAGTCATGTGACCAACTGGGTTCGAGTCACCCTTTGAGTGGAACCCTAGCCCGGGACGTTATAGAAACATCAAAATCTGACAAAGGAGACACTTGCATGACAGCTTGGTTTTGTGCACAAGATTGGTTTTTGCACGCATGATTAAAGGGAGTTTGGAATCTTGCACTCAAGGCATGATTAGAGGTCTAAACTTTGAGAAATGGAATAGACATGAAGTGTGTTAATGATTCAAATAAGTTCACACAAGATGCGGTTGGAATGAAAGAAACTTACACACCAAATTCGATGTCAAATGGGGTTTTGCATGACGTGTCAAAAGTTTGGGCGACACGTCGAGGTTTTTGCATACAGGGGTCGACGAGGTCTATAAATAAGAGGTGACCACCTCACATTTGTGTACTCTACAATTAGATAAATTCCAATACTTCAGGTGTAACAGAGTTGTATGTAAAGGGGAGTGCGTGAAATAAATAGAGTTGCGTTCAAGAAAGAGAAGTTGTGCACAAGAAGATTGTTGTGCACGAGATTGAAGTTTCATGCAAGAGGTGTTTCGTGACAAAATTTCATATCTTTCAAACATGGAATAAAAGAATCTCACAAGACTCTAAAATGGTGGTGCAAAAAAATTGAAGTCTGAAAGGCCTTCAAAAAGTGATATACACACTTAAAGTGTCTCGTGAAGATGAAGAACTGCACCCTCTGTGTGAAGAACAATCCACAAACCCGTGAATGGTTTTCTTAAACCCTCAATGAATTTCATGAAGGAGATCTCATGAGTACATAACCATTGAACAATCACCCTTTTTGTGATTTGTGAAAATAGATCCATGAACCATTCCTCATTCTGTGAAGAAGAATCATGTGTCCTCTGTGTGAAGAAGAAGATGACATGTGGAGCTCTCTGCTCGTACTAAGGTAAACGCTCTCTGGTTGCACGTGTTATACATGCTATTTGAAGGGGTGTTGTTTTTTGTGTGAAGAACAACAAGATGTGCAACTTAATTCATATCTAAAAAAGTATGAAGCTAGTATAACTATACACTCAGGTGTTATTTTTGAGAAGAGATAAATGAATAGAAGAATAAGAATAGTGTACGCCCAATTGAAGGCTGACAATTATTCAGGGAAGTTAAGTTCAGATGATGCTATGTTGAGCTAGACATCATTGATTTAATAATCACAATGAGAAATTTTTATTCTAGCAAGAAGAAGAAGAAGAAGAGTTCAGGGTAGCTGGTTTTGCACTGAAATAGAATGTGTGAAGAAGAGAAGGTTTCAGTGCAACTGGTGTTGCATTGAAGAAGAAGAAGAAGAAGAGTGTGCAGCTTACATGCTTGTTGAAAAAAAAAAGAATATTTTGGTTACTTTCATGCTCCAAAGTAAGTAAGAATGAGAAGAAGGTTGTGGAAGAACAATTTAGCACTGTAACATCCAACAGGAATCAACTGGTGGAAGATTCTTTTGGTGTTGCAAACTATTTTAATAAAGAGAAAACTGTCTTTAGAGGAAGTATAAAGAACCAACTAGAGGTTGCAAGAGACTGTAAACACTGGAAGTATAATGAACCAGCAATTGTAAGGGAATATCATACATTTTGAAAATTGGAAATGGACTGTATCCTTTCCCCCTCTAAGTGTAGGGAGCCACACTGATTGTTTTCTTAGTCGATCCATTGTAACAACATATCACATTATATTGGAGAATACATACACTGGTCATACCCATACATGGAAAGGATATAGCTTCTCTTATTGAGTGGTTAACCATGAAAAAATATTGTGTACATATTTTTACTATATTCTATTATTTCATGTGATAAGGAAAATATAATAAAAGAATCAAGATCCTAACAGGTCAAGAGGTACAGGGATAAAAAGGTGGAATTGGTTTCAAAAGTCCCCAACACGGATTCATCGCCCTCTCAGTGTTAGGTATCTCCCAAACTGGTCCTCTAATAAAGTTATAACTCTAGTATCACTTATATATCTATATTTTATTATGGTTATGAAAAAACCATATTCCTCCTTTTATCCATCCCATGAAAAATGAAATCACCATGTGTGCTTACATAAGGATTACCGTCTTCACGCCGTTGTATAATCTATTTTTTACCACCACCTTACTTGGATGAGTATAATGATGGAAATAATAACTATATATGATTATTATAACATTATATTGATTCTAAAATATTACACACCATCCATTTAAATAGAATTAAAACAATTATGGGAATGATATCATCGCTCGTGCATACATACGACCTACCGTATCCACGATGTGATGTGATTCATTATACAAGATATTAATTAAATCATGATTATATAAATTAATTGAATGAATAAATATGATATATATTATACTAATATAATTATTTAATTTATATAACTATAACCTATGAAGGGGAATATGAACTTATCTGAAAAAAACATGCGTAAGAAAATAAAGAACTTAATACCCAATGGAGGAGTAATAATGTTACTGACAAACAGATGATAATATGATCATATATGATTTCATAAAAATTCCTATGATTATGAAATAATTAAATTAAATTATTTAAACCAATTTATAGGAGTTCAGGATATAAACAAAGTAAATTGGACCTTGGGTAAGAAATAATTTTGTAATCTCAATTTTTTTGAGTTTGTTTATAAATAAGTATTTACTAGGGTATATTTATCATACATTTCCATGCTTCTTAATTATGTATTTCAAAATATTCTTTCTATTATTATAAAATTTTTTAGAGTCAATATTACCCATAAATTAAATTTTATTAAATGGTATGAAAGGAATCTTTTTTCAATTTCGATACGAGATACTTTTTGACATTTTTGGAAAAAGTACAAGGACAATGTTTTTTTAACTTTTATGGCATGAATGAATTTTTAATTTTTCATAAAACATTTTTTCATGAATCTTCCTCTATATGATTTCGTGTTTATATTTAAATAAATTATTTTCTTTTAAAATTGAATGGAATTTTGAAAAAAGAAAATGTTTTTGAAGATGAAAGGATATTTTCCTCAAGAATTAATTTCAACAGTTAAATCAAAATTATTTTCCACATTATATGACATTATTTAATAGGGTTATGTTTCAAGTATTCTATCCCTATTATTCTTAGTGTTTTGTTTTGTTTTCTATGTGACACATCTTTTGAAATCCATTTGTTTTACCTGGATTATGTTATGATGGAATGATGTTTAAAAAAACCCATTTTATTCCACGGGTTATACTATGGTGAAAATTTTGTGTTTTTGTGGAATACATAATAATGATTTCATTATGAGATGAATAGTACTTATATCCCCTTCTAATACATTGGGTAAATATTTATATCTCTTGAGATAAATATGACTGGAATGGGAAATGATCTCGGTTCAGTATTATAGGGCTAGAATGAAGAGAGAACTTGGTTCAGTAATGGAATTTGTACACTATAATGGTCATGGAAATGAGACTTGACTAATATGAAGTGATTTTCTATTCTTATATGTATACCAAAAATTCCATGTCTCATGTTATGAATTATGGTAATATTTTCCTTGATTCTATATAATCTTTTATGATTTATCCCATAACATGATATCATGATCTTCCATATACAAGATAATATTTTCAATTGTTATATTCTTAGGTCTTATTATTATGATATGATTGATATATCCCTTGTTTACCCTTACTGATAATCTGAGCTCACCATTTTTTATGTTTATTTTCCCCAGTTCATGAATAAAGGTATTATGTATGATATGTCAAAAAGGGTTTAGTTATGAAATAATAAGTGGAAGACAATGTAGATTTCTTATGAACAAGTTGTTCATGTTTTCAAGATTCAAAATACCCTATAACTTTACGGTCCAATCATAGATTTGTTATATTTTTTAATGAATGTCCTAAAATTCTGAATTAATATCTTTGTATATAAAGTAAGGATTGTTATAAAATCCAATTAAATGATTTTAGGATTGAGGAGTCCACTCAATGGATCATGGTACTATGAGTTAATCCATTTAGAATTTTTAATTCCTACCTAAAACCTTTCATGTTTCTTGACCAGTCAATGTTGGGGTAATGAGAAGGGAAATATGGATCCTTGCAGCTAGAATGTCTAATAAATAGGATATTTTGAATGCAATGGTGAGGGATATTGGTTTTTGATAAAACAGTGGGAGACTAATGAATATATATTTATTTATTTATCTAAATTTACTAGACAAATTACTAAATCTATAATTATCTTATTTTTAGAAACAACATTAAAAATGAAATCAAACATATCACTATGATTCATACACGAGAAGGAAAACCTTCTCACTAGAAATAATTTTTAAGAATGGTAGAGGTACTTATGCATCATCCTCCACCATGAAAGGGAATTATATATTTTGGAAGAACCTTTACCAGTAATGCCTAGAAATGAGGCACGTGATGATGTGTTTTCTCTCTATAAGGAACATCTTGATGATGCAATAGATTTTCAGTGCTTTATGATATCTTCCATGTCCAATGAGCTCTTTAAAAAACATGAGGATATGGATGCCTATAGAGTTATGTCTCACCTTAAGGATATCTATCACGATAAGGTGAGACAAGAGAGGTATGAGATCTCCAATTCCCTATTCACAATTATCTTGGAGAGTCTCCGCTAGCTACAACCCATGTATTCAAGCTTGTTGGCTATATTAAACACATGGACATCATAGAGATTAGATTCTTAGATGAGTTGTGTATATATATCATACTTTAATCACTTCCCAATACCTTCTATAGTTTTATTATGATTATAATATGTGAAATAATGAGAAGAGTCTATCAGAACTTCTGACATTGATTTTCCAAGTGTATAAGGATATGGGGTGTGAAAACCCCATAGTACTTATATTGAATATGAAATGGAATAACATGGGGAACGATCCCAAGACCTATAAATAGTCTAACACTCCCGATAACTATCCTTCTAATAAGTGAAAAATATAGAGGTAGGGAAATGGAAATGAGGTTATATGTTTTTCTTATGGAAAGCTAAGCCACTCGAAGTGGAACTGCACCCAAAAGAAAGGGGGAGAAAAAGGATCATTAGTTATTGAGTGAAAAAATTGCATTTCTATACATTGGATATATATATATATAATTTTTGGTGCTCACATATGTATCAAAATGTAGGAACCGGATAGATTTTGGAAAATAACCAGAGGAGAGGTGGATCTATGAGCTTCCAGTGGTGTGAGGTTGGATCCTCCTTCCATTGGTGACAACCACCATTCATTTCCTATAGGAATGATTTTAATTTTTTATGATTTTTAATGTGTACCTACTATTACCAAAAAAAATTATTTATTTTTATCAATTTTAGATTCAGATTGGTTTATTTTCAGGTTTGGAAATAAAAGTTGTTTCTTTTAAAAGGACAACATATGTTATGGTATGGCACATTTAAATAACAGTCAGTATGTTTTTAATTTTGAAAACTAAGTGTTGGAAATTAATAATAAATCAAGTTCACATAACTCATATAACACCCAACTTTTGCATCACTATCTTGATCATGTAAACAAGAAGCATTTGACAAAGCTCTATCAAGATGGCTATTTATACTATTCTGAGATAAAACCACTTTACAAATTTCATGCTTGTTTATAAGGAAAAATGACCAATCCTCCTTCTCATGGATAGTGTGAAAGGGCCACAGAGATTCTAGGATTATTAAACACTGATGTGTATGGACCATTTCTAGAAGAATCAAAAGGTGGATATTCGTACTTCAAAACTTTTACTGGTGAATTGAGTAGATATAGATATATATATATGATGACGTATAAGTTTGAGTCCTTTGAAAAATTCAAGGAATTAAATAATGAAGTAGATAATCAACTTTGTAAGAAGATAAAGATGATTTTATTAGATCTAGGTAGAGATATCTTAACCTGGATTTCATTGACTTTCTACAGGAGTTTGGGATTCTATCTCAACTCACTCCACCTTATACACCACAATGGAATGGTGTTAGTGAAATAAGGAATCGAAACTTGTTGGACATGGTATGGTTGATGATGAGTCACGATGATCTTCCATTATTATTTTGGGGATATGAATTACAAACTATGGAATACACATTAAATCTAGTACCAACTGAAGTAGCAAACTAAATTCCCTTCAGGATATGGAGTAGAAAGAAGCCTGTTTTGTTGCATACACATGTATGGGATTTCTAGGAGTTTCTAAAGGATTTATTAGGAAAAAAACATGAACCTCGAGGCATAATGTGTATCTTTATAGGTTAACCCAAGAAAATTAATGGATACTACCTATACAACCCCTCAAACAAGAATGTGACTATCACCAAACAAGTCAACTTTCTTGAGAGGGAGTACATCCTCAAAAAGGATAGTGGGAGTAAGATTGACTTTGATGAAGTTGATGCTCAAGATATATAGAAGTTGTTATAGGAAAAAATATCATAGGTCCCTATGGAATAAGTAGTTCCTAAAACACAAGTACCACATAGGAGTGTAAGAGAGGTAAGAGAACCAAAGAGATATGATTTTCTAGTCACTGATTATGGTGACTCATTTTTATTGGACAATGATGAGCTTCTCTACTTCAAAGAGGAAGTAGATAACTAAGATGAATAAAGATGGGTCAAAGATATGAATTCTGAGATGGATTCCATGTATCATAACCTAGTTTGGGTTCTATTTAATGTGCCAGTCGATGTAAATCATGTTGGGTGTAAATGGGTACTTAAGAAAAAACAGGACATGGAAGGTAATGTATGTACCTATAAATCATGTCTAGTGGCTAAAGGTTTTAAACAGTTTCATGGTATTTAATATGGTGAATCCTTTTCAACATTTTCTATGTTTAAATCTATAAGAATCAAACATTACATAGTAGCTTACAATGATTATGATATTTTAATGATGGATTTCAAAACTAGATTCCATAATGGAAAACTTTAGAAAGATGTCTATATGACCGAGCTATAAGGGTTTGTGACAACAAGTGATTCTAAAAGGGTTTTAAAGTTGTTGTGATCCATTTATGGATTGAAGAAAGAAACCAGGTCATAGAATATTCAATTCTATGAAGCCATCAGAGAATTTGGTTTCATTAAGATTGAATTTGATCCATGTTCTTATAAAAGTTTTAATTGGAATGTAGTCATTTTCCTAGTGGTGTATGTTGATGAAATATTACATATTAGAAATGACGTACCAGTGTTACTGTCCATTAGGGACTTTTTAAACATGTTCTTCTCCATGAATGACATAGAAGAATCATCCTACATTCTAGGTATTAGGATCATTTGTGACAGATATAAGAGGATTCTTAGACTAAGATAAAGTACATATATTTACAAGATACTAAAAAGATTTTATTTGGAACAATCCAAGAGGGGATTGGTTCCAGTGTCACATGATTTAAATCTTTATAAGAAAATATGTCCGCAAACAGAACAGGATAAAGATATAATGTGTAATATCACATACGCTTTCTTGATAGGATCAATAATTTATGCCATGTTATGTACTATACTTGATGTTGATGTTGCATTGAGCATAGTAGGGAAATATCAAGAAGATCCAGGAGAAAAAATAAACTGATCTTAATACTATCCTTAAGTATCAGAGAAGAATGACAGATATGTTCCTAGTGTATGGAGGAGATGAAAAGATTGTCATCAAAGGGTATATTGATGATGGTTTTTAGATAGATTAGAATTATCTAAATTCGAAATAAGGATATGTTTTCTATCTCAAGGGGGGAGATGTGAGATGGAAGAGTTTAAAGAATCCAGTTATAGTTGATTATATAGTGGAGATTGAGTATATAGAGGCTTCTGATGAAGCCAAACAAGCCTTTTGGATTCATAATTTTTTCTAGTAGCTCGATGTGGTACCTAGTAGTAAAGACCCTATTACATTGTCTTGTGATAATATTGTAGTGGTGTATCTTTCAAAAGATCCATGGTCACATCAATGGAAAAAAGAACATACTCTAGAAGTATTACCTCTTGAGGGATTTTTATCAGAGGGGTGAAGTAGAAATGAGAAGAGTATCCGCAAAATAGAACATGATAGACCCCTTGAATAAAGGCTTATCTCAGCAAAATCATGAATATCATGTGAGGGCTAGTGGACTGAAGGTGGTTAGTAGTTGTATCTAGCACCAATGGGAGTCTGTTGGAGTTGGTGCCCTAGATTCAACTACTTTTGTACTTTATGATAAATTATAATGATTTTTTGGAATATTAATATTTTCATTTTCACATCATGATTGTTCTTCTGCGTAAAACGGTATGTGATAATGTCATAAGAGTAGTTGTTTCACTAAATGGTCATAGTGAATCCCTACTATGATAAGAACCCAGAAGTGTTATGAAACTATTCTTTAATATATGTTCTATATCTAGATGATATCATTTGAGGGACAAAAATGAGACAGGATTTTAGGGGTGGAGACTCATTGGAATTTGAGGCACCTTCTCACGGTGTACGCCCATGGTAATGTCCAGGAGGATATTATGAGAATAAGACCCACCAGTAAGAAATCCACATTTATAAGTGTCATTGGACGTTACTATCATTAGAAGTGTGTATTTGTACTTATAATTTAATATTATTATTAATGAGTATTATGACTCACACACTTATATTTATTGATGAAAACATTGATGACATATGTTCATGGTGAGGTTGGATCTGTTGGGTGTGTCATGAGTAATACTGCATTAATGAAAAAAGTGACAAAGATTTTTTCCATTATGTTATTTAATAGAAGTTGATGTCTCAGTCCCTTTGATGGAAATTATATAGCCTAAATAAATCAATGTCCATGGTTTTCAATGGAAAAGTTAAATTTTCAAGAAGTCAAAGAAGGAGAAATAGATCCCATGGGTTGATGAAACTAGCATACAACTTACTTGATTAGTGATTTTTAGATAAAGGGATTATATTACGCAGTAATCATTCATATGAGTAGACATGTCATTGCGGCATTACATTATTTTTCTATGGGTGCCTTGGCATTTTTCTAGACCGTAACCTTGGACTTAAGGCTACTCCTCCTATTTCCACTGATAAATAAGACTATAGGGTAACACACTAAGTGTATCCAGTATCTCAATTTAAAAATATAATATTTGCAAGAAAAATAAATATTATTCCTAATAGTGGTTTAGTAATTATTCATGTATTCCTGATCACATTTATTTCATCACTAGTTATTCGAGAAAATATATTGTGGGTAGAAAATTTAATAAATATTTGTTTTCTATTCAGTGAATATAATACTTATATATTTATTGTAAAATAGTGTTGTGATATTTAATTAAATAAATAGAAATTATTCAAGGTATAATAATTATAATGGAAGAATGGTGGACCAAGTTTAATATTATGGTGATAAATAATAATATTGAATATTATTTGATTAAATTATATTTAATTATAATTCACAAGTTCAGTGTGTGTTAAGAAATAATAATATTATTATTATTATTTGACATGTGGTTTTACGAGGATTAATAAAATAAATAATGGCACATTTTCAATTATCCTAATTTAACCCAAGTTATATAAATTCCCAATTATGTTTATTTTATAATAACCCTAGAAAAGACAAATTGTGTATAAGGATCCAGCCTTAAAACATTACATAATCTTGAATTGAATGAATAATTAACATTGAGGGTCCTTTTAGGTAAAGAGTTTTAGATAATTAGGCCATAAATGTAACATTACATATCAAATATTATAAAGTAGACACATATACTAATTTTCAATTTTTCTGAAAAAATAATAACTCTTGAAAAAAAGAGTCATGTCTAGTTCTCTGTTTTAGACATCATGACTTTTCCTTGATCCCATCCTTCACCCTATTCATCTTTACATCCTGTGAAAAACATTTCAAAACTTGTGTGAGCATAAAAAGATCAGTAAGGCTGATAAAATAATGAATGAAAACAATAGTCCATCAAAGCATAATCTATTTAACATACCTCATGAAATCATAAGATTTATGAATAATATATAGAAATCATAAATCATAAAGGTAACTTGCGGCTTCTATATCATCCATACATTGTAGTTATCACAGCTACGTAGGGAGTTATGTTGGAATACCCATCACAATATATTCCCTAAATAACTTAGGATAAACATTTATGTTTACCTCCGTCATGTTACCCATTTCATTGGAGAGTTATCTCGGGCTCACCCACCATATGTTTATCACGGAACCACCCGTATATGTAAAAAATTCCAAACAACTATAAAGTATTCATAACACATAAAAAACCTAAAAGAAAGATAAAATTTACATATTTGAATCAAAATATATCATTTAAATATATTGACAGTACAAATCCATTATCAAAACCATTTTCAATACCAAAATATGTAAAAGAGTATATGGTATTTATTTTCCTTTTAAAAACATTATGGTTTGTTAATGAATCCAAATATCAAATAATACTCAAAGTAGAATAAAAGGTCAATATAACCACTTACATTAAAAGAAACACACTTTTTTGTCCTTAAGTAAAATGCCTAATAGAAAAAGATTCTATTTTAATGAAATGAAATGCCAAAGGGGATTATACACTGTATAAATTAAAGTCATGTATAAACCAAAATATGCTTCAATGAAAGGAGTTTGAGACGAAGTCCCTTACCTCATGTCCGACATGACACGTTCATTATTTAATCACCGAAATAATAAACTATAGTTAATTTATACTTGATTAAGAACATTTTTCAAGTTTATTATTCCTTTTATATTACTTATTACCATGTTAAAATCATTATTTAATCATTTAAGTTAATAATGGTCATTTTGTTGATATTTGGTACTTGAGTCAAAAATGAATTTCTTATAATTACAAGTTTTTTATATGGTAAAAGATACATTATATATAGAATGATATTCATGATTTTGATATCATATATGTCATATATATCCATTATATATAAGTGTATTTATTATAGTACATAACATTTGGAGATAATAAATGAAATGCATCGTTCATGGAGACGGTAAGTCGTACGTACGCATGAATGATACTTTCATTTATATTTCATATTTAATGGAATTAAAACATAATGATATGTAGGTAAATTATAATTACAATATAAAATCATATTTAATTTCAGTAACTTCATCCTTTATACGTTTCATGTATGGTATGAACGAGTCATATCACTTTGATGGGGTGGTAGTCTGCACTTCCTCGAATGAAATTATCACATTACCCATAATGGAAACCATAAAGGTATAATATAAATGAATAATATAGAAGTATAGATTCAATATATATATAATATATATCACTTGTAAGTACAGTTCCATCTTAATGTTCCCATAAGAGGTGGTAGGAGAGGAATGAACAATCATCATTTCGTGAGGTAGTAGTTTTTCGTCCAGAGAAACAATATGTTATTTACCAATTAGATGGAGGTGTGTGTAAGTGTAGTTATAATAATTATAATAACAAAAAACTAATATTTTTAAGATACTTGTGTTTTTATAAAATAAAGGAACAATATGTCTTTAGGGGTTTGGAGAAGTAAAAGAAAAGAAAAGAACTTAAGAGAAGATGTTACCTTTAAATTGGGTATCTCCCTTTGGAGTGACCTAATGGTTTACTTGAACTACCTTCTGCCTAAGGTAAGTCTTCTAGGAGGAAGAGAGGGATGTAGGGAGATTAATTGAGAATATTTTGTATGAGCCAAGGGGATTTATAAGTGTGAGTAATGGGTTATAAGTGAGGGATTTATATATTTAGGAGGAGTGGCTCTTTGGGAATGTTTGAAAATATTATTTTATTATATAATGATTTTTGATTTATAAAGGTCATAAACATATTAAAGGAGAATATAAGATGAATCATGGTTTAAATATAATCAAAAAATAAGAATTGTATAGGATTTGGATATTTTTTTAATTTTTATAATCTTATTTATTTAAATAATTCAGTAATGAGGTAAACAGTACATCATTATTCTATCACAAATAATTTTATTTATTTGATGTCTAAAAATTATAAACAAAATACGATAACGTAGGAAATATTTTTATATATATAATTAATATTTATAGTCAAAGAGATAACTTACATAACCCCGGGTAAATATTTATTTACTAAAATATATATGTTTATGCCATTTTTGTCTTTACTTTAAATTAATTAATATAAAGTGTCATTATCACTCTTAAGAGGCTCCAGTGGGTCCCAAAATCGACCCAAGGATTTCCATGGTCATACATGTATCAACCAATAGTATTAGGACACATTTTATGGTAGTTTAATATTATTATAATATTATTGTTTACCATTGTTTACCATATTTACCTTTTAATCATGGTAAATAAAATATTAACTGAAGTAAATATTTAAAATGTTTAAAAATAAAAGTTATCTATTTAAACAATTTGGAAATTTTGATTTCAAATATGGAATCTATTTTTTCAAATTCAAAACATAGAAGTGGAAGAAACAAATATAAATTTAATTCTCCTTGTCAAAACAAAAGGCATGTTTTTAATAAATAATACCCATCAAAATATTGACACTTTTTTATGTCTACTTTCAAAGTGAAATTAATTAAAATGTCCAACATTGGATTAATTGGTAAAAATATAATCTAATTACACTTTAAAACCAATTTAAAATGTAATCTAACCATATGAATAAATTATATTAAAAGGAAATTTTGAATTTAAATATTGTATTTTTCATTATTCATTAAAAAATAAATTTTATCAGAAAAATACCAAAAATTTAACCGAAGTAAATTTTTATATCCCGATTACAAAGAATAATTTTATTCATTCAAATAGAATATATAAACATGAACAAAAATAAATTTATAGATGGTTCTCCATCTAAAGGCAGTAAATCGACCTTTTAAAGAATAAGAGTATTTATGCTTAAAATTGGATTCATTTGCATTTTAAGCCTCTAACTTTTATTGGATAAATGTAAATACATTTAACAGACATATATAATCAATTTTTAGTTAGTTATTTTCATTCCCACCATTACAATAGCTAGTAAGGAACTACCATTTAAAATAATATTAGTATATTATTAGTGTGCAATGTGAGATTTCAAAGTAACCCATTGTTGAATATTGGTTGCGCCATCGAACAAAGAATCCCCTTGAAAGTTAAATTAATATTTAATTCACAAATATTAGTATATATGAAATTGTATTATTCTTTATTTAACTAGGAAGTTACATCCTTCCCCTTTTTGGAAAAAGCATCCTCAAAATTTTTATTCACTTATCAAATAAGTTGGGGTATTTTTCCCTCAAAGCATTTTCATATTTCCATGTTGCCTCTTCAAACATGTGGTTTTTCCACAAAACCTTTACCTAATAAATTACCTTATTCCACAACACTTGTTATCTTCGATCATGTATCTAGACTAGTTGTTCCTCTTAAGAGAGATTGTCTTCTAACTGAACTATCTCTATGCTCAAAACATGAGACGGATCTGGCATATACATTCTCAAAATTAAAATTTGAAAAACACTATGTACCTATGATAATCTTGGAGTTAAAGTCACTTTGTACAAAACTGATCCAACTTTCTCCAAGATTTCATAAGGTAAAATAAACCTCAGACTCAACTTTCCCTTCTTACCAAAACAAATCACACTTTTCCATGGAGAAACTTTGAGAAAGACATGATCACCTACCTCAAAAGAAAGATCCTTCCTCTAGTTATCCACATAACGTTTCTACCTACTCTTCCCTATTTTCATGTGCTTTTGAGTCAACTGAAATTTTTCTACCATCTCTTCTATCAATTCTGGTCTCATCAGTTTTCTTTCACCTATTTCATCCCAAAAATCTAGAGTTTAGCACCACTTTCTATATAGTTCCTCAAATGGAACCAACTCTATACTGGAATAATAACAGTTATTATAAGAAAATTCAACCAAAGATAGATGTTGGTACCAACTTCCCTGGTAATCCATTGAACACGACCATATCATATCCTCCAATGTCTAAATTGTTTGTTTGGGATGCCCATCTGATTGAGGATGAAAACATGTACTAAAATTTAATTCAGTACCCAATGACTTCTAAAGGCCTTTCTAAATGTTATAAGTAAACCTGGGATCACAGTCAGATACAATAGAGAGCAGAACTCCATGCATCCTAATTATATCTTTAACATACGACTAGGAAAGTTGATCTAGAGACAAAGTATCTCGAATATGAAGAAAATGATTAGATTTAGTCAATCGGTAAACAATATCACAAATTATCTTATTAGATCGACATGTCTTTAGTAATCTCACAACTAAGTCCATGGATGTATTTTCTCATTTCTACTCTAGCACTGGTAAAGGCTAAAGCATCCATTTCTGTAACTATCAATCTGCTTTACCCTGATCACAATTCAAAAACTTCATAGTAAAGTCAGAAATATCACTTTTCATTTCATCCCACTAATAATACTCTTGAAGATCTACGTACATCTATGTACTTCCACTATGAACTAAAAACATAGAACTATGTGATTCACATAACAAATCATTCTTCAAATGTGAATCAAAAGACACACATAATCTCTTTCCAAATCTCAAAATATAATCATTATCAATGTTAAAATTAGGAAACATAACCTTCTAAAATAACTCTATCTTTTTCTACAACTCACTATATTTCTTCTGTTCTTGTTTAATTATTTCTGATAGGGATGATCTCACTGACATGTGAAACAAAACAGAAGAATTTCCAACACCAGAATCTTCTATGAAAAGGTTCATCAAATAAAAAAACCAAAGGATATCATTCCAAATGTTGTGTGGTTAATGAAGAATTAATTTTTAAATTTAAAGAATCAAACACTTTATTTTCCTTTCATGGATGGTAATTAATTATAAAATCATAATCCTTGATTAATTCAATCCATCTCCTCTGTCTCATGTATAATTCATTATGAGTGAATATATACATTAAACTATTTTTAGTCAGTATATATTTCATATTTTACTCAATATAAATGATGCCTCCAAATTTTTAAATAAAAAATAATAGTAGCTAATTCCAAATCATGTGTAAATTAATTTAACTCATGTGGTTTCAACTGGTGTGAATCATAATAAATTACCTGATCATTCTATATAAGTAAAAAATGAAGTCCTTTCAAACTAGCATAATTGTAGATAAAAAACTCACCATTTCTGGAAGGCATTTCCAAAACTGGAGCATTCACCAATCGTCTTTTCAATTCTTGAAAACAATGATCACATTATTTTTTCCAGATGAACATAACACCTTTTCGAGTTAACTTAGTCATTCAAATAGATAACTATGAAAAATTCTCAAAATCCTCCTATAATAACTAGTTAAACTAAGAAAACAATAGATCTTAGTTATATTTGTGGGTATTGTCCATTCTTCAACAACTTTTGTTTTAGTAGGATGAATATTTATGCCATTTTTTTAAAATAACGTGACCAAGGAATGAAATTTGTTGTTACAAAAACTCACACTTGCTGAATTTCCCAAATAGTTTTTTTTTCTTTTAAGGTTTGTAAGACAACCCTTTAATTACATTCATGATCCTCTTTTCTTTTAGAATAAACTAAAATATCTTCAATAAATACGACTCCAAACATATCTAAAAACTCATGGAAAATTCTATTCAAAAGATCCATGAATTTTTTAGGTGCATTGGTTAACCCAAAATTCATAACTAAAAATTCATAATGGCTATAACTAGTACGAAACGCGGTCTTTGGAATGTCTTCTTCCTTTACTTTCAACTTATTGTACCCCGACCTCAAATCAATCATTGAAAAATACTGTGATCCCTGGAGTTGATAAAACAAATCATCAATATGAGGTAAAGGATACTTGTTCTTGATAGTGATGTTATTAAATTATCTATGATCAATAAAAAGCCTCATTGAACCATATTTTTTAACAAACAAGACAAGGGAATCCCATAGTGATGTGCTAGGTCGAATGAAACCTTTATATAATAATTCCTTCAATTTCATCTTTAACTCTAAAATTTAAATTAAATCCATTATATAGGGGATTTTGAAATTTGATTAGCATCAAAAACTAAGTCAATAGTAAATTTAATTTATTGATCAGGTATAATAACAGGAAACTCATTAGAAAAAAATCATGGTACTTATTTACCTTTGGCACATTGTTAATCTAAATAGTTCCTTTGTTTTCCAAAACATTTGTAATGTAACATTAATTTCCATCTTTTACTAGTTTCTCAGCTTCTTGATATGTTATCAGAAGTAAGGATTCATTCTTGTACACTAACTGAAATCTTTCAGAAAAGATACCTCTTCATCTCTACAATCAATATTAGCATGAAAAATAGAAATCCAATCCATATCCAAAATAACATCAAACTCAACTATAGGTAAAACAATAAGGTTTGCAGGTTGATTCTTTCCGCAAACAAGGAAATGAAGGTTCTTATAATTTTTTTTGTCTCAACATTTCTCCTTGGTTTTTTACTATAAGTTAAGGATTCATATCTTGAGATAGAATTCCCAATTTACTAGGAACCTTCATAGAAATAAATAATTGTGTAGACCCTGAATCGAACAACACATTGGTATAATCTGAACAAACAAAAAGTGTACTTGATACTACTTAATTTGATGGCCCAGCATCTGCTGAAGTAGTTGCAAAGGATTTCACCACCCCTTTCTACTTATAGTCTGGCTTCTTTCCCTCAGTTGAGTTCTTTGTTGGACACTCATTTGTATAATGAATCATTTAATTACACTTAAAACATTTTAATGACTATAAATCATATTTTGTCTAACTATTAACATGACATTTTTCAGTGTAGTTACAAGCCTTATGTCCCATTTGTCCACATCGGTAGCACTTACTAGAATTCAAAGGACACTACCTATCATGCTTTTTATGTAAATTTTCACAATCCTTAAACATAAGTTTTTTACCATCAGACTTTTTTGAAGAGTTCTTCCCTTTTGTCTTTAACCTAGACCTCGTATTATATTATTTATCATAGAATAATTGATCATTATAAAACTCCATTTCAACCTTCTCCACACGTCGAACAAGTTTTTCATAACTTTTAAAATCATGAGAAATTAAAGCCTTTTGATACTTTAGATTTAATCCCGAATGAAAATGATTTATTTTATTATCATGATCTCATAAGAAATTTGGAGCATACCTTGCGAGTCAAGTGAATTTTACCTCATAAGCAGCCACAGAGTCATCCTCCTGGCTCAATTCTAGGAATTGTTGTTCCATCCTAAGATGAACCACATTATGAAATTTTTTATCAAGAAACATAACATCGAATGCATCCTAATCAAGAGAATAAATATCCTCACTATCCCTGATATTTTTCACCATCAACCCCCATTGATCGGCTTCACCTTCGAAATATTAAACAGTAAAACTGACATTTTGTTGTTTTGGTCACCCCATGACATTAAAAATATTTTCCATTTCCTTAATCCACCCTTATAATAGAACATGGTCAGATGATCCTCTGAATGATGAGGGATATTGCCTCATGAAATGCTCTACTACTAACATGTTCCTATGTGGTTTATCTAGATGATCTCATTCATGGATAACACCACTATTTATAGCCTTATTCAATTGTGTCATCCCTGTAACAAACTATTCAGTTCTGATTCCAACCATCTCAGGTTACTGATTTGGAAGGTTGTCTTCCTCCTAATGTCATACCATCATAACTTCCCTATTTCCTCTATAGAAAATAATTCTACACACAGAAATATCTTCAACAAAACAACATGGTAATCTATAAATTCTATATCATTTCAATCTTACCATAAGATAATTTATGTACACAAATTTAACAATATTATAACTCCAAAATTTGTCTAAACTAACCTCTAATTAAAAGTATAATTACCCACCATCCTTAAAACAATACATAATATTGAATTAAGTGAATAATTAACATTGAGGATCTTTTTAGGTTTAGAGTTTTAGAGAATTTGGATGTAACTATTACATTAAATCTCAAAAATTTCAAATTAGACACTTATACTCAGTTTCCAATTTTTTCATAAAATAATAACTATTGAAAAAAAGATTCATGTCTAGTTCCATGTTTCAGATAGCATGACTTTTCCTTGATCCCATCCTTGACCCTATTCAACATTAAGTCCTGTGAAAAACATTTCAAAACTTGGGATGATCATAAAAAGCTCAATAAGAGTTATAAAATAAAGAAAGAAAACATTATTCCATAAAAGCATATGATTTTTTACATACCTCATGAAATCATAAGATTTATAAATAACACATATAAATCATAAATCATAAAGGTAACTTGTGGAATCTATATCATAATTACATTGTACCTATCACAGCTACGTAGGGAGTTACATTGGTATACCCATCACAATATATTCCCTAAATCTATTAGGAGAAACATTGAGATATACTATCCATAAAATTATGCAATTCATTGGTGAGCTATCTTAGGCTCACATACCCTAGGTTTATCATGGAACCACCCATATATGTAATCAATTAACAAGAACCATAACATATTCGTAAGACATAAAACAAACATAAAGGAAAGATAAAATTTTCACATTTCAATCACAATATTTCATTTAAATATATTGACATAAAAAATCCATTATCAAAACCATTTTGAATACAAAAATACGTAAAAGTGTATATGGTATTTATTTTCATTTTAAAAACATTACGTCTTGTTAAGGAATCTAAATATCAAATAATTCTTGTGGAGGCGGAAAAGGTCATTGTTATAGCTTTTGTTAAAAGAAACATTAATTTTTATTGTTTAGTAAAATGCCTCATAGAAAAAAATTCCCTTTGAAATAAATGAAATTTCAAAGGGGTTTATACACCGTATAAAAGAAATTCAAGTATAAAACAAAATATGCCTCAATGAATGCAGATTGTGACGAAGTCCCTTACCTCATGTCTGACTTGAACCGTTCGTTCTTTAATCTCCAAAATAATAAACTATAGTTAATTTATACTTGATTAAGAACCATTTTCAAGATAATTATTCCTTTTATATTACTTATTACCTTGTTATAAATTTTTTTAATCATTTATGTTAATAATGGTCGTTTTGTCGATATTTGGTACTTGAGTAAAAAATGAACATCTTATAATTAAAAGTTGTTCATATGGTCAAAGGCCCATTATCTCTAGAATGGTATTTATGATTTAGATGTCATATATATTATATATATCCATTATATAAATATTTTTATTTATAAAAGTACATAATATTTGGAGATAATAAATGAAATGCACCGTTCATGGAGACGGTAAGCCGTACGTACGCATGAACACTACTTTCATTTCTATTTCATATTTAAAAGAATATAAACTTAATGATACATTGATATGTTATAATTAAAGTATAATATCATATATAATTTCAGTAACACCATCCTTTATACGTTCCATGTATGGAATTAACGGTTCATATCACTTTGAGGGGGCGGTAGTCGACCTTTCCTCAAATAAAATTATCATGTTTACCCATAATGAAAAACATAATGGTATACTATAAAGGAAAAATACTGAAGTATAGATAAAAATTAAATATAATATATATCACATGTAAATACATTTCTATCTTAATGGAAACTATATAAGGGGGTAAGAGAAGATTGAACAATCATCGTTTCGTGAGGCAGTAGTTCGTCATCCATAGAAACAGTATGTTCTTTACACATTAGATAGAGGTGTGTGTAAGTGTTGTTTAAAAACATATTATAACAATAACATGGTATATTGCAGATACTGGTGTTGTTATAAAATAAAGGAATAAAAATATTTTAGGGGGTATGAGAAGTAAAATAAAATAAAAGAACATAAGAGAAGACATTACATTTAAATAGGGTATCTTCCTTCGGTTTGAACCAAAAGGTTCACATAAAGTGCCTTATGCCTATGGTAAGGATTTTAGGAGTAATAGAGGTATGTTGGGAGCTTAATTGGGCAGATTTTGAATGATCCAAGTGGCTCGATAAGTATGTTTAATGGGTTATAAGTTAGGGATTCTTATAAGGGGAGGAGTGGCTCTTTAGGAATATTTAAAAATAATATTTTATAATATAATGACATTCGATTTATAAAGGTCCAAAAACTAGTAATGATGATGAAAAGATAACTCACGTAAGAAATAAAATCATCCAATAAGAATTGGATAGGCTTAAAATATTGTTCTAATTTTTATAATCATATTTATTTAAATCATTCATAAATGAGGTAAATACTGCATCATTATTGTGTAACAAATAATTGTATTTATTTGATGTATTAAAATTATAAAAAAACCATGATGTAGGAAATATTTTTAGATATCAAATTAATATTTATAGTCAAAGAGAAAACTTATCCAACCCTATATATTAATTGATTTACTAAAAGATATCTGTTTATGCCGTTTCTCTCTTTACTTTAAATTAATTAATATAATGATTCATTATAACTCTTAAGTGGATCCATGGGGTCCCAAAATCGACCCAAGTATGCCAATGGAAGGAAATGTATCAACAAATTGGATTATGACACATGTTAGGGTAATTTAATGTTATTATAATATTTTTTTTACCCTTATTTAGCATATTTACCTTTTAACCAAGGTAAATAAAATATTTAATGATGTAAATATTTAAAATTTATAAAAATAAAAGTTACCTATTTACACAATTTAGACCTCCTGATTCCAAATATTGAATCCATTTTTCCAAATTCAAAACACCAAAGTGGTATAAATTAATTTAAAATTAATTCTCGTTGTCAAAACAAAAAACTTGTTTTTAGGAAATAATAACTATCAAAAGATTGACACTTCTTATGTATAATTTAAAGTGAAATTACATCAAATGACTACCATTGGATTAATTGGTAAAAGTATAATCTAATTACACTTTAAAACCAATTAAAAAGATAACATAACTATATAAATAAATTATATTAACAGGAACTAGTGAATTAAAATATAGTATTTTCACTATTCATTAAAAATGAATTTTATTAGAAAAATACCAAAACTTTACCCAAATTAAGTTTTTTTGTCCCAATTCTAAATAATATTTTTTTAAATAGAGCATATAAACATGACCAAAACAATATTTAAAAATGGTTTTCCATCAAAAGGTCTTAAAGCAACCTTTTAAAAAATATTAGCGTATTTATGCTTAAAATTGGATTCATTCACATTTTAAGACACTAACTTTTATTGGATAATTGTAAATGCATTTAAAAAACTTGTATAATCATTTTTTAGTTAGTTATGTTCATTCCCACCATTAAAATGGCTATGTGTTAACTACCATTTAAAATAATAATAGTATATTATTAGTGTGCAACGTAAGATTTTAAAAAAAACTGTTGTTGCGTATCGAGTACGCCATCGAATATAGCAACCCTTAGAAAGTAAAATTAATATTTAATTAAAAAATAATAATAAATATGAAAATGTCTTAGTCTTTATTATTCTGGGATGTTACATTGATTGTGCACAATATATTATAGAGTAACCTCTCAAGACTAGAGATTTATTCCTTCTCCAAAACACTCTTAGGAATGAGGGTGATCCTCCTCCATTAGATCAAGGAGAATTATTTGGAAGCAGTTCACAAGGGAATTTAAGGTGTTTGATTTAAGCGCAAGGATATTTCGTGATAGGACTCAAATACTCCTTCGGTGGCATCCAGATATTCATGGAAGAGGTGCAGATCATCGCTAGAGGAAATCTACCCATGATTTCTAAAATTCAATGATAGTGCACTGCAGATATGTGGTTAAATGTATCAATGAATAATGAATAATGTTTGAAGTAATGATTATTTAATTAAATTAATTATAAAAATATGTGTTGATCTCCTCTGTTTTGGTTCTTGGTTATCTATCCCTTACATTTTATTTGATTCAATTTTGTGGGTCAAGACGTTAATCATCATATAGATCTCAAATTAATTATTGATTATAGAAAAAATAAAAGTTGGGAACCACCCCTCCCATGCTTCTGTTACATCTGAAACTTATAAAATAAACTGAAAAAATATGTTAATCCCAAATTACTTGGTAATCCTTTGAAAAATAACATAGCATGTATTCCATGTTTGGAATTATTTTATCTGTTTTTCCATCATATTGGGGATGAAAGGTTGTAATAAAATTTAATTTTGTGCCCAATGAATTTTGAACTCATTTAAAAATGTTAAAAGTGAACATGTGGTCACGCATAGAGACAATTGAGATAAGAACTCCATGTAACATGACATTCTCTTTGAGTTATAATCAAGAAAGCTAAAACAAAGACACAGAATCTGGAATAGGAAGAAAATGTGTGGATTTAGTCAGTTGATAAAAAATAACCCAAATCAAACTATTACCTTGATAATTCTTTGGTAGTCCCACCACAAATTACAAGGATATATTTTCCCACTACCACTCTAGGATCAAAAAATGCTGAAACATCCTCTTTGTTATTTTATTCTCTACTTTAACCTGTTGAAAAGTTAATCATTTCATGGTAAAATTAGAAATATCTCATTACATTTCACACCTCAAGTAATATTCTCAAGGGACTATGTTTATATTAATTTTTGATGGATGAACTAAAAACAGATAACTATGAGCTTCAAATAAAAATTATTTCTTTAGCTGGGAATAATACGGCACACATAATATCGTTACAAATATAAAAACACAGTATTTATCAATGTCAAATTATGGAAACTTACCATTTTAAAGAAATTATTCCTTTTTTACAACTCATGATTTTCCTTTTGTGCTTTCTTAATTCTGTTTGATAGAGACGACTATAATGACACCTAATACAAAGTAGAGTAATTTCATACACCAATAACATCTAATCAAAAATTTATTAAATCATTAACCAATTGGTCATGTTCTCAATATAACATGGTTAATGGAGCATAATGTTTTAAACTCAAATATTAATCCACTATTTTTTCTTTTCCTTGATGGTAATTGATCATGCAATCATAATCTTTTATGAGTTAAAGCCATCTTCTCTAACTCATGTTCAATTATTTTTGAGTGAATATATACATAAAACATTTATGGTCATTATATATTACACATATGACTCCATAAAAATGATGTCTCAAAATTTAAGGATAAAACCATAGCTAATAATTCCAGATCATATGTGGTATAATTTAACTCACCAAGATTTAGTTATCTTGAAGAATATGAAATTACATAATCATTCTGCATCATAACAAAACCAAGTCCCTTTAATGAGTCATCACTATAGATGAAAAACTCTATATTTCTAGAAGGTAGATCCAAAAATAGAGCATTCACCAATCTTTTTTAGTTCTTAAAGAAACATCACAAACTTCTATCCAAATAAATTTAACCCTTTTTCATGTTAACATAGTTAGTGGGCTATATAAACATGAATTGTTTTTAACAAATCTTTAGTAATATTCTACCAATTCAAGAAAACTATGAATCATAGTAACATTTGTAGATCTTGACCATTCATCAACCACTTTTTTGGCATGATTAACCTATGTTCCATCCTTCTTTTCAATGTTCCCAAGAATATAAATCAGTTCAATTCAAAATTCAAAATTTCTAAATTTCTTGTATAACTTATTTTCATTAAGTGTTTGAAGAAAAATCATTAGATATTTTTCATAATCCACATAAATTTTTGAATAAAACAAAATATCATCAACAAAAACTACAACAAACTTATCCAATATCCATGGAATATTATATTTATAAGACCAAAAAATACAAAAGAAGCATTTCTCAAACAAAAGGAAATAAATAAAACTTATAATAACCATATCTAATTCAGAATTTCATTTTTGGAATTTAATCCTCCTTCACCTTCAGTTAATGGTACCCATATCTCATGTCATTATTGTAAAAATGTTGAGCTCCCCTGAGCTGATTAATCAAGTCATCAATATTAGGAAATGAATACTTATTCTTAACAGTGATGTTATTAAAATAATTATAATCAATGAAAATCCTCATGGAACCATCATTCTTTTTAATGAAAAAATAAGATCAACCCATTGGGATGTTCTAGTACGAATGAATCCTTTATCAAGAAACTCATGGAAATGATTTTTCAATTCTAAAAGTTCAACTTGATTCATTCAATAAATGGTTTTTGAAATTGTCTTAGCATCAGAAACTAAGTCAATAGTAAATTCAACTTCCTTACTAGGTATAACCCAAAAAACTCTTCATGAAAACATCTAGATATTCATTTAAAACTGACTCATCCTTGATTTGAACAGTTACTTTTTTTTGAACAATATGTCCAAGATAAATTTCGTTTCCATCTTATAATAGTTTCTTAGCTTCCTGATATATGATTAATAGTATGGGTTTATTCTTGTATACAAACTGAAACTATTTCTAAAAAAACTTCTTTAGCTCAACAATAAATCATAACATGATAAACATAAATCCAATCCATACCTAGAATAACATCAAACACTACTAATTGAAAACCACAAGATTTAAAGGTAATGAATTTTTATAGAAAACAACATGAAGATTCTTACCATTCCTTTTTTAATTAATATTTAACAAACTTTTTTGTTTCTTTTGTTGAAGTTAAATTTCTAATTTACCAAAAAAATCACTGAAATAATGGAATGTGTAGACCCCGTATCGAACAAGACATTAGAAAAATCTGAGAAAACAAATAATGTACCTGATGCCACTTAATCGGATGGGCCAACATCAACTGATGTATTTTCATTGTATTTTACTACACCTATCTACTTAAAGTATGATTGGTTCTTATAATTTAGTTCCTTCTTTGGCTAATTATGTGCATAAATCCCCATCTCACCACATTTAAAACACTTCATAGTTTTCTTATCAAAATTAAACATAGAATCATTTACATTATAATCTGGAGCCATATGTTCAAAATTACCACATCAAATATAAGTTATATATTTGTTAAGGAATTCTACCTGATTATTTTAACAACACTTTCCACCAACTAAAAAACAATTTATTACCTTCATATTTATTTGATTGATTCTTACCCATTGATTTCAATATATACCTTTTTCTATTTGTTGTTTTCAAAGTATACATGATCATCATAAACATCCATTTCTACCCTCTCATCACGTTATAAAAGTTTCTCAAAACATTCTAATTCATTGGAATCCAATTCCATTTGTTATCTTAGCATCAATCCTAAGTAAAAATAATCGATTCTACTATTAAGACCCCAAAAAATATTTGGAGTGTAACTTTCCAATCGAGTGAAGTTTTATTCATACACAACCACTAAATATTCCTCATTTCATTTCAATTCAAGTAATTTCATTTCCATCATAATTTTAACCACATTAGAAAAGTATTTTTCAAGGAAAATATTCTTAAATTAATTCTATTTCAAAGCACCAATCTCTTCTCTTTCCCTAATATTCTTGAACATTGACCACCACTAGTCGATATCACCTTCGAAAAAATAAATAAAAAGACCAGCCTTTTCATTATCTGAACACCCCATGAAATTAAATATATTTTAATGGGATTAAATCCACCCTTCAACGACTACTGGTTCAAAAGATCCACTGAAAGAAGGAGGTTGTTTCCTTATAAAATGTCCAACTATCTTCATGTTTCTTGGTGGTAGTTATAGACGTTATCTTTCTTGGATGCCACTACTAATTATGGCCTGAATAAACTAATCCATTACTATAAAAAATCACTCGGTTCCAATTCCCACCATTCCAGGTTATAGATTCGGAAATATATCATCCTCTAAATGCCTTCCAACTTCAGTTTCCTTGTTTCTTTTGTGTAAAACCATTCTAAAAAGATATGTTTTTGATGAAGAAACATGGTAATATTTAAATGAATCATAATTTCAACATAAAAATAATGTAAAAATAATTTATGGTATTCTATTAATATCATCCTAACACAAAAAAGTTATCTAAAATTTTATTTGATACCAACTATAAGGACATGAACTTTTTTATTACATATTCTCGTTAATTAAAATAGAATACACGTATTACATTCCCAATAAAATTTTTAGTTTATAGTTTCATAGAATTATTTCATAACTAATAAATAATAACCCACAATAATAAAAATTGCATGCTTCTAAAATAGTGTCCATTTTTTCTAAAATACAATGTTTTTAAATAAATAAGGAATTCTTTTCATGAAAATTTTTCACAACTTCTATATCAAATTATTATTTTCTATTAAAAATCCTTAAACTATACAATTTTTTTAAAACATGGGATGAGTACAAAAATATTTTTAATGGACATAAAAAAATAAGGAAAGAAAATCATTATTCCATGAATACTTACAAACATTTGAAGGATAAACTTCTCACCCTTAAAAGTAACATACACTTTGGAAAAACATGAGGTTTCTATAAATCCTAGAAAAAATAAATAAATAATTTAGGTTAATTGGGGAATACGTTTCTTAAAAGACATAAAAAGGATTAAAACCCTAATGGAGACCTTATGATTTATAACCCTCACATCTACCTTACAATGTAACCCTCACAGTTTCCATATGATGTAATCATCACAGTTACACTTACAATAACCATTACAATCAAATTCAAACATAAACATACCCAATGCCTTAGATGGTTATAAAGAACACAAATTTCATCATAAAAATTTCCCATTAACCTGTAAATAATCTTAAAACATGAATACTTTCATCATAAAAACAATCATTTTGGTTTTTTTTAAATAAAATTTAAAAGAGGATTTTTAAATAAAATCACATTACATTAGGTTATAATTCCTTAAAACATGATCAAAACTCCTATATTATGTTTTAAAGATGTTTATTAATTTATTAAAGAAATATATTCATATTTATAATACCTTATATTATCCTTTTATGATATATTTCCACCCATTTATTAATAATATTTCATTATTTTCATTGTTTCTAGTGTGTTTATTTCATGGGTTCTGTTCATTATGTATTTACTTGTCAAATGGAAGAAAAAAAATCCATAAGTGGAAATAAATGGTATTAATATGTTTCCATAATTACAAATGATATAATATATAATTTTTTTTGATATGAGGATGATTCATTAGATAAAACATTAATGACAATGGTTTTCTTTTTTTTTTGGTGGGTTTTTTTCCGACCATCACAAACTAGTTTCATTATTTTTCATGTTATATATATAAATTAGTTAAAAATAATTAACAAAGTTATAGTAGAACTATCAAAATATTTTTTAACCTTGATAATTTTTTTATGACTAGCTTTGAAGGTGGTAAAGAAAAATGGAAAATCATTATCCACAAAGGCGGTAAATCAACACGACTTGAATAATGCTTCTATTTTATAGAATAATAAGAGAATAGGAAAGGTTTGATGATGTATATTCTATTTTAAAAAATAAAATTATAATATATTTATGACACTGGATTTATCATTTTACTTTGTATAGGGGGATGAGGTGTATATAAAAAAATAAAATAAAATGAAATAGGATTTTACCTCTTGAATTCCCCTCCTTGAGAACCTCCTTACAAGAATTAGATTTGGTCTATTGTTGAGAAAAAAGACTCATAGACATGGTGGATGTTTTTAGAAATACTATTGGGTATAATTTAGAAACAATTCAAGTATTTGGAGGTGTGGGGAGGATAGTGGTGGTAAGTGATATTTACAGTGGAAGAGAGAAGTGTTTTTTAATTATTCTATTCATTGAATTATTATTTTTTCTCAGGAGTATGAATAGTGTAAGAATTATTACGAAATATATTAAAATAATTTTGCTTAGTTTGTTTATGGTGACTAAATCATTAATTACTCAATAAACAGTGTATTTATCTTATAATATATATATATACCATAAATTGTCGTATTTTACTATTCACAAAAATTCAAGTATTTCAGAAAAATCTCAAAAATTAAGCCTAATTTTTTTTTGATATGTAGAATTAAAAATTGAACTCCACTTTATAAAAATAATTTTCTAAATATGATAAATTTATTTTTAAATTAAAATAATTATTTATTTGAAAAATATTGATTTTAAAAGTTTAACTGATTATTTCACACATTGAAAAATTAATTAAGTTATCATAAAATTAAATTATAATCATAAGACAAATAATATTAATTTATGAATTTATTTTATAAAGATAATTTTTTGTTATTATATTAATTATAAAATTGTAAATGAACATTTATGTTTCACAAAAATACCAACACTTAATTTATCAGTTTCAAAACATTTATTAACTTATTCCATGATATAAATTTATCATATTTTTACTAATGAGATACATATATTTTATTTATAATATCATAGGTTAGGTTAATATTTTGTTATTATAGATTCATTAATTTTTTTAAATACAAATTATTTCTTTATACATTTATAATGAATTTAACTATTTCATTCCAAAATGAAAAAAAATTAAAAATACCTGGGTTGTTACACACATGGTAGGAATTACCCTCATTAATATATTTAAGGAGTAAGAGATAAGATGATGAATCAATTGACCAACACTATACATAAAAAAATAACCAATCCGAATTCAAAATGTGATGTCATATATAATAGGATATAGTTGAAATGTGAAATAAAAAAAGAGATAAATCATCAGTAGTGGCCATGATGTCCTGATATATCATTAAATAACTCCTTAAACTAATAATGTCCATATTAATCATCATCCAACTCCTAGTAGCCTAAATAATAGTTTATATGTGTATAGGGTGATAATGACAGGTATAATTTATAGGATCCTCCCTGAAACCTCTAATGAGAAATGAGAAAGAATCATACTAAATCCCAATGAATAAACAAATGAAACTGACTCATCACATAACTAAGTGTATTATTATTTTCACATCATCACCATGGATCAATCAAAAAATAATTCATAAATGTAAATTAATCCATATCATAATATATATATATATATATATATATATATATTTGAAGGTAACATGCTTCGACTTCTCCACTTATTTGTTTATCTCAACACCCAAAAACTATTTCCTATGCTCATCCCTCCTATATATCATCTGTAAACTCATTCAATAGTATCACAACCATTATTACATCCTGTATAGCTCAACATCTCTTCATCATATTATCCTAATTGTAACCATGTGTATGCTCAAATTCCATTATAACGTATGTACGTACATTATACATCAATCCATCATAGCTCATGAACATGCATCTATGGGTATCGAAAACAAAAAAAATACAAAAATAATTATGTATTATACCTCCAGCCATTACAATCCACACATAAATTTATAGTAAAACCAAGATTCATTACAACTCGATCATGAGTACACCCTACAACACAATCCATTATATTGTATGATACACCTACTTATCTATGACTAGAGGGGAGAGGGGGAGAGGGAGAAGTCATCCATATATTCACTCACCATCTATGATGTTGAAGAAAACACTCCCAACCAATTTGGGTTTCATTAGAATTACCAATGTGGGTGGGGTAACATATGAAATCGGAAAATGTACAAAAAAATATTTCACCCAAACCACATTAAAGGAAATTACCTAGAATTAGACTCGTTTGTTGTCAATGACTCATAAGACAGCCAGATGCCACCACTAAGGACTGGGTCTCACGAAACCAAACAATATATAATTCATTAATAATTAATTAATTGTTCATCAGTTAATATTAGTCCATTTTCATTTCCAAGATTTAAATTTTAGACTTTTAAGTTCAGTTCCTTAGACATTGTAAATTTTCTCCTTATATCATGAACATAAACCATGTTAATTTGATATTAAATTAATTATTTTAATAGTTATAGGTTTTCCACAATGGGAAAACCTAAAACAATATCTTATAATTTCTACAATCAATATAACATACTTCAAGCCTTAATTCTATATTTAATCAATTCTAAGAAGATAATTAATTACTATACTAATGCATCATTCATTAATTTATTACCCAATTCATATTTACATCATTTAACATTTTCATGATGTTAACCATATAAAATAATCAATAACAATACTTTCCAAAATGTAGCACATGATTTATTAAATCAATAGGAAGAATTCAGTAATCATAAAATAAATATGATCATAATATCTCTAACAATTATTTAATATCTTCATCATGATATATTTATTATCTAAAAATGTGATAATTATCATTTCAATTATTTAATAAAAATATTATAAAATAATTCTTAATATTCTATATCATGTTATTTTTTCATTCATTTTTTCAAATAATATTTACACCAGGAAATGTCTTTACCTATTTTTCTCTATTGAATAATTTCAATAATAATTATCATTCTTCAACTATATGTAACAATTTTTCTATTTCAATTCTCAAATTTCTATAATTATGAAACAATTATAATCTTTTTTCAACCTGATATGTTTATATTTTGAACGAAAATAAAAACATGGAAAATGTGATTATCTTATTTCCATCTCCTGGATAATTTATATTTTATCAATTAATACAATGTTGCATGAAAAATTATATATTACCAAACAATGATAATTTATAGTTATAACATGTTATGATCCCTTTTTTTAATTCTATAATTTCATGATTAATAATATTCATTGAGAATTTAGGAGATTTCTTGGATATCAAATAATAATTATAATATCTTGCATGTTATTTCTAGATTTATAAAGTATTAACACCTAAACCCACTGCATGAGATGTATTTAATTTCTATTGTTGAAAAACATAACCAACAATACTAATAGAAAAACATTAACATGTGATTTTATATAATATTAATATTATTGAAATTATTTATAGTATATGATATTATATAGAATTTTGTTCTAGAAATAATAACAATAACATATAAACCTTATTCTATATATGATTTTATCTTTCTCCACTTCATATATTATTTTCAGGAAAAATATTCAATGACCAATTTTTAGGTTATTAACATATTTTTTCCTTCTTATTTATAATATCACTTATCTACTCAAAGAAATTTAGGGAATGGAAAATCACAATTACACAAATAAAAATAGAATCCATATATCCCCTTCTTAGATGGAAGAAACCTCGCCCATGTAGCACCAAAAATCGGAGAGAGAAGGTTGTGCATGCAAGATATAACTTGAAGAAGAGATTAATATTATTTCTATATGAATTTCAATAATATAAAGATGAGTTAAAGATCACCCAAAATCATCTAGAATAAGAAACTTTAATGATGGAGGGAACAATTTTAACATCCTATTACTATTTTTTAGGTACATTTATACCCTGTTTTTTTATCCCCTTTGGTTTGAGCGTTATTCAAGGTTTTTTCTGGAGTTTCTAAAAAAATTATATGATTTTATATAGGACTACGCCATGGATGGTAGAGGTTGTGTAATGGAGTGTGAGGACTTGGTATAGACAACCTAGATGTAGTGCATTGCATTTTAACACCTCTTTATATTCTAGAAAGGATGTGGCATAGGGACTTGGCTATGGTGTTGAACCGTAGAAATGAATTTTTAATTCAACTTCCATTTCATACATAGCTATATTATGGAGAGCTTCAATATTGAAGGTATTTTTGGTGCCTCTTCCATTTTTTGTGGTAATTGCAGCGCGGTGTGTGGGATATTCCATATCTTTTCCCCAGATGTATAGGATCTTAGCCAGTTCTATGTCATGGATTCTGGAGGCAACTTTTTAGAGGTTAACTATGGTGTATCCTCCTCCACCATTTCATGGAATTAGTATCTTTCAACATTTATACAATGTGGTGGTAAAGGTTTCATCATGATTTTGTGTTTTCAAGATTTAAATTTCAATCCCCCATTTATTATTCTTATAATATTCCACTCGACATTATTCAACTCCCTTGGATATTAGAGGCACTCTAGTATGCATTTTGACCCCTTAAATCCCTTTCCTCTCAGATTGAAGTGTTGATATATATAGCTAAACTCTCTCTAGTAAGTGTAGATTTCTTATTTATGGAATCCTCCTTTATCATCTTATACCTCTATTTAATACTAATTAATCCATATATTTTAGATGGATTTGATCATTGTTTTAATGGATTGTAAATCTAGTGGTCTCTTTGTGATCTCACTCACCTTAGAATCTCCCTTGGTGGTTCTTCATATGGGTGATTGATTGATCTCATGATTAAAGGTAGGTGATTCCATAAGTATTGTACAAACAAAATAAACCTCTATTGATTTCTTTATTGAAATTAGTTTTCAATTAAATTTTAAACATTGATTTTATTTTTTTAGAAATGAATGATTTTTTGAAAGAAAACCATTTTTTAAAGGATTTTATATTCTGGGTGGATTTTCGATAGAAGATAGATTAAATTTGGAAATGATCTGATGAGATGATTTAACATTGACTCTTATGAAAAAATGTATTGAAATTAAATATGTTTTAGAAAAGAATGAATTTGATAAAAACCATGATTTGGTTTCGAAAATCAAAAGGTATGTTAAAATGTGAAAATTTGAAAATTCAACTATGGGATATGAATTATTTTGAAATAAATGATTTTTTTATTATTGATTGTTTTATAGAAGCAAATATGAGTTTAGGTAGTCAATGGGTGAAGAAACAAATCATGATAGGACTATAACTCCCTAAAAATGGATTTGTGATAAAAAAAATATAATAAAAACATAGTTGAAATGATTTACCTTTATGGGTTTTGTGTATCTATGTAATAATATGAGGGATGTGTGCGCACTTTAGTAATGATCACTGATTGAGAACTAGGAGGATCCTTAAACTAGAAACTAATTGACCTTAGGGATTATGAAATGGTTCTTTGATAATTTTTGAATTTATGATTGTATGAAAATGATTAAAGTTTTATTTTATTAATTTCCTTATGTTTTATTGAATTTTTCATTTAATATTGTTTTGAAATATTTTACATCTACTTATTTTGAAATATGTTTTTAACTGAAAATAAAACTTGTTTTTCCATTTATTTTCTTTATTTAAAATAGAAGCATATATGGTTTATTTATGATAGAGCATGTAAGGAACGACATGGTGATATCCTACTGGGATATTTGTTTCATACCCTACCTTTACCTTTAGGTATTGGTAGGGTACATATTTTCATGTCTTGTAAAATTGAATGTGCCACATGGAGGTGTTGGGTGTGCATTATTTATGAGAACTAGAGTGATGGTTGTTACCAATGGAGCTATGGTCCACTTGTTGAATAGGGATTCTGATACTTTTTCTTGGTGGATATTGTGTCCTCATTTGGTTTATTTTTTTATTTTGGATGTTTATCAATCTCCTTATTGTACTTTTCTCCTTGAGGATTGTTTAACATACTGATTTTTTTATTTTATCTTCCAATATTTTATTTTTTGTTTATACCTATGGAAAAACATTCCATTTTACATTTTTAAATAAAGTTTTTTTGTTAGTCATCAACCCATAGATAATGGGGATACCCATCAGGCTATGTCAGCACTATATCAGGTATCAATGTATAATGGTATCTAATTTCATTCATGAAAAAGTGGAATTAAATGGAGGATGATCATTTTTTCGTGATGTTAGTATATAGTTTAGGATGTCCTCTAGACATGATGTTTGATTTTTATCTGGAAACAAGGTTGTTCTTTCCTGGAAATTGAATATGGTTTGGGTTTGTTGTCAATATTCTATTGGATGATTAGGGAGATTGAAAGGAATGGGATCATATAGTCCAATACGTAATCAGTATTGAAGGTGATGCCATTTCTGATTGGTTTTCCAATTTTTGGGGTCTAAAATTTGTGGAATGAAAAGCATTACTAAAAGAAATTGTCCATGATGATCTCGTGAAGATATGAAAAATTCATGAGTTTTGAAGATATGGGATTCATTAAGTTTGTTTCACGAATACAGGAAGATTCTGATGGTGTTCTCTGTGATTACATGAATATGAGCATTCTAGCAGTGTGAAGGTTTTATAGAAGGCTCTGTGAGATTAGAATTGTGGTAGTATGAAGAGATTTTACAGAGAGCTCTATTGTTATGACCATCACTATGAACAGAGAATATTCATGGAGCATTGTATAGGTAGATGCACTACAAATACATTTTTGACTAATCCAGAAATCACGCTTGAAGAATCGAAGCTCCACATTCGACTGCACCTATAAATAAAAGGCCATCATTCTCCATTCCGCAAAAAATTGAGAGAGAAAATACGAAGTTGATCTAATTTTGTATAGAAAATGTTGATTTGAAGAGTTTTTTGTCTATGCAAGCTTGGGCTTTTTGAAAAGAATACTTTGGTCTTGAACAAAGTCAATGTGTCTATGTATTGAGTTATTCAAGAAGATGGGATCTTTCACATTAAATTATTGAGATTCACAAAGTAAGGTGTTCTGTGAATGAAGTGTGCTTCATGAATACAATGGGCTTCATAGAGGCAGCAGAGCTTTGAGAATGTGTTTTTTGTGCAAATTATTGAGCTCTGTGAAGGGTTAAGCTCTGTGAAGTAGTGATCTCTATGAAGTAGTGAGCTCTACGAAGGTGTGTGCTCTGTGAAGGGTTGTACTCTACGATGGGTTGAGCTTCACAAAGAGGGTTTGGAAAGGAAACTATTGAATATCAGGTTTTTTGGATATGGATTTCGGTGTGCATCTACTTAGGTTATTTATTCAAGAACTGTCTCGTGCTGGATAGAGACAAATACTTCAATACCAATCTATTGAAGCGAACTTCATGTCGATAAACTGAGTAAGACTTCTACAAAGGCAGTGAGCTTGGGGATTCAATGAAAGTATTCCATGGGAAGCAGTGATATATCCCTAAACCATTATAAAGTCATTGTACCTGGCATAGAGTGAATATGAATGAACATTGTAATCCAGAACTGGTAAAGATTAGTGGTTTTTAGTAGGACCAAAACACTGTCAGCATATGCTCCTTGGAAATAGCCCTTTTTGGTGAACCAAGTAAAATTGTTTTGTCCTCTCATTGAATGCATTTTTCGGATAGGTTCAACAGATTCTTACTAATGTGGGAACAAGATCCATCAGTTTATAAGAAAAAAGGTGACACCCTCATTCACCCATCCCTTCTTAGGGTGTTCCAAGGTCCCTCATTTGGGGAAATAAGGGGTAGTTATCAGTGATTTCATAGAAATATCTCACTGTAGTGAGCCTTAAGTTACCACGGGTGTTTAACACAATAATCGTTGAGGAATAATTTTATGTAATACTTGTATTTTCCTTAATTTTTATCTAAGTGTTTTGAAATAATAGAACATTAAATTTTATCTAATGTAATGGATATTCTTATATCTCTGGATTGAATTGATGATTTGACTATTGTTTCTGATGTTTTCTTGTTTTTTGATGTTGGGTAGTATTGTTTCCCTAAGAAGATGTTTGAACAGACTTCGAGAGGGAGCTTCTAATTATCCATGGAATGAAAACCCTGATGTTTATCAGAACTTTCATGTGATTATGGTGAATTATTTCCAGCTTTGGGATAGATACCTGCACCCATTCCTATTTAGGCTCTAGTAATGTAATCTCAAAAATATGAGTCTATAGATCATGATCAAGAGTTTATTTTGTAGAAACAACTAAATTATCATGCACATCTCATGAACATGCACATGCACATGCCCATGCACATGCCAGTGCACATGCACAATCCAGTGCACATGCACATTCCCATGCACATGCCCATGCCCATGCAATCTAAAGAAATACTGCGTTTGGTGAAATTTGAACCCCTAACCTCTTGCATATTTTCCAAAGACTTTACCACTCCAGCAAACTCGTCATGTGTTTAATAAACAGAATTTAATATACTTTTATATATTAATTGAGAAAACAAATAATACATAAATAATAGATATAAACTCAATAATATATAATATATAATAATAATAATAATAAACACATAATTAATAATTATAAATAAATAATAAATAATAAATAATAATAAATAATAAATTAATATAAATAATATATAATAAATAATAAATAATAAGTAATAAATAATAAATAGTAAATAAAAAATAGTATATAGTAAATAATAATTAATAAATAATAAATAATAAATAATAAATAATAAATAACAAATAACAAAAAATAAATAATAAATAATAAATAATAAAAATTAAATAATAAATAATAGATAATAAATAATAAATAATAATAAATAAATAATAATAAATAAATAATAAAAATAAATAAAAATAAATAAATAATAATTTATAAATAATAATAAATAATAAATAATAAATAATAAATAAATAACAATAAAAAGTAATCAATAAATAATTAACAATAAACAATAAATAATAATAAGTAATAATAAATAATAATAAACAAATAATAAAGAATAAATATTAATTATTAAATATTAAATAATAAATAATAATAAATAATAAACAATAAATAATAATAAACAATAAATAATAAAGAATAATAAAGAATAAGTAATAAAAATAAATAGTAGTAAATAATAAATAATAAATAATATTAAATATTAAATAATAATAAATAATAAATAATAATAAATAATAAATAATAATAAACAAATAATAAATAATAAATAATAAATAGTAAATAATAAATAATAAACAATAAACAATAAACAATAAACAATAAACAATAAGTAAAAAGTAATATATAATATATAATATATAATATATAATATATAATATATAATATATAATAACAAATAATAATAAATAATAAATATGAAATAAAAAAAATTTCATAATAAATAACACATAATAAATAAAATATTATTATTAATAAATAATAAATAATAAGTAATAAATAATAAATAATAAATAATAAATAATAAATAATAAATAATAAATAAATATAAATAGTAAATAATAAATAAATATAAATAGTAAATAATAAATAATAAATAATAAATAATTATAAATTTTAAATTTTAAATTATAAATTATAAATAATAAATAATAAATAATAAATAATAAATAATAAATAATAAATAATAAATACTAAATAATAAATAATAAATAACACATAATAAATAATAAATAATAAATAATAAATAATAAATAATAAATAATAAATAATAAATAATAAATAATAAATAATAAATAATAAATAATAAATAATAAATAAATATAAATATAAATAATAAATAATAAATAATAAATAATAAATAATAAATAAATATAAATGTAAATAATAAATAATAAATAATAAATAATAAACAATAAACAATAAGTAATATATAATATATAATATATAATATATAATATAAAAAATTAATATATAATAAATAATAATAAATAATAAATATGAAATAAAAAAATAATTCATAATAAATAACACATAATAAATAAAATGTTATTATTAATAAATAATAAATAATAAATAATAAATGATAAATGATAAATGATAAATGATAAATGATAAATAATAAATAATAAATAATTATAAATAATTAATAATTAATAATTAATAATTAATAATTAATAATTAATAATAAATAAATATAGATAATAAATAATTCATAATTCTTAATTCATAAATATAATTAATAAATAATAAATAATTAATAATAAATAATAAATAATAAATAATAAATAATAAATAATAAATAATAGGTAATGAATAATGAATAATAAATAAATATAAATAACAAATAATAAATAATAAATAATAAATAATAAATAATAAATAATAAATAAATATAAATAATAAATAATAAATAAATATAAATAATAAATAATAAATAATAAATAAATAATAATAATAAATAAGAAAACCCACCGCTAATCCTCAAAAAAAATTTAAAACAAGTACACAAAATAAAAAAAATTAGGGCATTTCGCGGTGGTTTAAAAACCGCCGTGAAACGGTGGCCCGAAACACGTTTTGCGGCAGTTTTTAAAACCACCGAGAAACAACCGCCGTTAAATGGTTGTTTTCCTATAGTGTGGGATAACCTCAAGACTGAAGATCCTAGAAGAATATGGTGGGAATTGATGGTATTGGTGGAAAATCCTAAATATAGAGTAGAAGAAATTAGATGTATTTTTAAAAAATAGTTATGGGTAGATTCATTGGTTTTTAAAATGTATATAGTGTTTCTAAGTCTTCAATAAAGTTGTATAATCGTGACTAAATTTAAAAATTGATTTTCTAAACATGTCATGTTTTCTCCTAAAGTAGCGATGAATGAGAAGTTAAAGTCTTGAAGGTTTTACATGCATCTTTGATGTAAAATACAATCTTATGTTTTATTCCTAAAGCACATTTCTTATGCCGACATGTTGTATAGAGTGTTGATGAATTTTCTTAACCTAGATGGTAAGTGAGGTTTTATAGGAGTTCATCTTACTCCCATTGAAAGTTCGACCAGTTCCTTTAAAGGAAAGAAGAAGTTTGATGAGTCATATACAGGATCAAAATAGCATAAATCATTCAGAACATTTCTAGTGTGTGAAATAGGTCATTTTAATTGTTTTTAGTGTGGAATGTTTGGGAATTTGAGACAATTTTCACTCAAACACCAAAGATATATAGAATCTACAGTCACTCAGGCCACTTGAAAAAGTTTTTCCTTGTTTTTTCTATACATTGAAGTGGAACAGACTTATTAGATCCTAATGGTGATACATTTTTATTAGGTATATTGAGAAAAAATGGGTTCCAGTCTCAGATATTCATAATGAAGATTCTTCATGTAGTGGAAGAGTCTCCAAAAGAAGCTGATGTGGGTTTAGCTATAGTGATATGTACCATCACTATTGCTTCATTCTTATTGACTTCTTTATTTTATACTGGTGAATTTCATTCATTCGTATCTATTCATGTTTTTTGATTTGTTGAATGTTCATATGATGATTATTTCTTATGAGGTTGACATCGCTACACCCCTTGGAATGAAAAAAATAGAGAAGGGTCTCTAATTCCCTTCTAATGTCTTATTATTATCAGAGAATTAGCATACCTCGAATTTTATGGTTATGGGAATGAAACCTCCTAACGTCATTATCAATATGGATTGGTTGATCACCCATAAATCTTGTATTGACTATTATCTATAGTGGGTTTTCTTTTCTACCTCTGATGGGGTGTTCCTTGTTTTCAAGGTAGAATGGGACCTAAGATCGATTAGATATGGAAAAACTTTTTCATATTTGAGTAGAGTAATATTAGTGTTTTCCTCAGATATGGTTAAATAATTTGTGGGTGGTGATATTCCTCTAGTGGTTATCATATTTCCTGACATGTTCCCATCTGACTTATCTAGTTCTCCATTAGTGAGAGAAGTAGAGTTATTTATCAACATGGTACTAAGTACCCAGTAGATCAATATTCTATCTCACCTTATGGATCCAATTAAAATGAAATATTTAAAAACCTATATTGATGATTTATTGGATAATGGATTAATATTCCTAAGTTTGTCACCTTATGTCGCACCTATTCTTTTTGGAAATGAATGATGATGGGATGCTTCACCTTTGTGTTGATCACTAAAAACCCAATCGAGTTATGGTAAAGAACAAATATCTATTTCCATAGATTTATGATTTGTTTTTTTAATTAAAGTGTTTGAAGTGGTTATCAAATATTTATATACAATCTACTTATGTCCTGTTTATTATAAAATAATCTAATATCTCTAAAACCTCTTTCTTAAGTAGTTATGGCCATTATGTGTACCTTTTTATGCGCTTTAGTCTAACCAATTCCCTTTTAGTTTTTATAGCATTAGTTAACTAGGTGTTCCATGATTACCTGATTCATTCATAGTGGTATTTTTGGATCAAATATTTCTTTACTCTAAAACTAAGGAGGATTATTTATGTCATCTTATAATAGTTCTATAGATTTTGAGGAATAGCCTGCTTTATTCCATGATTTTAAAATTAATTTTTTTGGATATGGGGAGTGATGTTCTTGGGACACATGGTCTCAAAATATGTTATTTTATTTTATCTTGATAATTTTAAGGAATTTATGACATGGGAACAACTATGCAATATTTTTGAGATTAAGAGCTTCTCAAGTGTAGTGGGGTATTACCGTCGACTCATTAAATATTTCTTAAAGATGGATTCTCTAATGACCTCTCTTACTAAGAAAGGAGTAATGTTATTTTAGAATGGTAAATTTATGATTTCATTTAATGAGCTGAAAATCCATCAAACCTTTATGCCAGTGTTTACTATTCAAGATTCTAGGTAGGTCTATGTTTTCTTTTGTGACATATCTGGTTCAGATTTGGGATTCATTCTTATTTAGGTTGATTATATGGTGGCCTATGGTTCTTGATAGATTAGGAAACATGATAATAACTATCCTACTCATTACCATGAACATGTATATATGATGAATTCTCTTAATAGTTTTTGATATTACATTTTTATTTAAGTATGTACCATTTATTTTGACCAAAAATGTTTTTGTTATATATTATCTAAAAAATATTTGAATCTCTATCAGAGGATATGGGTGATGTGCCTTTAATTTTTTAGATTTTTATGCTTCCTAAAACCCCATCAAGGGGAATTTTGTCAAGGATTCCTTGACAAATAATCTTTTAAACCATTCCATTAAATAATCACTATAATAATGGAATTTATGGATCTCTTTGCTTGTATACATTTTGGAGTTCATAAGGACGAGGCTGCAATTTCTATGGTAATATTTTAGTTGACCTCATTTCTTATTGAGATGATTGGTAGATAGTATCAAAAATATTTTGAGTTTCATGATATTAAGGACTCTCTTTATGTTTATTATAACATAAATAATTTGTTATTATATTTACAGGGTATCATATGTTTCTAAAATAGTTATGTCATACCATTTCCTATGAGGAAATTTGTGATGGGGGGTTTCCATAATTCCCAGTGGGTAGTACACCCTAGCACCGTGAAGATGTTATATGGTATGGATGATGATTTTGATAGTGAGATATGATAGCGAAAGTTTCTAATTTTGATTCTCATTCTTATACTTTTTAAAGGGTTATGGTCAACTACAAAAAAAACATTGGGATTTCTTCAGCCCCTTCCTATGATGACTTGTATGTGGGATGAGATTTCTATGGTCTTTCTAGTTGGGATTATATATACCCCAAGAGGGAAGAATTTAATATGGGTAGTGATCAATCATATGACCAAATCATATAACTTTATAACCATTCCTGATATGACCAATTTGATGACTTGGGAATCTTGTACCTTCAATGGATTGGTAGATTTTATGGAGTGACATCTATTATGTTTTCTAATAGGGATCTACGGTTCACTTATCATATTTTGAGAGTACTATAAAATTAATTTGGATCCTAGATGAGGTTGAAATTGAATTAGCATCCATAGATGGATGTAAGAAATAATAAACTATTCATGTATTGAAAGACAAGCTTTGTGCTTGAGTTCTTGACTTTGGCGTAGCTTGGAACAGACACTTGAGACTAGTGGAGTTTACCTGTAATAAAAATTATCATTCCAACATTTGTATGTAACCTTTTTAGTTTTTACAATGCCACCTATGTAAATATTTTTTGTGTTCATCATATAATGGTGAAGCTTACTTTCTGGGACCCAGTTTGGTCTAGGAGATGAAATCTAGGATTCAGTTGATTCGTCAAATAATAGTGATGACACAAAGCTGGTATACACCTTATGATGATCATTATAGATTCCATTTGGTGTTTTTGATTAGTGGAAACATGTTTCTGATATTTTCACCTTGGTTAGGTCACTGACATCTTGGAAAATAGTGAGATATTATATCAATATATGTGAGACCATTTGAGGTTGTTGAGATGATTGGAAAATAGGATTACCATTTATATTTTCCACCTTCATTGACATTATATCATAACATATTTCACATTTAACAGCTCATGAAGTATCTTCTGGCCCATATCATGTTTTAGTTGAGAGAACATTTTTGTTGAACATGATTTTTCTATGACTAAGCACCCAGTTCGGATTGTTGATTCCGAGAAAAAGGTTCCTCATGGAAATTATATTCCGTCATTTTGGGTGTTATGGTAGCATAGTTATGATTCACATGAGATTTCTGGGCATTAAGAACCAGTGAGAGTGTAGTAGCCTTATCTATTTGTTATAGACTTTTATTGATAGGCTTTGTCACACCCCGACCTTTTAAATTATTTTATATTATTTTTTCAAGGCTTCGGTTAGTCTTTTGATTGTGCGGGTTAGTTGCATGGTTAATTTTTATTTTGACATTTGATGTTTTTGGTGACTTTTATATTAGTGCACGGGCACCACACGGTTAGTGGTAACCATGCGGTCGGCCGGGATGCCCCTGTGGTTACCCATTACTTAAAATAATAAAACATTATTAGAATGAAATAAATTAAATGTTTAAGATATAATAATAATAACATTGTTGTGTGGATAAATTTTTTTTAATTAAGATTATTAATGATATTATTATCATTAAAATCGATATAAATATAATTATTATTTGGTTGTTATTAATTTTTTTATTATTTAAAAGAAAATGAATAAAATTATGATTATCATTAAGATTATTTTTATTTTTATTTTTATTTTTATTATTAATAAAATTAATGGCGTTGTTATGATTATATAATTTTTAAAATTATTATAAATTTTGTCATTAAAATTTTGTTATTATTATATTTATTTAAATTGTTGTAATTACTATCATTATTATTATTATTAATATCATTATCATTATTATTATTAACATTTTTTTTATTATGTGTTATTGTTAATTTTATTTTAATTTTTTAAGGGTTTATAGTCCCTCTTTTGTTTTATTCTCCACACCTCACACTCACACCACTATCCTTATAACCCCCCTCCCACATACCCCACTCCCCTTCTCTCACGCCTCCCCTTTATTTCATTATCTTATGTGTTCCCTCTCTCCAATCTCCCTAGCTTGTTTTAATTATTATTTTTATTATCCCCATTATCTCCCTCTCTCCAATCTCCCTATCTTATTTTATTTATTGTTTTTATTCTCCCCATTATCTCCCTCTCTCCAATCACACCTCCCCACTTTCATTTATCTCTCACTCATCACCCCTCATTACCCATTTATTTCTTTTTTTATTATTCCTTTATCCACTCACCTATCTCCAATCACACCCCACCCTTTTTTCCTTTACCCATCATGCACCACCCTTCCCCATGAAATCCTTTAATTTTTTTATCTATCACTTTTTATCCCTCTATCCACTCACCCCTCTCTGTAATCACACCTCACTCTTTTTATCCATCACGCATCTCCCTCTCTCCCCACTTACTCTACCAATCACGCTCACCCCCTCTCCCTATACACCCTCATGATTATCATTTTTTATCGATCATGCACTCACACCTATTCCCAATTATTTCTTCACACTCAAACCTATCTTCCCCTTACCCCCCCCCCTCACTCACACCTCCTCCCATTTGGTACCCCTTTCGGTAGCTGCTCCTCCCTCCATAGATTCCTTCCAGTGGGTTCTCTTCCCCTTTCTCTCCTCTCCTCACTCAATTTTGTAGGGTTTTCATGTGGGGTTTATTGTTGGATGAACGCTAAATGTTAGGGTTAATATGTATCTTGGGGTTCCTTTGGTTTTATGGTGTGTGTTTTTTCCACGGGGTGTCATTCTTCTTCTCGTTTAAGTTTCATTCCAATTGCATGTGGTTTCGGTAGGTTTTTCCACCATTTTATTTCTTAGTCTTTCCTTTGATGCATGCCATTTTAAATAAATTTATAAACTAGTTTCGAAACTCTATGACATCCTTGTTAAAATTATTATAGAAATTTGGAATTTATTTTATTTGTTGAAAATAAGTCTTAAATGAATTTTAGTGTAAATTTCATAGTTTTATTATACCTAGAAAACTTGTTTGAATTTCTATTGTTTATTTAAGAAGGAATTAGTCCATTATGAAATGTATCACCATTATTATGTTGTAATTAAATTGTTTATTGATGAACTTGTCTTGGTTGTGTTATGAATTTGTTATTGTGTCAAAACACTTTTGTAAGGGTTTAAATGGATTCAATGTTTTAATTTGGAGTTCCTTTAAAAAATGTGGGTATGTGGTGATTTTTGTTGGGGAAAGGCTTTAAAATGTTTTCATGGTGTGCATTTGATTTCAAAACAGGATTATAGGTGTGTATGTTTTGATTTTGGTATATCCAACTAAACTTGTTAAAATGTGTTCGAAAGGTTTTAATGTTTTTTGTATTGTTTTATATTCTATAAATAAATTAGGTGGTCAGTTGTAGTTTTAAGGTAATGGTTGTTTTCTAGGATTTTTGGTTTTCTAAATGAATTTTAGTTTTCAAATAATGTTGGTACCCTTGAGTGGTTTATAAAAAATATTTAAAATGTGGTTTTGTAAATTGTTTCTTTAAGTGTTTTGGAAATCATGGTTTATAATGTGTTCTTTAAGGTTTGGCCATTCGGTTTGAGACATGTTTTGGTGTGGGTCAGAAAGGGTAAACGTATGTTTGATAATTGTGAACTTTTTGAATGTGTATTTAAAACATAAGGGTCTATTTAGTGTTGTAAATGTAATTGGTGTTTTCAAGGTATTTTGAATAAATGTGTGTTATTGCTTTGAAACATTAAAAAATTATATTTTTTTTAAAGTTTATATGTTATAGCAGCCCAGTTGACACTTTTTTTTGTGAAATAACTGAATATGTATAGGGGTGTCTAGTCTTGTGTAGCCCTTTATGGGTGAATGTATAGGAAGTGTCCATGTTTGGGGTAGGAAAGTGTGGTGAGATGAGTCACATGTGTGAGGGCCTCCTACTTGCACAGTATTACTATAACCACCATGGATTCCTGGGCGTCTTATAGATTAAAGAGTGACAGTTAGTCACCCGCCCCAATTAGATGGGTTGGTGCCCCCTGGTAGATAGAGAGGGCAGGTAGGATTTACCACTGATTTTGTCATGAGGGTGATCAGTGGGTTATAGACTATGTGGATTCACCATAATCCATCGGGTTTTTCTGAACCGAGTGCGTCTAGGGCTCGTCTAGGGATGTTTAGGATTTCCTATGGTTACAGATTGTTTTGCTTGCTTATTATTCTATTACACTAGTTTGTTTTTATCTTGTTTTGATTGCTTATTTAACTGTTACACTGGTTTATTTTCAGCTTATTTTTCTTGCTTATTTTTTTGTTACACTAGTTTATTTTCTGCTTGTATTTCTTGCTTATTTTCTGGCATAGTGGTTTATTTTCATCTTATATTATTTACATATCTCCCTTTTGCATAGCCCTGGTATCACTTGTTTGGTTTTATTTAAAAATGATAAACTATTTTTGAAATAATATATGGCATGAGTTGGTTCTCATAGTGGGAAATAGTTGTTATTTTGTTTAAATGGGAAAACCCTATTTTTATTATTGTATTTAGAAACTTGTGTCATCAGACATCATTGGGCAAGGAAACACTTGGATTCAGTTGTTTACTTTTGGCATCCCTGGTAAGCATTTTTTGTGCTCATGCATATCCTTTACAATTTCAGTTGTAGGTTTAGCTGTTGTTCATGATTCTTCTTAGTGGATAATCACATGTGAGTAGTTTTGGGCTTGTGGTTGGAGGTGGCCAATGGTTCACACAGAGATCGTTGTAGCAGGGTCTTGTTTCTAGTTTTGTTCTTTCTATGGTACTTTGTATCTAGATTAGTTCTTTGTTTATTTAAGATTGATTTGTCTTTTTTTGCATGCTCTGTTTGTTATATTTATTTATCTAGTTCTAATTTTATCTCTTGGGATTAAATCATTCCGTCATGTATACTTTGATGCCCAACACTGGTTTCCAGCCCATGGGGATCCGGAACGCCCTTCAGGCCATGTTGCGGACCGGCTCGGCTGATCGGTTCAGGGTCGTCCTGGGTTTGTTCATAACAGGCTTTATGTGGGAAAAAATAATTTATGGTGGGGAAATTATAATATATCAGTAACAAATTTTAGGTACTTCTATACACTCCTTTTGATATATGTTTTTTGAGCATCATTATAAGACTTTTATAGTGTTTCTAGAAATTTTATGGGCTTTTAAAGGGGACTGATCCATGGAGGGTAGTTCTCACTATGTGGAGTGTACTGCCAAAGCATTGTTAATTTTTATGCCTCTACCAATTTTTGTATGCCTACAGTGTATAGACTTGGTTTTGGAATGGAGCCCGAAGAAGGATTTTTTTATGCCACTTTCATTTTGAGCATGGATGTGTCATGGAAGATAGTTGTGACATATGAGTTGGTGGTGGTGTCCTCACCATTTTGGTGGTAGATATGAAAATTTTTGTGGTTTGTGGCTCAACCTTACCCCAGATGTATAAGATTTTGGTGAGTTCTCTTCTATGTAGTGAGGAGGCCAAATTTTTGGCATTGACCATGACATTGTCTCCTCCACTATACCACAGACTGGTACTCTTTTAGAATTTATGTGGTGTGGTGGTAATGGTTACATCATGATATTATTTTTTTCTTGTTTTAAATACCTAATCCTTTTTTATTATTCAAATTTATTCCACTCAAATTTTTTAACTCCATGGGTACTTGGATGCACTTAGGTGAAGATTTTGACCCCTTTAATATCTTTTTTCTTGGATTGATGTGCCAATGGATGTGACTGATCTTACTCTAGTAAGTGTATCTCTAATGATTGTGGAATCCAAATTACTTATAGACTCTCCTTATTTTACATTGATGAATCCACATGTTGGTGATGGATTGGATCATTTTGATTATGGATTGCGGCTCTAGAGATTTCTCCTTGATTTCCCTCACCTTTGACTCTCTGTTGGTCATTCTAGATATGAGTTATTGGTTGATCTTATGATACAATCTAGATGATTCAATAATTATTTTTTACACATAATAAACCTTGATTTATTTCTTAATAGAAATTACTTTTTAATTCATATCTAAAACATGATTTGATTATTTTAGAAAGCCATGTTTTTCTGAAAGAAAACCCTTTTTTAAAAGGATTTGATAAATTGGGTTCAATTCTAATAAAATATGAATTGAATTGAGAAATTATTTTATGATATTATTTAAAGATGACTTTTTAGAAAATATATTGAAACTAAATATTATTTTGAATGGAATAAATTTGATAAAAACCTTGATTTGGTTTTAAAATATAAAATGAATGTTCAAACTTGAAAATCAAGAAATTGAACTGTGAATGGTGAATTATTTGGTAATGAATTACTTTAACATGATTGATTGTTTGATTTAATCACTTGTGAGTTGTGGTAATTAGTGGGTTAATAGGGAAATCACTATAGGACTATGACTCCCTATAAACATATTGATGATGATAACTCTAACAAAACCCTAGTCAGAATGATTACCCCTAATGGGAATCTTGTCTTAATAGAATCAGCCAAGGGACATATTCAAACTTGAGTTATGATCACTAAATTATAATTGAGAGGATCCTTGATGTAATAGCTAATTTAACATAAGGATTATTATATGGTGTTAGGATTGTTTTACTTTATGATTACAAGAAAATAATTATAGAACTATTTTATTCATGTACTCATATTTTATTGAAATGATTATTTAATATAGTTTTGAAATAATTTCCATCTACTTATTTTTAAATAATGTTTTGAAAAAAAGTGTAAATTTTTCTACCATTGCTTATCTTTATTGAAAATTGAATCATATATGGTTTATTTGTGATGGAACTACTTATGGAACACTCAGTGATATCCTACTATGATATTTTTCTCAAACCATACCTTTGTATTCAAGTTTTTATAGATTATGTTATTCTCGTTCAAGGAAAATGGAAGGAGACACTTGGAGGTAATGGGTGTCCCGGATTCATGAGACTTTAAGTGATGTTGGTGATCGGTGTAGCAATGGTCCACTTATTACACAAGGATTCTGAGACTTTTTGTTGCTGTATTTTGTGTCATCCATCAACATATATTTTTCTATAGGATGTTTCTCTATCAACATGAAGAAAGTTTCTCCTTGAGGAGTGCTTGGAATACTAATTGTTTATTATTTGATCATCATTTTTTTATTGTTTGTTTATACTAGTAGAAAAATAGTTCCCTTTTACATCTTTTAAAAGATGCCAAGTGCTTTTCTCCAACCCATGGGGATTGTGAATACTCTTCAGAATATATCAATACCATATTTTGTATTAATGTTATAAGGTTTTTGGGTTTGTTTGTAACAAAAACACTTTTATTAATGAAAAAATTGGGTCATAAAATATCCGTGGAAATTATAGTAGTCTACTAAATTAAATTCACATTCAATTCTGTATCCCTTTATTTTACTACACAAGTCTCATTTTAAAATTTTTATAACTAAGAAAGTCATTATTTTATCAAATCTTTTCAAAACATATTTAAAACCAAAATATAAAATCATAATTTACTTTAAAATCTTAGAAAAGGGTGACGGGTCAAACAAGGATGAAAAACTATGTTTCTAAGAAAAAACCACTACCCTTACACATAAAATGCACATTATGTAAGGGTAAATTGGCTTACCATTATGAAGACTGGGTTTAGAGGGACCCTTAGGTGAGAAAAGGCTAACCCTCATGCAACCATTAGAAAAATATTTCTTACCTTTACATTATTATTTTAATAAGAGACTTACCTTGATGAAACCAATGAAAAAAATTATTTACCTTTCCACATAGATATAAAAGTCATAGGTACCCTTTTTTACATTTTAGAGTGGACAATATGCCATTATATAAGTAGAATAAAAACTAATAGACCTATATGAATCCTATGAGAAATTGCAGCCACCCTTGCATATATAAAATCTACCTTTAGATAGCCTATAGAGACTCTTCTTTACCATCATTCACATATAAAAAACATTCCAACCCTTACAATACATATAGAAAAACATTATTACCTTTATACATAAAGGGGGTTGTATAAGGTTAATATTTTAATTAAATATCATTAAAGTCCAGCAACATAATCTCATGAACAATTATCTATAGGCTTCTCAGAAAAATTTATAACAACTTATACTATAAAAAATGAGAATGATTTGAAATTAACAATATTTTGATAAAAATTAAAAATATATTATTTTATTTGAAAACTTAATATTATTTAAAATTTTGAAAACAATTTTAAAACATTTAAATTTTTTTATAAAACATAAACAAATAAATATAGACTTTAAAATAAATTTCATAATTTTCAAAACCAATGATTTTTTTAAATTCATGAAAATTACTCTCGAACCATCGAATAATCCCAAATGAAAAATGAAGCCTTAACAAAAATATGGACCCTTACATCATATACCTCTAAAATAATTCTTAGATTGTAGAATTAAATCAAAATTGGGAATGGAAGAAATGGGATGGGGATAAATTTACCTCCCTCTGTGATACCTCTCAATGATTTCACTGTATCTAGAACATAACCATCATACTAGAGGAACAAAGTGTATGATCATGAAACATCATAAAAACACTATCCTGGGGGAGATTGTAACGACCCAATCTTTTGAGTATTATATTAACTTACTCTTAATGATTTAATAAGTCGTTAATGGTTAATGCAGAAAGGGGCGTTGATGTCTTCATCCAGTAGACTCAACCCTTACGAAGCCCACTTATCAGAGCTTGGGAAGGAGGTAGCATCTGTGGGCTTCGCTTTGGACCAAGCCCAAGCCGAGCTCCAGCGTGTCAAGCTTGAACGAAAACGCTTGCAGGACAAGTTCAAGTTAGTTGAGATTGCTACTAGGGAAATGTTATCTGAGCCTCCCTCAGATTCTCTCACCATAGCACACCTTACACTTAGGTCTTATGCCAGTGTTATAAGGGGCTATGTGATGAGACCCTAGTTTCCTTGTGTAATCCTTTCGGGTGAATAAATTGAGATTTCTTCCTTTAGTGATGTTTGTGAAATTTCAAATGTCTAGATAATTTTAGAATGTATTTTATTGATGAATTTTGAAAAAGGGATATTTTGAAATATTTATGTAAACCCTAAATAACTAATGATGTGTAATGATTTTCAAAAAATGGTCTTCTATAAAAGTGTTCATTAAGGAATTTGGAGTCTAATAAGATCAACTTAATTTTTGATGAATAGTAAATTATGAATAGTGATTTTACGCTTAGGATTAGTAATATGACCAAATGGATTAGTAATTTCACTCAAAGAAAGTTTTAATATAATTTAGACACCTAGATTAAGTAATGTGATTCAATAAAATGGGTAAATAACGGTTTCATAAATTATTAGTCAAGTATTAGTTTTTTTCGGATGAATAGTGTTTTTTAATTAAAAATTTAATTAAAAATAATTAGAAAATTATTTTTATAAAAAGGACTTTATTTTTGAACTCAGAGCATCGATATTATGTTAAGGTAATTTTTGGGGATTTTTCTGAAAAAAATGAATTTTCGATGAATAGTGTTTTTATTTAAAAATTAAATTAAAAATATTTAGAAAATTATTTTTATAAAATGGATTTCATTTCTGAAATAAGAGCATTGATATTTGGTTAAGGTGAAATTTTGGGGTTATTCTGAGAAAGTCGAATTTTCAGTGAATAGTAAAAATACAGTTTTAGGGTTTCGGTATGTTTAATGACATCATGATGGTGTCATGATGATGTCATGAGATCTTTTGAGGGTTGGCCGGCCAAGGGTGATGAATTATTGTTTTCGGGGCCCCATGTGGCCTAACTCCATGATAAATGCCAAGGGAGAGCACATGGGTTTGAGAAAAGCACATGTGAGGTGTCCCTTGGCCATTAATGCTTTGTCCCCTCACTTTCCCTATAAATACCCACCCTTTCCTCCTTTAGTTTTCACTCCCAACTCTCCCCCAACGAAGTTCTGGTCTTCGTACCTTCCAAGGAGTCCTCCCAAGGTGCCCCCAAGCCCTCAAGGTCCAATCCTTTGAGTTTCAAGAGTCACGTTTTAAGGTAAGGGATCCGACCCCTCTCTTTCTTTTCATGTAATCTCTTTTTGTCATTCCTTTTCTGCTCCATGTTTTTATGTGAGAGGATGTTCTTTTATATTCCACTTACTTCCCTTTCATGTTTATATGATGATAGATCCCCTCTTACTCTCATCATTTCGTTTTATGAAAGTTTAAGTGACGCCGTTAGGCTGCCGAATTTTTAAGGGATTCTTTCACCCTTCTCATTTTTCAAGTTCGATTTTCATGTCAAGTCTTTCAAGTTCCTTTTTATTATGTTGGGGTATGATCTCTATATCTACCATACTGATCTCTTATGATCATATGATGAGGGACCCTATTTGATCTTGTCAAATCATTTTCTTTTGATGTTAAGTGATGTCGTTAGGCTGCCGAATTTTCATAAGAGAAATCTAATTTTTGTCTTCCTTCCATGCTTTTCTTTTCAAATGGTATGTCCTCCAAATTTCATTTCCAGGTCCATATATCCTTCTTATTCTTTCACCCTACTGTTTTATGGATCATTTATGATTGGGTGACCCATGTCCCCTCCCATTTCAATGTTTTCTAAAACCCCGAAACTTAGCCGTTATGCTGCAGAATTTTCCCCTCAAAATGCCTCTCTCTTTTCTCAAAAATTATTTTATGTTATAAAGTGAATACTCAAAGCTCTTATTTCTACAAGGGTATTCACATATATATCAAAATGTTCCATTTCAAATTCTGGGATTTACATACATGAGACCCGCATTCCCTTTCTGTGGGTTTAAAGTGACGTAAAGATCATGTCTTTAAAGCAGTTTTTAAAACGTTATGATTATGAAATGAAACCCATTTATTTTTATGCTATGTGGGTTATTTATGAAATGTTTGATGATGATATATGTGGCTCACATGATAATAAATGCAAATTTAAGGGTGCGCCCTGATAGCGCTCCAATGCATTGGGTAATGATGTAACCACTAGAGATTACAATTTTCATGATACCTTGGTGAATAACCTTGGTAATTTTCAAATGACACCTTGGGGATGGACCTTGGTGATATGTTCATGATTGTCTATGTTAAATGATGTAGCCACATCTTCAAGTTATGAAAAATTTTATTTTTATTATGAAATGCCTCATGATTTCTTTCTCATGCCTTAAAGTTCTTTTCATGTCCTTATTGAAGTATCTCAAGTTCACATGTAAAATGTTCCTCTTGTTTCCCTTACTGGGCCTTCTGCTCACCCTTTCTTTTGATGTATGTCCCCAGGTTATGAGATGCAGTAATGAACCTAGAATGAACTTAAGGAGATGCCTTTCAAGTGTTTAAGAATAATGTTTTATGTGGTTTTCATGTATTATGTTCCTGGTTTCCAAGACACTAGACCTTAAAGATCCTCAGTTTTGTGTAATGTAATGAAAGTTTATGTTATAAAATGGCGGGATGCCATAGTTGGTATCAATGGATGGTTTAGTTATTTGTGGAAATTAGGATATAAAAAAAACATTAGGAAGAACCCTATAGAAAAGTTTATGTATAGGAAAACTTCCTGGTATTTTGGTAAGTATTGAGTAAATGGTCTATCAAACAAATACATCCCTGTCTGGATACGAGCAGGTAGAGGCGGCTATGGCACAGATGTACATAGGGGTAAAACCCGAAAACACCGCTTTGAGCTAGACTCGAACGGGAACTGGTGCACGATAACGGGCCCTGCTGCACTCTTGGTTACGACACTCCCGGGGGATATGTTTGGTTAATCACATGCTTTTTATGAATCATTATGAAGGAATTATAGAGAACTATAATTGTCTAAGCACGAAGTCTTTGTTAAAAGATTCATAAATGAAATAAGTTTCTCACTATGGTTTTATTCTTTTAGAAAATGGCAGGCAATAGGAGAAACTGTGCCGATGGTGACCGCAATGCACCATGTGCTGACGGCCCTCCGATGGAAGCCGGAATGGAAACATTCATGCGAATGATGAACCAACTGACTCAAGTTATGAGTAATAACTTGAATCAAGCTGAGAGGCCGACCTCCCCACGAAGGGAACAACTTTCTATTGAGTCCTTCATGCGTCAACGACCACCAACATTCAGTGGATCTAATGACCCATTGGTTTCGGATCAATGGATAAGCTCCATTGAAAAGATCTTTTCTGTACTTCATTGTTCGGAACAAGAAAGAGTCACCCTTGCTGTTTACCGCCTAGAGGGAGAAGCTGATCAGTGGTGGTCACTGATCAAAAACACGAAGCCACGAGGAGAGATGGAAGCTATGGAGTGGGAAGAATTTCGGGGGATTTTCTTTAACAAGTATTTCCCTCGTTCAATGAGAACGAAAATGGAGAAAGAGTTTCTCAAGCTGAAGAAGAAGGAGAACGAATCTGTCGGAAGCTATGAGATGAACTTCACAAGGCATTCCCGTTATACCTCAAGCTTTGTCATGGACCCTAATGGGAAGGTTGATAGATTCTTTGGCGGACTACGACCACATCTGCGGAAGAATCTAGCCAACAGGGACTACGATAGCTATGAAGAAATAGTTCGAAGTGCTATGAAAGTTGAACTAGAGTTTGGGGAAACACAGTGGTCTCACAAATCTAATGAGAAGAAGAGAACTCTAGAACCGAGCCTGGGAAGAAGTTTTGACCAGGAAAGAGGTGGAAAGCATATGCAACATGCCACATGTAATAAATGTGGGAAGAAGTATCCGGGGAACTGCTTGATCGGAAGTGGAAAGTGCTATAGGTGTGGAAAAGAAGGCCATATTTCTCGGAATTGTCGTGGTGATGTGAAGCCTCAACTTCCCAACACTAACGACAGAGGAAAGATGGTTCTGGCCCTACCCGAAGTCACATGCTTCAAGTGTGGACAGCTTGGGCACTTTGCTAATCAATGTCCAAATCCGAGGGCGGTGGAGGGGAATCACCATCAACCTCAGCATAGGACAAGGGAGCAAGGTCGTGCTTTCGCTATCACAACAACTGAAGTTGAAGTTCTGAACGATGTGGTAGCAGGTACTCTTGATGTCCTCTCAAAACTAGCAAGTGCTTTATTTGATTCCGGTTCTACGCATTCCTTTATTTCTTCCAAGTTTGCAAAGAATATAGAATCAATCCCCGAATTGCTTGAGGTAGAGTTGTCAGTCAAGACCCCAAGTGGGATTATCCATGCATCAACAGTGTTTAGAGACTCTAGTGTTTACTTTGGTGAGCACAATCTTATCGCAAATCTAGTAGTCATTCCCATGATGGAATTTGACATTATACTAGGGATGGACTGGCTCTCAAAGTATAACGCTAAGATCAAATACCGAAGTAAGGAAATCTCAGTAGTCTTGAATGAACGACCTACAGTTGTCTTCCGAGGAGAGATATCCCGAACTGATCCCTATCTAGAAGCACCTCCTATAGCTTTCTTTATGGAGTTAATCGGTGATGAGGAAGAAGGGAAAGGGAGCATACAAATTGAAGATGTTCCGATTGTTCAGGAATACATGGATGTATTTCCTGAGGAGTTACCTGGACCTCCCCCAGAAAGAGAGGTAGAGTTCTCCATTGAACTCGTACCTGGGTCTCAGCCGATATCAAAGACTCCGTATAGAATGGAAAATGTGGAGCTAGAAGAGTTAAAGAAACAACTCCAAGACTTGTTGGAGAAGGGGTTTATCCGACCAAGTGTGTCTCCTTGGGGAGCACCAGTTCTCTTTGTGAAGAAGAAGGATGGATCAATGCGGCTATGCATTGATTATAGAGAACTGAACGGGATCACAGTGAAGAACAGATACCCTCTTCCAAGAATTGATGATTTATTTGACCAACTTCGTGGGGCTCAATTCTTCTCTAAGATTGACCTTCGATCTGGTTATCATCAACTAAGGGTGAAGAAGGAAGATATTCGAAAGACATCCTTCCGATCAAGATATGGTCATTATGAGTTTACTGTTATGCCCTTCGGATTGACTAATGCTCCTGCTATTTTCATGGATTTGATGAATAGAGTCTTTAAGGACTACCTTGATAACTTTGTGGTAGTTTTTATTGATTATATTTTGATATATTCAAAAAGTCGTGAGGAGCATGAAGATCATCTGAGGGTTATTTTGAAAACTCTACGGAAGGAGAGGCTCTTTGGGAAGTTCAGCAAGTGTGAGTTTTGGTTACAACAAGTGGCTTTCTTGGGGCACATCGTAACCAATGAAGGAATCTCGGTTGACCCTGCAAAGACAATGGTTGTGGAGGAGTGGACTCAACCCACAACAGTAACTGAGATTCGTAGTTTCCTTGGTTTAGCGGCATATTATAGGAGGTTTGTGAAAAACTTTTCACGGCTTTCTAATCCACTAACCAAGTTGACTCGAAAAGGGGTTAAGTTCATCTAGACAAAGGAATGCGAGGAAAGTTTCCAAGAGCTGAAGAAGAGATTGGTTACTGCACCTGTGTTAACACTACCCTCTATCGGAGAAGGATTCGTTATTTTTAGCGATGCATCTCTGAAAGGGCTTGGGTGCGTCCTCATGAAAAATGACAAAGTAATTGCTTATGCATCTCGACAGTTGAAGATTCATGAGCAGAATTATCCTACGCATGATCTAGAGATGGCGGCAGTTGTTTTTTCTCTAAAGATATGGAGGCACTATCTTTATGGGGAGAAATGTGATATATACACTGACCAACAAAGTCTAATGTATATTTTCACTCAGAAAGAATTGAACATGAGACAAAGGAGATGGTTGGAGCTTATTATAGACTATGATTGTTCAATTCATTATCACCCTGGAAGAGCAAACAAAGTCGCCGATGCATTAAGCAGGAAAGATCCTGTTGTTCTGGCAACAATGAGGATCCTGGGAGATCCCTTGATTAAAGATCTAGTAAAACTGGACATGGGAATTAAAAGGAAAGGGACATCATCAACCCTATCCCAAATGATTTCTCAACCTTCATTACTAGAGAAGATCAAGAAGGCTCAAAAAGAAGATCCTTTGCTGCAGGAGAAGTTCGAGGCTGTAAAGGATGGGAAGTTCCCTGATTTCAATATTGATCAAGAAGGTGTATTTAAATTTCCTACAAGACTATGTCTTCCATCTATTCCGGAGATAAAGAAAGAACTGATGGATGAAGCTCATAGCTCTACTTTCTCTATACATACGGGAAGCACTAAGATGTATAGAGACCTTCGTGATCATTATTGGTGGGATAACATGAAGAGGGAGATTGCCGATTACACTACAAGGTGCCTGGTGTGTCAGAAAGTAAAGGCAGAAAGACAACTTCCTAAGGGGGTATTACAACCGCTACCCATACCAGTATGGAAGTGGGATAATATCACCATGGACTTTGTAACTGGTCTCCCAAAAACATCCAAAGGAAACAATGCGATATGGGTTATTGTGGACCGTCTCACCAAGACAGCCCATTTTATCTCTATTCGGGAAGATTTCTCTCTGGATCAGCTTGCCAAGATATACGTGAAGGAAGTGGTAAGGCTGCATGGGGTACCACTATCCATCGTATCTGATCGTGACCCAAGATTCACATCAAAATTCTGGAGAAGTCTTCAGCATGCTCTGAATACTGAATTGAATTTTAGTACAGCCTATCATCCTCAAACTGATGGCCAATCTGAAAGGACTATTCAGACACTCGAAGACATGTTGAGATTATGCTCAATGGAATTTAAAGGTGGATGGGATCAACACCTCCCATTAGTGGAGTTCTCCTATAACAACAGCTTCCATGCGAGTATTCAGATGGCACCCTATGAAGCTCTGTATGGAAAGCGGTGTAGAACACCTACTTGTTGGGATGAAACTGGTGAGAGGAAGCTTCTTGGGCCTGATCTTGTGCAAGAAATGACAGAACAGGTTCATGCCATCCAAAAACACATAAAATCTGCTCAGAGTCGGCAGAAGAGCTATGCTGACAATCGACGAAGAGACTTGGAGTTTGGTGTTGGTGACAAAGTCTTCCTTCGAATCTCTCCATGGAAAAGAGTCATGCGGTTTGGGAAGAAAGGGAAGCTCAGCCCTAGGTACATTGGCCCCTATGAAATCCTTGATCGCATAGGAGCAGTGGCCTATCGTCTAGCACTTCCACCGAACCTAGCTCAAGTTCACAATGTCTTCCATGTATCTCTCTTGAGGAAGTACATACCCGACCATTCGCATGTACTGAACCCAGAGGTGGTACAACTTGAACATGACCTCTCTTATGAGGAGCAGCCAGTGGAGATCTTGGACCGTAGAGACAAGGTCCTACGAAACAAGACTACCCACCTTGTGAAAGTGTTGTGGAGGAATCATAAATATGAAGAAGCGACTTGGGAGCCTGAGGAAATGATGAAGCAAAAGTACCCTCACCTTTTCGACTAGGCCTCAAGTATAAATTTCGGGGACGAAATTTCTTAAGGGGGGAAGAATGTAACGACCCAATCTTTTGAGTATTATATTAACTTACTCTTAATGATTTAATAAGACGTTAATGGTTAATGCAGAAAGGGGAGTTGATGGCTTCATCCAGTAGACTCAACCCTTACGAAGCCCACTTATCAGAGCATGGGAAGGAGGTAGCATCTGTGGGCTTCGCTTTGGAGCAAGCCCAAGCCGAGCTCCAGCGTGTCAAGCTTGAACGAAAACGCTTGCAGGAGAAGTTCAAGTTAGTGGAGATTGCTACTAGGGCAATGTTATCTGAGCCTCCCTCGGATTCTCTCACCATAGCACACCTTACACTTAGGTCTTTTGCCAGTGTTATAAGGGGCTATGTGATGAGACCCTAATTTCCTTGTGTAATCCTTTCGGGTGAATAAATTGAGATTTCTTCCTTTAGTGATGTTTGTGAAATTTCAAATGTCTAGATAATTTTAGAATGTATTTTATTGATGAATTTTGAAAAAGGGATATTTTGAAATATTTATGTAAACCCTAAATAACTAATGATGTGTAATGATTTTCAAAAAATGGTCTTCTACAAAAGTGTTCATTAAGGAATTTGGAGTCTAATAAGATCAACTTAATTTTTGATGAATAGTAAATTATGAATAGTGATTTTACGCTTAGGATTAGTAATATGACCAAATGGATTAGTAATTTCACTCAAAGAAAGTTTTATTATAATTTAGACACCTAGATTAAGTAATGTGATTCAATAAAATGGGTAAATAACGGTTTCATAAATTATTAGTCAAGTATTAGTTTTTTCGGATGAATAGTGTTTTTTAATTAAAAATTTAATTAAACATAATTAGAAAATTATTTTTATAAAAAGGACTTTATTTTTGAACTCAGAGCATCGATATTATGTTAAGGTAATTTTTGGGGATTTTTCTGAAAAAAATGAATTTTCGATGAATAGTGTTTTTATTTAAAAATTAAATAAAAAATATTTAGAAAATTATTTTTATAAAATGGATTTCATTTTTGAAATAAGAGCATTGATATCTGGTTAAGGTGAAATTTTGGGGTTATTCTGAGAAAGTTGAATTTTCAGTGAATAGTAAAAATACAGTTTTAGGGTTTCGGTATGTTTAATGACATCATAATGGTGTCATGATGATGTCATGAGATCTTTTGAGGGTTGGCCGGCCAAGGGTGATGAATTATTGTTTTGGGGGCCCCATGTGGCCTAAATCCATGATAAATGCCAAGGGAGAGCACATGGGTTTGAGAAAAGCACATGTGAGGTGTCCCTTGGCCATTAATGCTTTGTCCCCTCACTTTCCCTATAAATACCCACCCTTTCCTCCTTTAGTTTTCACTCCCAACTCTCCCCCAACGAAGTTCTGGTATTCGTACCTTCCAAGGAGTCCTCCCAAGGTGCACCCAAGCCCTCATGGTCCAATCCTTTGAGTTTCAAGAGTCACGTTTTAAGGTAAGGGATTCGACCCCTCTCTTTCTTTTCATGTAATCTCTTTTATGTCATTCCTTTTCTGCTCCATGTTTTTATGTGAGAGGATGTTCTTTTATATTCCTCTTACTGCCCTTTCATGTTTATATGATGAGAGATCCCCTATTGCTCTCATCATTTCGTTTTATGAAAGTTTAAGTGACGCCGTTAGGCTGCCGAATTTTTAAGGGATTCTTTCACCCTTCTCATTTTTCAAGTTCGATTTTCATGTCAAGTCTTTCAAGTTCCTTTTTATTATGTTGGGGTATGATCTCTATATCTACCATACTGATCTCTTATGATCATATGATGAGGGACCCTATTTGATCTTGTAAAATAATTTTCTTTTGAAGTTAAGTGATGCCGTTAGGCTGCCGAATTTTCATAAGAGAAATCTAATTTTTGTCTTCCTTCCATGCTTTTCTTTTCAAATGGTATGTCCTCCAAATTTCATTTCCAGGTCCATATATCCTTCTTATTCTTTCACCCTACTGTTTTATGGATCATTTATTAGTGGGTGACCCATGTCCCCTCCCATTTCAATGTTTTCTAAAACCCCGAAACTTAGCCGTTATGCTGCAGAATTTTCCCCTCAAAATGCCTCTCTCTTTTCTCAAAAATTATTTTATGTTATAAAGTGAATACTCAAAGCTCTTATTTCTACAAGGGTATTCACATATATATCAAAATGTTCCATTTTAAATTCTGGGATTTACATACATGAGACCCGCATTCCCTTTCCGTGGGTTTAAAGTGACGTAAAGATCATGTCTTTAAAGCAGTTTTTAAAACATTGTGATTATGAAATGAAACCCATTTATTTTTATGCTATGTGGGTTATTTATGAAATGATTGATGATGATATATGTGGCTCACATGATAATAAAGGCAAATTTAAGGGTGCTCCCTGATAGCGCTCCAATGCATTGGGTAATGATGTAACCACTAGAGATTACAATTTTCACGATACCTTGGTGAATAACCTTGGTAATTTTCAAATGACACCTTGGGGATGGACCTTGGTGATATGTTCATGATTGTCTATGTTAAATGATGTAGCCACATCTTCAAGTTATGAAAAATGTTATTTTTATTATGAAATGCCTCATGATTTCTTTCTCATGCCTTAAAGTTCTTTTCATGTCCTTATTGAAGTATCTGAAGTTCACATGTAAAATGTTCCTCTTGTTTCCCTTACTGGGCCTTCTGCTCACCCTTTCTTTTGATGTATGTCCCCAGGTTATGAGATGCAGTAATGAACCTAGAATGAACTTAAGGAGACGCCTTTCAAGTGTTTAAGAATAATGTTTTATGTTGTTTTCATGTATTATATTCCTGGTTTCCAAGACACTAGACCTTAAAGATCCTCAGTTTTGTGTAATGTAATGAAAGTTTATGTTATAAAATGGCGGGATGCCATAGAGATACCTCTAAAAAAAGATCGAGGCCATTAATAAAATATTTTATAATCGAGGGTAATAAATCTCATATATAAACATGGGGTATAATTAATCATCTTAATAAAGTCAATCAGTAAATAGTTCTAGATATTGAGTGTGTGTCTACAAATACCATTAACAATTAAAGTTTCATAAACCACAACACGGTCCACATAAAAATCCATAGAATATTTAACAAGAAATACATATTAATCAATAATCATTATAAAAATATAGACACTATCAGAGGTAAAATTTTCAAAACAAACATTAAACTAGTTTAAACAAAAAACATAAAAATTCATTTATTGTAAATTATCATGTATGTGGTACTTTAATATTTTTTCTTCGACATGAAAACAAATGAAATTATGTACATGCTTTACCTTTATATATCATATTATAAATGGATACAGAAAAATAATTTCACCATATTACTTTCTTATTGTATTAAAAAATATTAATTTATCACCTAATTTATACATGTTCTCTTTTCATGATTTATACTTAATCAAAACATAGCATAATAATCATGCAGATTATCTAACTCATAATAATCATAACTTATCATGCATAACATGTCATGAAAAAGTATATTTCTATGATTTTATAATAATTTATTAACAATATTATATATATACTACTTATAATAATTCATTAAGTTCTAGTAGTTAAGGATTTATAAACATAAAAATTCATTTCAAATGATTTCTTAATTTATTTACACATATCCGAAAATTTGATATTAAAACTAGTAATGTTTTAAAATCATATAAAAAATATGGTAGGTTAGAAAACCATTAAATGGAAAACTTTTAAAACTCATTCACAACAGAGTGTTTTTAAATCCATGTTTTTAAAACACACACATTTCATGTTTTAAAATATAATTATATAAAAGAATACAGATTTCATGAAAGAAAAGATTTCATTTAATCAAGAAAATAAGTAACCACAAAATTATTTTTACCTAAATACAATTTATTTCTAACCAAAAAACCATACTGACCAGTAAAATAATCAATTTCATTTATCATGAATCATAAAATTTAAATAATCCTCGCATGAAATTAATTTAAAACATAAATAAGTTTCATTATAAACTAATTTATAATTGTGTGAAAATTAAATAATTATAATATTTATTTCTAAATTTCCATTTTTAATATACTCATATCACTTTAATATCATCAAATATAACTTCAAAATTATTGAACATAGTATAAAACATAACTTACATTATAAAAAAACATGAAGATGGAATAATACACTTTATTGAGCTTAATTTTCTCCTATTAAATTAACAAATCATTATTTACCAAGATAACACTCATGAAAATACAATAAAAGTTTTCACATTTTCCATTTATAATTTTCTATATGTAGGTTTCATTACTTTCAAGATATTTTAATTAACATCACAATGTATTCCTTAACTAATACAAGTACTCATGTCAACATATACAGAGTTACTAAAAAAATACAAATCTTTGAAACCCACCTACCACACCATGATATTGTTCCCTTTAGGTAGCCCTGACTTAACCACGTAGATTTAAATTGCATCACGGAAAATAATATTTCATGATGGATGAATTGTCCCCCATCATCATATGTTTGTGGCCATAACATATATTTGCAAGATAAAATAAATCCATCAAAAAATCAGGAACATAAATTCATAGACACATCCTCAATAGAGTCACATGAAAAAATGATTAAAAATAAGGATTTAATTCTCAACATAGAGAAAAATAATCTAATTCTATTATGAGAATAAAAAAAGATAAAATATACAATATCTTCTTCTTCTAAACCAGTACTTGTATCACATATCTTGAGAGAAGGGTATATTAATTAAAATAAAGTATGACTTTCAAATACCCATTCCCTTAGACTAAACCTCTAATACACCAATCTTAATAGAAAAGTATGGGATACATATGATGATATTCGCCCCCCCCCCCACCGAGATCATATATTCACAACATTTATCTTAAAGAGAGAGTTATGCAGTGATATAAACAAGGTCAGAGAGACCCTTTCTTTGAACCTTGTATACATATCAACGCCAAGATTGATGAATGAATTAGGCCTACCATCTATGAAGGAAATTTAGTTTTTTTAGGAAAATAAAGGTTGAAGTCATATAAAGAATCAAGTATCAAGGATTTAATAGGTGAGTTTCAATAAATAAAAAATGAGGTTTCCCTATACCCATTCTAAAGGGATATTAATTGAATAATGATTATAATGTTATTCATTCGCTTGAAAGGTTTAACAATGAATGGGGATATTTTTCAATGACATAATAAAAAGGTATTACCATGTATTAAGAGAAGAACTCAAAATACACAAGATTACAAAAAATTTCAATAGAGGAAAACCAATATGTGTAGTTAGATAAAGAAACATAGACTAAAAAATAATCTTGGAACTTCCCCAACAAAACAAAAAAATCATTTAAATTCCCTAGAACTAAGAACCACTCTGACTAAGCAGGCCCACATCATGTCATTACTACCAAAAAACCCTTATGCTCCCTCTGATCACTAATCAAATTGGAAGTAATCACCACCTCCTATAACCAAAAATGTATTCTATGATATAAAAAATACCCTAAATATCAATAGCCTCTAGTGCTAAAAATATCAGAGTGTTATCCTCTATGAATCATCACCATCAACCTCTTCTCTAAACTAATTTTTCTGGTATATCTTGTTATTCATCTAAAAACAAAATTAACAAGAATATCAACACAAATCCATTCCTATAAAATAAAAATTGTTAGGGACTCCTAACCAAAGAAACATATTATGAACATCAATTAATTAATTAATTCAGTTTTCACATAATCCCCATTGTCTACCCAATTCAAACACAAGCATATACAAGAATGATTCATGATAATTTCATTAGTCTCTACACCAAAATCAACATCACATCACATATTAAATTCATTAAACTTAAAGGTCCATAGATCAATCATATGGGTGTATAAAATATTATATCGTAATAGGTATTCCTTTTTATAGTGTTTACTAAGCCCAGATGTATTGTCTGCATACCAACCCACACATCCTCACCAGTGCCTAACTCTATAATCCATCATATCTCCCAACCACTAGCTTTGATACAACTCTTTCATAATCCCTCTCCCTCTAAAGGTACCCCTTTTGGACTGAAAATAGAGAAAGATATATAATGTCCCATAAATCAAGCCTTCAATAGGCCTTGGGTTTGTAATGAGCACTAATGGTATATAAATTACAAACATGAGGGGGAATACCATCATAAATAGATTTAAAGAGTAAAATATAAGATGATAAATCCACCAAATAATACCATTGATAAATAAAAAATCAATCCTAATTCATGATGTGAATTCATACATAACTGTATAGGAATTTAATAAAAACTAAAAAAGAGATAAATTCTTAAAAGTGACCATGAAGATCCAACAGATCATAAATAACTGCTAAAAGTAGAAATATCCATCTCAATAACCAAGAAACTCCTACTGACTAGAAAAATAGTCTATATATACGTAGGGTGAGCAGAATATTTATACTTAGTAATATCCTCCGTAAAACCTCTCATGAAAATGTAAAATAATCATATCGAATCCCAATGAATAAAAAAATGAAACCAACTCATCACTTAAGAAGGTCTATTTTTAATTTCTCATTATTACCATGGATTAATCCTCCAATAACACATAAAAGTAAATAAATCTATATCAAAATTATATATATATATATGAATTTACCTCACTTCCAATTCTCTTCTATTTTCTCTCTGATTTTCTATTGGTTACTTCCTATTTCTGTCTCTCCCATAAGTCATATTTTACATCATTAAATAGTATCTCAACCATTACAACATTCTATGTAGCCCAAAATCTCGTCATTATCATCATCATATCTTAGTATTAACCTTGTGTATTCTTAGAATCCACTACAACTTATGTTGGTGCATTATACCTTAATCCATCATAGCCATGTATGTACACCTGTGGGAATTTGAAACTAATATGTCTAGATACAAGTATGTATTATACCTTAAACCATTAAAACTCATACATAAATGTACATTAAATCCATGATACATCGAAACAAGAGATGGAACACACCCTATACGATATGCCATTATATCCTAGGATACACCCACTCGTTGGTGTTTAGAGGGAGGGTGTGGAAGAGGGAGATGTTATGCATCCATTCCCTCACCATCAGGGATATTGGATTAAACACCTCAAAAATAATTGGGTGTTTGTTTCCCTAACAACATGGGTGGGTATCATATGTAATCAAAAAATATAAAAATATATATCACACACAAACCTCACTATAGGAAACTACATACCTTAGATTCATTTTTTGCTATCGTCACATAGGACACCCAGCTTCCAACACTAAGGACTAGGTTTCTAGTAGGTATACAGGCATCAAATTCATTATTAATTAATTAATTATCCATTAGTTAATAATACACAATTTTTATTTCCAATATTAAAATTTAGATCTTTTAAGTTAATTTCCTTCAATAATGTAAATTATCTTCTTATATTATCTGGTATTTCATCATCATATGTGATCACCATGAACCAAACCTATTTATTTATTAGTTCTATTATCAATTCATATTCATATGGGTAATCTAGGACTCGGCCTAAGATTCTAATAAAAATATGCCCTCATGGTGCATGGAATCAAACTACATCCTATAGTTTGAATATGACCATATAAGTAACATCCAATCATTCATCCATTAAAAAATAATTATGAAAGATTAAATATTTTAATGAGAAATCCCAACTCTAAACTTCTCTTGACCACCCTATTTTTATTCCTATGTCATTGTACAAATGTAAAATCATTCTCACCATCACTAGTATCGACCATCAATTTAGCGTGAGCTATGAGCCCATTCCTCAAGATATAACTAGCCTTCAGTAAATCATATAACTCTATCACATTTCTCATGAAATAATTCAAAACATGAGAGGATAACAATCAATCACATCAAGGCACTAAACCCCTAGATCATGCATGCATTTTTAATGAATTACTTCATACAAATTCAATAACAACTATGGTCACAACTTGAAGGAATTCAAGCTTCCTGTAAATAAAAGTGGGCTCATTCATCCTCAAAAATCATAAATAAATATTTTTAATTTAATCCTTAATTAACTAGTTTATTATACATAGGTTTTTAAAAACATGGAAACAAAAGGTAGTTTATAAAAATTAATATATTTAATATAACATGCTTCAAGAATTAATCCCATATTTATTAAATTCTAAGAAGACCAGTAATTATTATTCTTGTGCCTTTTTCATTAAATTATAAATTCATCCATATTTACATTACTTAATAATTATAAGTAGTTATCCATGAAAAATAATCAATAACAATATTATCAAACATATAGCACATTATCTATTTAATCAAGAGGTATTATTCACAATTCATAAAACACATACTATCAAAATATCCCAACCAATTATTTAATCCTCAAATCATGAAATATTAATTATCTAAATATTTGATAATTATCATTTCATTTATTTAAGAAAAACATTAAATAATAATTCTTACCATTCTACATCATGTTATTTTTAATTCATTTTGTCAAATATTATTTACAAAAGGGCATGTGATTATCTATTTCTCTCTCTAATATAATTTCTAGAAAAATTATCATTACTCTAGAGTTTGTAATAATATTCCTATTTCAACGCACTACTCTCCAAAATTATGAAATAATTTTTAACATTCCATAACAAGTTACTTAAAATTACAAAACAATATAAATAATTTATGGAATATGATTATCTTGTTTCACTCTCTAAAATAATTTCTATTTTATAAATTCATAGAAGGTTACATGAAATATTATAGATTATCCCTTAATGATAATTTAAAATTACAATTTGAAGTTATACACTTTTTTAAAAAAATTTAATTTCTTGAATAAAAACTTTTATTGAAACTATGGGTGATTTCCAATATATATGAGACATCATGAGACCTATACACCTATATCCTATTCTAAAAACTATTTCTATACATATTATCATTGATACCAGTTGAAGTAACCAAATATTAAACATCTATAATTAAAATATTAATATCCAAAATTGAGTCAAATACATACCCATGACCTTTTAGGTATAGGGTTTTGGAGAATAAAAAAAATCTTTTACATAAAAAACCCCATGTCTTTATCTTTAAATAATAAATTTCCCCATTATATATCAATTTTCTTATTCTAGATGAATATTTCAATATATTCGACAAACTTACACAAACCTGATACCATTATCGAAAAATATTACATAATATCACTCTTCATAACCATTGGAAGAAGAAACATAATAAAGGGTGATCTTACATGCGCAGTAATGGTAAACATGGATGATATCAATAAATAATAATAAATGCGTATCAGATAATCATAAGTGTGTGATTGCATGATCATAAATTATGAATGTAATACCTAATCAGTTAATATCATTAATCCAAATTCCTGTCATATGGCTTTTTTATAACAAAATAAATAATTCAAAAGAGTGTAGAACCATCAATCATCAATCAAGAGCCTTGAGAAAATATCATAATCATTAGACATAAATTTTTGGAATACACATAATCATATAAAATCATTTACAAAGTAAAAGATCACTTCCAATTCTATTATTGGTTAGAGTGAGTAACTCAAGGTGGGGGTGAATTGAGTTCCAAATATAAATTTCTGTTAAAAACAGATTTAAATAAAACACTCCAATTAAGAGTAATTCACTAAGATAATAAAAATAGTAGTTAGACATTATTTTTATATTTTAAAATATTCCTTCAATCCCGATTACTGCTATGTCAAAAAAATATAAAATATTACGATATCTTTTTAAATAAATTTAAATAATGAAATAAATATATAAACACTAATTAAGATTAATTATCAAAGTACAATTTTTGTTTACAGTTTAAAAACAAATATAGTTTAATGCTTTGAACAAAATGAAAAACAAATCACACAATGGAATCAAATAAGGGGCTCAATATCAAAAGGATCCCTAATCCCCTCCACTTGGAAATCACCCACTAAAAAGTCGATTATATAACAATAATATGATCCACAACCTAGATTGTGTATATAATCAATAACTTATAAGCTGTCTAGGCTACAGAGGGACCTATTTCACAATAACTGTGGGAATAAAAACAATCACAAACCACATGAGGTCCTCTTTCACATATACATGGGTAATAAGGTAAAAAGAGATAGAAAAGAATATCTAATATTATCCAATTCTATCATAGGAGATAGTGTGTGTTGATAAATATAAAAAAATTACACTACTCGAATATAAAATCAAATAATAAAAGGGAAAGTAATAAGATATGGAAAATGTAATGTTACTTAGTCTGAAGTGTTCCAAATTCTTGAGTGTCCTCAAAAGTGGATTGGTGAGGAGTTCAAACTATTTCATTGAGATTCATTGTAAAATTGAGCATAAAAAGGTTTTCTTTTCTATTTATTGGAATGTAAATTTATCTTCAATGACTTCCACTCTGATATAGTTTAAAGTCTACAAGAATTCATCATGTAAGTTATCTCATGATGATCCATTTAGTAATCATCAAATCATGAACATAGTTCTTGATCACACATTATCCATGCTTGAGGGGTTCTTCTAAGAATATAGATCACTACATTAAGGAGTGTATGTTTGAAGAATAATCATTGACATATTATAGATCCTCAAACTAAACTCTGAATCTTTTTCAATGTGTCCATGAAATATTTTAACAAATAAACATTAAATAACCCATCTGAATTAATTAAAACAAAATATCCATTATAGGTATTTAATTCAAATCAAGAAGAATATAAATGGTAGAACATATAAAAAAATACATATATGGTGGCAAGATATCTCTAGCGAAAAGACATCCTGGTGGAAATACATCTCTGAAAAAAAGACATCTCTGGTGGAAATACATCTCTGGTGGAAATATGTCACAGTGGAATGACATATCGGGCATAAATACATATACAGCAGTAAGAAATATCTAGAAAAACAAAATTAATTTTATAAATACATCTCTGTAAATGACTCATTTGAACTAACAGTCACTCAAGCTCGAAGTGACTCAAGCCAGTGGTGAGTCATTTGAACTAATGGTGACCGATAACAATATTGAATATTGTCTAGAAATTAGTCATTTTGAACTAATGATAACTCATTTTGGTGGTCATTCAGGTATGGTAGTGATTCATTTTTAACTAATAGTGACTCAATTTGGTGGTGATTCATGTATGATATTGTGTCATTTTGAATTAATGGTGACTCATGCCAATATTTTGAAAAAAATTCATCAAAATTCATTAGAAATTAAAATGATATCATAAAACAAAAAATTAATTATAAACATAGTAAACATTATTTTTGAGCATTAAAATAAGGAGGTTCCAACAATTTATCCCTTTTTTATGATCACAAATCATGGAATTTTTATAAAATATGTATAAAATAAACTTTTTTTATAAAGATATGAACTTAAATAATAATAGTATACTTAAAATATCAAATGTGAGATATAAATAAATGTGGTATCAAAGGTATAGTATAAAATAAATGTGTTATAAAAGGATAAAATCCATAAAAAAGAAGAATAAAATATAAAATGATATATAAAAGAGGTATCAAATCATAACATAACAAGATAAATGATTAACAGTAAATTCCATTAAACATTTTCCCATGTTTTCATATAATAAAAATGGTAAAAAAAGAAAAAATGAAAAGAAAGAAAGGAGTAATAATAGATAAATGTGTCATTAATCGTAAAAAGTCATGAAAATAGATTCCAAAATGAATACAGGGAAAACACAACAAAAATATCAATCAAAGATTAATTTTCAATTAGATTCACTCCCATATAGTGTATTAGGGTCAGAAGGTCCCTTTCCCTTTCCAATCAAATGAGGAATAGAGGTAAAGGATGATGGGGTGGCTGTAGTGGTAAGAAGATCTCTAATCACAACAGGCCTAAGATGCCATACTGCTTCCCTGGGAGAAATAATAAAAGGCTGGATGTGAGAGGGTAATGGGTCTGAAGAGGGAGTATCTATGAGGGAAGATATATGAATAGCCTCTAGAGAAACCACTTTTTTCCAAAATGATATAGAAATAGTTTCATAAGATTTATAAAATCCATATTTATATTTCCTTTTTTCTCCATTACACTAAAGAAATATTTCTTTTTCAATATAAATAACTTGAGAAGAGGGGTTATCACCTTCAAATGGTCTAATTTCTCCTTTCATTCCCCGGTAAAAGGTGGAATCCTAAGATTATTATCCAAATACTTGAAATGATAATTTAGCTCATGTTTGGTATGCACCCTGGAAAAGTAATTTTTAATGGACTTAGTGATGGCTTACCTTTAACATCCAGCCTCATTTAAACATTCCCTTACTAGTTTTTAGATATGTTCACTTTGATAAAGAATCTTTCTCAAATCCTTCTGATGAGTAACATGAACATATAACAATATAGATTATAGATATTCTTTAACAATATATTAAACAAACTCTACATCAAAAGGGTGTAAGGGAGGTGGATATAGAATACATTGAAGTTAAACACTCCAAAATTTTCATTATAGCATCCTAAAAATTAGAAAAGGAGGATCTTATTTATTCCATAACAATCCTCATAGACTCTGTCTCATTTTAATACCAATGGTTTTCAATTTCATCCACCTGAATGTGATGATTAATTTTTGGATGGATATAGAATAAAACAAGATTAAATATGTTTCTTGCATCATCCTCACTCTTCATAGAGACCAATAATTCTTGAGACCTCAAAATAATAATAAAGTAAGAAAGAAGACTCTCTTTGATAGAATCAAGATATACTCTAGAAATTCCATTAGTAGAAACTAGTGTAGTAGATGTCAAAACACATGGCATGGAAACCTCTACAATTTCTGATATGGTAGTTGGATCATGATAAAAAATATCAATACCAATTTTTTTGATCAATCATCTTAGTAAGGGATCTATTAGGACCAATCTCAATAGTAGGTCCACCATCTTTGATGAACTGCTCCCATTATCATCTGATTCTTCATGTAATAGTCCAAGAAGCTTTGGAACAAGAGAAGGCCCCCCCTTAGAGGATACCTCATCCTATTCCTGAGCATATATCTACTCTTAAATAAAATTCTCCATATCCTTGGATTATATATAGTCCAAACCCATATAAACATAACCTAGGAATCTCCCACACTCACTTGGAGAAACCATTTCCACTCTTTAATATGACAAAACCATAGGATACACTCTAATAGGATTATGGGACTGACCCCCCTCACTAGATTCTTTGGTCTATCCACCAGTTGATGAAAAATCACTAACATTATTTGGAATTGATCTCTCAAAAGATAAAATTCTATCTAATCAATATTTTTCTATACATTCTTGTCTAGGTGAGCTAGGTCTCTCTATAGACTTCACTAAAGAATAAAAACCCGATAGGTTATATATGAGGTGTTTGAATTATGGCAACATCATCACCATTATTAGGTCTTCTACCATCACTATTATCATCCTCCACATCACCATTAGTTCCATTAAAATCACCATCATTTTCCTCATTAGATACTTCCACAACCTCTTTCAATGAATTAGAAGAAGAACTTCTAAACATCTCATCTCTAGATACCTCTGTCTCAATATCATTATCATTTATCTCACTTAAAATACTATATCAAGCATGTAGAAAACTGGGTTTACTCATAGGTCCAAAACTTATGGGAGGAATCATTGGGATGACAGGTTTATTTCCCTCCTCAACTTAGAGTCACACTTCTTCATCGATAACTTAAAAAACCTCCTCTTATTTTTCATCAGAATACTCCACTATTTTACCGGGCTCCAATAAAGGGACAGCTATGTTCTTTGGTCTAGAATGAAGATTTATGGTATTAAAATCCTCATAGATCTTATCAATATCTCTAGCCCACATTTTCATCCATCGTTCCAACTCACCCTCATCCTTCTACTGATAACATTGGTTAGGTAGAATCCACCACAGTTCAACTCAGCTTCCTCCACCTCATTTATCATGGATTTGGTTTCCATGATAGAGACAATAATCGCAAGATAAAGTAGATAATTGGTTCTAGAGGATGAATTACACATCTCAAACATGTGAACCATGAGGTATATGCACGGTTTGATCTTGTCCTCCAATTTTATAAAGAACAAGAGATAAAAATATTGTTATATCAATATTTTTAATCCCCATTTACTATGACACAAAAGATCCTATAAAAACCTAAAAATAATGTTTTATTCCCCAACCATATCTGTAGTAGTAGGTATTCATAGAGTTTTATCACCAATCAGATCAACAAAATCATCCTCATAACTAAAAGATTCACTATCACTGGGTATCATACCCTACTAATTTTTGAAAAATACTCTATGAGAAACATTAAAACATTTTTCCCATTAATTTGAAGAAAAATTAATGTCCTTATGATCAATCATAATTTGAATTAGATTTTTCTTCTTTCTAAAACCAAACATGACATACTGATATAATTGATGAACCAAACTAGGATATAAAGTTTATCCATTTCTGGAAAACCAATATACCCATCCTTGTTTATGGATTACCCTGACCACCAAATAATTTCCTTAAATCAACCATTAAACATTTAATTCCTTTCAACAACCACTTCTCAGTTCACTAGTTGAGGGTTCTTCAGCTCGATAGCAGCGCAGATTGATTCTCTACTAGAATTCTTAGCAGGATGTGATTCCTCAGGAGAAGACATTTCAGGTTGTTTAAATCTCACATTTCAATAAAATTACAGAGAATCATTGCTGATGGAAGGTCGATGGTCGGGAGAAAAAGGGAAGATGAAATGGATTGAAGAAAGTATGTGTGATCAATAGTGTGATTCTGGTTCAAACGTAAAGGCCCAATATATCATTTAAGGGTTTAAAAATAATAAAATATATTAAAAGGAAACGAATAAATTCAATAAAAATATAATCCCAAAAAATAATATTGGTAGGACACTTGAAAAAAATAATGGTGACTCATTCAATATTGATTCACCAACTACATCTCGTCCAATGGTGACTCACCAACTTAATTTTGTCTAATGGTGACTCGGCAACATTCAATAACCAACAACAGCTCATCCAATGGTGACTCACCAATGTTGAATCATCAAAGTGTTAAAGACAAAATGAAATTTATCATATATAATTGATGTTTGATGTCGTTTAATCTCTGTGAATTAAATGGTTTTTAAAAAAAAAATAATCAATAAGATGATTATCTGTTCCTATGAATTGAAGAGTTATATAAAACTTTTGAAAATGATCCCTCAAAAATTTTTGTATTACATCAACATTTTATTTCATAGAGTGTGGAAAAATATTCATATAAGTGTTTATTTCAATTTTTTTTTCATGATTTATAGGGACATGTCTGAATTGATATTCATAGTCTAGTAATGTGTGATTCATTCAAAAAATTTAATAATAGGAACTACCTTAATCTATGAATTCATCTTTAGTATTAGATAGTGAAATAGTATGCTTCTTTTTAGTACACCAAGATACTAGAGACTTTCCCAAAAGATGACATGTTCCATAGGTGCTTTTTATTTCTAACTTAAAACCCCCAAAATTGGCATCAAAATAACTCACTAAGTCAAATGCTAGTCCTCTAGAATAGAATATTCCTATATTTATTATATAATTGAGTCATTTAAAAATATTTTTAACAAGTAAATGTGATTATTTAGGTTTTTCTTGAAAATGAGCACACATACACACACTAAACATAATATCAGGCCGACTAGTAATTAAGTATAACAAACATTCAATCATACCTCTATAATTAGTTTCATACACTAACATTATTACTTCATAATGATCCAACATATAGGTGGTACTCATGGGAGTGTCACTACTTTTAGTCCGTCCAAACCAAAATGTTTTATAAAACCTTCAGTTTACTTTGATTTAAAATAAATTTTCATTTTTAGTTTGAATAATCATAAAAACAAGGGAAAACTTATTTTCACCCATTAAAATCATTTCAAATTAATTTCTCATTATCTTTGTAAAATCAGTACACAACTAATAATTTTATATCCAAAGATAATATCATCAATATAAATCTAAAAAACCAAAACATCTTTTTAATTTTTTTTATAAATATAGTAGGATCAGCAATACCTTATAAAAAACCTTTAGAAATTAAAAAATATGAGCCTATCATACCAAGATATAGGATACATTTTTTAACCATATAAAGATTTTGTTAATATGAAAACATGATTTGTAAAATGAGTACTTTTAAATCTAAGTGTTGTGTAACAATAACAAACTTAATTATATAACCATTTAAGAATTCACTTTTGACATCCATTAGATATAGTTTCAAATCCAAATGTTCCACATAGGCATGAATTATTCTAATGGATTCAAGCCTATAAACTATTGAAAATGTCTCTTCATAATCAATACCCTTTTCTTAACTATACCCTTGTGAAACCAACCTAGATGTGTTTCTTTTTATGGTGACAGATTCATCAACATTATTTTTAAACTCTCGCTTAGTTCTAATAGTGAGAGCGTCTTTAGGTATAACTAAAATTTTCGAAACTTTTTTTATTTCAGACTAATTATGTTCATTTTGTATTTTCATCACACATAATTCATCATTGATTACATCATTGATGTTCTTAGGTTCAAGATGTGATAAGAATGCTTAATGTTCAACCCAATTTCTTAGAGAATCACTAGTCTTGGTACCTCTAACTTGGTCTCCATATATAAAATCAAGAGGATGGTATCTATGAGCCTGAATAACTATTTAAAAAGAAGGTTTTTACATATCATGATCTTCTACAGATTTAGGATTAGGTTCTAGATGTTCCCTAAAACTGGATTATTTTTCTTGTTTGTTTTATAGAAGTTTTAGAAGATTTGGAATTAACGTACCGAGTTAAATCATACAAAAAGTTTTATAAAGGGGTTATAGGTTCATGTGGATATATGTCATAAAAATTGATATGTACATACTCTTCCACAATATTGGTTCTTTTATTAAACAATTCATATGATTTAAAAAATGTTGAATAACTTAGGAAAATTCAATTATCGGTCTTTGAATAAAATTTGTCAAGATTATCCTTAGTGTTAGGAATAAAGACTTTGAAACTAAAAACAATAAAGTAATTAACCTTTATCTTTATTCTATTTTATAGTTCACAAGGGGTTTTATTTAATAGAGTTCTAATAAAAAATATATTAATTATATAATATACTATATTCAAAGCCTTTTTCCATAAGTACACATGATGTCCATACTCATTGAGAACGTTCAGAGAAATTTCTTAAGGTGTTATAATTTTTATTTATACAATCCCATTTGAATGTGGGTCCTAAGGGAAGAAAAGTAATTATTATATTAATTTTCTGAGAAAAAATATTAAAAGTATTAATTTTAAAAATCATGGACATGATGACATATTAATTTCTTAATCCTAAGTCCTCTAATATGTTCTATAGATTTAGTATACTTGGTAAAATAAGAATAGGATTTATTTTGGTGATCGAGGATGAATACCCATGTATACTAATAAAATTCATCTAAAAAGATATAAACATAGTTCTTCTCATTCTAAATAGAAACTCTAGATGGTCTAAACAAGTCTATGTGAACCAACTCTAGGTTTTAATAAGTTGAAACACGTTTCTTTGATTTGAAAGATATCATGTGTTATTTCCCTTTATTATAAGGGTTACAGACATTATCATTTGAGAATTCATGTTTGGGTTGATCGTTGAGTAACTATTTCCTAGTAATATTCCCAAGTGATTGAATACTGCAATGTCCGAGTATCTTATTCCAAATCCAATATTCTTTTTGAAATTCACGTAGACAAGAAACATTTTGAGAAAATAATGAGTTTAAATTAACCACATAAACATTGTCATTTATCAAAGTAGTAAAAACTAAATTATTTTTAGAATAAAAAACATTGGAAGAATTATTTTGAAATTTCACATGAAACCCATCATCACATAACTATGAAATAATAAGAATATCTTACCTAAAACTATCTATAAATACAACTTTAGAAATTGAAACTAGGTTAGAATTATCGATTTGGACAAGGATAATTATCTTCCCTTTGTAATTATCACTAAAGGTGACATGTCCACCATCCAATTTTATTAAATTTTTTAATCTTGAGTAATATATAGTCATGTTTCTAGAAGATCTACTATCTAGGTACCATAGGTTCTTACTAGATCTCTTCAAGAATGTTCCCAATGAAATAAATTTTTTACCAAAGATGATTTTGGTACCCAAATATTCTTGTTTCCAGAAATATTAGTAAATAGGGATTTATGAACCCATAATTTTTTAATAGTTTTCATATAATAAGACTATAAACTTTTTGAGATATATACCTTTTTAGGTATAGTAGAATAAAAACTCATAGCATGGTTTCTAGAACTGGATTTAGGAATAAAACTTTTCTTGAAAATTCTTTTCTATCCAAGTTGATAACCTAAGCCAGTAATGTATTTAGGTGTTATATGTTTTCCAAGTATTTCAGTAATAGTATTTCTCCCATTAGTGAATCCTTCTAAATCTTTCTTTAATTTCTCATTTGAAAATTTCAGATCATTTTCTCTTTTAACAATCAACCATTTTTATCTTTTTTAACAGCATGGTCAGACATAAAATAAATAGTTAAAGAATGTTGTTTCTTTAAATCTTATATTTACCCCCTATCTCGTTAAAAAAAATTCGATCATGTTTAAGTAGTCAATAATCTACTCACTAGAAAAGTTATCATTATTTCAACTTTATATTGATTATAAGTATGTATAGAAGTATCATGAAAAATATTGGATACCTCAGATGTGTTTGTCATAAAACAAATGTTACATTTATCATGCTTCTCTTCATGGGTAGTGTCTGAATCACTTGAGTTTTCTTCAAAAGTACTCTAAGTTTATTTCACTTATTTCTTATACTTCATATAATATTCATCATATTACTCAATGTAAAAAAAATATGTAGGGAATGTAAACCCAGACAACCAAAGAAACTGGGACCATGAGAGACCTAGGGGTCTGAAGTAATGATGTCCTTGGGAATCCACCCTAATCAGATTGACCCCCTATAGTAAAAAACTATTTGAATTGTGAATGGGGATAGGATTGGGACTAGTTACAACAATAAATTCAAGGTGGTCAACAACTTGGTTTTCCTCGTTCCATGAATGAACCAATTTGGTGTTATTTCCAATAATTCCCCATCAATTTCTGATGATTTAGTGAATCATCCAGGGGGTAGATCCAATACCATAGAGGAATTTTGGTGAAACATTGGATATGTTTCAACCTCCAACAGGTCAAACCTCTTTTAGTGACATAACCTAAGGCCATGAAGCATTTCCTTAACATCTTTATGAAGGGATGAACCGAGACCTAGGTGTCTATAAAAGGAAAGAAAGACAGAGCCAGCAGGATCATGGACGACCCCACCTATGTGGAGAATACCCATATTGCAGGATCCATTTGTATTGTGATTCAGGACTGTGGATGGTGGGGACCAATAGAACTATTGGTCACTTTTGTGATAGCTAACAATGTGAGTACTATGGTAGAATGCTTGATGTTTCTGAAGAGTGGGATCCTCCCACCAGCTTTGACAATCCCTTTTCTTTTACATTTATAGAAAACTACTTCATTTAATGTGTAATCTATCTTTAAATCATTCTTCCAATTTCTTATATTGTCATATTTGACTCTATATCTTGGTTTCCTAAAGAAATTATTCTTCTTATAAAAATTCTTAAATCATCTAGCCATATGGTTCATCTCTTCATCACTATCAGTTGGTTATTCTTCATTAAATGAACTTTCTTCTTGAAAATTCTTCTTCAATTTTAATTCAGTGGATTTTAATGCTAAAAACTATTTTGGTTCGTCTTCATCTTCTATGATGACTTTGAGTTCTTATTCATACATCATTAATTTTCCAATCATCTCCTTTAAATGTAGTTTAATAAGGTCACATGATTCTCTGATTGATAATGAGGTTCCCCAACTTCTCTCTATTATGCATATGCAGAGATTTATTTCTTGGTCTTTGTTTGTGATATTCTATCCCATGGAATTCCTTATATCTAAGATCTCATTTAACACAAGATACATGTCCAAAATAAGCACATTAATTTTAATTTTAAATGTATTATATTAAATAGTATAGGTGTTTAATCATATTTCTTTAACATTAGTTGTTCCTTCATGAGAAACAACTAATGTGTCCAATATTTCAGATGTAGTTGTGCATGCAGATATTCTATTGAATCTTTCATCACCCAAAGCACAATACATAGTAGGGACCCCAAACCACAATGGAAATACTAAAAAGAAAGACCACATAGAAAATCACAAATAAAAGAGATCTCCCCATCACTAGTGATTCTTCAAAGGGTGGAAGAATGTGCATTCGTCATCACCACCCACCAAATCCTTAGAGAAATTATAGGATTGTTCCAACAATCCTGCATTTCATGTTAGGATATTAATTGATGAATGTGAATCAGCTTTTCTGTTACCCAGTGTTATAGCATCGTTATGATGAATTTTTAATGAGGTTTATTAATGAGATTCATCATCACCTCATCACTCCACTGCAGCGCTAACATGCCACTTCTCAATGCAGAATAAAATAATTAAAATAAATTTTTGAGTTGTTTTATTTTTCTTTCGAGAATTTTGAAAATTAACATTCACCCTCGACCCGCGCCAATCAAGGTTAAGATCTTCCTATGGGAAACACTCCCTCATGATCTCAATAGTACTCTCATATTTCCAATATGAGTTACCTTTTTGGATTAATAATGATTTTAAAATAAAATGATTTTTAATGAGTTATTTTATTTACGGCCAAAAATTATTTTCCATTTTTGGCCCATACTGGCCAATGTTTGGACCTTTTTAGGAGAATTTAGATGCTCTAAGTTCAACGGTACCCTCATATTTTTTTTGGGCACCAATTCAAAATTTAGAAAAACCCACTCGCAAGTTTATTTAATGAACCATAAAAAATATTTCAAAAATTCCATTCATCCACTCCGGGCCTTGGAATTATGTGCCATCTCAGAGATTGGTCTCAAAAAATCCCATTTAATTTTCAAAAAAAAATCATTGAATTATAACGTATTATATTACCGCCCATTTTAGGGATTTATGTCCTCGTAAGCCAAAACAAGGGATAATCAAAAAAATGTGGGGGGTACTAAGCATGAATTTGAGCCACCCCCTCTCACGTGCTCTCCTGTATGTCACCATACTTCCAAAAAACATGCACCATAGGTATCGACCATACATGAAGGATCCTCTCTGGTCGATCCTCTATCTCCACTAGATACTCCACAAATGTCTCCCCGTCATTAATATCTAGCTCACTATTCTCGATGGTGTAAGAAAGGTCATGCACGTATCTCCTCAACTGGGATATGTGGAAGACAGAGTGCACCCTCTCTCTCTATGGTGGTAGATCCACATAGTACACAACCTTTACCAGTCTATAAAATGACAGGAAATGTATAATGAACCTCAAAGGTAACTTTCTTCCCTATAGAAATCTCTTATATACCTCATCAATGAGAGACTTTTATGAATATGTGGTCCTCATCCTCGAACTCAGTGGGTCTCTGTCACCTATCTGCATAGAACTTATGTCGGCTCTGTGCAGTCTTTATCTACTCTTATATGACCTTCACCTTCTTAGTGGAATCTTTTAACATCTCTGGACCCATGAGTGCTGACTCCTCTAGGTCTTTCCAGGAAAATGATGACCTGCATGGTCATCAATATAGTGCCACGAACGGTGTTATACTAAGGGTGTAGTGGTAGATATTATTTTACACAAACTTCACCCGTGGTAGGAGTTCCTCCCAACTACAACCAAAATCTATGATGAAATCATGAATAATTTCATCTATGGCTGGTATGGTCCGCTCTATCTGACCATTAGTCTGTCAGTGAAATTTTGTGCTCAAGTGTAGTTCATTCCAAAAATCCTCCTACAATCCCTTCCACAAATTGGATGTAAATCATTCATCAAGAACTGTGACTATCATATATGAGACTCCCTGGATTCAAATTATACATTTCATTTAGTGGAGTCTTAATCTCTTTACTAAACCCTTGTCTTAAATGGGTATGAAGTGGGAGGATCTGGTGAGTTAGAGTACGATCACCAAGATGGTATCGTGCCCTCGGGCTATATGTGTTAATCCAATCATGAAGTCCGTCAATATCACATCCCACATCAACTTTGGTACCTCAAGGGGTTGTTTCAAACCTACTGAAACCTGATGCTCAGACTTCACCTACCGTTATGTGAGTCATCTCGAGACAAACTCTGCTACCGCCTTCTACATTTCTAACCACCAGTACTGATGTCGAAGGACCTTTTAGATCTTTACCACAAATAGATGTACCTCAAAATGGTATGTATGGAACTCCCTCAACACCTCCTCCTACAATTCCACTGATACTATGGTGTTTATTCTGAAAAGGATTCCATTCTCCCAACTTAATGAAAATCCATCAGGTGCATGTCCTGAGGACATCTGGGAACGTGTAGTCTCACAGCTGGCATCTTTGAGTTGTGCCTCCTTGAATAACAGTAAGAGTGGAGAGGAAACAACCATCAAATAAAGAAAAGATACCTCATGCCTATCCACAAATGATATCTAAGGCAAGGCCAACTACTCTAATATCCCATTCAGTAGTTGTGAACTCGATCTCTTGCTGAGAGCATCTAACTCCACGTTCCTTTTCCAAGGATTATAGACTATCATGAAGTCATAGTCCTGGATAAACTCTAGCCAATGCCTATATCTCAGGTTTTTTATCATTCTAAGAAATGATATACTTGAGACTATTGTGGTCATAGTATATGATAAATTATTCACCCATATGGTATTGTCGCTACATCTCTAGTGCGAAGAATACTGCTGCCAACTCAAGGTCATGATTTGCATAGTTCTACTCATGTGGTATCAATTATCATGAGCCATAAGAAATCACTACATTCCCTTGTATCGAGACACAACCAAGCCTAGTTACTGATGCATCATAGTACAACACGTAGTCGGTTCCCTCCTTTGGAAACCTCAAGATAGGAGCACTCATCAAGCTCTACCTCAGTTTTTGAACGCTATGATGGAATCTTTCTATCCACAAGAAGTGTTTTCCCTTATTCTTCAATGCTTTCATTGGTGCTTCAACTTTGGAGAATTCAGGTAAAAATATTTTATATTACTCATCCAACCCAAGGAAACTAAGTACCTTGATAATCCTCTTGGGTGGATCCCAAGCAAGCACTACCTTGATCTTTGTTGGATCCACCACAACTCCAACCTATGAGATGAAAAGTCTCAAGAAGTGGTCCTTTCATATCCAAAACTCACACTTTAAGATCCTTCCATAAAGATGGTTCTCTTTGAGTGTGTCCCAATCCATCCTCTGTTGTATCGTATGGTCCTACATAGAAGGTGAATACACTAAGATTTCATCAATGAAGACCACTACAAACTAGTCAAAGTATGGCTGGATGATTCTTTCCATGACTTAAATGAACACTATTGGGGTGTTTTTCATGCCAAAAAGCATCATTATGTACTCGTAGTGGCTGTAGTGACATCTAAAAGTTGTCTTCAAGATATCCTCATCTTGCACTTGACGATGGTGATATCCTGATCTGAGTTCTATCATTGAGAACCATCTCACTCCCTTCAGTTGATCGAAGAGGTCATAAATCCTTCGTAGAGGATACTTTTTCTTCATAGTCACCAAGTTCAAGTGTCGGAAGTCCATGCATATCCTCAAGATTCCATATTCCCTCTTAGCAAACAACACTGGGACTACCCATGGTGAAACTCATGGTTTTAAAAACTACTTCCTCTGCAAGTCCTCCATCTGTTCCCTCACCTCACAAATCTCTATAGGATCCATCCAATATTAAGTTGAAGATATCAGTGTTGTCCTAGGGTACATATCAATGTATAAGTATACCACTCTATGAGCAGGTAGTCCTGAATCATCTTCAGGAAAGACATCCTTGTACTCGTACACCACTACAATAATCTATGGACTCATCTCATCCACTACACTAAGGGTCATTATATCCAACTGATGAGTAATCAGATGCACCCTCCTATGTGATAGTCCATCATGTGATGATCTATTTTCCTTGTTTATAACAAAGGAAAATATGATTCTATATCTACGGACACACCACACTATGCACCTAAAATAGTCAATCTGAGCATGGACTGTTGATAACTAGTTCATACCCATGATGATGTCGTATGGACCCGATGCCACTACTAGGAGATCCCAGCTGAAGCTCTCACCTCCAAGAGTAAGCTCATAGTGATGAAACCAGTTTGAAATCATCAAATTCCCTCCCATAAGAGTCTTTAACTGTAAGGATCGAACCAATGGCTCCACCGAAATCTTCGAGGTTCGTACAAGATCTGTGGAATGAAAGGAGTGACTAGTACCTGTGACTATACGAACTGTATATATGGTGTAGAATACACATATCATACTTCTAATAATCTCTAGGGTGTCATGGTGGTAGGCCTCCATCACCTGAAGCTAGCCTCTCTTATTTCCACTGGCTCCTGGAGCCTGTGGTGGACCACCTGGGGGTGGTGGTGGTAGAACCTCAAATCTCAGTCCACCACCTACTGCTCTTCCCACTCCCCTTCTACATCCTCCACCCTAGGGACCACCTCAGTCAAATCTCCACTACTATCTTGGAATCCCTTTGACCGTATGCTAATTATCTGTGGGGCAGGTCGGGTAGTCATGAGCCATGTGTCCCAGCCCTCCATACGAGTAGCACGCCCTACTCTTATTTTGAATCCCACTACCCTAATGGCCCCGTACCACCAACCCTATGTCTTGGGGTTGTCCTTCATATGGTCTGGCTCACTTGGACCTCTACGTCAATAGTCAGCTGCCCACCATGTATGACTCAGCCACCTCTCGCACAGTGGTGGCTCCCACAGTTGGTGTCTACTCTGCGAGGAATCTCTTCACTAGTAGAGCTCACTCCAGCACTCCATACTCTGTAGGGATGCTGAGGGAAATCATTGATGCCCTGATATCTTGACAAGCCCCTACTCAAAGGTCCAAGCCCTGATGAAAGGGTCCTGTACCATATCCGTAGTGTAATGGGAGAGGTCTGTAAAGCTCACAGAGTACTCATCCACTGTTAGGCTTCCCTCTTATAAGTGAAGAAGCATTTTTATGCACACTAATCACAAATCCACAGGGAATAATTCCTCCATGAAAAGTCTCTCAAAGTCAGAATAAGTGAGGGGAACCTCTTCAAGAGTCCGGATGGTCAAAATCCACCATCTCCCCATCGAGCCCTACTGAAGGCTCGCTGCTAGAACCAGCATCTGGTCAAGTTGAATCCTCACTATGTGAATGACACATGTCACTACCTCCATCCAATCCTCAGCGACTTGAGGATCTATCTCACCCTTAATCTTGGTAGGTCTCGTTCACTAGAACTCATGCAAGGCATTGAGCCTACGTGTATCCTCTATCGATAGCACTTGTAGTAACTACTAACCAACAGGTGGTGGTATCATTGGGACACCACCTGAAGGTCCTATCATAGGAAACAGTCCATGTACCAAAGCCTCATCTCTCTATGGACCATCCTCATGGTCATGAACTAGAATCCTAGATGGCTATCTGTGTGGGGTAATTCTGAAAGAGATCAAGATGAACTATAGTATATATATTATACCTGTTTAGATGAATTTGACTCAAAAAGATTATAAAACCACTCAAAGGAGCATGAAACCAGTGTTTTCAAGTACCGGGTCCTAAAATAGAATTTAGGGTCCTGGTGTATGAATATGTCAGCCGCCGCACCAACACTGCACTCCCGGGCCTAAATTCCGAACTCAAAACACTTAACATTGTTGCCACATCAAAATGTATACGCTTAGTTATATGGTAGAACTGACCCCCTATGATACCACTTTCTCATGACCCATCCCTCAGGGCCCTTGTCATGACTACACCAGTAACACCTTTTATAACCCTAGGGTTGGTGACTAGCACTGAATATGAATATCCCAAAAAGGGAAAGTATTTTCCTTTAAACCTGTACAAATGAACAAAGATCAAACTGCGGAAAGGAAATCACTAAGTAAACCACAAATGATATTGAAAAAACTACTAGAAGTACATTAAAAACTGAAAAAGAAAAAGGGTCTAGAATTTAAGCCCAAAACCAGAAAGGAAAGTAAAACTTCCAAGGTCTGTCTGCTCAAAACCTACCAGAAGGGTAGATAGGGGGTATCCGTCTATAGTTTTAGAAGCATTTCCCATATGTCCTATCTCACTGATCACCACCTGGTCTCGTTCCCCCAAGGTATTCATCTAAGCATCAGTCACCTGCAAGGGAAAAAACACGTGTGGGAGAAGCCTATGTATGGGTGAGTAACACAATACTTAGTAGGGACCCCCAACCAAAAAGCAATACCATAATGAAATATCAAAAATCAAAGACATCTCCACTAGGTATAAATCAATGTATAAGAATTAGAATTATTAGTCATAAACATGAACATTCGTACTACTGAGGGATTCATCATCTAGGCATACTCATCACCTCGGCATGCTGGATCACTGAGACCCGCACGTCTACGGGGGCAGCTGGATCACTTAGACCTGCTCATATCTGGGCCAGCTGGATCATTATGACCCGCTCATCTCTTGGGCCAGCTAGATCACTTAGACAAACTCTTCTCTAGGATAGCTGGATCAGAAAGAACCACTCGTCTTATGGGCCAGCTGGATCACTTAGTCCCACTCATCTCTTTTCCATTTGGATCACTAAGACACACTCATCATATCCTTCGTATCACAGCCAGCTATAGGATTTCTTCTCTCCAGTGTGCTTGATTCTAAGATAATCTATTCCTCAATCCATCTTTCATATCTCTACTGTCACCAAATCTCACTTAGATTATTCCCAAAGTACCGTCTCTCTAATAAGGTCCCAATGCTGCAAAAGATGCATCATTTGGATGTTTAGTACGAAAGATAATGGAATTTTATTAAATAATGTCTAGTCTTGTCTGAGCCCAGTCCGACCTGATCAGACCTACCCAACCAACCTGGCTAGTGGGTCCCACCTGACCTGACCTGGTTCGTCTAACGTGACCTGACCTAGTGGGATGCACCCACGATCGAACCAGGATGGGTCCAACATGGCCCAATGGGCCTGGCCAAGAGACCAGGCTGTCCCAGGTCAGTCCAAAACCAATCGGGTCGGGTCAAGTCAGCAAAATAATGCCAGGTCATGCGGGACCCCAGATTTGGGTTGTTTGGGTCAGTCTAACCAGGTCGGACTGTGCCCAAACACAACCGACCCCTGTTTACTAAAACATCAACATCTTTTAGACTGGGTATCTAATTGACGTGTCTTCTATGGAGTTGGGACCCTTGTGGTGAGACGTTTCTTTGGGAATACTCTAAGTAAGATTTTGTGATAGTCGGGATACAACTGATGGATTGAGGATTCGATTCTCCCTAAATCAAGCACACTGAAGTGTGGAAATACTATGGATGGCTATGACGCGAAGGATAAGATGAGTGGGTCTTAGTTATCCAGATGTCTAGAAGATGAGTGGGTATTAGTGATCCAATTATCCTAGAGGTGAGTAGGTCTAAGTGATCCAGCTGGCCCAAGAGACGAGTGGGTCTTAGTGATCTATCTGGCCCATAGATGAGTGAGTATAAGTGATCCAGCTGGCCTAAGAGATTAACATGTCTTAGTGATCTTGATGTCCCATAGATGAGCAGGACTATGTGATCCAAATAGCCCTACAGATGAGCGAGTCGCAGTGATACTGGTGTCCCAAGTGATGAGAAGGCCCTAATAATGAATCACTTAGTAGTTTGAATGATCATCTTTATGACTGCTTATTCTACTTCTTGTACTTTGAGTTATACTTGGTGTGAGATGTCTTTGCCATGTTATCTTATTTTTTGTTCACGCTTTGTGGTATTTCCTTTTTGGTTTTTAGTCCCTAATTAGTATTGTTTTACTCACTCCTACTTAGGCTTCTCCAACACATGTCATGTCCAATGCACATGATCGATGTTTCGATAGAGACCTTGGTGGACCAGTACCAGGTGGTGCTCAGTGAAATGGGATAGACGGGACACACTTCTATGACTACAGATGGTTAACCTCCATCTACACTTTAGGAAGGGTTTGAGAAGATAGACCATGGAACTTGAACATTCTTTTGTGGTTTTGGAATTGTATTCTGGACCCTTTTACTTTTTAGTTTGTACATTACTTCTAGTAGTTGTCTCAATGATAGTTGTGGTTTACTTAGTGTTTACCTTTCCACAGTTTGAGCTTTGTGCATGTGTACAAGTTTAAAGGAAAATACCTTCCCCTTTTGGGATATGCCTATTTGGTGCTAGTCTCTATCCCCTAGCCTATGGATGGTGGGTTTGGTGTAGTCACAGTATAGGCCTCAGGGGATGGGTCATGACACTCATATAAACACTAGTTAAGATTAAATATAAAATTAGTAGTTTTTTTTGTTTAAAAACAAACGAATTTTAAGTATTTGGAAAGAATGAAAAAACCCACACAAAAGAATAAAATATAGTGTTTATACTTAATCTAAGACATAATCCCCTTAACTTGTAAATCACCCACTTCCAAGAATATTATATAACTGTAATATAATCCACAACCTAGATCTGATATCCAAGGAACAACTTATAAGCTATCTAGGCCACACAGGGACCTCCTCCAAAATTACCATGGGAATAAAAAATTCATAGGACACATAGGGACCTCTTCCATATACATGTGGGTATGTAGGTAAAAAGAGATAGAAGAGAATATATAGTATTCTCTAATTCTAGAATAGGAGAAAACATGTATTGAAAAATAGAGAAACAACACACTTCTTGAATATAAAAGAAAACTACATATAGAGAAATAAATAACATATAGAAAAGTTAATGTGGCTCATTCTGATGTTCTCTAGATACTCGAGTGTCCTAAAAAGTGTAAAGGTGAGGATTTTTAACTATATCTTAGAAATTCAAAATAAAATAGAGCATCACAATGTTTGTATTCTATATATGACAGAAAGGAACTTGATCTTCAATGAGTTCCACTCATTCATAATTGAAATTAATTTGGAAGGAAACATGTAAGTTCTATCATGATTATCATTTTAGTATTCAGAAAATTGTGTATATAGTTCTTTATTATGCATGGTCCATGCATGAGGGAGTATTCTGAGAATATAAAGCACTACATGAAAGAGTGTCTATTAATCATAGATATCTTTTGTATCCTCATAGTGAACTCTGAATCCTTATTCAATGCATTCATGTGATAGTTTAATGAATAAACATTAAATAATCCCCTTTCATTAGTTATAATGAAATATCCCTTATAAGTATTTAATTCAAATAAAGAAGAAGAAAAAATGATTGCACTCATGGTGGCATGACAACTATGGTGGAAATATATCTCTTGTGGAAGGATATCCTGGAGGAAAGAAATATCTTGCATCAATATATCCCTAGCAATATAACATATCTGGCAACAATACATATCTAGTGTAAAGACATATCTATGGAATGATATATCTGGCAGCAAGATATCTATGGTTGTAAAATATTATGGTGGCAATAAATCTATGATTGTATGACAACTCTTGCTAAAAGACATCCTTTCATCAAGACATCTCTTATGGAAACACATATTTGGTGAAAATAAATCTATGGCATTGAATCATTTGAACTAATATTCACTCAGGATGGTGGTAAATCAAGCCAGAAGTTATTCAAATGAACTAATGGTGACTCATGATAGTGGTGAGTCATGTCTGGTAGTGAGTTATTTTCAACTAATGATGACTCATGTTGGTGGTGGTTCATGTATATCTATGCTTTATTTTAAACTAACGGTGACTTATGATGGAAATGATTCATGTTTGGTAGTGAGTTTTTATAAACCAATGCAAACTAATTCTACCAATTAACAAAAGTTTTATCAAAATTACATAAAAAGTTAAATTCTATCATAAAACATAAAATCAATTAGAAACATAGTAAACATTATTTGTGAGCATTAAAATAATGAGGTTCCAATGACTATTATATTGTAAAAATTCATATATTGTATTGGGTTCACTCTCCATTACATCATATTCTTAGTTAGTTTCACTCCCAAGACTATCATAGTTGAAAGAATCTCTTATTGAACTAGGTTTACTACCCATTCAAACTATTATTATCTTACGAGATATCAATTTTACCCAATGCATTGGTGGGATAATTAACTATGATCCCACATATAACATAATTAAAAAAATATATAAGTTTTATATGATATCACAAAAAAAATAATTATTTCTTCATAGAATAACCCATGGAAAAGAAATTGGTTTCATAAAGATAGGATTATAACTTAATGAACCTATAGGAATGAAACGAGTTTTATAGAATCTTCCTTAAAACATCATCATCTTAATTCATCCAAAGAATTAAAGTGGATGGTATCATAATAGAATATCTCTAAAGAATCATAAGAAACATTGAATTATGTTGATATAAATTAAAATTACCTTTAATAGATTATTTGTAAATTTCTTTTATAATAGGGGAAATTTCGTTTTCCATAAGTATATTTAAAACTAAAAAATTCCAGAATACTGAGAAAATTATTATTTTTGAAAATAACAATGGAAAATTAAAAATGATTCCTCAAATGAAATAATAGTTAATATGGTGGTAAATTAAATTCATGTTGTATACATTAAAAATAATATTCCATTAAATTTTTTTTAAATATATTAAAAAAATAATTCAATTTTCTTACAAGGAATCCTTTTAAAAAATAAAATAATGAAAAATTTGTTCAAAAATGACTTTTCACAATCATTTGAGAGTTTAAAATGAAATTTTGGATTCACCTTGGAAAATATTTTCATGGAAGAAAAATATTCTCATACTAAAATAAGAAATATGGTCGATTTTGATTAAAAAACATTCTTTTGTTCTTCGGTTTTCATTGAGAAAAAATATTGGAAAAAGCATTAAAACTATATAGATAAATATATTTAAATAAAATATTTGGTTTTTTATATATTAATATCATATAATCCATGAAAAGGTTTTTCAATCATAAATAATCCTAATTAAAAATAAGATTGCAACATAAACCATTTCCACTTTAGAAGAATTTGAATCATAAAATTCATTAAATAAATTACTTCAAATAGAAAATTAAATACCATTATTAGAAATATATTCAAGATATAATATAAGAAAAGGGTAGTTTATAAACTATATAAATAAAAGTAGTTTTATAACATTAAACATGTGTCAAAGAAACAATATTGAGACAAAGAACCCTTATAGTTTTGGTAATATCTAAATCAATACCTCATAAAAGAGAGAAACTTGGATGTATTTACAAATACATATAATATTCATTAAAATTTATCATAAAATATATTGAAATTTTTTATATACACCACACAAAATAAATACAGGTTGAATATGGTATATGTATCATAGAAATAAAAGTGAGACATGAAACCCTTACCTCAAGTCTTGTTTTGATTTCTACTTTTTAAATAATCATGTATATTAAATATATATTTATTATAAATATATTTAAAAACCGTACTGATACATATATTAATATATATTATTACTTTATAATTTCTAGTTACCCTTTTGTCAATAATTCTTCATTAAAATGAAAATTCGGGTGAGAACAAATCTGTTTTCCCATGCATGTTTCAGTTCAACGATTCAAATCCTTACACCATGGTCATGGATTCAATATATATATAAACATAATAATATCATTATTATCATATTTATTCTTCATATACACTTTTATAACCATATATATAATGTTTTTATGAAAAATGACATACATTACTACATACAGAAGGTAGTCTGTTTGTACACATGAGTGAGGTTTCCACTTTTCGATGGATGAAATGAAATAATGAAAAATAATAATCAACCATTATATAATGATAATTATATTATAAATATAATATATATATATATTCATTTAATCTAATTTTTTTACCATCCATGTAACTACTAAATGAAAAATGAACCACATCACTTCATGGAGGTGGTAGTCCACACGTATGCACGAGTGAAATTATCATTTTCTAATGGATGGTAATGAGATATAAAATGGACATAAAATTAACCTAAAAACATATAATTATAATAAATATCTTTATTATATCATTTTATCATGTTTATTTAACATTTTGATGAGTTTTAAGAAGAAAGAAAATTAAAAAAGGTCAGTATGAACATAAACCTCTTCTTTGGTTATCATCCTTTGAAAAGCACCTTAAGGCTTCTTGGATGGGTCTTTAGAAAATACTAGAACCTAAAGGTCATGTATAAGATTTTTGGAGATACTTTTATCATATATTTCATATATAAAGGGCTCAATTGGTGTATGTAAGATAGGACATGAGGTTTCCTTTTATATGAGAGGTGGCTGGAAATCTTGAAAATACATGAAATATTAATATATAATATGTTCCTAACTCATGTAAAATGGATTCAAAGTAACATGTATTATATTATAAGGATTCCAAGGTTTGAAAAATTCAACAAATAAAGTTTATACAAGTTTTTAGGTATTTTAATCCTTATCTCTTAGTTTGACCCCCTCACTAAACATTTTAACCATAACTATGGTAATTAAATTTTCAATATCCAAGGGACATGAAAGTAATTTTAAAAAATTCCAAGTGGAACATACAAGGACCATTAATTATAGAATAAAATATTTCCCATAAAATTGAATTATTATTATATTTTTAAAATTATATAATGATTCAAAAATAATTTTTGAACCTTAAAAATCGATTAATGTCATTTTCATGAATATTAAAATATTTTGTATTTAAAAGAATCAATTTCACAATAGAATTAGAATATAAATACTTTTACCTTAAAAAATACTTTATAATTTTCCATAAAAATATTATAACACCATTATTCATCCAAAACTTATTAATTTTCATGTTTTTAAAATTATTTACATGATTTTTTCTACATATAGATTCAGCACTACATCGACGTTGTGTGAACATTCTATATAATTATACCCCAAATAAAAATTTTAAAAAAAATTAAAATAATAAATATAGTTTTTTATTCATCAATCTTATTACCTACTTTCATTCGTATATCAATTTTAACTATATCAATATTATGAAATCTAAATAAGTGAAAGAGAGTGATAGTTTTTAATTCCTCTAAAGTAAAAAATAATATAATGGTTGTAATCAAATAAAGTGGAAAAAATATTATATGTTAGAATATAGTAGTTTTATGGTCGAATTAAACTCATAAAATAAAATAAATTTCCATGTTTGAGAGATTTAGAGACCTTATCCCATATTTTTAACCTTGATTAACCTTTTTATTATCACTATGATATCCTTTTACCATGGTTACTATTAATTATGACCAAAAATGAATTTGGCATCATTAATAAATTTTAAATTCATGATTAAAAATATTAAATAAATTTTAAAATATTAAATTTCATAATTGCTAAAAATTAGTTTTAATATAAGTTAAATGTAATGAAAAATGTGCTTTTAGAAAAATTCCCCATCTAAGCATAACAAGACTTTTCACTAAAAATGTATAATTTTGATTCACATGGAATTAATTGGATTATGTTTAGTAAAATGAGAATAATTTTACATTAAATTCAATAAAAAAATTTGAATTTTTAAATAATTGCCATGAAATTGTTGTTTTTATAAAAATTAGTATTTTTCATTGTTCTCCCAAAAAATAACCTTTTTTGAAAAATCTCAAAATTTTATGTTAAGATTATTTTGATATAATCATTTAAATAATTATGTTAATATTATAATATAAATTTTATTTATTTTATATATTTAACTTTTAAATTAAAATAAAAAATCTATTTACAAAATCGATTTTATAGAAAACAACCCTTTAACTATTCCTAACCTTATATGATTTCATTTTTATCATTTAAAATTTAGTACTTATTATCTAAACACTAGTAAATAAAATCGATTAAGGAAGCATTTTTAGAATATATTTCATAATATTTTCACTCCAATTAAATCCGTCCAAACTAATTGTTAGGTTATAATAGCCATATTTAAATAATAATATTTCTATATTATATCACAGTTTATTTAAGATCGGCAATGCATATGGCACATGATATTGAGAATAGTATTAATTTAAAATAAAATAAATTATAAAATATTTGAGAGTTATATTATACCCCCTTAAAAAATTTACAGTTACGATTTTATCTTTTGGTTTATAAAAAAGGGGTTAAAACATTTTCAAAATCAATTATAAGTTGTGTAAGATAAATATATATAAGTTGCATAAAATACCTTTCAATCCACATTTATTACATTTCATTTTGAAAATGAATTTATTTTCAATTTATAAATAGAAAACTTGTTATTTCAAAAATATTTACTAAACTGTTCACTTATCATTGTGAGACTCATACATGTAAATGAGTTTCATAAATAACATCTTTATAGATAATGAAAATTTCCATCATAGGACTTAATATACTAATATTCCTTTTACATCAGTTGGAGGAATTATTTTTCCATAGATATATAGAGTTTTATATAATATAATTATTTAATTTCATCCCATAATTTCATCCTTAAATTGTTCTTCAATAATTTTTCCACATCTACTTCATATCATAAGATAAATTAACATGATAAAATGTTCATGCCTAAAGCACTGAATTTATCATTTAATGTATGAAAAGATCTATAAAATGATGAAAAAGTATTTCTCATGTTTTTACTAACTAAACGAAATTAAAATTGTTATCACATTGAAATATAATATCCCATATGAATAATATTTTATATATGAATTTCAAAAACCTCAATAATAACACACAAAGTTCAACTTAAATCATTCTATAAATAATTAACCTCAATACTCCTCCAAAATATGCCTAACCAAATTCAAAACCCAGCTTCATAAACATTTTATCACTTATTATTCCAAGATAAACATAAAATGTGTCCTTAAATAACATTAATTACTCATAAAGAAACATATAATAAATGTATATACACAAATCATATATTTTTCAAAATACAATAATCATTTCAAAAAAACATAAATTGAAATAAAACCTGAAAACATTATATGTTTCAACATGTTAATTCTATATTTATTCTTTATATAAATTTCAATCCTATAAAATAATTTCTTACCTAAATCATATAATTTTACCAATATGGTGAACTTATAAAAAACAATTAATCAAGTTCTCACCAAATAACTTTTCAATATCATATATTTCTAAAATATAATAACCCTTTATTCCCATTAAAAAAATTACATCATCACCATAGAAGGTATTAACCTTAATGGTTATATTTTTTTTTAAGTTATGTACCCAATAACATTATTCCTAAATAAATTCACACTAAATCACACATAAACCGAAGAGTTATATATAACTTAATTTTATTTTAAAACCCAATATACATTTCCTAAAATTTCACCAATCATCATTAAATCCTATAACATAGAACATAAAATGGGTATATATTCCTTTAATATTATTAACATACATAAAATTATAAACCCATAATTGTATCCTTAAATCTTAAATTATCTTTATCTGATCACTTCTGAACTTCTAATTTAATCTAAACCCTTCTCCAATAGAAATTGAGACATCTTCAGACCCGTGCATCTAGATCTGATGCTAAAAACACTTTCTTTATATACTAGATTTGATAAAAAATGAATCAAAAGAAATATTTACCATCCTTAATTAAAATATAAAGATACAAAATTGTTTTATGTACATATTCAAGACCTTTTTGGTTTATATTTTTAGAGAATTATGAAAAACCATTTATGAAACAAAAATAAATTCTTTCTCCTCAATTGAGTATTTTTCCCATTCTACCCAAATTTTTGTCTTTGAGATATATATTTCAACATCTTTCACAAGATTCTCCACACTTGATATCCATTAAGGTAAATATTACATAATATCATTCTTCATAACCTAGGTATTAGTAAACATAATAAATTCCGAGATTATATGGTCAGTAAGGGTATTCATGGGAGATATCAATCCATAATCTTAAATAATTATAAGATATGTTTAAGGGTATATATTGTGACTACAACTTATGAAAATCACACCTAATCATTCAAGATAATTAATCACAAGACATATCATAACTACATATTATAATAAAAGAAATAAATCATGTGAGTTTGGAATCATTAATAATCAATAATGTTTGATGAGAACATATCATAATAATAAGACATAAATTCATGGAATACACATAAGAATAAAAAATAATTTCTTCACTTAAGGATCCGTGATAAGACTATAATAATTTAAAACCTACCACATTTTATTGGTTTCCCTCAACATTTTATTATTTTATTAGTCAAGGTTCACTCACAAGATTATCAAAGTTGACAAATTTCCTTATTAAAAAAATTTCAATCACCATTCCATCTCATATTACCTCATTAGATATCAATATTTACCCAATGAATTGAAGATACATATATATAATTATAGGACCACCCATTAAATATATAAAACCATACATAATTGTTCTAAAAGATAACAAAAACATTCATCATTTCATCATAGAATAACCTATGTAAAATAAATGGGTTTATAAAGATTTCATCATAACAAAATTAACTAGTGGGAAAGAAAATAGTTTTATAAGGTAATCATTAGAAAATCACCATAATAATTCATCTGGAGAAAAAATTTGGATGGTTTCATAATATTATATCCACATTGAACCATAATAACATATAAATTTTTTTACAAAGATTAAAAATACATTTAAAAGATTATATGAAAATTTATTATAAAAAGGGGAAATAACTTTTTCCTTCATCATGTTTAAAAGTAAAAATTTCTGCAATATTGAGAAAAATATTTTCTTTGAAAGTAAATATGGAAAATTGTAATGTAATCATAAAATCAAAGAGTATTATTGATACTAAGAAAAATAATTGATGTTGTATACATTGAAAGGAAAATTCCTTTCACCCTTTTGCAATGAAAGTTAAAAACACACCATTCGGTAAAATTTGAATAGATTTGATTTAAAAAAAACAATTTAAATTAAAATATAGTTGAAAATAACTTAAAAATTAATTAGATAATATAATATAACATTATTTAATCAGGTTATAAAATATCAACATGGAAGAAAAATATTATTTACCCACAAGAAAAAATAAGATTGGTTTTGAATAAAAAAATATTCTTTCAGTCTATCAATAACATAAAGAAGAAAAGTTAGAATAAAAAAATGGAAATTTAAAAAATAATAGTAAGATAAGAAAATATGTGGGGTTTAATATAGGAATATAAAATAATTCCCCAATGTATATTCATTTATAAAAAAATCTGAATAAAAACGAGATTACAACATAAACCCTTACCGCTTTAATAACTTTTGAATAATAATCCCTTTGAAAGAAATAACTTTATAAGGAACTTTAAATACCATTTATATAAATGTATTAATTTTATAATATATTAAAGTGGTATTATATACACTATATAAACAAAAATAGGTGCATGGTAAGAAACATGTCTCCATGAAATAATATTGAGACAAAGAACACTTATATATTTGTTAATCTCTAAATCAGAAACTCATAAAATAGAAAACCATAGTTGATTTTTTTAAATCAATATAAAATTAATTAAAATAATAATAAAAGGCATTTATTGGTAGTATATACCCAACACTAAATAAATAAGCGGTGAATACAGCTTATGTCTCACGGAAATAAAAGGGAGACAATAAGCCCTTACCTCAAGTCTTGTTTTTATTTATACAAGTCTAATCCTCTTGTATAATAAAAATACATTTATTATAAATACATTAAATAAAAATATTAATACATATATAACAACAATCATTCCTTTATAATTTCTAATTACCCTTTTGTTAATAATTTCTCATTATAATAAACATTCAAGTGAGAACCGGGCCATTTTCCATACATGTTTTGATTCAACGGTTCTATTCCTTGAACATTGTTCATGGTTTCATCATTTAGAACATTTTAGTTATATAATAATTATCGTATTTATTTATTATATAAACTTCATAACCATTCATATATGGTGGGGATAAAAAATGACTTACATCACATCATGGAGATGGTAGTTTTCACGTACTCTTGAGTGATGTTTCCACCTTCCCACAGATAAAATAAAAAAAATAAACCTTTATATAATAAAAATTATATTATATATATAATATATATTCATTTAATATATCATTTTTTCCATATAAGTAAATAATAAATGAAAAATGGATCACATCACTTTATAGAGGTAGTAGTCCACACCTACGCGTGAGCAATGTTATCATTTTCCAATGGATGGGAAGAAGATAGAAAATGGAAATAACATTAATATACAAGTACCTCAGTTAGTAAATATATTTATTAAATAATTTTTATATGATTATAGAACATTTTTAGTATGTTTAAGAATAAATAACTTTAAAAGGGTTGGTAAGAAAATATTCTTCTTCTTTTGGTACCTTCTGTTCAAAAAACATTAAGGATTATATGATGAATATTTTTGATATACTATAACCTCAAGGTCATGGATAAGTATTTTTAGAGAGTATATAGGTAGATATTGGTTGATTTAAAGAGCTCATGTGATTTGTATAAGATATGAAATAATGTTCTTTTTTATAAGTGTGGTCAGTGATAATCTTATAAATACATGAAGTTCTAAAATATAATATGGGTAAGAATCCAAAAAATTGAATCCAATGTGGCATAAATTAAAAGATAAGAAGGCTAAGTTATAAAAAAATTCAACAAGTAAGGTTTATAGATGTTTAATTGTCATTTTAAACCTTATATCATAGTTTAAAATCCTCTTTAATCCTTTTATCCATAACCGTGGTAACAAATATTTCAATAACCAAGGAATGTGAAAGTAATTTAAAAAAATAGTGTAATATACATATAAAATTCATTATAAAATTGAAAATTTATAATCAAATTGAGTTATTATATGATTTTTATGATTTTATAATGATGTGATAATAATTTTTAAACATTACATATCATTTAGTCTTTTCTATGACTACTTATGTATTGTATATTTAATGTTGTAAATATAAAAATTAAATTAAAATATAAATAATTTCAAAACAAAAAAATAATTAATAAATATCGACTAAAATCACTAAACACCATAATTAATCCAAATCATACTATTTTAATGTTTTAAAATCATTTACTTGATTTTTTCTAGTGTTTTCACAAGAGTTGCATCAAGATTGTGTAATCATTTTAGGTAATTATACCTTCAATAATAATTAAAAATAAATTACTATCATAAATATAGTTTATTATTCATAAATTATATTTTCTTGATTCTTTAATATATTATCTTTGTCTATATATATTTTGTTAAAACATAATAAGTGTGAGGGAGTGATATTTTTTAATTACTCATAACTTAAAATAATATAAAGGTTTTAGTCAAAGTAAAGGGTAAACTGACATATTTTATAGGTTAGTATGGTTATGGTATAATTATAATTACAAAATAAAATAAATACATGTGTTCTAGATATTTTCAGACCTTGTCCTATAGTTTCAACAAGGATTAAACCATTTTTTCCTTTACCATGGAGATAAAATTTTACCATGGTTACTATTAATTATAACCTAAAATGAAATTGAAATAATAGTTAAATTTGAACCTAATAATTCAAAATATAAAATAAATTTTAAAATATTCAATTTTATAGGTGGTTAAAATTAATTTTATCAAACTACACAAAACATAATGAAAAATAGTTTTTAGAAAAATTCCTTTTTAAGAATAAAAGGATTTTACACCAAAATCAACTATAATGTTGATACCCCTAAAATTAACTACATTCTATTTAATAAAAAAGGGCTAATATTACATTACAACTATTAAAAAAATAATTGTATTTTTTAAATACTTTAAAAGAAATGAAATTTTTTATAAAAAATCAGTAATTTTAACTATTCATCCATAAATTTGCCTTTTCAGAAAAATATAAAAAAATCATCTTAATATTATTTTGACATAATTATTTTGAATTTTTTTGTATTTTATCAAATAAAATATCTAAAATTTATACATTAATATTTTAAATGAAAATAACAAATATACAATAAATCTTTATATATATAAAAATGGCCCTTTAAATGTTCTCAACCATATATGATTTCAATAGTATCATTCAAAAAAAATTCACTTATTTATTAATAACTAATAAAAAAATTTGAATAAGAAATTTTTTTAAATATATATTTAATAATGTGGTTACTCTTATTCATATATTCAAAACTAATTTCTAAGTCATAACAGTCGTATTTATATAATACGATTTTAAAATTAAATCAAGGTTCATTTAAGGTTAGTGTTGCGTGATATACACACTATACAACATAGTATTTATTTAAAATAAAATATATTCTAAAACACTTGGGTATTATAATAACAAATAATAATAATATTTTGAATGTGATTTCAATACTTTTAAAGGCTTAACATATTAAGTTACTATGTTTGACATATTTAATTTCCTTTATTGTAAATTATCATAAAAATATAAATAAAATAACCAAATGATTTATTTTATAGAATATTAATATAATAAAAATTATCTAAAGTACGAAATTTTATTTCTATTTTAGTTCTATAATTAATAAAAATAATATATTAACCAAATTATGCATGTGATTTTTTCTTTCTCCTCTTTCTGTATGATTTTTCAAAATAATATTTAATGAATAGTTTACATGATATTACAAACTTTTTTATTCTATATTGTTATATTTAACTTATATACTTAGATAAATATAAATAATGATAAAAATTAACATGAATATATAAAAATATAAGTCACATGCCCCCTTCTTAGAAGGAAGATTCTTTGTACATACAATGTAAAAAACAGAAGAAATATGGTTGTTTCAATAGGATTAAACTTACAAAATAGATTCAAATGATTTTATGGAGACTCATTAGACTCAAAAAAATTGGTTTGGAATGCCCTAAATCAAGGATAAGAATAAAAATTAATAAGGTAAGGAATTACTCTATTGTTTAAAGAATAAAAAATGGTCATACATATATCATTAGAAACTATATTAGTAAACCAAATTTATTTCACATTAAATTATATTTCTATTTAATTTTATTTATATGAATCATTTTTGTAAGAACCCAGTTTTTATTCTTAAGGTACGGGTTTCTTCTTTTCCTTTTTCATTATTTGTTTTTAAGAAAACAAGGGAAATGTGGGAAAAATCCCAAATTTATGGGTACACATCGTGATCTTTTGTACACAAGCTGTGTACTTTGGCCATGTGGGATGAGAATATAGGGCATGTAGGATTGTAGGTGATTAAGGGTGTAAAAACTAACTACACACCATGTACTTAGTAATACATTTCGTGTAATCTGTCATCAGGTGAATAGTATGGTCATAGGAGTAGCCACCAGAGGAATGATTGTACACACCATGTATTTAGTATTACACACTATGTAATCAGTCGGCAGATGAACAGTAAGGCGGTGGAGAGTTTCCACCAATAAAAATTTAAAAAGAAAGTACACGTCGTGTACTTGAGAGTACACGTCGTGTAGTTATGTTTCTTTTTTAAAAATGGGCGGAAGCCTCCTCATTCGGAAGAGGAGGCTGAAAACTCCTTAGAATCCCATGAGAGGAGGCTGAGGCTTGGAGGAGCTCTTGAATGCTCGTCGAGATCCCGATTCTTCCACCAACGATATCGTTTAGACCACGTGGGTAAGGGTTTCCCTCTCCTTGAGTATTTCCTTCCAATTTTGTCCTGAAAGGAAGATATTTGGGTTTGATTGGGTAAATGTTTATCCTAGATCTACATCGTTCTCGGTTGATTCGGGAGGCTTCGTTCACGTATATTGATCAGAGGAGATCGAGGTAGGTGGTCTAGTGTTTATTTCCAACTTTCGAGTTGATTTTATGTACTGTTGTGCTACATGCCCATGTTTGGGGTATCGAATGGCTGAGGCTTTGACTGTTAAGATATCTAGAATTTCATAGGTAATTTGATGAACAATTATAAACTGTTGTTTGGGATCGTTACCTTGATCCAGGGCCACCATGTGGGTGAGTTTACCTTGTTTAGCTGTTTGGACAGGATACTCATTGGTATACCGTGATTTTATCATGTTTTGAGTTTTCATGAGAGGAAACATATATAAATTTCGTGTTTATGTGTTGTTCTTGGCCCATTTACTTGCTTTTCTTCTGTTTAGCCTAGGGTCAAGGTTCTGTTAAGCCTAAGGGAAATGTTTTGATTAGCCTAAGGGAAATGTTTCTTATGCCTGATGGTAGTGTTTTTTTAGCCTGAGGTAAAGGTTTTGTTAAGCATGAGGGAAACGTTTTTTATGCCTGAGGGAAGTATATTCTGTGCCTACGGGAAATATCTCGTATGACAGATGGAAATATTCATTATGCTTAAGGGCAATCACTTGATAGTTTTGATTCTGATTTTCTTGAGGGTAAGGATTTGCATATCCGAGGACAATTTTTACTTTTAATATTTACTGTGGTGATTTCTTAGGTTATACTTACCAAGATAAAGAACATGTATGGTATTATTATTATCTTTTACCTGTTAGATATCCTATAGTGGTTTCTGTTGTGGCACTGTATAGGAGATTGTCGGCCGAGGCTGAGTCTTGGGAAAACTCATAATTAAATTATATTGAATTTTTAAATAATTATTAAAATGTCAATATACTTGATAGGAATGGTTACATTTGTGTACTCTGTAGTTTACTGCATTTCATTCTTGCACACTTCTGTTTCACATTTTCCCTGATATTTGGTCATGGACCTTTGTTGGTTGCCTACTGTGATTTATTTATCACACCCTATTTGGTTCTTGTCTTGGGCCCAAATAGATTATACTTCTATAGGTGTTGATAAGTTCAAGGGTCCCTACATAGGTACATGATTGTTGTAGAGGAGTAGAAGAGTATGTGACCGAGCTTAGGCTTGCGATGTTGCTGAGTTCTTATTGCACTACCTTGGTTCTGGTTTTCTGTACTTTTTACCTTGGTTTTTACTATATTATATTGCAGTGTATCCTATTTTGGATGATTTCTTAGATTACAGAGATGTTGAATCATTATATATATGATTCTTGGTTATCTTTTACTTTAGTCCCATTGTCCATTTTAGTTTTATATTGTTTACTGCTTCAACATTTGTATGTTTATAATTTGTTCTATTGTGCTACACTTTGACAAATGAGGGCATAGTTTCCCCACTATCAGTCATAGGCCCTCACTTCTACTCAACAGCCTCTAGAGTTTGGGGAAATTCTTTTGAGGTCATGTCACCAACCGGGTTCAAGGCACCCATTTTGTGGCACCCAGATCTAGGACGTTACAACTTTAAAACTCATAAAATCAAAAAAGTCAATATTTTATCAATTATTTATCAAAACATATTTAAAAAAACAATTTCCATTTATATTTCCCCTTAAATTTATCAATAAAATTTATGTCCAAATTGATATGAGAAACTATGTTTCTAGGAAAAAACTTGTTTCCCTTACGCATCACATGAAAATTGTTTAAGGGTAAACTATCATACTCTTTTGTAGATCGAGTTTATAAGGAACCCAACATGATAATGGGATGAACCTCATTCAACCATTAGAAAAAATATTTCTCACTTTATAGAAGCATTAGAACAAGCATCATACCCTTATGAAGAAAAGTGAAAACATCTTATACATTTAAAAAGAGATAGTAATCTCATAGGTACCCAAATATACCTTTTATAAAGAATGATCCACCTATAAATAATAAAAAATATATTTCCATGTCCTATGAGAAACCATTTATACCCTTATATAGATAAAATATACCTTTTCTTTTCTTTTAAAGACACATGTTTAACTTTGAACATGCAAAAGAAAAACATGTTTACCATTATACATCATATAGAAAAACAATATTACCTTCACTTAAGAAGGGGATCTGTATAAGGGTAAAATTTTAATTAAAAAATTAAATTCCTTCAAATGAAACTCTTGAATAATTAAGGATATTATTATAATGTCATTTTTAATATACCTTATACTATAAAAACAAGAAAATGATTTCAAAATAACTAGATTTTTATTAAACTCAAAAATATAAGATTTTATTTCAAAACCTGATATTATTTAAAAATTTAAAATCACTTCTAAAATATTGGAATAAATTTACAAAAACCTGAATAAAAAATTTTAAAAATTAAAAAAACATTCATAAATTTTAAACCTATTTTAAAACAATAATTTAAATTGATGAAATTTCACCTGTACTACCAGTTACCCCATGATTAAAAAGGAAGTATTGATGAAATCAAAACCCTTACATAATAACAACCTGGTTTGGATTTAGTGTATATTTCTATCAATAATAGTGGGTTTTGTATGCACCCCCTCTTCCTCTACATCATGATTTTGATGCACTGATGATATAAATATATAAAAAAAGTATATCAGCCCAAGGATAATATTGATGTTTCTATTTATTATACATCAAAATAAATCTCAATTTAAAATTAAATGCATAACCTACACAACCCTCATGATATGAAACTATATAATTCATAAACCTGAAATTTTATAACAGTAGTATAAACATCACACCTTTCACTAGTAACGATCCATAGGTAATAAAAACTTGGGCTCAGAATCATAGAATCTCACAAAATAATTAACCATTTTTCATATCCTACTTCACATACTAGATTCGTGTAATGAAACTTATTTATTAGTGCATTCAATTATCACTAATTCTTACTAAAAATACATCATATAACTCTCACTCTAAAACCATTATTTCTTTACTCATCCCCATTATGACTCCTCCTGGAATAGAAAAAATATTAAGAGTTACCACATAATCCCACCTCTAATAGGTCATAGGGGATGACCGGCACTAAGGATATTAAGACAAAAATAATGGGGTATTTTCAATCATATTTAATTAACAACTTAAATAACGACATAAACTAGTGAACTTCATAATAAACCATTAAACCGTATCTAACATTTTCAATGACCAAGTAAATAAAATATATCACAAAAAATAATAAATCAAGTTAAAAAAATATAATCCCATGTCTATTAAATTCATCCAATGGAAATAATAATCACCAAAATATTAATACTTTTTTCTAAACACCTTATACCAAAATAAAAATTACTTGAAACCATAAATTCAATATTTCAAGCCTAAAAATAAATATATATGTGAGTGGGGTGAGTATATAATAATTCCAAGAAGTCTCTTATTCCAACCTATTTCTCTAAGTGAATAGGTATAATAAATTTTGAATAAATGAAATATATATTATTCTTAATTTTATAAAAAATAATAATCAAAGGAAAATTTTATTAAATAAAATATCAATATCATATCATCCACAACCATCCATATCACCAACATCAATCATAACGTAATGATCACATATCATTATCTAAATATCTAATGAAAAAATATATACAACCAAAAAATAATCTTTATTTGTTGATACAACAACAACATATAAGAACCATACAACTACAAGAATAATAATTTTATATTTATATGTTTTTAATGGCCTAAAGGCCTCATATGTTTATTTTATTTCAGAATAATCCTCATTTTAACAAGGTTGAGAGGGAACCCTTTCATGGATTTAAATCATAGTGCCACAAGTCTATTACATAGAATATATACCCAGCATCTTAATTCCATTACATAACCTGAAGGCCTAGGCCCAAGACCCCACACTAAAGTAGTAATTTTTCCATTTATTATGTATCTATCACTCCAGGTTATAGTCCCCCACTTAATTTATATAGTTATCTTTCACTCCCTACCTATCCTAGGGTTTTTAATTGTTGTGTGTTAGCTACTACATGATGAAACCTTCACTTTCAACTGATTATCTAGTCATATATTTCCCCTTCTATTTCTCCACCAGCTAGGAACACTCCAGCATGAAGTCCTGTTCCACTATTTTTTGGCTTAGTGGTCTAGATATCCAAAAATCACATGACTCAATGGATTTTGGTTTCCCAGATACCATATTCCCTCAATTACTATAACGACCCTTGTAACATCTAGACCTAGGTACCATACACTTCTGTCTTGAACTAGCCGGTCACATGACCTCAATTGCACCTATCCATATGCTAGAGGATGCCGACTAAAGTGAGGTTATAATACCATTAATGGAGATATTATACCCTATTTACCAAATTAATATGCCAAAAAAGAAAAAATAATAAATAACATATATTCATAACTAGGACAAAACCAATATTACAAGATGACCAAAACATGAAAACAATATCAAACTAAACAATAGATATGTCATGATAATGTACATGCCAAGTGTAAAAATGAAAATCAAAAGTAAAGACACTAAAAACTCCCCAAGATGGTCCCTAACCATGTATGGTTCCATCATTATAGTTTCATCTTGAATCATCCATCTAACATAGGTCATTTTCCCTAATCTTATCCTAAAATGATGAAATCTATCTGGGTACTGATTAGGAAGCCTGAGTAGGGTGTGAGGACAACTCAGTAGGCCACCACGAACAACATCTAAAACAATATCTAATAAATAATAGTGTATGTAGTTATATAATTAATTAATTAAAATGCATAATTATATAGTTATCACAATATCAATTATTCTTTATTTAACCACATAAAACCCCAGGTTTCAGTGGACACCCAAACCCCAATACCTACTTCAGACCATATGAATGTCTGAACTATATCACAATAACATGAGTATAATTTATCATTGAATATAAAATCATATCATGGAAAATTGAAACCATAATCCAATTCCAAACTCATGGTATTATAATGTTGTGTTTAACAACCCATGGGTATTTGGTTACATGGGTATTTGGAGCCTCAGTCCCTAACATATACTTGTTATCTCGTATGGGTATTTGGATCCTCAGTACATATCCCATAATTATTGTCTCATATGATTATTTGGAGCCTAATTCCCTATCCCATACTTGTTATATCATTTGGGTACTTAGAGCCTCATTCCCTATCCCACACACATTTAACACATATGTGTATTTGGAGCCTCAGTCTCTGTCGTACACACATTTAACACATATATCCCAATATCACATATATCACAACATTACATGTATCACAACAACCCATTAATTAATTTTTCAAATGTAATAATTTCATATTCACATCATTCCATTAATTAATTCAATAATTAACTAATCTAAGTTTATTTAATTAATTAATTCGATATTTAATTAATTGATTCATTTTCTATTTAACAATTAATGAATCACATTTATCCCATTAATTAATTCAATAATTAAATATACCATGTCTTAATTACAATATATCCAAAATTAATTCAAAAAATAATTGCATAAATATCACATAATTAATCCAACAATTAATTATTCATGATTCACTATCCCTTAATTTATTAATTCACCAAATTAATTAATTTTATTATGAAGCTATATTGATAAACAAACTCTATAAATTATAAAATTAAATACATGTAATTGAAATCATGAGTATAGGATTTGAATCATAGGAAACCAACCTTAATTCTTTGATGGACAATCTCAGAATAGAAATCCTTATTTTGAATTCGATAAATCTAGAACACGATGAAGAACATGGTTTAGATCCACAACCCAATTCCATGATAAATGAAACAAGATATCTTAAATTTAGATCAAGATCAAACAAGAATAGATCTAGATTAATCAAATCTAGATCTATATCCAACAAAATAAATGGTAACAAACAACAAAAATAATGGAAGAGGAATGGTATAATGATAGGAAATCAATCAGGAATAATCCACATACCCTAAGACGTGCAGATATACTAACCGATCTTTGAATCAACAAGAGCAAAGGTCGAAGAGCCTTGAAATACCTCTAGAAGGCTCTATAATTGACAGAAACTAATTATATGTTTATCTAGGGTGTTTGGGGGTATAATATTGGGGATCAAGAATTTATTTAATAAAATTCAGTGGATTAAAATCACGTATGCAAAGTTTGTTGTTCAGGGTGCATGGTTTCCCCTAACCATGTGCCTTAATCAAGAACCTATTCTATGAGGGTGCATGGTTTCTCGTAAGAGGAAACATGGTCTGAAAAACACTATGCTAGCCATGTGAATCCCCTCTGTATAGTTTTTTATGGTTTTCTGGGCTAGGGCACATGGTTTGGGAAGATGGTGTGCCAACCGTGCACTGCCCAATTTTCTTTAAAATTTCTCTAAAATCCCTCCCAAATGCACCCTAGTTACAACCCACTAAAAAAGGTAGAATAATACTGGAAATAATTCCTGACACATCTCTAAAAAATGTAAATATATTATAATATCACCACCTTATAACAACTCATCCTTGAGAAGTACTCCCAAACATCTCTAAGATTTCGAGTCAAAAAAATCGGTCCATTCAGCCTGCATATCTGCTTCTCTCTCCTATGTTTCATTATGCACATTTCCATGTAAACAAAAAAAATGAACTATTAACATGGTATTTATCTACAACACTTTCTCACTACAATCCAACACACATATCACATGCTCCTCAAAGGATTCATCTATCTCAAGCACATTATTATCCATATAGATCAAATGAAAAGGTTCATGGTGATACCACTAAAGTTGTGACACATGAAAGATGTCATTCATAACATTATATCTCTAAGGAAGAGCCAATAAATGTTTCACTGGCCTGATCCTTACCACAACCTCAAACGGCCCAACAAACCTGGGCACCTACTTTCCCTCTCTTCATATCTTGCAGTGAACCAATCTAGGTGACACATGAAGAAATACAGGATCACCCTTTGTAAACTATAGGGGTCATCGATGTATATAAGTATACAATTGGTATACATTGAACTATATCCCTATTCTTTCGAATCAGGTGTACTTTATATGATGTATCCTACATGATACTAAGTCCCAATAACTCAATATCACATACCTTCATACAGTATAGAGGTGATCTGCATGACCTGCCATAAAGAGCCTCGTATGGTGCAATATGTATAGTTTCTGGTAACTGTTATTATAGAAGAACACCACTTGTTATATATTATCCTACCAAGACCCACCAAAGAGATGAAAACATGATCGCAACATGTACTCAAGCACCTATATACTACGCTCTAACATCCCATATGTCTGTGGGTGGAAATCTTTTTGTCAACAAAACCGAAGTACCAAGAACCTTCCGTAATCCCTACTAGAAGCATCAAGTAAAATGTGCGTCATGATCTAAAATAATTATCGAGGAAACCCCAGGTAGATGGAATATTTTCTAAACATACAAAATCTCTTACTTGGTCTACTAAGAAAGTCTCTTTTATAGGAAATAAATGTGATACCTTTTTCAAACCATCTATAGTCACCTAGTTAGCATCATTATTCCAAGGTGTAATTGGTAGAACCACCAAAATATAAATATTAATGTTTTCCAACATCCATTTTGGAATGGTGAATATATGCAGTAATCCACTATGTCGTGGATTCTTAGCCTTCTATTGTAAACAAGTGTAACATTATGTCACAAACCTTGCTATCTCCTTTCTCATGCATGGAAACCAAAATTGTCGATGTAAGTCATTGTACATTTTGGTTACACTTAGATGTACATCCAAATTTGATTCATGAAACTACCAAATAAACTCCTCCCTCATACGCATAGGCACAACAACCTTATTATTAACAAATATGACCTCATACGCATCTATGTTCTAATTATAAGGTGACTCGCCACCTTACAGAATTTCCATCATGGTCAACCATTCAATATATTTATATTGACAATCTTTGGTCCATCTAAAAAATTTGTAATCCACTAAAACTGATACCAGGGACATCTACTAGTGACTCTTCTAAACAGAAACATGCATCTCATCCAAAATGTCATCATTTTCCACTCAGCACTAGACACTTGAATAGCCTGAGTCTGAGTTTTATTGCTCAATGTGTCATCCTTGCAGTTTCCCTTCCTCGACATTTATGATAGTTAAAAATCAAATTATTTCATATACTCATCCCATCACCACTGTCATAGATCCAAATATTGCTAAGAAAAGATATACTTTAAACTCTTTTGGTCTGTATACATGGTAAAATTTTCACCCAATAGATAATGTCACCAACACTTCAAATCATATACCAATATTTACAACTTGAGGTCATACGCAGGGTAGTTCTATTCATGTGGCCTCAACTTCCATGAACCATAGGCCATAACCTGATATCCTTTCATAAACACATCTCCAAGTACTATCCTAGATGGATCACAAAACATTGTGTACTCCTCACTTGGCTCAGGTAGGATCAATATTGGTGCTGAGGAAAACCACTTATTCTGCTTCTAGAAGGCCTTATCACATGCTTCCGACCATTAAAAGTTTATAACCTTTTTGGCCATGCCCAATAGTGGTGCTTCCAATCAGGAAATTTTCTGGGTGAATCTCTGATAATATCTGGATAACCCTAGAAATCTATCTATATCAAAAATGTTCTTGGCATGGTCCCTAGAAATTACAATCTAATCCTTCCCTGGGTCCATAAACACACCTTCCATTGAGTTTATATGACCAAAAAAGTGTACCTGGTCAATCCAGAAAACAATAATATATCTTGAATAGATCTGATGCAATATTAGTGTAATCAGGATGATTTTATGGTTTTGGGAATGATCATAATGAGTCTTATAGTACACCAGGATGTCATACACAAACACTAAAACAAATAAATCAAGGTACATATGGAAGATTGTATTAATCCAGTCCATAAACACTTCAAGAGAATTCTTCAACTCAAATAGCATTATGATGAACTAATAGAGGTCATACCTTCTTATAAAAGTAGTCCTCAATATATAAGAAGGTTGAACTCTTAGCTGATGATACCTTAATCTCATGTCAATCTTAGAGAAAACACAAGCTCCTCTCAATTGGTTTAATAGATCTTCAATATCAATAAGGGGATAATAGTTCTTCACGTTCATCTGGTTCAACTTCTAGTAATAAAAACATAACAGTAGAGTCCTTTCATCTATTTTAGAAAATAAAATTAGAGAACCCTAAGGTGACATACTCGGATGGATGAGCCCCTTATCCTCCAACTTCTCGAACTGAGTCTTGAGCTCTTGATACTCTTTCGGTGACATTCTGTATGGTGGAATAGAAAATGGCTCATTCCCAGGAATGAGATCAATACTAAATTCTATATCTCTCTCAATTGGAACCCCTAATAAGTCTCTATGAAAAACATCCTAAAATAGGTCCACTACAGGTGGAAATACATCATGTTTCACACACCCATCATCCAGAAATAGACATACAACATAGGATATGACCTCTCCCAATTGTTGATTAATTGGCCATGCTCATATTTCTTGGATATCCCACTCTCCACTATGGATATATTTTTTACCCTTAGGAGATGTAAAAATCACTCTCATATAGTAACAATCTATGTGGGATAGTTCTGCTAATAACCATCCCATACCAAAAATTAGGTTGAAGCATGACATATCTAGAATATAGAGATCCCATAGAAAATTATACTCCCCATCCCGGAGAGAACACCCCTTACAGAAATAGATATCTCTCAACCATACTCCCAATGGTGAATCATTTATCATAACCCCACTCATGAACTACACTGCCAGGCTCAAACCATTCAAAAAATTTGATGAAATAAAAGAATTTGATGCACTAGTATCAAATAAGAAACTATATAATATAGAATCTAAAATAATAGTTCCTCTTACTACCGATGTCCCAGCCTCATTATCCAAAGGTTTAGGGTGAACTACGTGTAACTATCCTTACCTTCTTCTCTAGGATGAAGTTTTTTCTCCCTGAGCTACACCACTATGTTAGTATGGGTGATGTTTCCCTGAAGTACCCCATCCACTGCCACTACCACCATGACCAATAGAACTCCATCTACCTGACTGATATGGTACAAAAATATCCCCTTCATGTACTATGCTTCTTTTTAGATCCTCTATCACTACCCATATGTTGTAGGTTCTTGCAAAACCTCTTTAGATGTCCCATATTATTTCATCATCGAAAATCCATTGGTGGTTGGGGATAATGTTTACGGAAGTTCCACGACCTACAAAACTAGTATAAAAGAACTCAGGTAATATCTTGAGTAAGTAATCCTTCCAATGGGCACTCTTCTTTCAACTGCATTAGCTAAAACTATCATAGAGAAGCTTCCTACCCTCATAAGTCGTACCTTCTTATTGACTAGAAGAAACTATATATCTTTCACAAGAATCCTCTCTCAGGTTCCCTTTGACCATGATATCCTGATCCACCACCTCAAAAAAACATCTTTAATTGAAAAAGGTTAACTTACAACTTAATATCAAATTTAACTCCATCCTAGAAATATATAACCATAGTTGTCTCGTCCCCTACCAACACTGGAGCAAAGCATTGGAAATCTGTAAAACATCTAGTAAAATCCATCACATACATACTTCCCTGAGTCAACCTCATGATCTTGATATCTCTCTCATACCACATTGTATCTGGATATAAGTTTAACAATAACTTATCCATGGAGTCCTTCGATAACAGACAATCGGCCTATCTAGTCTGATTCTGAATTTCCCACCAACACTTCATTGATCCTCAAAGCATATAAGTGTCTAATATGACCCTCTTCTCAACGGGAGTCTCCAAATGTTCAAGTATCATCTAGATAGAATCAATATACAACTCAGCTCCCTTAGCTCCACCCTCTCCAGTAAAAAGGGTGCTAAAACTGGATCTCACATGCCAAGTTATACAGGATCTTCACAACCCGCATTAGATCTCTCTCCATAAACTGTAGAAAGTGAGAAACGTTCTCTTGGAACTTCTCTCTGACTTCCTCACATAGAACTATCGGTGCCTCAGGTTCCACTACCGGTAAATCATATCCTACTATATCCCCATTTCATCCTATCAACAAGCATTATAATGGATGCATAACTCTATAATGACAAGCATCCACCTTAGGTCACATTTCACAACAATATCAAATTTAAAGAGAACATCATAATCCACAAATATTAATTTCCTCAAACATCACCACACGGTCAAAACTGAGTCACTACCATTACCTTTAACCATTCTACACCTAGGTAATGCTTAAAAAAATCATAAACTCATATCACTATTCTAGTATCATTAGACACCCATTTATTCACCTTTTTACATCATTTAGAAACTTTTCTCAATTTAATGTTAGGAACCATTTTCATTTCAATTTCCCAAGCAAATAAAAATAGTTCAAGTTCCACAACATACTCATAACCCATTTTCCCATGTGTGATTAAAATTATGCATGACACAAAGTAATATTGAATATCTATAATGATGCATGAAAACTAAAATATCATTTCATATCTTTCCATGATTAAAATATAAACAAATCATTGAACCAATAATCAAATCAGAAAATAAGTGTGACACCCAAGGTGAAACAATATCAATTATAACGGCAAATTCTAATAACAGTAATCCCAACCGGAGTAGCTTGGTTTTTCCTTATACATGGGTTAGTTACTCCCACGAACGAGATCATAACTGAGGTCTGAATCTTCCAAGTATCCTATATACCTTTCCCAAATAGTAATGCAAAATAAACAAAATAAAACTCCTCTAATACCACTTTGAGAAGTCTAGACCAGGGTACCACACACTCATTCTCTAAGTCGGTTGGTCACATAACCTCAAGCAGGCCTCCCTATATGCTAGAAGATGCCAACTGGCAACAAGGGTCAAATACTAGTCAAGGTGAGACTATAAACTCTTTACCAGAGTAATACACCACTGGAAATAAATAAGTAATAACAAAATTACATATATTCATATCCATGTCAACACTAGTATAACAAGATGAACAAAAATGGAAATACAAAATCAAAACTAAATAGTTGATATTCCATACTAAAGTATGTTGCAAGTGTCGAAATGAATCTCAAAAGTAAAGACACAGGAAACTCCCTAGGGGGTCCCGAACCCGACTTGGTTCCCTCATCCAAGCTCTATCCTGACTCACTCATCTAACATAATTCCTTTTCCATTATCCTATCCTATAACCAGGAAAACTATTTGGGAACTAATCAGGAATCCAGAGTATGGTGTGATTACAACTTAGTAGGCCACCACCAACTATGTCTCAAGTAATATCCATTCAACAAAAGTGTATGCAGTTGTACAAATAAATAAGTGAAATTCATAAGTAAATAGTTATCACATTATGAATTTTTATTTATTTTACCACATAAACCCCCAGGTTCCCATGGACACTCAATCCCAAATACCTACTTCATCGCATACCAAAGTTGGAACCAAATCCCAATACCATGTTTATCATTTATCATTTCATTTCAAATAATATCACAACCAATTGGAACCATTGTTCAAAGTCAAACTCATGGGAGTATAACATTATGTTTAACACCCCATGGGTATTTTTAGCCTCATTCTCTATCCCACTCCTCTTTGTTACATGGGTATTTGGATCCTCATTCACTATCCCATTATTCTTATCTCATATGGGTATTTGGAGGCACAATCCATATCCTATACTTGTTATCTCATATGGGTATTTAGATCCTAATTTATTATCCCATACTTGTTATATCATATGGGTATTTGGATCTCCATTCCTTATCCCACACACATTTAACACGTATGGGTATTAGGATCCTCAGTCCCTGCCTCACAAACATTTAACACTTATATCACAATATCACAATGTCAGATATATCACAATTTTACATGTATCACAACAATCCATTGATTAATTCAATAAACAATTAATCAAATGTAACAATTTCATATTCACATCATTCCTTTAATTAATTTAAAAATTAAATAATCCAAGTAAATTTCAATAATTAATTCAAAAATTAATTAATCACCTCAATTCCATAAATTAATTAAACAATTAATTAATCACACCTATACCATTAATTAATTCAATAATTATTTATACCTTTTCATAATAAAAATATCTACACAATTAATTCACCAATAAATCACATCAATTCATAAATCTCAGTATCACATAATTAATTAAAAAATTAATTATTCTAAATTCACTATCCATTAATTAATTAATTCATTAAATTAATTAATTTAACTTGATAACTCAATTTATAAATTAAACCTAAAAATTATACAATTAAATAAACATAATTTAAATCATGAATATAGTATTTGAATCATATACCACCTACCTCAATTCATTTATGAAAAATCACCCAATGGAAATCCATAATTTGAAGTGGATCAATCAAGAACATGATAAAGAACACTATCAATATTCACAATCTAGTTCCAAAATCAATAAATAAATATCTCTTAAATATAGATCTATATACAAAAAACCTAAATATAGATTAATCAAGTATATATCTATATCCAACAAAACAGAAGGTAACAACCCACAAAAAGAATGGACGAAGAACATGAGAGAGTAAGGAAATCAATCGGGAAGAAACTACGCACCCAAAGTGGTGCAGATCTTCTAATTGGGCTTCAAATCACTAAGAATGTAGGTCATATATCCTTGGTATAGCATCCCGATCTAGGGTTACACTATACCATTCCCTATTCCTAGTTGATTTCATGACCTCAAAAGCATCTGTCCTAATTCTAGAGGCTTATAACTAGCAAGGAGGGCCTATGGTGTGTCTCCGAGGAGACTATTCCCGCATAGATCAAGTATGCACAGTGGTAGAAAATATATGTTAAAAATAGAAAGCAATAAGAAGAATAATACAATAGCATAAGTAATATAATAACTAAGAATAAGTTACTAAATTACTAGAAAAATAATAATATAAATAAAAAATAAAATGATAATCCTGGCATGTTAGGAGTTTGTACATAATGAGAGTGTAGAGGAATAGGGGTATAAGAATATACATCATGATATAAAAAACTAAAAAAGTCCAAAAACTACTACACTGCATCTTGATAATAGTATGGGTACTCTATCCCCAAATCTCAATCATAAACAGCAAACCAATCAATCATCAAAAGTGGCACACATCCCTTTATCCATACATGTGATCATATAGTCTACTTAGGTACCAAATGACACCCGAGAAGGGCATGAAATATAAATATCAATAGGTCAGCACCCATGATTTCTATACCTTTCTATTTTATGCTATAAATAAAGACAATATTTATGTAATAAATAAAGAGAAATAAATAAATAAAACAAGTAATCCTTGGTCTAGATTTTAGAGTGGACACATGTCCCATATCACCTAATTTGGCCTATTCCAGAAGTTTAGACATGGTTCATGTGCAAGAAATATATGTATATGAGTCCTAATAGTATATAAGAAAATATAATAAGGAAAACCCCCAATCTTGTTCTTTGTCTTGGGGTCTTATCATCAGGTCATCGCATAAGTGTTCTTGGAAGAGTGAAAGAATCACCATAAATTCATAAACAAGATTATAGTAACAATAAATTATTCATCTTATATTACTAAACAATAAATCAAGAATGAAATCCAAACAATATTTCAAATTTATAGGTGGAGTATCATGCCCATCCAAGGCGATCTAATAATAATCCCATGTATTGCAACAATAGCATTCTATAATAATCTAATACCCATGAGTCCATCCAAGATGATCCATAAAGAATCCCATGCATCACCCGAGGCATGGTAAACACTGATTCCATCCTAGGTATCTCATGTAGGAGACCGAGTATCACCCAAGAGACGGAATAACCATCTTACTAATGAGTCTATCCACAGTTGATCCCATAGGGAACTAAAATCACTCAGAAGTATAATAATCCCCTTAGGAATCCCTCCACTAGAAAACCAAAGACTCACCCTCATCACATCGGTTCGTAACCCAAACTAGCATGGTGAGTCCATCCATGAGTCCTTAATAAATAACTCATGTTATCTCTTATCATGTATCAAGTAATCAAGTATCCAATGTGCATCAAAACCAAGACATACATCATATGTCGTAAGGTAAGGTGTGTATATAAATCATTCCATCCAACAATCATCTCAATACAAAATGCTCCCATTAAATCAATAAAAATACAATATTATTGGAAGAATTCATATGGCTAGGAAATAAGCCTTAAATAAGGGAATGCATGAAGGTGTGCTACAGTAACTGCTATAATGTCAGACCTGTTTAGCTTTGCATAGGACAACTAGCTGACTAGCCCTGCAAAAGTGTAGTGCTGATATCATGATAAATTCTGGGGAGGAGAAGTTCCATGTTTTCTTGTTTGGTTGATTCCCTCTAAGACCTAGGAGTCATGTAATTTCCCTTAATCCTTCAGGCCTTTTTTGGGTTCCACCTCACCCCTTGAAATGTAGATTATCAAAATAAAAACATGAAGATCCTTGAGGCATTCCAACCATTCCGACCACTATCCATGACTTGTAACTTGGTGCACATCCATGGGAACTGTGTCACACGGTTTCATAAAAACCATGTGGCTAGCCTATTTCCCCCATTTTTGGTGTTCCATGCTTCAAATGATCCCCAAACACCCGAGGACCTCCTATAACCTCCATCAATTAAAATTAAGATCAATTTAAATGAATTAAAACAAAAATAAAATGGTCTATAAGATTGGATAATGTCGTGATGTTACAACCTCCCCTCTTTAAGGCTACTCATCCCCAAGTTGACCTTATGAGAGTTGAATAACGCCTTCTAAGAAAAGCTCCAGCCACTGTGTACATACATCATCCTACCACTCCCAGGTCTCATCTTAAACACATCTATGATACCATAGCACTTGAACCAATGCAACTGACTTTCTCCAGATAACCTTCATGCTACAATTGATGATATGAATCAGATGCTCCTCAAAGGATGCATCCACCTCAAGATTGATGTCGTGAGGATCAAATTAATGAGATAGGTCTGGATGATAGTGATGAAGCTGAGATATGTGGAAGACAACATACATGGAATGATACCTCTAAGGTAACAGAAACTAATATGCTACTGGCCTGACTCTCTCTATTATCGCGAATGACCCGACATACCTCAACGATAATTTTCCATGTCTCCTAATTCATTTATGACCCAATCTAGGAAATACCTATAGAAAGACCCGATGTCTCAACTATAACTATAGATGTTTGTGATGACAATTGATATAGGACTTATACATGGACAGAGCTATACCCATTCACTGTTGAATCATCTAGACTTTCTCTGAAGTCTTCTGAACAAGATGAGGACCTGTTAGAGCTGCCTCGCCTGTCTCAAGCCAGCATAGAGTTAATAGGAATGTTCTACTACATAGGGACTCATATGGAGCCATATGAATTGTTACCTGAATGATATATATTAGGAAAACTCAACCTAATAAATATGTTTTTACCAAGAACCTATCAAATCAAGGATACAAACCCTACACATATCCTCTAACACTTGAATCATATTATCATACTTCCCATCAGTCTAAGGGTGATATGAAGTACTCAAGATCACTTGTGAACCTAGTACCTTCTGCAACCCTTTCCATAACCATGATGTGAAGTGGTTGTATCGTTTAAAATGATTGAATGGGGTATTCCATGTGGTTGTACTACCTCTTAGATGTAAATCCTTCATATCCCATCAATAGAGAAGGACTCCTGGATCAACAAGAAGAGCATGACTTTTTTAAACCTATAGAAAATCACCCATACTACATTTCTATCTCAAGGATATCTCAGAAATCCTATTACAAAATCCATTTTAATGTTGTTCCATTTCCACTCAGAAATAGATAAAGTCTATTGAATTCCAGAAAGTCCATGGTGTTATACCTTCACCTACATACAGGTGGAGCACTGACAGATAAAGCCTTATATGTGCCTCTTTATACCTAGACACTAGTACCGATGATGTATGTCTTAATAAATCATAGTAATCCCAGGATAAATTACCCAAAAAGAGCCATGAGATTTCATTATCATATCTATATGTATATATGAAGGTAGAGATACATGGCCAAAGAAGAGTAGATTTTCACTACCATCAATAAACCAGCTAGGATGTGGGTTATCTCCTGTGATCCTTTCCCTCAAGATGAGTCCCTACGAGTCATAGAGCTACGACATTTAAACTCACTTGATAAATGAATATGTCACTACCAAAGCATTTAAAACATCCATTGATGTTCTTGAACCTCAATAAGAAACTCATAAACCAATTTCATCATGTGTCACTCACAGATGCCTACCTGAATTATGTGTGTCGATGTTTTGTAGCTTTAGGAAACAGAAATGACATTACACTTTTCAGGTGTATAATCAAGCTCAAAGTTGAACGACTATTGGTATTACACCCACATTCACTACCTCAGATTCAAGTCCTGATGAGTGGAGATATATTTCAAGATTTTATGATATGTTTATATAATGAATCTCTCAACTAATATATAGTGTCTTCAATAATGAATATTATGAATTGTATTTGCAATATCGAGTTCATCCATAGGATAGTTCTGCTCATGATGCCTCATCTAATGAGATACATAATCCATTACTCGATAAAGTTTCATTAGAAATTCAATATGTTCCATTCCTGAAGCATCACATTAGACAATATAAATTCTTCCAGACTCTAAAATAATTAGAATCAGAGCTAATGTGAGTCTCCCTTTTAACTCCTGAAAATATTTCTCATAAGATTCCGACCACAATAACTACACACCATTCTTATTTAATCCATACGTTGTTATTCTAGGTTGGAGAACCTCTGAATTAACCTTCTATAATGGCTATGATGTCTCAATAAGTTGCATGTATCAAAAACATTATTGGGATTCTCCCATGAAATTAGGATTCTCACCTTATCTAGGTCAACATATACTCTTTCTTTTGTTAATATATGACCCAATAAGTGATCCTTACTGATCGAAAAGTGGCATTTAGTAATATTTTCATATAGCTGGTGATATCTTAGTGTACTCAGGATGATATCAAGATGGGTTGTATGTTCATGTCTAGATTGCGAATACACCCAGATTCCATCAATGAAGACTACCAAGAAGGAATCAAGATAAGGCTAAAAAACCAATTCTTTCAATATATAATGATTATACCAACGTTTTTCAGACCAAACAACATAACCAAATACTCGTACAATTCGTACCTACTCCAAAACATTGTACGTGGTATGTATGATGGTCTCACATGAACCTAATGATATCTCTACCTCAAATTGATCAAAGATAAAAAAAAATATCTCTTCAGAGTTGGTCGAAGAGGTCATCTATACAAGTAATGGGATAATGGTTCTTCACCCGGATCTAGTTTAACTATCTATAATCCATACACAGTTGGAGGGTACAATCTTACTTTTTGGGGAAAAGGATGGGAGAACCCCATGGAAACATTCTAGGTATGATAAACATATTATACTCAAGATCCTAAATATTATTTTTGAGTTCTTGGAGCTCTGTTGATTCCATCATATAAGGAGGAATGATCAATTGTTCCACACCTAGAACTACCTAAATGGTGAAATCAACCTCTCTCACTAGAGGTAATCCATAGAAATCATTAGGGAAGATGTCCCTAAACCAATCCACAACTGTTTGGAATTATACTAACTTTATTCCCTAATCACTCAAAAAGAGACTTGCTAAATGATTTTTCACCCTACCAATACCATATATCTTGGGTCCAACTCGATCTACCTAGATATCACATTCACCGTTATTCATATACATGCTACCATATAGTGATGTAATGGAAAATCCATAGTGATAGTAGAGCACTTGGGAAAGAAAACGAATGAGCTAGTTTATACCAAGTATGACGTCGAAGCCGGTCATCTTGAGGAAGAATAAATTATAGAATAAATAGTACCCACCTATCTCAAGGGGCACTCTTGGAACTGATTTATTCCATCTATTTTGACCCTCAGTGGAGGGTTGAGAGACCTAATGCCACAAAAGTACTTGATTGAAATACCTAAACTCTCAACAGTCACAACAGATATAAATGAGTGTGATGCACCTATGTCAAAAAGGAAAGAGGCAAAAGTAGAGACTACTAGAATAGTACCATTAACTATAGATGGCCCTAGACTCTACTCCTCTAACACTAGTTTCACTAGATACATAGGGCTTGAACCACAACCTTGATATGCTGAATGACTTGCCTGAGCATATCCACTCTGTTGTTGTTGAAGATCTGTCCCCTAACTGCCTCGACCATGATTACCTTTACCTTTTCCTAATTGGCCTATAGAATCCCAAATTACATCCTGATGTTGTTTCACATATTCTATACCTTATATAGGTTTTGTTATGGATCCCCTACCATTGGATGCTAGAGGAAAAAGAATACCATAAGCAATGAAGATTATCCATCCTTCTGTAAGCTCTGTATTCCATCAGGTTACTTGTGCACTAAGGATTGTTATGTAATATCTTTCCACACTGGTGATATACTATAGAGATATAATAATGTGTCACTTGGATGGAACCAACCCCACACGCACCGTCTAATTATTTATTGCTACTACCTGAAGAACCATCACCCTCTCTCAGAATCAAACAACCATGGTTCACTAGACCAGCTTCTCTAAGATTTCATTATATAATATCAGCTTGGTTAACCATCCCAATCATGATATTCAAGCTGAATATGTTCACCTACAAGCATATAGCATACAAAATATCATCATAAAAACCACATAGTTTTAAATTCATCACCAGTAAGAGATGGATAAAAATGTTGAAGCTTGGTGAAATAATAAGAATACTCAAGCACTGACATAGTGCCCTATTGAATATGCATGAAATCTCGAGCTCGATCCAATATCAAAGATTTCGTAAATAAGTAATAAAAAAAATTTATCAATAATTATGACCAAAAAATGCCTCTATAATGATCTTACTGAGATATGATATCCCACTAATTCTTGTAGGAGTCATGTAACATACAGGTAGTAAGATTCACCCTATGATCTAGTGGAAGCTCAAGATGGTCATTGATTGATTTCATAGCTTCTATCCCTGACTCTAAAGTATAGGACCACTGTCCAATGAGAAGGTGGGAGTATGCTACTACTAGAATTTCTGAGTAAGTTATACCATAGTTAGGGTAGGATTGGGGGAACTTTAATTATAATACATGAAATCGAGAAAAATATCCTTAAACTAAGATTAGAGGACTAGTGAAAGATCAGAAGGAGGTTCCTCCATAGGAACTACAAGATGTATAATGGGTGGTTCAGGTCCCACCACCTCTAGAGTGTTCTCATTACTACTCTTTGGGTTTACATCATGAGAATGTCATGGTGGTATAGTTATACAATTTCCAAGTACACACCTTAGACAATATAATTACAATAGAAAGGGGAAAACATATGAATGTAGTAAGGAATGGTAGGTGAAAATCCTATCTGATACATGAAGCAACATATAAGAAAATTATAAGAGGATTGGTGCATGTTCTACCTCTAAGCATATGATATTGATAGCCTTCTCCAAGATATGGGTCTAGATAAGAAGTAACGACCTTAAAAATAACACAAGAAACATGTATTGTATCCCTTTCCATGTTAAAGGTCAAGTCACGGTCACATTTTCATTTTATTAGGTGGAATTACTTTTAATTCATTTATGAATTTAATTTTTCTTTTAATGATATTGAATTCGGCAGATCATCATTCCAATTTATAAGGGACCATACACCTTATAAATTGAAATAATATTTCCACTTAATAAAATTTATAACATGATTTTACATAATAAACTATAAAAATTATATATTTATAAGAAATAGGAACTTACAAATATAATAACTTAGCACAATATCCAACACATTCAAATAGGCAGATTCACACTGAAAGCAGACGTGGCATAGAAATATGCATGTAATTTTATCACTATAATTCCCAATATGAAGCATATAATTCAACAACCTCATTTCAGGGGTCTAAATTAATATAAATAACCATTTAAATCATACTAATATCTATATAAACACATAACAAGTGTTCCACCCAATGATGAAGTCATATCAATGATAAATGGAATAATAAATAACTACAATTCCTAACATAGATAATTTGGATGTCCCATGTACATGGGTTAGCTATGTCCAAGAATAGGGTAACGTCAAAATCCAAATATACTAATCTTCTATCTAATAAAAACATTAAGAAAAAGAAAAAAACCTATAATACCGATTTTTATCATCTCGGCCTTGGGTGCCACTGAACCGTGCCCCATGTTCGGTTGGCCACATGACCTCAAGAAAATCTCCCTAAACAGCAGAGGCTTCCGACTAGTAATGAGGTTCAATGGTTTGTACTTTGGGATATTATGCCCTCATGTATCCATTATGCACATAAGTACATAATATATGGTAAAAAAACAATCAGAATAAAAAGAAAACAATAGAAGTAAAACAATAAGAATGACTAAGTAAGTAAAAATATGGCAGAAGTAGAATATCAATAATAGATAAAATAATAATCATGGGATGTCATGATTCTATAAAAAATTAGTGTTTATGGGAATAGGGATACAATCATATAATTCTTGCTATACAAAACTATAAAAGGAAAAAAACAGCTACACAACATCTCGAGCAAAGGTTCAGTACTCTACCCCAAAATCCCCATCCAAAATAGCAAAGAAATCTAGCATCAGATGAAGAACCCTTCCCCCTATCCATAGTTTTCATCATAAAGTCTACTAAAGTATCAAAAAATGATCGATAAGGGTGTGAGATATAAATATCAATAGGCTAGAATCCATGGTGTCTAGATGTTTCCATTTCCTACTGTAAATAAGGATAGTGGTCCATATGTAATAATTCCAAAGGAATAAATAAATAAAACAAGTAAACCTTGGTTTGGGTTCCAGAGTGGACACCCATCCCATATTACCTACTTTGGTCTATTTTGTATGTCTGAACATGGTACCAATTCACGAAATATACATATATGAATACCAATACTAAACTAGGAAAGCTGAGAATGCAAACCCCCAATATTGTACATTGTCTTGGGGTCTCATCAACATTCCATCACATCAGTGTGTTAGGAAGCATGAAATAAGAACAATAAATGCTTAAAAATATGATAGTAATAATAAAGGATGCATCTCATATAATTAAAATATCAATAAAGAATACAATCCAAACAATCCATCAAATCCATAAGTAGATTCTTGTTCACATCCAAGGAGATTTAGAAAATATACCAAGTATTGCAATGGGAACATCCGATAATAATCCAATATCACTGAGTCCATCTAAGGAAATCAATAAAAAATACCAACTATCACTCAGGAAAGGGTAAAATCTGAGTCTTTTCAAGGTATCTCACATAGGGGACCGAGTATCACCCAAGGCATATTGTAGCCATCTTACCGATGATTCTGTCCATTGTTCCTGCACTAGTAAACTGATATCACTTAGGAATATAATAAACCACCTAGGAATACCTCCCTTGGAAACCCAAAGCATCACCCTTGGCGTGTCGAGTCATAACCCAAATGATCATGGTGATTCCATCCATTAGTACTTAATAGGAAACCCACATTCTCTCTTAGCATGTATCAAGTGATCAAGTATCCTAATCAAATAAAAAGAAAGGAATACATCATATGTGTAACACCCCGTGATTTTCTAAAAATAAATAGAAATTCATGGAACTTTGTTTTAAGTAGATATTTATAACTAACATTTTATCAAAGTTTTTTCCACTTTTATGTTTTGAATTTCAAGAAACTGTCATCTACATTATGTTCAGTATGTTATTTAGAGTCTATTGGAACCAACTTGTTTTTTTGGTGAATAGTAACATACCCTTATGAATAGTAATATGAATAGTAATATGACCCTAATTAATAGTAAATTTTATTATTATTTTATTTTATTAAGGCTTTAAGATAATATCATATAGGTTAATTTTTCATTATGATATAGAAGAAGTTACAGAATTAGAATTGTTAATTTTTGAATTAAGTATGATTTTATTTCAAAATTAAATTAATAATATTTAGAAAACTCTTTTCAAAAAATGGACTTCATTTTTGAAATCTACACGTCGATAAATGGTTAGGGTGAATTTTGTGAATTTTTCTGAAACAATTGATTTTTCAGTGAATAGTAAAAAAACAGTTTTTAGTTTCAGTGTATTAATGACATAATTAATGATATAATAATGATGTCATAAATTTGGTCGACTTGTGTATAGTTAAATAATAGGTGAGGTGTCCCAATTGACTTATACCGTGGGAATGTACCATGGGAAAGCCCATGGTTTTGTAAATACCACTCATGTGGTGTACCTTAAAAATTATTAAAACAATCCCTCACTTTTCCTATAAATACCAACTCTTACCTTCGTTGAATTCATTACCAATTCTCTCTCAATGAAGCTCTAGACTCCTTACCTTCATATTTGTCCTCCCAAGGTTTCCTCAAGTCCCCAAGGTTCCAACCATCTTGTTCTAAGGGTTACTCTACAAGGTAATAAAATTCTCATTTTCTTTCTTTTTTCCATTCATGTTCTCTTTTATGTGGTATATCTTTCATGTTTCTATAACATGTTCTTATTTTTCTTCTTATTATTGATATACTATATATTATTTTTAATTTATGGATGGGTTACCCTTGTCTCCTCTCTTTTTAATATTTTCTAAAACCATGTTGCGTAGTCGTTAGGCTGCCAAATTTTTGTAAGCGATTTCACTATTATTCTTTTATTTTGAGTTCATTTCCCATTCTTCCTTCATATATTCTTATCCAAGATGCATGAAATCTCCAGAATGATTTATATTCTGGATTTTCTCAGGTTTATGGAAACATTACTCACCATTATTGTTCTCCTCTCCCACTTATTTAAAGAATAAAAACATTGTCTGTTTGTGTCGAATTACCGACATCATGGATGATGTGATTTCAAAATCCATTAATTATTTCAATTCTGGTCATGAAACCATTTATATGGTTGAAAAAGGTTATAATATATGTTTTATGACTCACCCATGGTTCTGTAATTCTTTTGTACTCATGTTTCTAATTTATAAGACAAAACGAGGTTGTTATTATCAAATAACCACTAAAATGATCTAAACGAACATCACTAATTTTCTAACTTATGAATCATCCTCATGTAATAATTAAAGATGATGAATTGAATAATTTATTTTACTATATATATTTAAATACTAATCCCTTCTAATTCTGGAGTTTTACTTCCAATCAACAAAAACATCCACCATGAACCAATCATGGAAATCATGTAATGAACTCACCCAAAAACAGTGCAAGGGGAAAAATATTAACAATTAAAGGGTGAAATAATGTTATGAATTGATCATATATGATGTTATAAACATGAAATTTTTTCCTTAAATTATTAATAACACTATTTTAACCATTATACAGGAGGTTTAAACAGATGTGAAGTAAGACAAACCCGAGGTAAGGGAATTCTTAACCCGATTTCTATTCTTTTGGTTAACCACCTACTTTATTATTTATGTTCTATTTAAATTGTTTGTGTGATGGGTTTTATTTATATTATGATTTATTATGTGTATTTAAATTATATATACATTCTCCATCCACTCTATTAAATATCTTTTCAATTGAATGATATTTATAAGGGCCATTTCATTAAAAATCCTTTTTTTTAAATTCAGTTTTACGAAATTCCAAAGTAATGTTTTTGTGGAATTATTTATGTTTTTGTTCTTGGGAATTTTTTATGATGAAGGGTGGGACCTATATATCCCTCAAATTCATTGGGTATGAGTAATTTGAATGTTGGCTGTATGGTTACTCCAAGGGTAACTGCGATGGTTACATAAAGTAAGGTTGTTGTGTGGGTTACAAATTATATGGTAGCCAAGAATGGTTACATGATTATGAAAGTAATGCCCCAAGATACTTCCATGATTATATTTATGTTCTCATGTTTTTTATGGATCTTGTTTAAATCTCATGTTACACAAAGTAAGTATATATGGGTGATAATAATGTCTTTTGAAAAAGTTTTCATATGTTACAAGTATTCACAGATTAATGTGCTCTTTCCTTCTTTTTCATCCCTTACTGAGCTTTTGTGCTCATCCCATGTTTTTAAATGATTTTCCATAGGTTAATAGTTGTGTATGAAAAATAAGTAATCCATGTGAAATGTTGAAGAATTATCAAGGAGTCATGTTTATGTTTTAATGTTTTATATTTTAAAAACAATGGAAACTATTTTTATGGTATCCACTCTATATTAATGTGTAATGTCATGAATGTATTGTCCTAAATGTATAGAGCTATAAACATGAAAATATATTTAATATAAAATGAATTATTTTCTTTATTAAATTCATGATTATTTATATAATAAGGATGAGTCTTTATAGTTGGTATCATAGGGATGGTTTTGATAACATTTGAGGTTAGTGTGATGTTAATAGAATACCATAAATAAGTTTCACTCTATGTTTAATTTGAAATGTTATAGAATTTAAATATTACCTTGTGGGTTTATCTAAGACATGTTTGTTCAGAATGGTTGTCTACATAAGGAACAAGGATGCTGAAGAAGAGAGGCACCAACAGAATGACATCCATCTGGAACTACAGCCTGAAATGGTAGGGATTGGAACTGAGCAGTTTGTGACAATAATGACTCAGCCAACGCAGGAAATAAATGGTGGTGGAATCCATGCAAGAGAACCAATAGAGGTACCACAACAGAATATGATAGTAGTGGAACATTTTATGAGACAACATCCTCCTGCATTTAATGGATCTTCTGACCCAGTAGCAGCTGAAGGATGGATCAAATCCCTTGAAAAGATATTCAATGTTATGGGATGTTCAAATAATCAAAAGGTATGTCTTACCATTTATCGTTTTAAGGGGAAGGTGATCAGTGGTGGTCAATGGTAAGTAATATCAGGGGTAGATAGGATTTTTATTCCTTAGAGTGGGATGAATTTAAAAGTCTTTTCCTTGAAAAATATTTTCCTAAGGTGGTGCGACTAAGAATGGAGAAGAAATTCCTTGAATTGAAACAGAAGGAGGAAGATTTAGTGGTTGTGTATGAAGCTAACTTCACCCGACTGGAGAGGTATGCTCTAAATCTTATTCTGGATCTTGATAGAAAAATCAACCGTTTTTACTCAGGATTGAATCCAAGGTATCGAAGGGCGTTGGCCTCTTGTGAATTCAAAAGTTATGAGAAACATGTCTGATGTGCTGAGAGGGTAGAGATAAAGTTTTCTAATGATCACGTATATTTTGGAATCAAAGAGAAGAAGAGGTATAGTTGGCAAGAAATGGGTAAGAATCAACCAAAGAAATATGATGGTAAAGAAAATCAAAATTCCTGTTTGTGAAAATTGTGGCAAGAAACACCTTGGAGAATGTCTTAGAAAAACTAGGAAGTGTTTTAAATGCAGTAAGTTTGGACATTTGGCCCGAAATTTAAATGAAAATGATCCTAAGAATAATCCTGATAAAAAAATTGTGAAGTGTTTTAAATGTGGTGAGATGGGTCACTATGCAAACGTCTGTCGAAAGAGAGATCTGAATGATGCAAAGATTCCAGACTACAAGCAGAAACATTTAGTGAGATCCTTTGCGACTACGTCAGCAGATGTTGGGCCATCCAATGAAGTTGTATCAGGTACTTTTTTTGTTCACTTAGATTTTGCTAAAGCTCTGTTTGATACGGGGTCTACACATTTCTTCATCTCTGAGAAATTTTATGGTAAATTGGAAATATCACCTCAATAAATGAGACCCGAACTTGTTGTTAAAACACCAGGGGAAATGTTATTGAAAAGATGAATTATAAGAATCTTTCTATTGTGGTATGTGGAAATACTTTACCTACAATCCATGTTGTTTTACCCTTAGTCGAGTTTGATGTTATTCTGGGGATGGACTGGCTTTCTGATTATCATGCTAAGGTTGACTGTAGGGCTAAAGAAGTTGTTTTTCAGAAAGAGTTTCAGTTTGTATAAAAGAATGAACCCATAAAATTTATAACATATCAGGAATCTGAGAAACTATTGAATGATGTAAATGAATGTTATCTTGATCATATTGTAGAAAACAAGAGAACTATTCAAATTAATGATGTGCCAGTGGTAAATGAATACTTTGATGTTTTTCCTGATGAGTTACCCGGTTTCATACCTGATCGAGAAGTCGAATTCAAAATTGACTTAGTTCATGATTCTAAGACAATTCCAAAACCCCTATATCGTATGACTCCAATATAACTTCTTTAATTAAAAAATCAGTTGCATGATTTGCTTGACAAAGGCTTCATTCGTCCAAGCACTTCACTACGGGGAGCCCCTGTTTTGTTTGTTAAAAATAAAGATGGTTCTATGAGACTTTGCATTTATTATAGATCTTTGAATAACATTATTATTAAAAACATGTATCCTTTTCCTCATATTGATGACTTGTTTGATCAGCTTCAGGTAGCTCAGTACTTTTCAATGATTGACTTGAGATCCGGATACAATCAGCTGAATGTGAAGTAGGATGACATCCGGAAAATAGCCTTTTATACTAGATATGGGCATTATGAATTTGTTGTGATGCCGTTTAGATTAACTAATGAACCTGATGTATTTATGAATCTTATGAATAGAGTATTTAATGAGTTCTTGGATAATTTTGTGGTTGTATTTATTGATGAAATTCTTGTATTTTATAAAAATAAAGAGGAGCGTGAAAAACATCTAAGGTTTGTTTTACAAACATTAAAAGAAAAGAAACTGTATGGAATATTCAGCAACAGTGATTTTTGGTTGAAATAGATTTATTTTATTGGGAAAATTGTAAATAAAGATGGAATAACAGTTGATCCTTCCAAAACAAAGGTGGTTTAGGAATGGCCAAGACCCAAAAATGTTACAGAGATCCGTAGTTTTCTAGGCTTAGCAAGTTATTATCGGCGGTTTGTCAATAACTTTTCATGGTTATCTAGCCTGATAACTAAGTTAACATAGAAATGGGTTAAATTTGTTTGGACAGAGGAATGTGATGTTTGTTTTCAGGAACTACAGAAGAGATTGGTGAATGATCCAGTTTTGGCCTTACCTTCCTGAAATGGTGAGTTTTTCATCTATAGTGATGCTTCTTTGAAGGGACATGGCTGTGTTTTGATGAAGAATGATCAGTTAATTACCTATGATTTGAGAAAACATAAACCTCATGACCTAAATTATCCCACACATGATTTGGAATTGGCATCTATGGTTTTTACTTTGAAAATATAGAGGCATCATCTATACGGAACCAAATTCCATATATATACTAACCATAAAAGTCTAAAATATATATTCACTCAAAAGAAATTAAACATGAGGCAGAGAAGATGGCTAGAACTGATAAAGGATTATGACTACACGATCAATTACCACCCCAAAAAAGAAAACAAAGTAGTGGATTCCTTACGTTGGAAACATTTTGCATTATTAACCATGTTACGTTTAGAAAATGATCCCTTTATTAATCATTTGATGAATTTTGGATTAGAAGTTTTTGGTGTAGGGAATAACTCTATTTTGCTTCAGGTTTCAGTGCAGTATTTGTGGTCAGACAGAATTAAGCAGGTTCAAAATGAAGATCGTGAGCAACAGAAAAGGGTATAATTGGTTAAAATGGGTAAGTAGGCAGAATTTAATTTTGATAAAGATCGTGTTTTAAGATTTGGGAAAAGGTTATGTGTGCCTACTGATCCTCAGTTAATGAACTATTTATTGTGTGAAGCTCATATTTCTCTATTTACTGTTCATCCTGGCATAACTACGATGTACACAGACCTTCTAGACTGTTATTGGTGGGATGGAATGAAAAGAGATATTGCTGATTTTACCAAGAAATGTTTGGTGTGTCAACAGGTTAAAGTAGAGCGGTAGTTACTAAAAGGGATTATTCAGCCTTTTCCAGTGCCAGAGTGGAAATGGGAGAATGCATCCATGGACTTTTTGGTGGGAATACAAAAAACTATTCAAGGTAACAATGATATTTGCGTTATTGTTGATCGGCTAACAAATTCTACACATTTTCTATCTACTAGAGATACAATGTATTTGGATCATCTTTCTCGATTGTACCTCAAGAAGATTGTCAGGTTACATGGAGTTCCTCTTTTCATTGTATCTGACCGAGATCCCAGGATCACTTCTAACTTTTGGAAGGGACTTTAGAAGTCATTGGGGAAAGAGTTAAATTTCAGTAAATCTTTTCATCCTCAATCTGATGGGCAGTCAGAACAAACGATTCAATCTTTGTAGAATATGCTTCGAGCTTGTTCGATAGACTATCATGGAAGTTGGTATCAGCATCTTTCATTAGTTGAGTTTTCTTATAATAACAGTTTTCATTCTAGTATTCAGATGGAACCTTTTGAGGCCTTGTATGGGAAGCAGTGTCGGACTCCATTATTTTGGGATGAAGATGGTGAATGAAAGTTGATAGGGCCAGAATTAGTAGAAGAAGTGGCTGACAAAGTGAGGATGATCCATCAGCACATTAGGACAGCTCAGAGCAGGTAGAAAATTTTTCCTAATAACAGAAGGAAAGACTTCTCTTTCGTGGTAGGTGACCATGTTTTCTTTAAAGTCTCTGCTTGGAAAAGATTGATGTGTTTTGGTAATAAAGGAATGTTAAGTCCACGGTTCATCAGTCCTTTTGAAATCTTGGAGAAAGTTGGAACAGTTTCATACTGTGTAGCTTTTCCTCTGAGTTTGTTTTAGGTAAACAATATTTTTCATGTTTCGATGTTGAGAAAGTGTGTGCTAGATTTATCAAATGTATTGAGCCCAGAAACAGTTCAGCTGGAAGAGAACCTTTCTTATGGAGAGAAACCTGTTCAGATTCTTGATCGAAGGGAACAGGTATTTCGGAATGAGGTAATCCACCAGGTAATGGTTTTTTGGAGAAACCACATGGTTGAAGAAGCAAAATGGGAGTCTGAAAATGCTATGAGAGAAAAATACCCTCAGTTGTTTAATAAGTAAATAAAATTGTGAGGATGTAATTTCAAGAAGATGGAGATAATGTAACACCCCATGTTTTTCTAAAAATAAATATAAATTCATGGAACTTTGTTTTAAGTAGATATTTATAACTATACTTTTATCATAATTTTTTCCACTTCTATGTTTTGAATTTCAAGAAATTGTCAACTACATTGTGTTCAGTATGTTATTTGGAGTCTATTAGAACCAACTTGTTTTTTTGGTGAATAGTAACATACCCTTATGAATAGTAATATGAATAGTAATATGACCCTAATAAATAGTAAATTTTATTATTATTTTATTTTATTAAGGCTTTAAGATTATAGAATGTAGGTTAAATCTTCATTGTGATATAGAAGTTGTTACAGAAAGAGAATTGTTAATTTTTGAATTAAGTATGATTTTATTTCAAAATTAAATAAATAATATTTAGAAATTTTTTTTCCAATAATGGAATTCATTTTTGAAATCTCCACGTCAATAAATGGTTAGGGTGAATTTTGGGAATTTTTCTGAAACAACTGATTTTTCGGTGAATAGTAAAAAATACAGTTTTTAGTTTTAGTGTATTAATGACATCATTAAAGATATAATAATGATGTCATAAATTTGGTCTAATTATGTATAGTGAAATTATATTTGAGGTGTCTTAAGTGGCTTATACAATGGGAAAAGACCATGGGCAAGCCCATGGTTTTGTAAATACCACTCATGAGGTGTCCCTTGAAAATTATTAAAATAATCCCTCACATTTCTTATAAATACCAACTATTACCTTCATTGAATTCATTCCCAATTCTCCCTCAACGAAGCTCTGGCCTCCTTACCTTCATATCAGTCCTCTTAAGGTTTCCTCAAGCCCACAAGGTCCCAACCTTCTTATTTTAATAGTTACTCTACAAGGTAAGAAAATTCTCATTTTCTTTCTTTTTTCCATTCAAGTTCTCTTTTATGTGGTATATCTTTCAAGTTTCTATACCATGTTCTTATTTTTCTTCTTATTCATGATATAATATATATTATTATTCATTTATGGATGGGTGACCCTTGTCTCTTATCTTTTTAATATTTTCTAAAACCATGTTGCGTAGCCGTTAGGCTGCCGAATTTTTGTAAGCGATTTCACAATTATTCTTTTCTTTTGAGTTACATTCTCATTATTCCTTCATCTATTCATATCAAAGAAGCATGAAATCTCCAGAATCATGTATATTCTGAATTTTATCAGGTTTATGGAAAAATTACTCATCATTATTCTTCTCCTCTCACACTTATTTAAAGAATAAAAACATTGTCCATTTGTGTTGAATTACCAACATCGTGGATGATGCGATTCAAAGATCCATTAATTCTTTCAAGTCTGGTCATGAAACCATTTATATGGTTGAAACAGGTTATAATATATGTTTTATGACTCACCCATGGTTCTGGAATTTTTTTTACTCATGTTCCTAATTTATAAGACAAAACTAGGTTGTTATTATCAAATAACCACAAAATTGATCTAAACGAACATCATTAATTTTCTAACTTATGAATAATGCTCATGTAATAATTCAAAATTATGAATTGAATAATTTATGTTAATGTATATATTTAAATACTAATCCATTCCAATTCTGTAGTTTCACTTTCAATCGACACGAACATCCCCCGCGAACCAATCATGGAAATCATGTAAAGAACTCACCCAAAAACAGTGCAAGGGGAAAAATATTAACAATTAAAGGGTGAAATGATGTTATGAAATGATCATATAATATTTTATAAACATGGACATTTTTCTTTAAAATATTTATAACACTCTTTTCAACATTATATAGGAGGTTTAAACAAGTGTGAATTAAGACAAACCTGAGGTTAGGGAATTCTTAACCCGATTTCCATTCTTTGGGATAACCTTCCACTTCAATATTTATGTGCTATTTAAATTTTTTGTGTGATGGTTTATATTTATATTATGATTAATTATGTGTATTTAAATTATATATACATACTACATCCACTCAATTAAGTCTCTCTTCAATTGTATGATATTTATAAGGGGCTTTTCATTAAAAATATTTTTCTAAAATTCAGTTTTATGAAGTTCAAAAGTAATGTTTTTGTGGAATTATTTATGTTGTATGATTATGTTTTTGTTCGTGGTAATTATTTATTATGAATTGTGGGACCTATATATCCCTCCAATGCATTGAGTATGGGTAAGTTGGAGATCGTCCGTATGGTTACTCCAAGTGTAACTGCGATGGTTACACAAAGTAAGGTAGTCGTGAGGGTTACAAATTATATGGTAGCCAAGAATGGTTACAAGATTATGAAAGTAATTCCCCAAGATACCTCTATGATTATATTTATGTTCTCATGTTTTTTGTGGATCTTGTTTAAATATCATGTTACACAAAGTAAGTATATATGGGTGATAAGAATGTCTTTTGAAAATGTTTTCATACGTTACATGTATTCAAGGATTAATGTGCTCTTTCCTTCTTTTTCATCCCTTACTGAGATTTTGTGCTCATACCAATTTTTTAAATGATTTTCCACAGGTTAATAGATGTTTAAGACAAATAAGTAATCCATGTGAAACGTTGAAGAAATATCAAAGAGTCATGTATAAGTTTTAATGTTTTATATTTTGAAAACAATGGAAACTATTTTTATGGTATCCACTCTGTATTAATGTGTAATGTCATGAATGAATTGTCCTAATTATCTAATGTTATAAACTTGAAAAGATCTTCAATGTATAAGGAATTATTTTATTGATTAAATTCAATATTATGTATGTAATAAGGATGTGTCTTTATAATATGTCATAAGTAAAGACACATATATAAATCATGACATACAATAATCATCTCAATACCACATGCTCCCATTAAATAAATCCATGAAATAAAAGACCACATTATTTCCACAATTCATATTTCTAGGAAATAAGCCTTAAATAAAATCAATCATAGCCTGAGGCATAAATTATAAGTCATAATGTCTAAAAAATAAAATATAGACAAATGTTCATGGAATTATCAGGCTTTTTACTAACATGTTATCAATAACATTTCAATTTATCAAGCTATAAAGCTTTACCAAACTTACCATTCCAATTCAATCCATTTACCCATGGCATAATCCAATAATCATAGGATGTGGAATAGAGCCTAAGGCACAAGTAATATCATAATAGAAAGCAATGGAAATTGGAATGAAATTTAATCATATACATTATCAAGGGATATAATTCATGGTTAAACACCCTTCTTAATGAATTTAATCAATTTAAAGAATTTAACCAAGGTTCCACACACAACCAAGGTAATTTCCACATTAAAAAGGTAAAATTAATCCATATGGTTGGGCACACCCAATGGGATAGCCAAGGCAAGGAAGACACACTATGAATGGGTTTTCTAAAATTGAAGGTCAAAATGGACATGATAATTCATTAGAATCAATTTAATATTCTATAAAGAGGATTCACTTGAAGGATCCATCTAGAATCATAATGTAATGATGCCAAAAATGTAATGAAATTATAGGAAAAAAGAATAAATTCCCTGCTTCATTTTCATGGTACTCCACACATCTGGTAGCATGTCTTGATTTAACATAAAATGAGAGAAATCAATAGATTTATAAAACCCCCCAAAATAGGGTATAAATCTGTCACACCAAAATATTTCAATGGATAAAAGAGACACCATGCAATAGAGTGTTGTGGAAGGAATAACATATCGAGACGATTTTGTGTCTCTCAATGAAGAAGGGAACAGATCACTATATAAAGATATACATCAAAACCCCTAAGGGGGGGGGAGGTAGTCCTTTAAGAACCTAAAGGTAGGAGACATCCTGATTGGAAAGGGTAGGGAAATGGAAAATTAGGGTTAAGGGAAAATTTGAAATTTCACACTAAATTTCACTATGCATGTTTTGGATGCATGATTTGGCCAAATTGTGTGTCAACTGTGTGTATGGTTCTATCCACTGGGCATATCGCACGATCAAGGTGCGCGATTTGACTAACCTTGTATTTTACCTCTATCCAAGACCCACAACTTGGGGCACATCTGTGTGCCTTGGAGTGCACGATTTTAGACAAACCATGTGGACCAATATATTTTCCCCATTTTCTATGTTTTGGGATTCAAAAGAGCCCTAGATTCCCCCAAGACCTCCTTTAACCTTCTAGTCATAGAATTAACGGCCATTTAAACTAATTATACCAAAACTTTAACAGTTCATACCTTTATATAAATCCTAGACATTACACATGGAATCCCATCTAAAGGCTCTAGAATCAAGATAATAAGATTATGGGTTGATAAAATACATTCATGGTTATAAGAAAAGGGTTCAAGATTTTTTTAATAAATATCAGGGGATTAAAATATTGTATGAATGGTTTTCTACACGGGGAACATGGTTTCCACAAATCGTGTTCCTTAACCATGTACCCTTTCTAGGGGGTGTACAGTTTCTCCTTAGAGAGTTCACAGTTTTAAAAACCATGTTTTATCCATATGAATCCCCTCTATCTAGGTTTGGACAATTTTTTGTATAGGGGTGAAATATTTCGGTAGATCAACCACCAACTGTGAATTTCCCATTTTCAATAAAATTTATCAAAATACCTCCCAAACACACCCCAATTTCAACCCAATAAAAAATAATAAAAATCAGGAAGAAGAATACATGAAATTGTTTCTAATAAAACTCCAAAAAAAGGTTGTGATATTACAACCCAATAGAACAATGTCCTGAAGGCCCAAATATGTGGTGTCTAATATCAAATTTAGTTGAATAATTTTACTGCTACAGTGCTACTATGGTATCTTAAAAAAACATCATCGCCTAGTTTTGAACCTGGGAATTTTGTATGCCATGTAAGAGCCTGTACCACCCATCTACAGGCCCATAGAAAATTGTATAGTTATATTGATATAAAAAAATAACAGCACTTGTGATAAGAATACGATATCTATTATGGAATAAAATATCCCCCCCATACCACGTCATTAGAGAAGAAAACATCCCTCTATACCATATCAGCATCAAGTAATAACATCAATATCATAGTTAAAATCAAATACATCAATATAAAATAAATATATCCATTTATAAAATCATTTAATTTATTATAACATGATACCACATTTCATAGAATATCAAAACTCATAAACCCAACTTATTTTCTTTTATTATTTTTCATATCCATCTATCCTTGGGAAACCTATATCATTTATCATATCCTTAACCCTAATTTCCCTTATAGAAACAAATCACAACATAGTAGTTTAATCAAATAATTATATTTATTTAATCTTATAATTATTCAATAATAAGTATACTTTTTATGGTCATTTAAATGTATAAAATAATTTTATTCCATATATAATGACTTCATTAATAAATCACAATCAATTCATTCAAAATGTAGACCTTTATTTTTATCAAAATAATATTATTTTCAAGGTCCTATTTATCTCATCATTCCCATATTAAATTATAGTTAATATTCTATGTTGAAACACAAAACAACAATTCAATTTAATCTCATTTTTTAATTTATCCCACAATTGTAAATTCACACACATTAATATCATTAATCACATTATAAAATCTTCAGAAATTATCTAATTTATAAAACATTCCATATTATGGTATTTTATGAAATCAATGTTTATGTAGATATTTTTCCCTTAATCATATTAATTATTGTTAATACCATACAAATAATAATATTACCCAAAACTATGTTAATTAGATTTTATGAATTCATATAACATGAAAATTCATAAAGATATATTACCCCTCATCAAATAAAATCTAAAATTCTTGTATTTTAAATCCTAAAAATCTATTTATAATAAAAAAATCCTCATTATAAATCCATATAAAAAAATTAAAATTTCAATTCTCAAGGGAAATAAAGATATTAAAATTTGCATCATTCCATCATAAGAAATGGATCACTGAATCTATCTTACCATTAATCGAAGGATTTGTCTGCTTAATTGAATAAATAAATATATTGTTTAATGATGATGAACTGTTAAAATAATCCTACTATAACCCTAGATTTTTCCAACTTATTTAATCAATGTTATTAAAGAGAAATTTGGGTTTGTATGATTATATAAATTAGAATGTTTAATTTCAATTCATTTGTATGGTTATTATGCACAGTTACATCAAAACAGACATCTAATTATCCGTTCATCTCTGCCGAATATTTCTCAAAATTCATGATTTAGTATAACTATGAATTTAATTTTTCACTACACTGTGAATTATTTATTTAATCAAAATCTATAAAATGGATGGAATTATAAACAATGAAATTTATTTTTTATAGTTAGTGATGTATCTTACTAAAACCCCTCCAACATTCATATCTAACTTAGATTTATAAAGTAAATGTACCCCAATATAGACACACCATTCCAAATCCTAAAATGAATTAAACATTCACTATTGGGATAATATAATTCACAATTTCACACTTACAATATTCATGGTAAATTAAATACCTCTTAAAATTCAGTAAGTCAATAAAAACAATACCATGTCCCTATATAGGATCATTTTCCCCAGTAATTTCCACATCATGAATTACACATCATATTTTATGATATTCTTAAATTCATACTCAAAATTTCCATTGAAATTTTTAAATTTTTCTCTAAAATATTATTCCCACATGGTAAGGTTACTCCCAAGGATACTTAAATATATATATTCTCTAAACAAATTCATGGTGTTATCTGAATAGACCTCATGCACCCACATAAAATCTTAATGAATTGTCTATATTTAATATTTGTAGATCCCCAATTCATTCAAGAATAGATCCTTAAGTAAACTTAGACAATATATCCCAGTTTACAACTATGATATACCTCTCTTTAAGAAAACATACTTCATTCTTTTATATCATATGAAGTGATATGTACATATCTTATTCCATGTTTAATTTTTTGACTTACGATATCCATTTTCTCTTCTTGTGATACAAAACTATTGTTAAGTTATTCTAATGAAAATTTAAATATTTCTTATGATATCTATCATATAAATTAGTTTTCTATGATTAAACATACAATACTCATCACTTCTTTATAATATCCTTGACGTGGACTATGATATCACCTTGTCACTATATATGATATGCAACATCCTATCACTGGTTATGATTTTGTTACATAAAATTTTATAATATTATAATGTCATTATCTTAATAAGACTAAAAAAGACTAATTTTATTTTTTGTGACACCCACAAGTTAATTTAATTATTTTCAATCCTTCATGAATTATTGATAGTTTTAGGTTTAAATTGAAAATATTTCTAAAGGTTTGGGTGTTGCGCGTGGTTTTTGTACAGTTAGGAGTGACCATACACCAACTATGTGTGAGGTTTCTACACTTTATCAGTGTTATTTTACATGATTTGAGAATGGTTATCTCAAACATGTGAACTCATATGGGTAACCATTTGTGTGAATTGTGGTTCTCCAATAGAGACAAAACAGTTGGCACAGAGTTTTCTGAACTGTGTGGATAAACCCTGTGTGTTAACTAGGTTTGTATTTTTTTCTCAATTTTCCATTTTATTTTTAAAAGCCTCAAATGCCTCATTTTATTCTCCCTTATATTGTGTGACCTATTTCAATATGAGGCATTGGGGAGGTGCATAGTAGAGGTATAGATCCTATACGGTTAGGAATATTATGTCAATAGGGAGCATAGAAATGTGATATAGCACATTGGTGTATGCTGGAATAGAGACATAAGAGAGTGTACTTAAAGAGGACTTAAATACTATCATCCAAATGGATCATAAAGTGATAATCATTATTAATAAGTGAATTACCGAACCAAAATTTGATGTGGGGAAAATACATATTCATATATGATTCCTCTATCATTTAAAAAGTCATACATATTTTTGTACCGTATGAGAAGCCACCACATCTTTATATGCTGCCTTTATAAATTTTAGGGTTAGTTGTGCATGAAATCTTATTACATGAAGATGATATTTAATATATATCTTCTAGGAGAAGTAAAACCACGGATTAAAAGTGCATTAATATCCCAAATGAATTATATCTTTGATTAGATTTTATGAACTTCCATGCAAATGATCCTCCATGTGAGCATCAACCATGTATGAATATTTTTTGATAGATATGGTTTATGAAGTAAATTTCATTTTCATGGAGCTTACAAAAATCATATATGAGTAATGTGTTCACGAATATTCCATGATGTATCAAGCTGCATCTATGAAGATCATAATTTCCGTGTGAATGTTGATCTTATATGATATCATAATCAACATGAATCTTCCATGTGTAAAAGGATCATTCTTTGAGAGTTATGTGGGTAGGTATTTCACATGACACTAATCAAGGAACATCTTAATTTAATTGCTTTCTCAAATATGATTTTTAAGATAATTATTTCATAGAAAAAAATCATGTGAATAACATTCTTGTGTACTAACTTCTGTGATCCAATAACCATTATCATGTTACAGTCAAACCTTTGGACATTGATGAAGATTAATTTATGAATGGGTGATATTAACATTATTATGTATTAATTAAGTTACACACAAACACTTGTAATTTTAGAGTGAATTATTTTTCATAATCACGATCATTCTTGGATAACAAATAAGCACATGGGTATTTTTTGATGAAACATACACAGGAGTCGATGAGCACCAAATGAGGAAACATAATTTATATGACATGCATATACTACCCTAAAAGATATTTGATATCCCAAAAAATCATGAAAATGAGGTAAATTAATGTTAATGGTTATATTCAAACATACCAGATGATACATGGGAATTACCATAAAATTTGAAGGTAATAAACCTTTGCTTATAAGTATTTACAAATCAAGTGAGAAGAAGGTTATGTTTATTACAAACTATTTGGTGAAAGAAATGAAATAATAGCTGATCCATTTGGGTATCAAAGTGAGGAATTATTATTTGATATAAAAAATCAATTAATATCCAAAATAAATGGTTAACTAATTTTAGATTCATTGACTTGAATTAAAATAGAAATATTTTTTTAGTGTTATGTAGTTATGATGAAAAAAAATTGGGATTATAGATCTGAATCTTTTAGTATTTGAATTAAAAAATTTATACCTCATTTGTTAATTGTTTTTGAAGTAGATTATAACTACCTATATAAGTGTATTATATATTTCATTCAAGTAATATAAGAAATAATAATATTATACTGAGATCATTTTCAAGAGAAATATCCAAACACTTTTCAAATGATTCCGAGATATGATACAATATTTTTATTGAGGAGATATAATGAAGAAGATAAATCTTATTACTCAAGACCTAGTGAAGATTTATGATACCATAATTATTGCTGATGTTTATGAATATAGTAGATAAGAAACCATGTTGATCTATCCTTCTTGTGGAGAATGATCAAATCAAACTTGGTGCAAAATCCACCCATACCTTATTGAGGCCTTTCTAATAATGGATGAAGATTATAGGAGGTTATAACTAGATTGTATCACCAGTTGATGGGAAATTCTAGTAGGGTTATATAACTAACTATTTTTATTCTAGGATTGGGGGTATATTCATTTCTAATTATAACTACATAGATATTTATGGGAGATTACATAATTTGGTGTACAACCAGTGTAGTACAGAGTATGATTTTATGTAAAAAAATTTGAATACCATGTGTTTAATTATCTTTATATCTTAACAGTGATAATTAGAGGCAATATTAAGTGGATCAATAACTCTAAAATGTTTATCTGGCTGAATTCATAAGGAATACAATTCAAAAAAGATGGTCATTCATTCATCCCACCCCACACAACACAATGGTCAATGCAGCCTGGGGAACAATAAGTGGTATCCAAAGGATGTTTCCTTTCAAGATCCAATAATATTTTTGGAGGTGGAAAATCTAACAACAGACAATAGACAAGGTTTTTCCACATTAAATGGGAATTAATATCGCTTTCGGTGGAATAAGATGCTTCCCAATCTCTTATATTTTTTCATAAAGGTGAGAGATGAATCCACATTTCGGTTTTCTAAATTTTTTAAGGTGTTATGGTGAATCTATATGATTAGAGAATTCTAGAGGTAGGTGGAAGAGATTTAAATTCTATCCTAATGCCTTTATCAAAAATGTAATATACCAATGTCATATTTCATCAAACAGAATATGAGATGTCTAAAAACATAAAATTTAGTTTCAATGGAAATTAAAATTCCATGAATCTAAGATACATGTCTAGATTAGCCAATTTGAAGATATAAATATGGATAATGGTGAGACTATTAGTAAATAATATACAAGAGTCAACATGATAGTGCAAAACATTGGGGGTTTTGGTTCTAATGTAGAAAATTCTATCATTATTATGAATCATGATGAGAAATTTTCTTGATCTATTTGATTAAACAAATAATATTTATAAGAAATAGGTGTTTCGAAACATGAAGACTTACAAAACATACTCATATCCTATAATATGTGTAAATTTATATCTTTTACGAAGAAAGAAAATGGTGAAATTGAATTTAGGGAAATAATAAAATGAAATGTTAAATAATAATTAGATATTGAAAAAAAATCTGATATTTAGGGAGATAAAGTGCATAAGGATATTACTACTCTTATATATAGAATGTTCAAAATGGGTAAGTGGAAAGTAAAATGACAAAAATTACTAAAATGGATAAATTTAGAATTAATTGGACACTTTGCCTATGATTATCTAATAAAATTCTATGTATAATCCTAATTTAACAGGAAATATGAAAATATTTGAAAATATTAAAAGGACAAGAAGAAAAATAAATATTTTAGTAAAGGGAAAAAATAATTTAATGACAAAGAATGTGAAAAATAATTCATCTTAAAGTATCTATTTAAAAGATGAGATAAATTTATTTAATAAAGATGAAAAGGGTTTTTTATCATCAATAAGGGATGAGTATAGAGTATAGAGGATATTACGATAATATAATGTAGTGCGTGAGGTGGAATCATGTGTTGAGGATATTATAACATTAATGAATGAATTGAAAAAATTACTGAATTATAAAAATAAGTACACTAAAGATAAGTAAGTGCTAATAAAGAAGGATGTATCCTATTTTAATGATACCATAACATATAATATGGATTTGGATATGTAAGAACATATGTTATGGGATTATAAGTAAATTTGGAATTAAAGGAAGAAAATTTCCTCGAGATAAAGGCCATATGGGTCAAAATTAAGCATGAATTGAAAAAGGATAAATAATACATCAATAAATAAATAGTGGTTAATATTAAATTTAATCAATCTGGGGAGAAACAATTCTCTAAAAATTTGGTAAGATATTATTCATAATAATCTTATGATATATTATTTATAAATGAAAGTACTGTTAATAAGAAAAAACTATTAGAAGGTTGGATTAATGATTATGTTTAGAAACACTATTCATTATAAAAGTAAGAAATTATTACTAAAAGGTAAATTTAACTTATGAAATATAAGTCATACATTGAGTTTATACGTCAATAACATAAGATTATATACATATGGAATTAATCAATTATATCATAATTCATATGTAATTGTTGGTGTCTTGTATTGTATTGCCACAAATCTTATTCTTTTTGGTATAATATTTATCTTCCAAGAATGAGTCATGAACCAGGGGAGTTCTAGTGTAAAATTGAGATCATAGACTAAAATTAAGAAAGATGTCATATCTATATGAAATATATACACCGAAAACTAAATTTAGTTTTTCGAAGTGTTGTGTAGAATATATGGGTTAGATTTTCCCAATAGAGATTTGTGTATAACTAAATTACTATGGTAGATCCCTATTTCAAAAGAGTGGATTCTTATCAGTGGTTGAAGGAAATTAAATAAAATCTATGAAAATTTTGATTATGTTCTTGAGAAAATAAGAATCATAAGAAATGTTTCAAGAAAGAGTTATCTATAATCTTTCTAGACCAATTGGAGATGGTGAAGAAGATGAAGATTATTGAGTCTAAAGAAATGAAAGTAGATTCATAAGGTAAGGTAAAATTTCATGAGGATTGATCTAGGATATATTGCATAAATATCTAGATTAAATGTTAACTATGTGATCAATTTGGGCATGGTTCAAAGGAGTGTATGACTATCCTATTGGACTAAGAAGACATTATGTGGGGAATAAAGTAGACCTTAGATAATGAAGTTTCATTGACTTCTAAAGTGATGGTAAATTATTCAAGTAATGATGTGTTGAAAAAAATTCTATAATAAATTCACAGACAAGGTTTGGTTGTGAATAAATTATAAGCATGAGAGGTTATTCTCAAAGAGTGGATGGTCCCTCCTTATTCTCTATTATTTTATTTTTGAGAACTAACATACAAGGAATTCATTGATATACATGACATAGTTTCTATTAGGAAACCAAAATATATATGATTTATCATAAATTTATTCTATAGAAAATCATCAATGATTAAAATTAGAGAAGTGCATCCTTTTGGGAGTAGAAAACTGAGAAGCAAGATATCATTTTGTTATTTCCATTAAATCGGGAATTTATGGACAAAGTGGAAAATATGATGAATGAGGTATTTCAATCACACAATATACCATTACTGTATCCTATCAATTCATATGATTAAATGGGATTTTTGGTTGATGAAAGCATGAGACATGGGTGTTTGTTTATCTATCATGTAAACATTATGATGTGTTTTTAGAAGTGTGTTCATTATTTTTTTCTAATTATAAATTTGTTTCTAAAAAACCCTGATATGATTTCTTATGTCAAGTATCATATGTAAAGTATTTTATAGAGAACATTGATCATTATGGTTATACACTATTTTTTTTCAACACGATAGTATCCCACACAGTCTAAGAGTTGTTTAGTTAAAGGATATTTGTTAAGAAATTCTTATGGTATCATTCTTATCTCATGAAATTTCAATAGATTATTATTCAAGGAAAAGCGTATGAGAATTTTGAAAGATAAAAATATATTAATTCCAATTTCATATTCATATTCATTTTATTTTAAATAAGGGGTTTGAATAAAAGGGAAAATATATTTATATAATTTTTTTTTATATTGAAAAAAAATACAAAGAGGAGGATTATTGTACTCAAGTATTGTATTTTTTTAATGATTGAATATTTATTAATTTTGTAACCATTAATGAAGAAAATGAATAAATATATTTATTTATTCAGAATTCCATGAAGAAAATTAATTTATTCATGAATATCTATTGGATAGAATTTATATTATAGAACTATTGTAATAAATCTTTTTATAAGAGTTTAGTAAAAATTAGGCCAACCCTAACAACCTAAGGGGGAAACTCAACCTCACATTTGGTATCTATTCTCAAAAAAGTGTGAACTAGTGCATATGGATAGCCTAAGGGGAAATCAGTTAAATAGTAGTGGTATAGCACCTACATAGTCTAGAATAACATGAGAACAATGCGCACACATCAATGGTTTTTTACCTCATGTTATGCTTTGGTACAAAATATTTTAATAAACAAATTATATTATAATCCCTTATTTAATTTAGTTATCCTTATTATTTTGTGAAAATAGAAGGTATATAGATTTTTAAAGTGATTTTTGGGTGACCTTTAGAATATCATCAACTAATTTCCATCATGATAATAAATAAATTTTATTTACAGTACCCTCTTTATCAATTAATTCTCAATAAATGCATACCTTTATCTTCTCAGGAATCCCTTGATTGTGAGAGGAAAAATAAAATAATAGAGGATTTATGGGAGTTTGGTTTCTTATAGATTTATCTCTCTTCCTTTAAAATACATTATGGATTGAGATATTGGGTCTTTTTTATTGACTATGTGACGATTCAGGCATTGGATTGATGTAGTTTATTGAAGAACTCTTCATTTTTATTACTATAGATATAAGTAGTATATATGGAAAGTAGTTGATGTGGTTTTATTGATGAGGATAATTATGCATTAAATATTTAATATATGAATGAATTTAAGATGATCAATGTTATATGATGTAAAATATTGAATGAGTTAATAAATACTATAATTTTGAATACAAGGATTATGTTGAAGAGTAGAAGTACCCCATGTGATGGTTGTGTCACAAAGGGGATATCATTTTTTGATAAGTGATGTAAATTTTATTTGTGACTTAGTATTGTCTTTTGTTGTCAAACATTTTTTGAAACATTTTTATCACATTAATTTCATTTAAAAAAGATTATTTTTGGTTTATTTAAATGGATGTAAGGTTATTTGGGAGATTTGAAGTGACTGGAAGTGGTTTTGAGTTGACAATTAAATTTTAGAGATGTTTGATAGGATAAAGAGAGTATCATTCAACAATATAGTGATTTTATATCTTTATGGACAATCTAGCGATAAATATTTACTAAGATATGAAAAAACATGTAATAATGTATATATTCATAAGATTATTTGGATCCTAGATGGGATGATTCATAATATGACCTTTCACATCATAGAGATTAACTGGAAATTGGTAGTTTATGATTTCATATATTTAGACAATTTTTGTAGAAAATATTTTCCCTATAAACAACACAATAACTTCATAAAGTCAATTATAATGTTACAATACAAAACTATATGATTAATTAAACCCATAGTATTTGGAATAAGCAATATAATTACTCCATGAGGGAGGTGTGAGACGCCCTAAACCAACACTCATGGTTACAGTTCTAAAAACACATTATATACATAGTATATTTAGTACCAATTTAGATTAAGCAACTAAACATTAATATATTACAAAATAATATTTCATCTCACAATAGTATCAAACAATCCAAAGAACCATTAGGTTTGTATCTTTGGAGATTAACTATAGAAAATCACATTTCACATAATTTGGAACATTTATCCATAATCACACCATAATAGACCACCTTATAGACATATCATATGTTTTATTCATATTTATAAACTTTCAAATGGAAAACATATAAAATTGGTGATATCAAAATATAAGTAGGGTAAAATATATCAATGAGTCATAAAGGGTTAGATCACAATCTTTTAAGAGACATGAGCATGGAAGAAAATTTTAATTAATGAAATCATAGGTTCATTAGAGCTTCCCATAAGGTATGATAGAATAATATATACCCATAAAATTTATATCCTGTACCATTGAATATGAATACAGAAACATGTGATAATAAACATGATCCAAGGATAATATAATACTATTTTAGTAAAATAACAAAATATATCATAAGAGTGTGGTACATATATAAGGATAAGATTACATAACATATGTTATGGTTAATTACCAACACTGTCATATCATAGTGTGTCAAACATAACTATCTAATTCCAAGAAAAATTTGAATCAGTTTTCCCTACTAATTTACTATTATGAACTAAAAATCACAAATCATTTCCCATTTTTGGATTGAGCGTCACAACTCATTTCCAATTTTGGATCGAGCATCAAAACTCATCTCCCATTATTATCTCATAATATATAATTAATTTCCCAATGAATTAGAGGGTTTATATGAACTAACCTCCACATATTGATAATCCATATACATGTGTTCCATATGATATGTTTCATATATCATATAATGGAAAACCCAAGTAAAGAAAATGAGTTTCATATCACCTATAAAATGGTATCACATAAAATTCACTTATGAATTAGGTATATTGATAAAAAAATCATTCACCCTAAAGGTGTATTTCATAAAAACAAATTAGAATGATTCATGAAAAAAATATCTATATAGTACAGAAACATATGGAGACAAAAAAGAAAATGGATGTAAAATCATAAAGATGATTTTCATAAAAAATAATTAACCTTATTGTAAAAATATAATGTTTTGAATCACTTTCAAAAGTAATTCACAATAAGGTAACATGAAAAAACTTTTAAAATACCACTTATAAATCCTAATGTTTTTCCTTTTAATGGAAATAAATGTTATGTTAATAAATGTGTATGGGAATATAATAGATAGTATCTTGAAAATAAATAAATTTATAATATGTTAAATTATATTTTTTTTTGAAAACCACATCATAAAATGATTAATAAAGAATTATCCTAAAAAAATTATAAATATAAATAAGAATAAATTTTGATATAATACATATTAATGATTCAAAATATAAAAAGAAATCAATTAAAAAAATAAAGAATACAGACATGAAGGGAAATAAAGACACTATAATTGATGGGAATTATTCTAAATAGCATCAATATTTTATATGAAATCCATTAAAGAAAAATAATTTGGTTTGAAAATTTAAATTAAACTAAAAATATATTTTAAATGTAATGTAAAAAAGTTATAGTACATAATAAACCAATATTATAAGAATGGAGTTCATGATGAAACATTTTAAATTAATAAAAGGTAATTAAGTAAAAAAAATAATGTATAACATTCATAGTAATTTAATAAGAATACATTGAATGAGTTAACATGAAATAGAAATTTATGTATCATGAATAAGGATATGTTCCTGATATATTATATCAAAGGGTCCTTATATACGTCTTATAAAATAAAATGGGTTTATAATAGGAAGGAAACTTGAGATGAGGGACCCTTACCTTTAATCTTGAGATCTGCCAATAATATTTAAACTACTTCATAAGAAACATAAGAATATTAATAAATTATTAATAAACCTTATTTTTATATATTAACATTCATCTATTTAATTATAATCAGTCATTATACATTCACTCATTTAATATTGTTTATTTTAACCATCGAATGATAGTAATATTGATAGTTTCATGTAAGTTTCATAACAGTGATGCCAATCCCCATTACATTATACCAAGTTAATCATTACTAGAATATTTAAGGTACATTGATATATTTTCATTAATTATTTATAATTTTATAATTTCATTACATGATATTTTGATCAATTATTTTGGAAGATGAAATAAATGACTATCATGTTTAAAAACAATTTAGTGAATAAATTGTAATATAAAAATAACAAGATTAAATATTAACATTAATTTTTCAGAAAAAAAACACATTACTTAATTATTAATATCCTGAATTTTTATTAATTATGTTTCCACATTCATTCAAGAAGTAAATTTACAGTATTCTTCATGTAAGTGGTTAAACATACCCCAACAACAACATGCAACAATAAATTAATGAGTATGATTATGAAGTGACTATAATATTATCATTATTGAAGAAAATTGATATTATTTAAAATTTATTTGATATATTAAAAAAATTGAGAATAGTTAGATGGAGAATATAAAAAAAACATGTTATTAGTTATGAATAATAAATCGCTTTTCCTCTTGGTATGCTACTTTTAAGTGGTTAAATTTAAAATTATATTTAATTGTTCATATTAATAATATAATGCCTAATTTTTTATGGTTTCAGCCTAAATATTTTATGGAAATGATGAAAAATTTAAAGGGAATGGTTTTTTCGAGTAATTTCATTTTTATTTCGAATGAAAACATTATTTTTTTGTCTTAATGGGGAAGACAACCCATTGGTTTGATTGTAGTGGGTAAGTTAGTGTGACATTGTTGGAATATGTTATAACACATTTTATTGTATCAAATGGTATTTTTTATATAGTAAGAAACACCCAAAGAATCACCCATCCATGATTCATGGACCTAATTTCTAAAGTCATACATTCGATGAGTGATTTTACCAATGACACTTAAGAACACACATTAGTCGAGGGGATGGGAACTCAGGCTCATCTCAGCCTTTATAGTGGGGAAATATTTTCTATTTTGGGACTCCCTTATAGATTTAAGCTAGGTTCATATGTTCATGAATACTTTTATCATTCCCAATCATGTTTCCATAGTATTTCCCTAGGGCGAGAGTTAATCGTGATTATTCACCTGTTTGGAATCATCTGGTTGTATCTGAGGTTCTATATCGATGGAATGATCTATATATACTCACGGTTCTCGAAAAATGTTTCCATTTTATGGATAAATCAAGATTGATTTGTTTTTTATCTAATAAATTGTTGGTTTCATGCAATGTGGGATGGTTCTCTAGAGTTTATCATCATATAGGGGGGACAGGAGATGATTAGATGTTTGGATCGAACCCATAAGATGGGATTCCTCTGTATCCTCATGAGATGAATCAGAACCCATGTAGTTCGTTGAATCATTACAAGACCTATATACTTTTAAGGTCTTGTTATAGGGACCCAATGTGTATTTTAACATCATGTGGAATGGACACAGATGTGAAAGGTTTCCTGGTCAAGGGTGGTGTGGTAATTATGCTGAAGAGGCATGAGGTGCCCATAAGGGATATAGTCTCCGGGGTGGTTGTGACCCTACTAATGATGTACCCTAAAAAACAATAAGGTGATTTGGATTTCGAGTTTGGACCTCATGGTGGCTTCCTAAATATCCTGGTCAGTTGGGAATGAAAGCCCTCATAGTTCGGTTTGAGATGGGACTTAAACATTAGTGGGGGTTCATTAAGGGAGAATGATTGGGTTTTACGCATGGGAGTTGCCTTGTGGAGGGTATCTGTATCAGGATTAAATATTATAGGAGTCTCATATGGATTGATGTTAGGTATTATATATATGGGGAAGGCACATTCTTTGGGTTGATATTGGGGCTTACAAATTTAGAGAAATCCCATGCTTTGGGACCATGCAGATGTCATGATCTCCACTGACCTCTAAGAACACATGAGCCATGATTGGTGTGTGAAAAAAATAAGGGACTAGATATAAAGATTTCACATCCCATTTCATCTTCTAATAGATGTTACTGGAACCCATGGGGATAGAGAAAGGGCTTTATGTGTTCTCATCTCCACCTTTTCATTCATATCTTGGATAGTCATATTTGGTTACCTATCTAGAACCTTCTGCCATAAAGACTAGGGTCTTACTTTATTGAGAGTGCCATATATTTGGTTATGGTGGGAAGGATATCCTTCCATGTCAAAAGGATATAAATGTGTGATCCCTGTTAATTTTTCCCAAAATGGGGAGGTACATGTGAGTATCATAAGGCCAGACCCTGCATTACCATGGAAATGTAAACATATGGTCATTCCAGGGGTCCACTTTACTATAGGGATAACCAACATGTCTACAGTTACAATGGTTATGTGAAATCAAATGGAAACAATTGTGAACCCAATGGTTTTATCATACGGGTCCAGCGGCTTTGGAAAAGGCCTTCAATTAACACCGTTTGACTAGATTTCAATGAGTCAACATGCAGACTAATGATGCGACTGAAGGGAATGATCGGGGAAGAGTGTAAAATTCCATAGGGTACCCTCCATCACATGATATGTTTTCATGTGGGATATGGGTTCTTCTATGTAGCATGTTTCTACGTAGGAAAAAAGGATTTCCATGTACCATTATGGTATGCGTATATGGGTGGAGTCCACGTAGTGTTTGGATACGCAGGGCCAAGTTTCATCTGTGTGTTATATTTATACATGAGGTCATACTCCTCCCACATATTGAGATAATACATGGTGAAGGGTTTCATCTACATAGTATTTTTCAATTTGGGGAACCTAGTAGTGAAGGGGATATTAGTTATGTGCTTCTTGGGAGTATGCCCACAAGGGATCTTTAGGATAAAAATTATAAACTTAAATTTATTCCCCTTCTTATGAATATAAAATGGTGTTTTTATTTGTGGATAATTTTTGAATGACTCCACATTTTATGGAGCTTTCAATTTCTTTATTTTATCATTAATCCTCCAAAATGGTTATCTTCTCTTTGGATCTCCTCGAACTATATTTATATATAAGCATGGAACATGGTACTTGTGTATCCAGTTCGTTGTAATGAGTCCAAGATCCCCCTTTTGTTGAATCTTATGGCCATTACATGGCCCACAGACAACATAGACAGTGGATGCCACAGATTTATGGTCTATGGAGATGAAAATCACCACCTCAGTATTGTGAATGACTCAATTATGTCCCAATGAAGCTATTGACATTGCCTCTCCCACAAAATATTTGAGTCCATGAGGGATGTAGTGAGTGGTGTGAATTTATCTGTGCTCATCCCACAAATGACCTTGTGCATAGAGCTAGATCCACTTTTCCATCCTGTGAATGGTTTTATTCATGGGCATCTTCATGAATCATATCAGCACGTGGAGCCACGATCCATGAAGGGTTTCCCTTTTCATGGTCCGACTTTTTCCCTTTTTTAAATTCTCTCAATTATAAAAATTCTCCAATTATTAATTCTATTTAGTTTTTTTCCTTTTTTGTTTCATGGGATAATTTCAATTCTCCTTGAAAAGTTTTCAAGACTCAAATAAATGATTTCCATTAGAATGGGGTCTGATCATGACAATGAGGAGGCAATTCCATTGTAGAAATCAGTCCTGCTTTGGGTTAGTTTGTGGTATGATGGTGTACCAATATAAGGTGGACCATGCCTATATAAAGGGGTCCCATTTAATTTTTCTTATACCTTATTTCTTGACGAACATAGAGTTTTCATACAGTGATTTCAATCATCTTCTCTCATGTACTGAAACCCATCATAGAAACCTTCATCCATGAACTAAATATTGGATCTGTGAACTAAAATGTTGAACCCGCGATCAATGTTTTTTAATTTCTATGTTGCGGGGTTTGGTGTGGATCTCTTATTCCATGAACCAATAGTTTTTTAGAAATACATTGTGGGACCCTGACTCACAAGCTTCCACGGACTTTCGGTTCATGAGACATCTAGTATGTGGACTATATTCAGTATTTTCCCATTTTATGCAGGCCAAATATTTTTTTCATGGAATTTTTATGTAGAAAAAATATTTCTTTAGATTCTATTTCAATTAATGCAGCTGGGAGGAGGGTGGATATGGACAATAATGTTTATGAAAATCGTAATTATTACATCCTTCCTCATGAGGGTATTCAAAAAGCCCTCCTTTCTTCGAAACATATTGCCTATCAATTTCCCATCCATGTTTCTCATTACAACTTTGTACTTCATGATGTTGATCTACTATCGCCAATTGACCAGGACATCCATATTTTTTTCGAGAGGTGTCTCAGGGGTGTGATCGAGAAAATGTGTCTACTGCTGGGGAAAACATAGTTGGATTAGGCCAAAGGAACATGTTTTTTTTGGATGTCTCCATGTGGACTCATATTAATCATAATGGTGAAGGCGCTTATTTAGATTCATTAATTCATAACTATTCATCCATTCTCAATCTTTCACAAGGTAAACCCAATGGAGGGTGGAGTTTTAAGTTTGATCTGTAATATGGAGGATGTTTTTATTATGAATTGGCATGGGGATTCTGGGATCATCAAAACTAATTGGAATCCCCTAATCCATTGGAAGCTATCAAATTATACCAGGTAGTGTGGGAATCCTAATTTTCAATTTATTCACCGATCGAGATACTTACTGAACTTCTCATTCACTGGTGTTTAAGAACCAGTGCCTTCCACTTGTCCCAAGGTGAAGTGCATATCAATTTATAGAATATATATCATATAGGTGGACTTCATATCCTAAAAAATTTTTATGATGAATTTTTATCAATGGCCAACACCTAGGGAAATGTTGAGAAAGTATCTCCACAGGCAAGAGAATTATTGATCATGGTAGGAAGATTACTTGGTCAGCCTATTCATGTTCGCTCACTCATTTTATTTGAGGGTTAGATTGTATTCTTCGTGGAAGTGAATAGAATTAGTAAAAGAGATGGCCATAGTCGAACACATCTAACCCAATATTCATGAAAAATTACCATCTCTTACTATTCTACCCTCAATTCTGGTCAATATACCACCTAGGGTTATGAAATCTAAATAGCCATACCTTTTGATCTCATATTAGTTGGTTTCTTTTCCATGTTCTTAAGAGGATGTATTTTCCCTTCTTGTTACTTTTACACTGGTGTCTATGTTTCCACTTTGATGTTGAAAGCCGCATTTTCCAAAGAACTTCCAATTAATCTAGTTGTTCTCACCCTTGTTCGAATTTTTGAGTTATTAGGGAAGATATATGAGGTAAGACCTATACATACTCTTATTGGGTCATTTCAATTTTTCTATGACAATATAGAAAATCATTTCTCCTGCTATGAGTATCAAAATACCATGATGGTTCCTCATCTTGAATTCTACCTGGATCTACTCAGTATTTCCATAATCCATCCCAAAAACATGGATGTTGAGAGTATGATTGAATTACTAAGGAAATTTTTTTCTTTGCCTTTTCACCTCACCAAATTCCACTTGGATCAGAAGTAGATGATGACCGTGGTTCTTCAAAAGAATGTTCTTATATTATTCTATTGTGGGATAGAATCTGGACCACTCTTATTGAAAATGTAACAATCATTGATCCCTATCCATCATAGAGGTTTTCTAGGAAATTTGGATTCTTGAAGCACATCACACCTCTCTTGGATATTCTGGATGGGATGGAATCTCATCCATTAATCCTTCACAAGCTGTGGTTGATGACTGTGTGGGAGGATTCATGATCATAAGTTCTTATTCCCCCCAAATGGCCTTAATTTTATTTTCATTTGGGTGTGATCAAATGTGGGTTACTTGTTACCCCGACAGAATATTGGCGAGATCAATTAGATGGGTGTAAATTCCCTTCAATGCCCCCATTCCTATTATAGTTGTAGAATCTCCCCCAATTCTCATTTTGAGGAGGTGTTATATCCACCATCACATGAATTTAGTGGGGAATTCATATGTACACCCCATATCTATAGATATTGATTCAGATCCTCTCTCTATGGTTTATCTTATTGGTGGTCCTGGTAAGACTTGCCTAAGTGGAGCGTCACTATGTATTCCAGAGGGCATAAAAACCCCCATACATAGATTCAGGTGGTGATCCATCTATATAGGTGTGAGATCTCCCTACATGGGCATCAGAGCTTAGAGAAATTCCATTGGCTAGATTGGAACTTCTAGATTATATTCCTTTGATATTAGGTGAGAAGGTCCGATGTCCATATGCTATTTAAGGTTACTAGGCTATGCGTGAACATGCATGGATTTAAATCTATAAAATATTAACTAAAACCCCTTAATCAGAATTTACAAACCATGAAAAAAACTCTATAGTTAGTTTTCATAGATTTAGGCTTATGCGGCCTTAATTACCAATATTTTCACATTCTTTCATACCAAATCGTCATACCTCAAGAGGACCTATATGTTTTTGAACATGAACTTGCTCAATTAAACCCCTCCCATAGTCAGAAAAATGATTTGTGGGATATTACCACTGAGCAACATCACCTAATGAATGGGGATAGGAATTCTTGTTATCATGTGATGGCACAAACAGAGGAGTTGTGTGAGTGTGAAGTTTGTGTTATGAGGTTGAAGGAACAACTATCGTCAACAACTAAACATATTAAAGCTATAATACAGAGAGTTTAGGATATTAGGGCCAATGTTAGACACATATTTCCAAATAATGAGGCTAATGCTGAGAAGAAGACGACCATGGAATAGGATCTTGATGGTTTGTGCTAGGCGGTGGTCTATTTTCTGACCAAAGCGAGGTGGGATTCATTGTAACCATATTTTTTATCCCATGTTTTTTCTTATCTTGTTTTCAATATCATTGAAAAGATACTCTATAGTGTGGAAGTTACATTATAAATGAATGAAATTTTTTTATATTTCCTTGTGTTTCCTTTATTTTTGCCTCATAAGATAATCTTCACCTGAGATTGATTTGAATCATGATATGAAGTAATTAAATTGAAATAATCAAAGCATTATCTAACTTTTTTTCCTTAGCCAACGGACTCATTGAGAGTGACATGAATACTACTAGGGTCACATGAAATACCCTGCATTTTTATGTATTTTTCTATTATAACAAAAATTTCTTCCTAATCTTGATATGATATGAGTTTAATGATCCTAAATTGACTTATTCATAGGCCTCTCTTTGCAGAAATTCTACCTATGAAGATTTGTGCATTTTTTTATTTCTTGCTACTTTCCTAGACCATAAAATGTGTTTCTAAAGTGATGTGATACTCTACTTTTACCCAGCGTTCCATTTATCTGTTTTCAAGAGGGACTATCATTACTGATGTTTTATGTATAAAAACATTGACCATGATTTTTTTGGGTGAGGTCCCCAATAGAACATATTGGTCGAGAATACCCTAATAATTTCCAAACATTAGTAAATATTTTTCATGACCCTATTTTTGTTATTTTGGGGCAGTGATACAAGATATAGGTCAAGGAATCCATTTGGGCATTGAAGGGTAGAAAAAACCTCTCCTAATAAGGATTTTGTCTCTGGTTGAAAGGAATTTTTTGGGAAAAAAAGGCAAAACCAGTGGGGCATTTTTTTAATAGTCAAGAAGAGAAGTCCTCAAGATGCTATAGATACATTTATGATGACCCTAGTGATTTCATGGTAATTTGGATTTCTCCAGACCATGAGGGGTGGATTGTCAAAGGATAGATGTCTAAAAAATATGAAGGTATTCATGTCAATTTAAATTTGGACTAAAAAACCAATCCAACATGAATTTGTATTGTTTTAAAGATAGTAGAAGCATGGTGAAATTTTACATTGTTCAACTAATACATTTTTGGGTTTACTATTTTTTTTTAATAAATAAGTGGAAAATACTCACCTTTTTCATGGTAGTATAACCAATAATTTTCTTCCATGTTCATGCATGAAAGGTGGATATGATGTAAATGGTAACCCAGGGGGTTTTTAAATCCATGTAATGATATGGGGAACTATAGACATTAAGGCTTACGGAGATAAGAAAACTCACTCCTGAGGATGAATATTTCTTTGGTAGATAGGTCTTTTTTGCAGTAACATATGCAGATCCACCGTGGAATATTTTGTACAGTCAATCAGAGGTTTCCTTAGGACATTTACCATATATTTCTTATGTTCCTAGAAGGATATAGGAACTCATACCTTTCTGATCATAGAGTTTAGTTTATATATTAAAGGTATATGAATGTGATAGGGTAATTATATGTCACTATTTCCCATTGAAAATGATAAATTTGTTTTCTTCAATCTGGGACCCAAGCATAATAGTAAACATTGGACATGCATTTTAATGTCTTGTGGTAAGGACTTACCCATATTGTATCTTCCCTTGTAGATCTAGCTTAGTTATAGAAGTAGGGAGTTTTTTTAATATGTTATTATCAGCGGTGAAATGATCACATTGGACACCACCATGCAGATATATTTCATGGAATGGTCTATGAGGGAATCAAATCTTTGTCATGTCTAAAATTTACTATATATATTTGGATCATACACATAGATAGTGGGTACATTTATGTTTTATATCTAGACTCGAAATATGATGTTCAGGTGTCACCATGTATCATGTGAGGATGGGAGTCAATCCATACATATATTATGAAGTTTAAACCCCTTCTAGGGTCACACTCAAACATTTAGAGAGTAAATTTTAATTTTGGAGTGGATAGACAAGGATGTAAGAATCATGGATTCATTGTGTAATCAAACCACCCTTGGTTTTTGATATCATGCAGTTTACTGTCATGTGATTACATATTTTTTCATATTGTTTAATGTATAATGTTTAGGAAAATAGAAGAACAGTTTAGTGTCATGTTGCAGGGACTGATTTCCAATGAAATCATGAGTAACTGTATGTAAAATTGGTCTAGGAGATTTTGGCATGCTTCGAACATGAAGGGGGAAGTGTAAACTGTGATCCTAGTGACTCTTGGATTAGTAGAATGATACAGGGGACAGAATCTAATAGGGTGTATGGAGGTATGAAAAGCCTCTCCTAAGGACTAATGTGTCTCTAGTTGGCAGAACCTTTTTGTGGATAACGTATGTTGAGCCACCAGGGCATATTGTGCATAGTCAATAAAAGGATTCCTCAAGACACTAACAATCCATTTTGTATAGCCATGGAGGTTTATAAAGATCTGATATTTCAAGGGCACATAGTCTGGTAAATGGAATGAATGTTCACAGACATGCAAGAAACATCCAGGCTAAAATATTCCATAATGTATGGATCTACCTACATAGATCTTGCTCATATATAGGGGGTATTTTGATTTTCTAACAGATTCTAGATGTGGAATCTATATTTGAAACCATCGTTGTGGATCTGTATTTATGCATAGAATATGAGGGAATTTTTTGTGGCATGTGGACCAAGGAGATAGGGTCTAGGTGTTTCTACATACCTCATTGAAACAAGGATCCAGACACACATAGTTATTTGAGACGTTCTTAAGAATATTCGAATCATGCACATGGGTGGAACATTTTTGTGGGGGATCAGCAAATAAAAACTTTTGAGAAGTCCCCCACATAGACTTGGGTTCTATGCAGGGGAGGAAGAATTATATGCTTTTGGGAATGGCTGGTCCAAGATGTGATATCAAGGTACCTCTATGTATCTTAAAATGGTAATAATTAGGTTATACATAGATCTTTAAAGACCATGTATTTTATCATCATGTGGTAAGGACATAGGTGAACTGGTGTGAATGTGTTGGAATGTTGTGGTTGGGCTTAAATATAGAGACTTGGGCATCATTATATATCTCAGGGTGTCTTGAATCAAGTCTAATAGAGTTATTTGGTGAGGATTCTCCATGTTGTTCTGACCCATATGTCAGGAAGGACATTTTTAGATTTAGGTAGCCTTAACTAGAACATAAGAATCCAAGAATCACTTTGTATTCTATAAGAATAGGAATCAAGACCCTTGTAGTTCTTGGTGTTCTATGTAGTTTAACATCATGGAGTGAGGATGAAGGCCGACGGATGTAAATAAATGGAAATTTTTTTGTTCGGCCCAAGGATAATAGTTCATATGTCACTACATATCCCATGAGAATGAGAATCAAACCACAAGTAGTTCTTAAAATACAATGTTGTTTAATTTCATGCAATGATGACCCGTGGTATGCCTTTTATGTTATTGAAATCATATATTTAATTTCTGTTTTTCATACCTTTGTACCGTGCTTTTTCGGGAAATCCCTTACCGTAATTCCTAGGATCTTGTGGGCAATACTCAGTGTGAGAAAAAAGGAGCAGCATGGGTACCCCATGATGCTGATATAGTTGAGAGAGAGTACAAGACGGAAAATTTTCCTCAGGTAGTGGTTGGACCAAGATATTAGATCATAGAAGCCCTATGTATCTCATTGAAAATGATAATTAATCCATTTATAGTTCTATACGTTCCATGAATTTTAATGTCATTTAGTGAAGGTGTAGGTGACTTGAAATGAATTTGTGGATGAATACCATAGATTTGTGTAGTTTTATATAATACGATAAAGACATTCATTCTATATAGTTTAATGATGTACATCAAGGAATTCTCATCTTATAGTTTAATGTCTTATGATCATGGTGATGAATGCCTTGCATTTTAATATCTTACTACTAGTAAATATTCATATAGTTTAATGTTATGTAACTAGGATGAGGTGGTACTATTTAATGTCAAGTTTCTAGGATTAATTGCTCGGAAACATGAAATATTTCTTCAAAAACATTGCATTGGTAGGGGTCATAATGAGTTCGCTATCCATTGAAACGAAGGTATATGTTCTATTGGAGTAGACCTTATATATTACATATAGTCCCTCCCATGTTGGTTCTAGCTTTGGAGGTTTCATTTTGAGTATCATCAATGTTCTGGGGACTAACTCCATTTCTCCTTCAAGGAATAACCAGAGGTGAACCTTTTTGTTAAAGGCTCATGCAATCCAATTTTCGTAAACATACAAATTGTCAAAGGTATGAAATATATTTTCATGGATCTATTTAAATTCATCCAGACATTATTTGGGATTTATCATCTATTAGAAATTTGTCAGAAATAGAAACACAAAGGGAGGTCTGTTTAACTTCTACAGGTAGGACATCATCCATCTCATATACCAACAAATACGATGTTGCATGAGTAGAAATATGGGTGGTGGTCCGATAATCCCACTAAGCATGGAGGAGGTTGTATGGCCACAACATCTTATCCTTATCTACCATCTTTTGGATATATTTAATAGAGTCTTATTGAAATCCTTTTTCTTTATATTAGTTGTTGCATGATATAGGGATGAACAGTTTTTTTTGATTCTATACTCCTGGAATATTTTTTATGACTAGTCTGAACAATCATTAGTGTTGTTATCCATCAATACAGTGGGAAAGACACCAAATCTAGTAATTATGTTGGTCTTCATGAAGATGAAAATATTTCTTTCCAAGACTACTTTGAGGGGTACATCAGATACCCATTTGTAAAAGAAGTCAGTTGTTGTGAGGATGTATTTGAATTTCATAGCTATAGGGGTGGGTATGGTCCCACAACATCCATTCCCAATATGTAAAACGTATAGATGTACTTGGTTATGTAAATTAACTATAGGGGCCATTATATGAAATTCTCATGATCATGGAAGGAATGGCACTTTATGGTAATGTCAGTGTAGTCTTGAGGCATAGTGGGCCAGTAGTGTCCAAGCCTTTGAATTTTATAGGAATGCATGGATCCTAATTTATTTGAACCGTAGGATATAGTGTGTAATTCTTTCATGAAGTTAGTGGTCTATTATCCATAAATAAATCTGATAAAGACCCCACAAAGGCCTCGTTTATAGATGACATTTTTTATTTGGGCCATCGTATAGAACAAAATCAATTTCTCAACTCTATATTTTCTCCCTCATGGATCTATATGGGGGGAGTTCTCTTTTTTGAAGATAGTTGATAATGGAATTCATCCAACCAATGGAAGAACCAAATATCTTAGGCATGTGGCTATTTTCATTTATTACTTCTATATCGACATGAATTAATGGAAATACCATCCGGCGGTGTGAAATGATGATGCATGTTTCATTCTAATCTTTGTTAGCTAGGGTTGTGGCTGTATTTTCCAATGCATCACCTTGAGAATTTTATGATATTGGGGTTATAGGTTAATGTCTAATATGAATGGAATTGTACCATCAGTTCTCATATGTGATCAAAAAAATGGATTATCTATTCATTTTTGTTGGTGTAATCACTATTAACTTTCTTGATGACTAGTTATGAATCACCTTTTATATTTAGGTGTTTTACTTAAACTTAAAATACCATCTCTATCCCTATAATGAGAGCCTAGTATTCCTCTCCATTGTTAGTACACACATATAACAATAGTAAATAGTATGGCACAATCTCCTTTTTAGAGATATGAGTACGATTCCTAGCCCTACTTTGTTATGATTGGTTTCCTCCATCATTTTCACCACCGGGCTTCTAGATGAACCATCAAAATGAATCTACCATGTTTGGGAGTCTTCCATTACATTGAAAACCTCTCCATCTGGAAATTCAGATAATAATGAATTTATTTCTACAAGAGACCAAGTGGACCTCGTGATGCTGAATGTAATGCCTTAGTTTTTGGAGAGAAAATATTAGTTCCAAATAGATTTTATCAATTTCTACGTAAAACGTTTTAGCATCAATCATGGTTCAGATGAGATAATAGAAGATATATTCAATTACAATTTTATTCTTTAATGTGAGGAAGGCACCAAGGGATCACTTCAAGGCAGTCACATATAGAATGAGTGGTATTTTATTGATGGGCATCATTAACACTGATAGAGTTAAGATATTTTTCTTGTGGTTGTCAAATGATTTGCGGAAGCCATAAATACATTTGGCCCTCATTTATAGATGACCTCGTGATGCTGAAGGTAATGCCTTAGTTTTTGGAGAGAAAATATTAGTTCCAAATAGATTTTATCAATTTCTACGTAAAAAGTTTTAGCATCAATCATGGTTCAGATGAGATAATAGAAGATATGTTCAATTACAATTTTATTCTTTAATGTGAGGAAGGCACCAATGGATCACTTCAAGGCAGTCACATATATAATGAGTGGTATTCTATTGATGGGCATCATTAACACTGATAGAGTTAAGATATTTTTCATGATTTTGTCAAATGATTTGCGGAAGTCATAAATACATTGATATGTTAACACTTTCTTCATTAACCTAATAAAGGTCAGATAATGGCTGGAAAGGTTGTCTGTGAAACCCATGATGTAGGTGAAGTTTTGTTTCATTTCTCTTAATTTAGTGAGGTTACGAGGAGGTGAAATTCTGATGATATCCTTCATCTTCTCAGGGATGAATTCAATTACACAATATCATACAATGAAGCCAATGAATTTACCTAAGGTAAAATTGAAATCACCCATTAAGTGGTTCATTTTTTGGATGTGTTTTCATAGTTTTTAAAAGGCTATTTCTAGATCTGTCAGGTGTTCTAAATCTTTTCAGGATTTAACCGCAAGGTCATCGACATATAATTCGATGAACTTTCAAGTAATGGACTGAATATGCGGTGCATGGAATGTTGATATGTGGCACCAGAAATCTTTAAACTAAAGGGCATTACCCTGTTAGAAAAATACTCCCTAGGGTGACCTAAAAGTATTGGATTATTCATCTTCTTAATCCATTCATATTTTATTGTATCCTAAATTCCTATCCATGAAATGGAGGTCCTAATATCTGGTAGTTACACCGATCGACAATTTTTTTATCGATACTTGGAAATCATCTTTTGGAAAATTCTGAATGAGATCTCAGAAATAGATGTAGACTCCAATTTATCCTTTATTATTTTTAACTAAGACTATATTATCCATAGATATGAGAAATTTTACATCCCAAATTAAGGTGTTTTTTACAATCTTGTCAACATTATCCCCTATTTGTCTAAAATGTTTCGTGTGAGTTCTTTCGTCTTCTTGTTTGTAACCCCGAGGATATTCTGGAAGGTCTAGGTGGAGAGTGGAAATTTCAGGATCTATTCCCCTCATTTCTATGTAGATCCAGGAAAAATCATCTCAATTATTATTTAGGATGGAGGTGTACACCTATTTTTTATTTATAATTCATGGCTGCAATGATCAGGGTAGGTCGTGGATCTTCTTCTCAACCAATGTTGATTTCTTTGAGTTCATAAATGGTGGTAGTGATGCCTTCCTAAAATGATGGAGAGGTATCCATGAGATCATATTTCTCTTCTTCCTCCTTATTTTATTTATCCTATTCTTCTTCCAATGGGGATAAAATATTTAAGATAAGAACTTCTGAGTTATTAGGAGAGTCAATACCTTGACCCTATGATGATGAAGTAGCTTCTCCTAGCCCAGTTGATGGTGGGGGATGTTCTGAAGTGAATGGAATGAGGTATGAAAGGTTTATTTCTCTCAATTCTTCCTTAGTGGGTTAGACCTGGATTTTCTAGAGCTCTGAGGATGGTTTAGGTGCATTTTCATCTATGTATTCACTATTATATAGGTTGTTGCCCTGTTACTCAGTGCTACTAGACTCAGCGGATATGACTGAAATCATGAGGACCATTGAAGATTCCTCTGAACTCGGTATTGTACACCCAACTTGATCGATGTGTATTGTATATTCTTCTCCGACCTATTTAAGGGGATTTGCTGGGATCATATCTAGACCATTGGGACAGTGATATGATCAATACCATCGATTGTAGGTTTCTTTATTTCTCCTTGATAGAGTCTATCACCGATGAAATGTGACATATAGGATTCAAAAGGGGATTTATCAGTGCATAACATGCCTATTTTTTAATTTATTCCATATTAGACACACTGATGGTGCATGGAGTGGACCGCTACTTTTGGTGAAACCATGCCCTTCCTAATAACACATTGGAGGTCTAGTTTTTTCATACCACCATAAAATATGATTTAGTGATGAGATCTACAAACTAGGTCTAGAGATTTAATTTTTCCAATGGATTATTCTTATTTTTATCATATCCTTGTAGAGTTATAGAGGATTCTTCTTGATTATCCTCATTATAGAAAGCCAGAGAAGTGCTCATGTTTGGATGAGATTAACTTCAAAGCCATTTTCAACAAAGAAAATTTGGACATCAAAACACTTTATATTTTCAAACACATACAAGTGCGTGATGTGTCTATAAATAATATTATCTTCATCTAGATTTGTGAAGGAGATCACTACGTGACATTCTATAGGGTCTGTCTCTACCTGATAAACCTTTTCATCGGCTACTTTGGATTTAAACTATTGGGGGATTAGTAAAGCCTATATGAGTGATTCTCTAAGGTCCATGGACAAACTCAGAGCTTATAGGATTTATATATTGGTTGGTACTTAAGCATGTTGCTGCAGGATATCATAATTTTAGTTTAAAGGCTGGTGCTTCCCAGATTGGGGATTCTTTTTCACATGAACTTTAGTTGATGATGATGGATAGAGCATAATGACCGAAGCTAGGGAAGCTTATACTCTTTGTGGGTGGGCCAGATAGGTATGTCCACATGCAGATGGTAATTAGAAACATGTTCTTCTTCTGATGGATATTCCAGAACAATTGGACTAGGGTAACTTCTGGTAGGTGTAGAGAATATTCTCTATTTGTTTTGGGTCTACTGGAATTCTCTTCCCCACATTTCTACAACATCGATGGTTTCAGTGTGGGAACAACAATAGGCTTGGTTTCTTCCATGGTTATATCTTTCTTGGTATCCCTAGATTCTGTGACCTCCTCCACCAATTCCCCGATCAGATGTCAGATACTCGGGTTCATAGCCATACACATCGTCAGATAAGGGGTCCATAAAATGAATTCAATTAAAATATATAATAGTCAACTCTTCTTTAGATGATGAATTTTCCTGATCTGTAAAGACCCATAAAATTCAAGGGAAATTTTTCCTTAGTTTTCTTTTAAATTTTACAAGAACACAGTTTAAGACGGTACCTGATTCCGAGGCCTGGTGTGCCCAGAATATCTATCCGAAGTTTAGCTCGGGTACGTTCAGTGAACGAATGAGCATGAATTTCTAACTTTTGAACCGGTTCCCGGAATCGAATTCCGAGGGAACCGATGGAACCGCAATGCCGATAATTACTTAGGAACATCTGTTCCAGAGTTGCGTTTTCAGGAGAGTTGATGATAAAAATTGTGGAAGTTTATTTTATAATTATTCCACAATTTTTATTATTTTTACTCTAAGTGTTTAGTTGTTGATGGATGTTGGGTAACCACCCAACCTCCCTTGGGAGGTTATGAGGGTGGTGGGGCCCACACGAACCCCACCCCCTCATATCCTCTAACCCCCCTCAACTCCCATTAAATGTCGATAACTTAAGTTTACTTAACTTATGGAATTAATGTGGTGAGTTAAATGTATGTTTTTGAAATTCAAACCCTTGAATTTTAATAAGGCTTGTTGTGTTAATAAAATAATGAAGGAGCTTATTTTATTTGTTGTTAGAGTTTTGTTGTTGAGAGATTTTTTGGGAAGAACATCTTCTTCTTTGACGAAGAACTCGAAGAACATCAGTCTCCGTCGAAGAACGCCGAGTCCTCGAAGACCGACTCTGCGACATCGACCCGCGACGCGACGTCTCTTTCCGCAACAGTTCTTCCGCGACGCCGTTTCTGCGACACGACTTCCTCCATCCAAGTCGCCTCTTTCTGCGACGGTTATACCGCGACATTTTCTCTTCGAAGAACCTCCGAACAAGCTCCGTTCTTGAAACTGAGTTAGGGGTTTTATTTATTTATTTTGTTCGTGAATACCAACTTGATGACATTCGTGGATTAAAACCAATAGTTATCGAATAACGCGAGGGGGCCGGACCGCACAAACACGAACAAACCTCCTCCTTATTTCATGTTGGTTCCTTTGTGGTTTGGTACGGGAAGGCGTGGTGACGTTACACCATGCGGAATCATGTGAAAGGAAATGTGTGGCGCCGTCGCGCCGTGTCGAGGAAATAAGATCAAGGACGTGATGCCGTCGCGCCGCGCCGCGAATTAATACAAGGATGTGACGCCATCGCGCCGCGTCGGAGACACCCAAAAATACCGCCGCTGGTACCGGGGCCGCGGCAGAGGGGCGCGGCGCCATCGTGCCGCACCGGACGACAAGGGCCGCGGCCGGTTCCGGGCCACGGCGGAGCAAGGTGACCAGCGGCCGGACCGCGCCGCCGGCGTCAGAGCTGGAAGGGGACCGGCCATCGCCGGTCCCGTTGAGCAGGAACCGGTTGGCCAGGTCTGGCCGGCCGAACAAGGAGGAGCCAGGGGAATTAATTCCCCCGGCCGGACTTAAATGCAGCCCCAATTAATGGGCCGCGGTTACAGGAAACCGGGGGGAGCGCCTCCCCCCCCCCTCGCGCGAGCCAAAACAGCTTGGCCGTTTTGGCCGAGCACCGACCAGCGCGTGGGTCGCCGGTCCGGGTCGCACCCAGGCCGGTCCGAGGCCACGCCTTTCGGTCCGGGCCGTGACGGTCCGGGTCGACCCGGACCCAGGTCGGGTCGACCCGGTTCGGGCCGACCCGGGGGGTCTCGGGACGGGTCGGTCCTGGCCCGAAACCCCCGTTTTCAGACCGTTTGGGTTCAATTGCCCATAACTCGGGTTACGGACCTCCGATCGACATGCCGTCAGTGGCGACACGATCCTTGGAATGAGACGGAGTTCCGGTATATCTCACTCAACGTTTCGGATTAATTTCAGTTCGGCCGGGTTGGTTCGTACATGAAACCAATCGGGCCCTCGGAGCGGAAACACTAATATCTTGAGCTTCGGGCGTCCGATTGACGTGCCGTCGACTTTGTTGAATTCCTCTAAGTGAGACGGATATTTTGGCTTACTCCACCATAGGTTTGGACGCAGGTGGAGTACGGTTGGGTTGGTTTTTCCTTAAAAACAAACCGGGCCCCTGGAACGAAAAAGCCAGTAACTCTCAGACTGGGCGTCCGATCGACGCGCCGTCTGCGACGTTGAGTTCCTGTTGACGATACGGAAATTTTGGATACATCAACTCTGTACTATGTGTCATTTGATGTATCAGCCTCTCGGCTCATGAAGCGGACCCTCCCGAATGAGCTTGCTGTGTGCGGGAACCCTAGAGCTGGATGCGACTGCTACTGTCCCGATGACGACTGTGCAGAGATCCTCAGTGGATGCGACGATGACGACTACAACACTTAGCGATGCTATGTGGATCAGTGCTACTGATCCTGTGTGGGTCAGCGCTCAGTGGTTCTGTGTGAGCCAGCACCTACAGATCCTGTGTGGGTCCGATCATGTGTGGGTCTTTGCAGGGGTTAGTTTCCTACCGATCCTGCGTGGGTCCTTGGGAGGGTTAGTACCTATCGATCCTTTGTGGGTCTGACGACTTAGATGGATCAGTGATCATCACTATCGTCTTCGAAGAAGTATACCTGTGCGAGCTGAATCCTGTTTTCATTCCTGTGTGGATTGTGTTGTGCTATCCTGTGTGGATTACGTTTTTCTTTCCTGTGTAGAATACATATACTTTCCTATGTGTACTGGGTTGTACTTGGGCTCGGAGTTTGGAGCGTATTGGAATTGATGACTTAGGTATATGTATGGGAATATATCTAAGCAGTGTCGGTCGTTACATCGTGATTGTATCTTTCTTTTGTGGTTTATCCTTTGTGGATTTTGGGAGACCTTCGGGGGTCTCGGGGTCCCTACTGAGTAGCATATACTCACCCCTGCACGGGCTATGCCCGCACTACATTGTGTTGGATGTAGACAAAAGACATCGTTGATCGTGGTTGAGGCTTGCAGAGCAGGATAGTACCTGGAGGTGGAACACTGGGCGGGACGTACTCGGAGCGGACGACGGGACCCGAGGAGCAGTGGAGCTATCTGTACCCACCCTTCAGGTGGGATTTCCAGTGGACAGCTCGGCGTTCCGAAATTACTTTACAGTTGATGTTTTCCCTTTCAAGTTGTACTTTACTATCAGTTTGGGTTTGTATACTGGCCCATTTACTTTTTCCGCATTTACTCTTGTACCAGCTTTTACATAGTGTTTACTTCTACTGCTTGTTTACTCTATGGTATTTGTTTACTTTTCAAAGGCAATGCCTTCCCTTTTTACCGGGATTTACACCTTGGTGCTAGTCGCCAGCCCCTGCCTATGGAAGGCGGGCTTGGGGTAGTCATAGCACGGGCCCCGAGGACGGGTCGTGACAAATTGGTATCAGAGGAGTTCGGTTCTACCACAGAACTTGGGACTCTGATCTTTTCTATGTGAAGCAATAGTGTTAAGCGTATTGAGTGTGGTTATCAGTCCAGGGAGCCCAGTGTTGGTGCGGCGGCCGACGTATCCATACACCAAGACCCTGACTTCTGATTTCTGACTTAATGCAAAAAAACATTGATGGCATGTGCGTTTCAAGTTTTCTTTGTGATTACTTTGTATCATCTCACCAGGTATACTGTTCTGACCGTGACACACATGTTCCTTTTCAGGATGGCCCCACGACAGCAGCCAGCTAGTGTTCCGAGAGTCGAGCGTGACGACAGCCCACCGAGCGACGAGGCCTCGGTGCAGGGCCCTTTGTCAGCAGTGGCACCAGCGGTAGCCCTACCCGTCGAGCCACCGATACTTCCAGCCATAGCCGCTGACGATTCACGTCACCTCAGTGCACTGCATGAGTTCCAGCGCCAGCGACCGCCCAAGTTCCGCGGGGAGACGGACCCCCAGGAAGCCGAGGACTGGCTGGAGGCAGTGGTGAGATTTTTCAGGTTAGTAAGGACACCAGCAGACCTCATGGTGATCCTCGCAGCGAGCCTACTACACGCAGCAGCAGGCAGATGGTGGAGCTTGATGCTCTAGGTGCACGATGAGGCATCTCTACTCTGGACTGACTTTGAGAGCCTCTTCCGCTTAGAGTTTGTCCCAGCCACCCTCCATGCGGTGCGCATCCAGGAGCTTCTTTAGCTACGGCAGGGCAGCATGACGATCGCCCAGTACTCAGCGAGATTTACCGATCTCTCGCGCTACTCGACAGACATGGTATGGGACCCATTCTTCCGGTCCCAGACCTTTGAGCAGGGATTGAGACACGAGATCAGGGCATCGCTGATCTCCCTCAGTATTACGACTCAGACAGGAGTACTGGAGCGAGCCCTTTTGATTGAGAGATTTCTTTCTAAGTCTACACCCGTGCCGAGACCCACCGCAGGGCGGCACATAGCAGAGTCTTCTGCAGTAGGCAGTCAACGGATGACACATGGGTCCAGGTAGACCAGACCCTCAGGCAGACGACCTTAGGACACTGGCTCAGTAATGCGGGGCACACAGCGCGGATCCAGTCTTTCGAGAGGCAGGCAGTGCTACTCATGTGGCGGGTAGGTCCACATGGCTCATGACTGCCCGACCCGCTTTGTAGAGGAGCAGCAGTCGGTTGAGGGACCACCGAGGCAGAGGCAGAGGGTCGACCGTGGCGGTCCTCAAGGAGGAGGTGGACGAGGAAGAGGAGCTGGCCGAGTAGCAGGTGGTGGGTGACGCTTTGAGGCTCTACCACCACCACCACCAGGAGGTCCACCCCGACCATAGGGAGCTGGCGGGCAGAGACAGGCACAGCTCCAGGCAGCGGAGGCCTAAAACCACGGTGTGCCCGAGATGATTCGAGGTACTATCTGTGTCTATTCCAACCTTGTTGTAGTACTTATAGATACAGGATCGATTCACTCTTTCATCGTCTCTTCCCTTGTTCGGGGCTTGGAGATTCTGACAGAGCCGTTGGCTCGATCCATACGGCTAGAGACTCCTACGGGAGCAGACTCGACGATTACGCACTGGTGCCGACAGTGTGAGCATACTCTAGGAGGCGAGAACTTTGGATGGGATCTTCTTGTTTTGGCGTCGAGGCTTTACAACATCATCTTGGTCATGGATTGGTTGTCTACGGTCCATGCACAGATTGATTGTTTTAGGCGCAAGGTGCGATGTGTACGCACCGACGGGAGCAGGTTTAACTTCACCGGTGAGAAGGGAGCCTTTGCAGCACAGGATGGACTTCCACGGAGGATAGGATAGCCCATCACTCATCAGTTGGCTAGCCTCATCCTAGGAGTAGTTGATGTCCGGAGTCCTAGTTTTCCTGTAGTGGTGGATCAGTATGCGGACGTTTTTACCGACAACGTTCCAGGGCTACCTCCTCGCAGAGAGGTAGACTTTTATATTTACCTGTACCCTGGGACAACCCCAATATCGACTCCAGCATATCGGATGGCCCCCGCTGAGCTTCGAGAGCTGTGGGTACAGTTGGAGGACTTGCAGGGAAAGAGGTTCATCCGACCTAGTGTTTCACCCTGGTCTTCCCCGATTTTGTTCGCCAAGAAGGCAGACAGTAGCTTGCGACTGTGTGTCGACTATCTTCGCCTGAACCAGGTGACAGTGAGGAACATGTATCTACTACCGAGGATTGATGACCTCTTCGATCAGCTCAAGGGAGCATGGTGGTTCTCGAAGATAGACCTCAGGTCAGGCTATCATCAGCTCAGAGTTCGAGACGAGGACG